>ML677348.1:9942661-10100252 GCA_007922305.1 Dermatemys mawii
CTCTCTCTCTCTCTCTCTCTCTCTCTCTCTCTCTCTCAGGGTAAGATAATCTTGAGACTGTTTAACCTCACTTTCCTGAAACATAAATAGTTTTAACATAAGACAAATGGTTGTATTTCTCCCATAAGACATTATCCAACTTCAGAACTTTCCCACCACCTGAAAATAGTAAACAATTCATCTAAACTAATTTAAAACGTATACTTTGGGGAAATAGGACATTACTGGAAATGTTCTTTTAATGGTACTAAATGCTGAACAATTTGAAAGTATACTTATGAATTTTAATTGTACAGAAAGATCAAGATGGGCATTTTGAATGCAGAATCTAATACAGTTCAATAAATGTGTGTAAATAAAAATTCAAAGTGCCGATTCTAAAATCTGTTCAAAGGTATGTCTCAGGCCCATTACACATGGATCTCAGACAACTACTTTCCCACTACTCAACACTAATTATCCTTGGTCAAGTCCAGCCACTTCCAGAGCAAGAGCCACCTTTAGGCTGGCCGTGACACACAGTTACAAAAGTGATTTTAACAGTTGTTGCCTTCCTCAGAGGGGAAAAAAAAAATCTGTAGCTTGTCTGAATAATTAGTTGTCAAAAGCAAAGTCAAAGAAGAGAAAAAACAGTTAACAGAGCATTTGAGGTCTTCCAGAAAATAGACCGAGTGACAACTACCTCATCTATTTAGGTGCTCATCAAGCACCCCTTGCTGTAGGAACTGTTTTTTCAAAAAATAATCTTATAGAAGACATGGTCAGACAAAGTGGACTCTTTCTCTTGGCTTCCAGAAAGGTGTCTTGGAAACTATATTTTTCCTTTTCTTTTCTTTTAATGTATGTCTGTGAGCTGTGTCTTGCCCCTTTCTGCCTTTCTTTTCTTAGTCATTGCTGTTGGTGTGGGAAAGCAGTGTTAAAGAAATGGATCTTGGGTTTTATTCTGAAGGCAGGGAACCCAGGGTTCACTCTTCACTTCTGGAATAGAATTCCGTAGCCTCAAGCCATTACCAAGAGAACTCTTGTCCTCTGCTCTAATAAGTTTAACCCTTGAGGTCATTCATTGAGTCATTCCTGTGGAGCATGACTGTTAAGGAAGGTTGAGTTGTTCTGCTAAGTAATTTGGTACAGTGCACTGGAAGGCCATATGGATGAGGACTACCACCTTGAAATCAGCATGTTTCTTATGGGGAGCCAGTGTAGTGAGTGGAGCGCCATAGTAGTGTGCTCGCAGTGCCCGGTGATGCATGAGATGTGGGTTATTGTGCTTTGGTCCGGTTAGGATCTTTTAAAGGTTAGTGTGATTACTCTAGTACAATAGGTTCAGTCACTTAGAAAGAAAGTTATGAAGTCATGGACAGTTGGCCAGATCAGTACTCTACAAAAGAGGCTCGGCCTTCTTCCCAGCACAGATAAGAGACTGTTTTGAGGTAGCTACAGTTCTTGAGTGTCCAGATATGCCAAGGAGTCCAGGAAAACACCCAAACTACAGAATAACATGGCATTTTGAGGTAGACTCTCACTGAGAGATGCTATGGTGGACAGCTCTTTAAAATATTTTCATTATGCAATTTTTAGCCCTGCAGCCCAAGGCTCACGGCTGGCTCAGGTCAGCTGACTCAGGCTTGGGTTGCAGGGCTAAAAATTACTGTGTAGACATTTGGGCTCAGACTGGAGCCTGGGCTCTGGGACCCTCCCAGGGTCCCAGAACTCAGGCTCCAGTTCCAGCCCAATCAATTATACTAGCAGTGTCCAATATGTTTGCCACTAGCCACGTCTGGCTAAGAGGCTATTGAATTGTAGCTAATGCATATGGCTTTTTTATAATGGGACTAATAAGAAAAACTCAAAACCAGATGTGTAGCTAGCATCAAATTTCTATTGGACACTGCTGATTTACACTGTGATTTTTCAGCTCAAAAAACTAAGCCCTGCAAGCCCAAGTCAGCTGAGTTTATACAATGTATTTTGGAATGGCAACTGTTCTTGAAACTTTGAAAGTTGCTAATGGCCTTCACCAGTCAGGAAGGACATGTGTAGCATAAAGCTGCAACAGTACCTCAGTTTTCAAAACTGACTGAAATTAAATCAGAGAACACCCCTGATTCCAGGGCAGGAGACACCTCATTGCAAACTTAAGCAATTTTGAATGAAAAACAACATGAAAACAACTAATTGTCACTAAACAGAGCCCCCAATTTCCATATTGGAAAAAAAACCCCTAGTGAATGTCTGTACATCTGGGTATAGTGCTTAGATTATCCACAAATATAAAGTTTGTTTTTAAATCATAAGATACATGTGGTGAATAATCAGCAATAACCCAAATTTAAGTGAGTAAATTTAAGAATACAGTTTAGATATTTGCAACCAAGTATTGTGATACATCACTCATGAAAAGTTATACAGAAATTTGGTTGTGGAAAGCACATAAATCAATGAGTGAAGATTGTCCCTCGATAATTGAGAATTTAGGGTGGGTTGTCCATTTGGAAAATACAATCCATGAGGGGAGTATTTCAGTTACTTTTTCTCACTGGGCTTCCCATCGGCCCTCCAGCTCATCCTTCCTGGTATTGCAGATGTCTGGTGAGATATTCTGTGTAGATGTCCCTTGACCATCTGATGGCGTCCGACACCATGAGTTGCTGCATCAGCCAAGCATAGTGTTGACAGATTTTTGCGTTCCTACAACATTTGCTTGTTAATAGGGTCTCATGCGCCCAGGGCTCTGATGATCAGTATGTGTGTCTGAACCTGGTAACCCTTAGCTCTCAATCTGTCAGCCAGAGCGGCGTATTTCTCCACCTTTTGAGCTGACCCTTCCTAGTCCAAAGTTGAATCCTGACTAACAAGGAGTGGCAACAGTATTTGGCAGCTCTACAGTTTTCAGTGTTCTCATTACAGTAGGGCTACAGAATGGAATAATCTTGTTTCATTATTCTGAATTCACACTTCCCACCTAAACAGCTATGGGAGAGTGGGTTAAGAACAGGGCCAAACTGCAGATGGAGTAGTAGTAGTTCTGGGGCCTCATCAGAGCTTCCTCTTGGCTGTTCTTCTGGAGTTGTGGAAGAGGACCTAGAATATGCTGCAGGTACTGAAATGGCTCTGCCTCCCTGTTCCCTTAGTCCTTAAATTTAAGATACAAAACTGGCTCGAAGAAAATTTCATGTCATTTTTATTGACCACATGTAGTTGGGGTCTCTAACATCTGTAATACACCTTGTCTGAAAAACTCTTAAGTAGCCAGCTAAATGCTAATGTCCTGTCTGTATTAGTTTAATTAAGGGCATGTTTTCATTGCAAAGTTATCTTGTGATAGCTCAAGTGTTCCCCTTAACTTGTCCCCTCCGTTCACACACAACCTGA
Source organism: Dermatemys mawii (assembly GCA_007922305.1). Taxonomy (NCBI): domain Eukaryota; kingdom Metazoa; phylum Chordata; order Testudines; family Dermatemydidae; genus Dermatemys; species Dermatemys mawii. The sequence continues at coordinate 9,946,034 of ML677348.1, forward strand.
CATTCAAGTGCAGTGATGCTATTAACTTAAGTTGACTGGCTCAAATGGGGATATAGGCTGAAGCATGAGTGAGCATAACTTGTCAGTTGCTAACTGGATGCTGGTTAGTGCCACTTGAGTGCTGCTGCTACTCTTAATACCTTCTTTGTTTCTTTTGGAAAAACTTTCCAGCTGTCTGTTCTAGTCTGGAAGTAGGAAAGTTATCAACTAGTTCATACAGCCTACTTTGGCATTCAGAACCCTACATTCACATGTGGGTGTGCAATCCTTCATCTTGGTACAGAGATCCATTTGATTCTGTTTGACAGTGGTGACTAGGAAGACGTTAGCATGCTACCAACTGGCCCGAGGCTGATACCAAGGTTCAGATTGCACTGATCTGGTACAGGTCTTTCCCCTGAGTTGGATCTGTGCCTTGCCATCACACATTTATGCTTTATGGAGGGTTTCTTTACTGAAACATACCTTCCATAGAATCATAAAATCTTGATTCTTTGATGTTTGATTAGTGTGTTTTAGGTCTTCATGAAATTACTAATTTTTTATTCTTAAAAATCCTTGTACTGTAGTAGCAAATTTATATAGGTAAAGTTGAAGTACTTTTATTATAAGCTGTTGTTTCTAGATGCTGAACTTTCTGAAAATTATGCCTTGGGAATTAAATCTTTTATGCTTGCTGTTAACCTAGGAAAACTTTTTGGCAACATTGAATAAAATTGTCTAACCACTTTTGAAATACTAGATAATAAAAAGTTAAAGAAACATAGAATGTCTGTGCTGTAAGATGTATGGAGAAGAATTCAAACAACATCATTTTAAGTTGTTAACTTGCTATCAATGTTGCCATCAAGAGAAATGAATGCATTGAAAAATAGTTGTTTGAGAAATAAATTGTTGAACACTTTGAGAACTTCTTACTATGTGTGCAAGACCATTACTTTCCTTTTATTTTTTAAAAACATTCTTCTTCCTTTCCTGGTGCTCCAACCACGTTACTTCCTATTCTTGTACCATCTCTTGCTCCTTATTCTTTCCACTTTGTTTGAGCTCCTCCTTCCTGCCTTTAAGGGAATGCACAGCTCTGCCCTACCTCTCTTCTATAATTTCATATTGTGCGCGCACACCTTTTTTACCATCCTCCATCCTAATTGCTCCTTTCATTATATGCACCAATATGTTTTCTTTGTTGCTTCTCCTAGGCATGAAAGTCTAAATCTAGATATATATTTTATTGGCAAGAAACGGGTAAGCTTGCTAAACTAAAATCATCTGAAACATTTCTCCTTTTTCTTTCAGTTCCTGGAATAGATGGTGGTGGTTTAGCTGATGCTAGCCTCACAGATTCCTACTTTAGTACCAGCTTCATTGGTGTTAATGGATTTGGAAGTCCTGCTGAAGCAAAATATCCCATGATGCAGGTAATGTTAGCAGTGAACTGTATCAATTTGCACTAGCTCTGACAGCCACGTTACATTGTTGTGCCAAGAACTGAAAATAGTTAAGTGGCAGGAGCAAAGAAAGCTAGCTTGTCTTTCTACAACTGTTTTTGTACCTGTCAGAGTACATTAGGCTTCCCCATTTCATCTAACAGGGTGGAAACAGCACAACCTTGTTCATTCCTTTGTGTTGTAATTATTAGCACTTTTGTTTCACTTATGTTCCTTTTGTTGACTTCACTTTATATTGTACATTAAATCTTCTTGTGACTTATGGTCAACATGTACTGCACTTTTAAGTTTAACTGTCCATGCTTCCTTTTAGGGCCCCCCTTAATTTGTGTCTATCACATTGGAATTGGTATGACTAACTTTTTTCAGCCTTTTTACTCAAAATTATAAAATACTATAGTTTTAATTGAAATACATTTTAATGTCCTTAAGCCTCTGAAACGGTGTGAATTGTTAAAGTAACAATATACGAATAGCTTGACTTATGTACGTAACTCTCAGGTGAACATCTATCACTCTGTGGCATTTCCCACAGAATATAAACTAATTAAGTAACCTCCATTTGTTATGTAATTTTTTGGAATAGATTTTATTTTATAGCAAATATAGGTGTCCATTATATGTTAATGTATACGTTGTAAGTCATACAATACAGTCTGTTGGAAAGGGCTTCTCATCTTACTTCGAAGCATAAATATATGGATCTGCTAGTAAATGCAGTAATAATCTCATAATAAAATAAAGTGTTCAAACCCGCAATCCATCATTTTTTAAAAACCTGAGGGAAGATGGTCTGTTTATGTGCTTAGAATGCTAATAAATCCAGATTTTGGGTGACTGGGAGCAGCGTGTGCTTTCTCACAGAGAAAACCCTCTCAGCAGCTTTTTCTTATTTTATATCAAGGGAACTCTAGCTCATAAGGCTCCTTTTGAGGTCAGGTATGGTGCATATAAAAATAACCAGCAAAGAGTGGGAAAGAAGTAGGTGTTTCCTCTCCCCCCCCCCCCCTTTTTACATGTATGGTATGAAAACAGCTGTATCGCTTATTTTAAATGGGATTGGAGGATGGATAACTTGCTGTGTAGAATTTTTTTATTATTAGCAGCCATGCATGAGATGAAAATTGCCCATCTTGACCTCAGATCTGAAGGTGAGTTGGCAGGGCTGGAAATTAGAAAATCATTTTCCTATACTCTGAAGAAATTTGAACTAGATAGCACTGAGTTAAACATGCAACTATGCAACATAAGCAACAAAGTATTTGCATTTTTTTGACTCTGATCCTTAACAGCAACGTTTTCCTTGTAGAATACACAACTTTTATTAGAATTTCATACTTCTTTCAGAAGCAGCACATACTGCACTTAACCTGGATGCCAGTGCAAATGCTGAATATTTGATAATGTTGCTAAGGTTGCAACTACTGTTTTTTGTGGGTTACTGGGCAAAAAATTGTGTTGCTTGTAGTATTTTCTTATCTATTGGAGGCAGAAGAGTTTCTTGTCAAGCTGTCTTGTTGTGAAAACATGTTCTGTGGACATTAAGCTTACTGTTAAGAAGCATCCTATAAGTATGTCTTTGGAATATATGAACACAAATACACAAAAATTATAGATGGGGCTACCAGCTGCACCTATTAAGTTTGCCTGACACATCTCATAAGAGTGCATTTTCAGTTGCTTATTGCTTTGCCAAATTTTAACTATTTGGTCTGCAATTTTCCATGCTAATTGTCTGCCTCAGGATGACAATTTTTGGCCAACTTTTTTTTTTTTTTTTTTAATCTGCTTCCAAGAAGGCAGCTAGGCATACATTCTTGCAGCAAAGCTGTTAAACAAAAAGCTGCCCTTGTGCTTTGGAGCAGGGACTTGACACAATGGCCACCAGCCTACCAAATTTCAAGGATGTACCTCTTGCTGTCCCTGTGAAAATCTATCCAAAGTTGAGCAAGTTATAAGACTTTGAAGATGCTCAGTTCGCGCATGCTCAGTAGCTAAATTTTAGTAGCTAAATTTCTTGAAGATTCTATTCACATTGGGCATGCTCTGGCCTAGGGCAGTGTGGGGCTTTCCCTGCATTTGCTGCTCTGGGCTGCTGCAAGCTGTGCTGGTTCCAGGTTGGGCATAAGAACTGAGAACTCTCTCCTGTGCTCTGAACCCCCGCCCTGGGCCCAAGCAGCATGGAGGAGGAAGCTGCCTGATTTGTGTACAGAACATTGTTAAGGAGGTAAAAGTCAAGCACTCAATGGTAAGGAAATACCAGAATTAAGGTTGCCTGTGTCTTAATTTAGTTCCCTTGTGCATATACATTGTGATACTAATTTTAATAATTGGTCACGAGATCCCCTGTCTCCTTCAGTGTGAATAAGCATCTGTTCAATATTTTGTTCACTCACTCATGTTCAGTGTGTGACGTCCAGGCCTTATTTACCACGCATCATTCAAACCTTGCTCTGAAAACAATAACTTGCTCATGAGCTTTTCTGTGGAGCTCATCACTATAGTATCAGAGTGCTTCAGAAGTATTAATAAATTTATTTGCACAATGCTCCTGTGTAAGATTACCATATTTTGCCAATCAAAAAAGAGGATGGGGGTGTGGCCTAGCCCCGCTCCCTTCCTCCCACTTCCCGTCTCCTTCAGAATTTCCAACTCTTCCCCCCCCCCCCACTGTCCCCTCCTGGGACCCCTGCCTCCCAGATCCCCACCCCCTACCTAAACCTCCCTGCTCCTTGCCCCTTGACTGCTCACCTAGAACCCCCGATCCATCTAACCCTCCTACTCTCTCTGTCCCTTGACTGCCCCCTCCAGAAATTATCTGCCCCTTCTCTAACCCCCGCTCCCCCCTTACCGTTCTCAAAAAAGCATGTGGGGCTCCGCTCTCAGCCCACGCTGCAACACTTACAGCTCAACTCACAGCCCGGTCCCACGTGCTCAGCAGCAGGGGAGCCAGCGGCAGAGCCCTGCAGCTCTGAGAATGCAGGAGGGAAGGGGAAGGGAGTGACAGCTGCCAGAAGCTGCAGGAGAGAAGGAGAGTCCAGAGGCTTTGACTGCAGAGCCCAGCACCGTGCTCTGCACTGGGGGAATCCTGGATATATTTAGACTTTTAGAATTCCCCCCGATGCTATTTTTATCTCAAAAAGCCGGACATGTCCGGGAGAATCCGGATGAATGGTAACCCTACTCTTGTGAGTATTCATCCCATTTTACAAGTGGCAAACTGAGACAGAGATTAATATCAAAAGAAGTCCACTAATTTTGGGTGCCCAATTTGAGAAACCTACTACTGGATTTTTCATAGTCCTTCTCATTATATAGCACTTCATGTTCAAAGCATGCTTCCCACTGACTCAGTTACAGCTGAGAGTGCTTAGCATTTCTGCAAATCAGACAGCAGAATCCCAAGTCAGAAAATGGAAACACACAGTTAGTGACCACCTTTGAAAAGTTTGGTTTAAGTAAGTTAACTGTGTTCTATGGGAACTCTGTGTTAGAGGCAGTGATAGAAACCTATACTCCATGGCAGCATTCAGTCTCCGTTACCATGACACCATTCTTTCTTTTCCTGCAGTCTGCTGCCTCATTCATGACACATCTTTCATCTTTTTGCAGCAACTGAAATGGTTACTACAGACAGCAATCTTCTTCACTACACAGTCCTGATTCATCCCTACAGCAGGCCCATCCTGTACACTGAGTGGGGTGGGGGTCCCATGGAAAAACTAGTATGTGATCCTGTAATTAAAGACTTTAAAATAATGCATACTCCCCAGAGGGGAACATTAAGATTTTACAGGCAACCTAAATTTTTCTTTGCGTTCTTGCACGCACGTCCATTCCACTTATGTATGCGCATGCCAGTGTACTGAAGCCAGAGAACTTTTTCCCATAGCAGTATCCATTGAGGCAGTGCATGTGCCCTCTGCACACTTGTGGTACTAGCCAAAGCTATGAAGGGTCAGAGGAGCCCTGATACCCCATGCTCCACCCCAGTTCCGTGTCATATCCCATAGTCAGTAATCAGCATGTGTGAGCTGCTCACCATTTTTTTCATTCTCTTGAGGAAAATTTTTCTAGGTGTTTTTTTTTTTTTTTTTATTGTAAATAGTTACTTTAGTATAGTTGTTTTAGTTAATGGTACTCATTTGCACAAGACAACTTGGTTTTTATTGTTCTTTGAGCTTTTTTATATCGAGCCTAAATCCTTGTGGCTTAAGTGGTTACAGCCAGAACAACAATCCATCAGTCAGTGAGCCTAACTCCTTCTGTTTTAAGGTGCGTGGGAGAAGAACTTGTGAGACGTAAGTGCCTTCTCTGTAGCGGGGGGCTTAAGATCAGGACTGAGAAGCTGAGGTTAAGTTTAGTATCCTGGTGGTGCTCAGTTTTGGAACTCAGGTGCTCAGTATGCAGGAATTCGGACAGTACTCCATCTTAGAACATTCTACCAGGCTTGATGGCATCCCCGTGCTGAAGAGGTTCAGAGAAATTACTCTTCTCTGTCTCATATCATGTAAACAGCAGCAGAAGTCTAGCACTTTGACCTCTTACAGCCAGAAAAAGCCCTCTTTATCTTTGAGGGGTAAGTCCCCAACAGACTTTCACAAGAAGACCACTACCAAGGTTAGAGCTAAGTCAGGTTCCACTAGGAACTCCCCCATATTATATTCTGGCGATGTAGAGTTGTCAACTCTGGCACCACATGTGGTACCATCCAAGGTTGGCCTTGGATTTATTGTACACCTTCAATACCTTATTAGATACATAAAGAGTTTTGTATGGTTACCCTAGAATCTATTGTCCTTAGACCCAAAAGACTAGTCCACTGCCCTCTGCTAAAGGATTCCTTATTCCACGTGATGATTCATCAGAGCCACAGCAGCTTCTTAAAACTCATAGCAGATGTTATTACAAGCTTATGGTCCTCCCCTTGAGTCTGTATAAAGTGCATGGCTGTGGTTGCAGCGTATCTCGGGAAGGTAGAGGTCCAGGTGTATCCATATCAAGATGGATGGTGGTTTTGAGATCTGTTCAGACAGCAAATAGTAGTGGCCATTGAGAAGATTCAGTCTCTCTTTCAGTCATTGGAACTGTTGATCAACAATGATAAATCAGTTTTCCCTCTCCCAAGAATCAAATTCATAGGAGTAGTTCCCAACTCAAGCACAGAAATCACATATTTACCTCAAGCTAGGATTTCAGGTGATATGGAACCTATACAAAGACTTCCTTGTACAACAGTGAGGAATTGCCTGAAACTTCTAGGTCACATGGCAGCTTGTTCTTACAAGAATCAGTATCCAGACTTAAACTCTCCATATGACTCTGAGGTGATCTACCATCCTTCTCCTCATCTGCTGGGCAATGTGACTCAAACATCCACAAGTGTGTTGTCATCCCTGGGCTAGTGGATGGATGCTGCCATTGTATGCAACAGGATTTCTTTTTCCCCAATTCTGTCTTCTATGACCGTGGTCCTGGATGATTTTCAGACTCAAGTTCTCTCCCTCACGTGAATGTTTGAGAGCTTCAAGCTATCCACCTGACTAGTGAAGTTTCTTCCCATATCAAAGGTGGTTCTGCTCGGGTGCTCATGGACAATACAGCTGTGATGTTCTATCTAAACAAGCCCGTATGTGCCAGGTATGACCCTGTTTGCCAAGAGGCAATAAACCTTTAGTCTTCCTGCATCAGCAATGAGATTACTCTCAAAGCATCTCACTTTCCTGGGTCTCAGAGCTGTCCAGCAGACTATCTCAGCAGATCATTCAGCAATGATCACGAATGGTTTCTGAAACTGAACATGACAAAGTCCATTTTTCAGATCTGCAGAATGCCAGAAATAAGCCTATTTGCCATGTGATGGAACAGGAAGAATCCCTGGTGCTGTTCAAGGGCAGGTTACAGTCTGGAATGTGTGTTAGATGTGTTTCTACTATCCTGGAAGGGGAAACTTCATTACATTTTTTTCTCCTATTACTATGGCGCCAAGAGTTTTGAGTAAGCTTAGACAGGATGCCATCACCAGTCTTGCTCAGCTAGCATTGTGCCTCTTGTGCCTTTCTATTCAAAATTCCATACCTCTCTCTCAGGCTCAAACATAGTTTCACAGAACCATGGTCAAATGCTGTGTCCTGACCCTCTCAGCCTACGTCTGCTTGGATGTTCAGTGGGTAGCTCCCCAGGAAGTGGTCTGTTAAGTTGGATTACAAAATGTCCTTTTTAAATAGCAGAAAACCCTCCACCACATATACTTACCTCAAAAAACAGAAGAGATATTCTGTTTGGTCCCAGGAGAATACCTCTCTTTCACAGGCTCCTATTCTGGATTATCTGCTTCACCAAAGGAAAAAGGATTCTGTCAATTAGCTGCCAGGAGAACCTTCAGGGATCTCCATGCCCTCTCCTCCTGTAGAGGAAGGATCTTGTTTTTCCAGTCCTATGACTGTTAGGTTTTTAAAAGATTTGGATAGGCTCTTCCCCAATATTAGGGACCCAGCAGTATGATAGGATCTGAATTTGGTTGTTTCAGTTTTAATGGAGACCCCTCTTGAAACTATAGCTGTGCCCTCATTTTCTCCTGTCTCTCTAGCATTCCTGGTGACTGTTACTTTGGCTAGGAGGGTAGTAAAACTTCAGGCTTTGGTGGCGGGCCATCCTTATATGGTGTTTTATAAAGAGAAAGTGAGTTTGAATCCACATCCCAAAATTTTCACTTGACTGGTATTGAAACTTCATCTAAATCAGACTATATGTTCACCAATCTTTTTTTCAAAACCCTTCCCACACAAAAAAAAGGAAAAATCCATACTGGGGGGGGGGGGCGGCATAAGCCTTTTATCGGGACAAAGACAAAAGAGTTTAGAATTTCTCCAATTATTTGTCTCCTTTGCTGACAGAATGAAGGGGCAGCCTGTTGCTTTGAAGAGGATTTCTCCCTGTATCTCCTCCTATATTTATCTGTGCTACAATATTGCTAAAGTTCCCCTGTCTCAGTGAGTTCTAGCCCATTCTATGAGAGTGCAAGCATTGGCTGCTTTTTTGGCTTGCATTCCCATCAGTGAGATTTGCAGGGCTGTGACTTGGTCATCTAGTTAGACCTTCACCACTCATGTTCTCTCCAAGGCCTCAAGAAATGACGTTAGATTTGGGAGAATGGTGTTGCAGGCCTTGTTTAGGTAGATTTGACACTCTTCTCTCATCCGGAACTGCTTGTGAGTCATCTAAAATGGAATGGATGTGTGCAAGAACTCAAAGAAAAATGGTTACATAACTGTTTGTTAAAAGTGCAACATCTCGAAGAACATGTCCATTTCACGACTTCCTCCTCCTTCCCCTCTACATTTAAGTCGCAACAAATACTGGCTTCTGGTGTGAGGGAATGAGGGGCATCAGTGGTATTCTGCTCCTTTGCACTCTAAGCCAGCAGCATGCCTGCGCAGAGGGTGTATGTGGTGCCTTGATGGGTACTGGTATGGGAAGAAGTTTTCTTGCTTTGGTTCACTGGTGTGCGTACAAACTTTAAATGTGTGTAGCACATCTGAAAGAGCAAGGGGGTTACCAAACAGGTATGGAACTTTTTTTTTTTTTTCTGTCATTGTCTGACTTTTGAGAGCTTGACTTTACAATCTTAACATTATTTTAATGAAGTTTATGTGTAATATATAAAAATATATTGTGAGGCATGAAGAGGGAAGGCAGGAGAGAATTGGTTAATAAGGATAAAGGAAGCCAAAGGAGATGAGGGGTATGCTTCTGGGATGAAGAGATAATTGGCTGAGTGTTTGCAGAACTGATTTTAATACCATTGAGATTTGATTTTGTGTGTGTGTATATTGTATGTGAGGGCACAGAGAGCCTTGGATAGGCATCTTTATTAATTTAAAGCTAGATAAATAGATAAAAAATAGAGAGAGAGGAAGGGAGGTTAGAGTGGTACATACCATAGAAAGCAGTGAGGGTGAGGCTATTAGAAAGATCCTGGGAGTGGGGAAGAGGGGGGAGAGGATTAGGGCAAACAGCCAGTTAGTAGAGGGGAAAGAATGTTGCAGCGGAAAGCTGAAGAACGGGGAGTCCAAAGACCTCATCAGTATCCAGAGGCTGCAAAAGTGTGCTGTGGCTGCTGTTGCCCGCTTTTCCTCATTCTTCCCACTGTACAGATTGGCCTCTTTCTTCTCTTTTCATCAGCATGTGACTCTGTGCCTTCTTTCGCACTCCTTTCCCTTTAGATGAGATGAGAGTAGGGGCAGAGTTGTGCTGTTCCTTGACAGTGAAGAAACAATGAAAGTATACACATTTTCTAAATGATACTCATGTTCCCCCTTTGTAATTTAATTGCTGTATATTCAGATAACCACACCGACTATTCTGAAAATCTTTCTTCAGTGTACAAGTGTTAGACCTTAAAATAAATAAATAAATACATCTGTACTTATCTAAATTTAGTGTCCTGACTTTCAAAAAGGTGAGCCTGGTAGCTTCCATTGGAGGTAGTGCTCAGAGCAAGTTGGAAGATAGTAAGAGCACCATTGTCTGGTCTATGCTACTGCTCTCATCAGCAGTATAACATCAACATAAGCTCAGTGTAGACAAGACCCTGGATTTTGCATGTGATGATGGCTCTTGCTCTGACAAGTTTTTCCATTTTAGATTTGAACAGAGGCAACATACTCTTATCACTTAAGCAAAAAGAACAGCCGTCAGTTTTGGGGCTGACTTTGAACTAATTTTGTGATGCGTCAGGGACCATAGCAACGGAATATTGGGTATTGAAGCAGCCAGCAATGGATTAGGGATAGGTATGGAGCTGAGTGACCTCCATGTGGCATTGTGGAAGGGATTTTGTTTTTTGTTTGATTTTTGTTTCGACAGAGTTGTCTTTCTGCGCAAGCTTCTTTGTGGTGAGGATCATGAGATGTATACGAGTCTGAAGCTGTTGTATGTGTATGCAGTACTGCAAATCCGAACCTCCCCCAGGCTAACTGCCTAAATCTAGTTTGACAAGAATTGTTTAGTTGTTCAATGTTTTTTCTTATGCTCCCCTGTATGTAGAGTCTCAGCATGTGTGTGTTAAGGAATGACCAAGTAGCCCAACTCTTAATCCAGAACCTGTTTCGTCTTTAACAAAGACCACTTGCATGTCCATGCACAATGCCAAGTCCAAGCAATAGAGCATAGGCTGTACTACAGATCTCTTGAATGGGCATCGGTCTCAGATTACAAGCTGTCCAGTGTTTAAACCAAGGCTACTAAGTCATGGACTTAAATCACTTGTAAAAAGACCGTGCTCATTGATCAAGCCATGGGGTGGTACCAGGTACCGCATTGCATAGACCAGGGGTCAGCAACCTTTTAGAAGTGGTGTGCCGAGTCTTCATTTATTCACTCTAATTTAAGGTTTTGCGTGCAGTAATACATTTTAATGTTTTTAGAAGGTTTCTTTCTAGAAGTCTATAATATATAACTAAACTATTGTTGTATGTGAAGTAAATAAGGTTTTAAAAATGTTTAAGAAGCTTCATATTAAATTAAAATGCAGAGCCCCCTGGACCGGTGGCCAGGACTTGAGCAGTGTGAGTGCCACTGAAAATCAGCTTGTGTGCCGCCTTTGGCACAAGTGCCATAGCTTGCCTACCCCTGACATAGACTATTAAACAAAAATCTGGCTTTTTCCACAGCGTTTGGCTTTTGCGTTTAGATCATTGGATATTATAAATCCCACTGCTACTCTTCAGAGACAAGTAACTAAAATACTTTATGGTGGAAGCAATTGTACTTTAGACACCAGAATTATATACACTAGCTAAGACAGAATTAGAAGGATCTCCTAATACAGGAAAAGGAAATGTTTTTCAACTTGCTAAAAGCGATTTTGAGTGAAGCTGAAAAGTGTTAAGTAAGGATGTCTGAAGTGTTACATTACTGGTCAGATGTTCTCTATCTGTATCCTTGTTGCTCTTGAGGTGGAGGTAGAAGACAGTTGTCATGTTATGTATTCAGTATTTGGGAAACAGGTTAACTCTTAGTCCAAAACCTGCGAATTGTGCCTGATATTGTGGTGATAAATATATTTTATAAATTCGTTATGGACATTAGTCTATGGCAGGCCTGCACAACATGCGGCCCGGGGGCCACATGCGGCCCGCATGGGCTCACTGTGTGGCCTGCCGGGAGTGAGTAGGGGTGGGGCAAGCCAAGTGGTGGAGTGGGGGGAAGCGGATGTGGGCGGGGCGAGGGCGGGGCTTTTCGGCCCGCAGCTGGCTTTTTTGCAGTAATATGGCCCTCACTGCTTTCTGAGTTGTGCAGGCCTGGTCTATGGTAAGGAGTTGACTGTCACTGACTAATAACCCTTTATTGTGAGTTGGACTTCAGCTCTTCAGCAGTATGACAGACCCACAAAATCAAAACCATTACCAGCAGCTTGTTTAATCAAAGGTCTTGAAAGTGGTGGTGACACTGGTAGACCAGGTGCTAGCTCATGCCAAGGTCTCCATGCCTGAATTGAAATCTGGCAAATACATAGCTGAAATCAGCCTGGTTTACCTGTGTATTAATATTAGTAATGGGTATTAGTTTAACCTCTGGACATGTTGTTAGAATTCTGTGTTTGAAAGCTTGTGAGTTGCTGCAAGCATTAATCTCACTTATAACGTCTGTATCCCATATTGTAAGGTGGTAATTAAGTAGGTGTCTGGTGATTTACAGGAGAGAAACTTTAACTAGTGCAAAATGCTGGTCTCCAGCAGAAGATATGTCCTGTCTGATAAAGAAGGCCCACTGACACCAGGTGAACTAAAGTAGAACATTAAAGAGAACAAAAAGACTGTTTACTCTTCCCTCTCCTCCCTCTACTCACCGATAAAGATGAGTCTTGCAAATGAATTCCTCCCATCAGCTGAGTTTGCAGCTCAAAGGAGAAGGTGGGGAAGGGAGTAAAAGCCCCCAACAAGGAGGAACTTTATCATTTGCTGCTTGGACTCTGGGAGCAAGGTTTCTAGGCATAAGCAAGGGAGTCCCAACTGCTTAGCCTGGGTTGGCCCTAAAGGACAGATATAGCTTGCTTATTATAGAAGCTTCTATTACCTTTTGAAACTTAAGACTGCAACTCATTTGTGTATATATGCTTTAACCTTATAAATGATTCTCTTGCTTTCTCTTCCTGTTTAATAAATCTTTAGATTGGCTACAAGCCTTGTCTTTGGTGTGAGATCTAAAGTGCAATTGACCTTGTGAGAGTGATGGGTCTGTTGGGACGGAGAATAACCTGAATATTGCTGTGTTTCATGCTGCAAGGGATTGTCTGTGGTGAAGGCAGGCTTATCTATGTGGCAAGACAGAAGGGACTGGATATGACTCCATATTAAAGCTGTTATAGTGCCTGAGGCATTTACACTTCATATTTAGTTGGTGAAATCTAAGTATAGAAGTCACAACCAATTTAGGTTCCTCTTCCCTGAGGTGGTATACTCATACTCTTGAATCACTGCAGAGCAGCTTGTTAGAGGTTGTGTGTGGAGATTCATAGTGATGGAGTGGGGGACATAATAGGTCCCATGACAACAGAATGTTTGATGCTGTAGCATCCCAACAGAATGTGCAGTATGTGGAATTGAGAGAGAGTAGCATGGCAACTGACTGAGCTCATTGAGCGGGTCACATCTAAAGTTGCTATCTGGTAATGTGCCTAAATGGTTTTACTAAGTACCCTATAATTTGTGTTTATTTTGTTCTTTCTTTGTATGGCATCATACACATAAGGGTATGGTTACACTTACAAGATTATAGCGCTATTGGTTATAGCGGTCCCCTTATACAGTAATATGTATAGCGCTATTGTATGTCCACACTCAGACGTGCCAGCGGTATAGCATGGCCACATTTGGGGCACTTAATGCGGCATTAAGAGCAGCGCATTAGGGCAGGTATCCCAGCATTCAGCTGGGTACTACGTGCTTTTTAAACGAGGAGGGTGAGGGGGGACGCGTTGTGTGTATGTGGAGGGAGAGAGACAGTGTTTGTTTTTTCCATTCTTCTGAAAGTTTGTCAGTGCGTGTCCGTTCACAGAAGGCTTTGTTTTCACACAGGCTCCCTCCTTAAACGTTTGCATTGCTTATCTGCGAGTTAAGAGAGAAACTCTAAAGAGGTACTTCTGCATTCCTCCAGCCGAGTTCAAAACAAAGGGAAGAGACGTCAATTGCCTTAAATGGCTCTAGGCATCTCCAGAAATCACTTGTAGCGCAGTGGGTGTCCACATTCTTGCTGTAGCGCTACAGCAGCTGCGCTATAGCCCTTATTCCCCATGTGGAGGTGGATTACGAGGAGCGGTTATAGCGCTCTACGTGCCTTGCCAGTGTGGACGGGGAGGAGGTTATAGCGCTCCTGGGGGCTTTATAGCGCTGTAAAGTGCCAGTGTAACCAAGCCCTAAGTTAGTTTTTAAAAAACTTGTCTTACAGTAGAACTTCAAAGTTACGAGCTGACCACACACCTCATTTGTGTACTTTTGGTTCCAATCAGGCAGCAGCAGAATAGATTTCCCCCACCCCCAAAGGAAAAAAAAAAGCAAATACACTACAGTGTTAAACATAAACTGCTGGAAAAAAAATAAAGGGAAAACCTCATTTGTCGTCTTCATAGTAAAGTTTCAAAGCTGTATTAAATCAATGTTCAGTTGTAAACTTTTGGAAGAACCACCATAACATTTTGTTCAGTTATGAACATTTCAGTTCAGTTACAAACATTACCAACAACCTCCATTCCTGAGGTGTTCATAACTCTGAAGTCTGACTGTACTTCTTTCACAAAACCTGTTTCCATTCTTCTTTACTATAACTGAAGCATTTGTATGTTTTTGGTGAAGTGAGTGTTAAAGTTCTGCAGGGACTTCTAATTTCAGTTGTTTTATGGAAAGTCGTGAGAATCTTTTTCACATTGCAGATTATTTCTAATAAGAATACAGGGAGGAAGCAGCTCTCAAACTGCCATTTGTCTTCTTCCCTTCGTTTTAAGGTCTATCCTGAAAATATTGACCTATGTGGCCAAAGAGCTACGTTGGTGTGAAATTTTTGCTTAGCAAGATTCCTGCCCTTACTGAATATTAACCAGGCTCCACCTGATAATGGTTGAAAGAGTTGAAGAGAACCATTGCTGACCTTTAAACATGTTGTACACCTACAGGAATCGTATAGTTTTCCTGAATGCCCCACTATGCTTGGTAATTCTCTGGGTTCCATCATTCAAAAGATGCCACCAAATGCTATGCTAATTTGACACTTCTACACAGGAGAAGAGTCGTTTGGTGATTGATAGAGGCATATAACATGGAGAGGAGAAGGAGTCCTGGAAGTGCAGCATTAAGGAATCTTCAAGTAATAAAAGCTATGGCCTTCTCTAACATTTTGAGAAACTATAGGAAAAAGGAGATGCAATAGGAGATGCAACCTTAGATGCAATAGGGCCTCATAATATATAATAGTTGATACAGATAATACTCTTCTTAATATACAATTGTCTTGTGTTGTGAGGTTTTCATTAGAATTGTTTTTTCATTTGCTCAACATTTTTTGTCAACTACCAATCAGAATCTGCATAGAGCAATTTATTGAGCTGGAAATAAGCACTTATCCTCTTCTTACCCTGAGACAATGGCCATCAGGATGTTGATCTTTTAATTAGTATTAATAAAGTCTTAAGGTTAGCTCATATGTCTTCAGCCTTAATAGCTTTGTTTTATGCATGCAATTTTGTTTTTCACTTTTTGCAGAGGATGACAAATAGCAGCAGTTCCCCTAGCCTTCTCAATGACAGTGCCAAGCAGTATGCAGGCCATGGTAAGACCTTTTAAAGAAATATGTTTAAAGGTATGTTCAAAAGCTATCCCTATGGAAAAAAATAGTTTCAAGGGTGTTAGTCCTCCTTTTAATCTGATTTGGAGGTGGTAGAATTTTTATTACTGTGTATTCCAAACCACATTACTAGTGAACTATCTAACTCTCAATTTGCCTTTCATTTTAAAGGGAAAAACATACAAATTTGTTTTACTGTTCAGGCATATCAAGCAAAATACTTATTTGAATGTCTATTATAAAGCCCTGATAGTTAACTTTATAAACTGTTTTTATAACATCAATATAATAATCCCTTTTTAATGCCTCTTACTAGAAAAGGTTGTTTGAAAAAGTCAAATTAAATTATACAAGTAATTTTTTTACCTTTAAATTTTAGATCTGTGCATATTCACATTTTTCTGTTTTGTTTACAAATTGAATTAAGTTTATCATTTCACGTTTTTCATTTTTTTTTCCCCACAGCCAAAGTATAAATGGCTATTTGATATGAAACTCCTGGTAACAGTGGACAGGAATTTGGCACTAACAGAATCTAATCAATTTTGGATCTTGAGTTCTGTGGCATATGCCAAATAACTTGGAGCTTGGAAATTTAAAATTTCTGCACAACATGTTTTAAGTAATACTTTGCCCCTTTCCTGCTTTCCTTTTTCACATTACTTGGTAACATCCCTTCCATCCATACAAAAAATGGCTATATTTTGTAGGCCTATCTTTGTGTTATGAAGCTGCTAATGCATTTTCTGCTTAAAAATCATTGTTTGTCAACATCTGGAAGATTCCTGGTGGTTTGAAATGCTGTCAGTTAAGGAAAATATTTTTACTTGAGCAAATTTAATGTTTAACTCCACTGCAAGACTGCTGAACCTCACAATATTCTTTTTAATTACTTAGTATATAACAGCACTTCAGATTTCTTCAGATGATCTGCTTAGTCATATCTTATTAACTTCTTTAAGAAGTGGCTCCCACTTCCATTTCACAAAAACATACATTTAAAGTTTGGCCCTCCTCTGAAATTGGCTACAAAAGTGGTGTTTTGGAGCTCTGCGTTTGTGTTAGATTCCACAGCAAATTCACTTGTCAGATTTTTTTATTATTATAGTTTACAAGTAAAATAATCTAAATGAATATTCATAAGAACAGCCGTACTGGGTCAGACCAGTGGTCCATCTAACTTGGTATCCTGTCTTCTGACAGTGGCCAGTGCCAGGTGCCCCAAAGGGAATGAACAGAACAGGAATCATTCAGTGTTCCATCCTCTGTTACTCATTGCCAGCTTCTGACAAACAGAGGCTAGGGACATCATCTCTGCTCTTCCTGGCTAATAGCCACTGGAGGACTTTATCCTCAATGAATTTCTCTAGTTCTTCTTTGAACCCTGTTATAGTCTTGGCCTTCACAACATCCTCTGTCGAGCATGGAGTTCCATAGATTTACTATGTTGTGTGAAGAAATATTTCCTTTTGTTTGTTTTAAACCTGCTGCCTTTTAATTTCACTTGGTGACTCCTAGTTCTTGTGTTATGAGACGAAGTAACACTACCTTATTTACTTTCTCCACACCAGTCATGATTTTATAGACCTCAGTCATATCCCCCATTAGTAGTCTTTTTTCCCAAGCTGAAAAGTCCCAGTCTTATTAATCTCTCCTCATATGGAAGCTGTTCCATACCCCTAAATCATTTTTTTGCTCTTTTCTGAGCCTCTTTCAATTCTAGTACATCTCTTTTGAGATGGGATGACCATATCTGCATGCAGTATTCAAGATGTGGGTGTACTATGGATTTATATGGGTGGACCATGGACTTATCCTGCAAATGCAACCTGAGATATGAAAGTCAGGTGGCTATTTCCTCCTTGTACTTCATTTCTAGTAATAATTATTTTACAGAACAGGTTTTGTCCTGAGTTATACTTCTACACTCCCATTTTAAACAGTTAATTGTTTAAGACAAAGGAATTTTGCTGGTGTAAATGAGATTGTTTTGTCTGTAAAATATTTGCTATTGGTGGCAATACATGAGTGAGTAGGGAAAAACAGGCTAACCTTTGGTTTGCTAGACTGGCTGTGTAAACTGAACAGACTCAATAAGAAATTATTGAGAGAAATTTGCAGTGCCTTTTTTGAGGCACATTTCAGAATAGAACTGCACTTTGAAAGCATACTAACCATGGTGAAAGAGATTTGGGTTTACAGAAAACAATTTAAATATTAGTGCGTTAACAGATGGCATCCATCAGGCAATTAGGAGACATCCATATTAATGATTAATCTGGAGTTTCCTGTTTAAATGGTAATTGTGGTGATTGAGATCCAGATTATGATATTTATGATCTGGAGGCAAAGTGTAGGAACAGAGACAAATAATAATTTGCTTGTAAAATATTCATCTTGACTGCCTCTGGATCCTGATTACATTTCTAAATAAAAAGTTGGCAAAACAGACAAAATCCATAATGATTGTAGAATTAGTTGGTATGGAGTTCAGCACATACTTGAAATTGGCAATGGGTAACTTTTTAAATTCTGCTAAGAAGTGCCATTTTAATTGTGTACACATGCACAATCTAATGAACTGCTATGCTTTTAGTAGTTCTGACTTTAAAATTAGATTTAATTCTGGATGGATAAGAAACCTTTTTTTTGCCTTTTTCCAGTTACATTTAAAATTAATTGAAATTTTTTTTCTAAATAGTTTTGTGCTGATAATATATAGCAGTAATGATGTTTCTAACATTCTTTTACAGACCCACTGACTTCACCGGCTTCGTCCTTGTTTAATGACTTTGCTGCCCTCAGTTTATCTCAAAGGAGAAAGGTAGGCAGCACCTAAACTCTACAAGATGGCAGATCTGTTAACTGACAAAAGAGTAACAGAGGGTAGGACAGAAAGAACCCAAGAAATTAGATTGTTTTAAATAGGTATGGCTCTTTTGGTGTCACATTTGTTTTATATATTGCATTACATAAAGAAGTTAGATGATATCTTTAAGATGTGCTATTATGAAATATTCTAGGCACACATTTCAGACTGCATTTATAAGAATATTTCGAACATGAGTGTCAAGGACCTGCCCCTTGAACTTTAAAATAAACTGTTTTTATGATGCTGAGAGTAGAGGCTTGCAGGTGTTCATCTTGGGCCTTCACAGGCTCAGGGATCTGTGATAAGATCTTCAAATGGAGGATGGTTCCTGAACCTCAGTGATTCTTGCAGAGTTCATTAGTTTGAAAAAATGTAAACATTTTACAGAAAAAACTGATCTAGTAGAAAAGATGGAACTCTGGTCTATGTGATTTGCAGCTTTGTTAGAAAGACAACCAAATTTGTCCCGAATAGTAGTGAAATTGGTCAGTGAAAGTAAATTTTGACATTTTTTTCTTAATATCAAGCCACTTATTCATTTTTATTTTTTTTTAAATCAGGGTTGAAAGGGTTGGAAGGGACCTCGTCCAACCCCCTGCTCAAAGCAGGACCAATCCCCAATTAAATCATCCAACAGATTTTTGCCTCATATCCCTAAATGGCCCCCCTCAAAGAACTTACAACCCTGGGTTTAGCAAGCCAATGCTCAAACCACTGAGCTATCTCTCCCCGCTATATGAGCATAAATTTCCCACAAATGAGCGGTACATGGTCTTGCAGGCACACTACATCAGCATGCTTGTGCATTTTGCTGTAGCTCAAACCATGTACTTAAAGTTGTGGGTTCTTTGCACAGTTCTGCAGGTAAGGGTTGAAATGAAAACTACCATAATTGGCCCACCAAATAATTTTTCCTTGAAATAAAATGTTGTTGCAGGTTGTCTATTTCCTAATATTGGATATAGTTTGACATATGAATTGTTCTGTTCCTTGATGCCAGCTGTCATGCACTGACAACTTGCTTTAAATGTTGCATGTAATCTTACACTTTTTGCTGCTTTCTGAAAGTGGCGAGAATGAAAATATACACTCCTTCTACATATTTCTTTTTTATTGTTGTGTGTATCATCATGTATAGGTATACTATAAAGCCAGCTGGCTACGGTACTATATGTTGTTTAATTGACCTACCTATAATTAATCAAATTTGTCCAGGCTGGTAATGTAGTGTTTCAAATACAAAGCAAAACTTGAAATTGGTATAAGTTCCTACCTTGTTCCTGTTTTTCCACCAATAATCAAAGCTCTAAATCTGTAGTCACCAAAATAGTATCTTTGCCAGAAAGAGTGGCTTATGCAAACTGACTCTTAATTCACTTTTACAACTAATTTAACATTTCTGTTAATTGGAATACAAAATGGAAACCTCTGAAATTTTACTAATTAATGATATATTGTAGCTGCTACTTTCTAATGCCCATTCATGCGGAAGAAGGTTATCCACTGACTTCGGTCTGCTGAGAATACAAATACATATGCCTATGGATTTGTTTTGTAAATACTGTTAATATTCTGTAATGCATATTTTTGTATTTTTGGGGTTTGTGTAGTATGCAGTTCATGTCAACAGGTTACTTGTAAGGTGAATTGCAGAGCTTTTGACAGTTTGAAATATATTGGCCTGGGATATGAAATGGTTTATGTAAACCTTAAGTTCATACGCACTTACAATTTGAAGGCAGCTATTTGAAAAAGCCAAGAACCCAGGTTTAGGGTTTTCTTTTGTCATGAAAGAGCTTGAAAATAGTTGTCTAAAACCAGCATGTCATGCATTAACACTGACTGGAAGACAAATATAAAACCCTGAATAGGGTCTTGGTAAGCGAGTAAAGGAGAAGCTGCTTTTCAGATATTTTGCTTCAAAGTTAGCAATTTGGAATCTTAAAATACTCAACTATTTATAAAAGCTTTGCAGCGTACCTCTCCAAAAGGGGATGTTTGAAATAGTATTGAATTCATAAAGGTTTCTATAAAAGATTTATTAAATAGCTGACTTTGACAAGGAGATTCAGAATTTATTCCATCTGAAAAAAATCTTATTGTGCCTAGATATTGCTGATCATATGATCCTATCAGAGTCCTCAGAACAGTGGGTGATCCTATATTACTTATGAGCTGCAATACTTGGTTACAACAAAGTAAGTTAAGGATGGATTTGGTAACCTTAACTATGAATTTCCTTGCTTTTTGTGTAGGTAGATAATGTTTCGAAATATAGGTTTGTGTGCTTGGGGCTATTTGAAGTGCTTATAATATTTAGGGGTTAAAAACATTACACGTTTTTAAACAGCTGTAATCAGTCAGCTACAGATTGGCTTTAAAAAATTAACCCAACTTTTTAATTTTACATGAACATTCTCAAAATTGCCTTCAGATGGCCTTTGATAAACACATACTTGGAACTGTAAAATCTTTCCTTTCACCCATCAAGTAATTATTAGAATGCTGCACTACAAGTTTTAAGTTACATTAAATCTAAGAATACAAATTTCTTAAGCTTTACAGGATACTGAAAATGAAAAAAATTCAAATGAGCTGAACACTTTTGTGGGTGCAGTCTATATAGAGGTTCTGACAACCCTAAACCTCTATGAATGTCATAACCCCAAATGCAATTAGGTAGCTACTTGAAAATTTTTATCATCAAATCTGGTTTTTTCTTACAAAATACAATACACAAATAACAAATTTGTGGTGCATGACAAGAAGAGCCAGGATATTCAATATTAGATTAACACTCTGTCCTTAACTTAATGCTGTTGTACCTTTCTTGTTGTCTTCCAAAATGAATAAAGGATGGAGTGTCATCCTGAACTTTGGATTCCTTGGAGTTGTACATTTTTGTCTCAACATTAATGTATTGAAATATTTTCTTTTTAGAAAGATTACATTTTAACTTAGCATAAATTATTATTTATTTCAGCCTGGAAAAGCTCTTTGGGTTCATTCTGGTTCCTTTGGTAATTTTGTTTTGATAGCTCATAAAATATGTATGGTATAATTGATTGTAATTACTGGTGCTAAGGGGATGGCACTTTTATGGGTTTAAAGAAAAACCTATAGTGACTTTTTTGTGTAAATTGGTTCTGAGACTGTTACCACCAATCCAGACTTATGGTAACCACTTAACTTCACCTGTCAGCCTGGAAGGTCAGCAAATACCGTTCTTGTTTTTTTGTTGTTTTTTTTTATTTGTTCATACAAATAAATCAAACCCATTGGAACTGAACTTTCCTCAATGGTTCTCAATAATTTTCTTGATTTTTATTTCCATTTTTGAATCGTTCGTTCTTTGAGTTGGGACTAGAGAAGATCTCTATGGGTACATCTACATTGTGCTAAAAGATCTGCAGCATGGCCATGGCTGGCCTGGGTCAGCTGACTTGGGCTTGCGTGGCTATAAAATTGGAATGTAGGTGTTCAGACTTGGGCTGGAGCTAAGGCTGTGAGACCCTGCAAGGGGGTTGGGTCTCAGAGTCTGGGCTCCAGCCCAAGCTCCAATGTTTACATTGTGATTTATAGCCCCAGAGCCTGAGCCCTGTGAGCTCGAGTCAGTTGACCTGAGCTCTGAGACTCAGTGCTGTGGATTTTTTACTGCTGTGTAGATATACCCTGCGATAGTGCTAATTACTGATGTGACAACTGTTGGTACAGTGGTTGGAATGAGTGAACCATCTTGTGATTCCATTTGGCCATGCTATTGAGATGTTTCTGTGCTGCTTTTACTTTCTACATATACCACAAAGTGTATAGTGAGAGTTCTAATCCTTCAGAATCTCTCTTCACTGGCCCCAGATGACTAGAAGTTAAGAGCAAAAGATTTTCTCCAAATTGGACTGAACGCTGGAAGATATTGGAGAGGTTATCTGGAATGAGATTCATCGGAAACCAACTTCTTATTCAAATTTGGTGCATCTTCTAGACTTTGTGCTTAGCTAGGTCTATTACATGGAGTATTCTTTACATGAAGAGTTGAACTTTGCCTAAACCATTCCAGATTTCCTCTAGAATATTTGTCTTCCCCAGAACCAGACCTAATTTCCACTTTAGTTCTGATCATGCCATGTTACTACAGTTGCTGACAGTAGCGGTACAATTTTGGTACCTTTTATTCTTACAATGTTCTGTACAGCTTTCCACTAGTATGTGTACACTGCCTTGAAACAATTATTGACCCAGCAAAACACTTAAGCACATGCTTAACTTGAAGCAGTAACTTCACTGGTGTTTAAATGGGACTAAGGGACTAATCATGAGGTTAAAGATAATGTACGCCTACATTCTCTGCTAAATTGGAGCCAGCACCTTTGTAGCATTGAGTAGTTCAGCAGCAAGCATTCATCTGGGAATTCTCTATCTTTTTTCATCTAAAAAAAATAAACTCATCACATTTTTTGTCGTGTAAACTCATTTCTTAAACTGTAAAAATTAGTTGACTAATATGGAATTCAATAGAATTCCATACAGTCTATTAAACACTCAAAAGTGAAGTTTCAACAAGCAACTTTTGCTCTATCTTGTGCATGTGTATTACTGTAGTCTTTGAGATCACAACTATAAGCAAAGTAGCAATTCTTCTATAATTCATTTTTTTCATATTTACCCTTAGTTAACTGTCGTCATGGATCTGTTCCTTCACTGTATTGTTTCAGTTTTATGCATGTGTTCTTTTTTGAATCCACTTATACTTTTTGTCCAACACCACATCCCATCGCAAAGAGTTCCAAGGTTAGTTGTGGGAAAGTGTTTCCTCTTTTTGTATTAATTTTATCGGGTGACCCTAGGTTTTTGTTATGTGAAAGGGTAAATAACACTTTTTGATTCACTTTTTCCTCACCATTCAGGATTATATGGATCTCTGCTACTCCCTTGCAGTCTTTTCTGAGCTGAGCAGCTCTAATCTTGAGCCTTTCCTTGTAGGGAAGCTGTTCCAGACCCTTAGTCATCTTTGTTGCTCTTCCCTAAGCCTTTTCCAGTTCTGCTATATCCTTTTTGAGACAGTGCAACCACAATTCATAAGTGGTATTATCATAAGACACAGTATTGATGCTGTAGGTGCACCATGGATTCATAAATGGCATTATGATATTTTCTGTATTTCTTTTTCTCTTTCCTAATTCCTGTCATATTGTTAGCTTTTTTTTTTTTTGACTGCTCCTGCGTGTGAAATGGAAGCCTTCAAAGAATTATCTACAGTGACTCCAAGATGTTTTTTGGTTGGTAATAGCTAATTTAAAACATCTCATATCTTAACTCAGGTTAAGATAATATTAAGAACGTATTATGTTCCCAACAAATTATCAAGAATTAATGAAAATTTGTTTCCCCTTTTGCTGGGAAAAATGCAATGACAGTGACACACTATTACATATATAGCATACTGTATTGAAACCTCTTTTGGCTACTACTAAACCAAGCCTTAATCCTTCAATTTACTGCACATGCACGTGGGTAACTACATGCTTGTTATGGTTATAGGACTAGCTAGCTGCACCTGTGTTCCCATTCTTGTCTGAGTCTCCTCCTCTTCCTGCAGGTGTGAGGGCTTTTGTCCTTCCCTGTCTTGGGATGGAATTTTGCAGTTTTGCCAATCTTCGGTTGGCATACCCATGTATTCAACCAAGTATTACTATGCAAAGTTCAGGGACCTGTGATCAGTAAGAAAAACCAGAAGATGGACTTTAAAGCAGTGAGATTGACCAACTACTTTTAATCCAAATATTTTATTCAGTAGTAAGAACAAAACTTTAAAGAGAGAGATTTCAAAACAGCCTACATGCAAGGCATTTATCAAGACTGCTACTCATTACCAAGTGACCCCACATTTGTGTCATCACTCATTGTAATTTTCAGGATTGTGGCTACAGAGAACACTTTAGATCGTTACTGGACTAAACTTTTCTTTCAAATATGAAGTTTACATTCTGCAAGTATACCATACTATTGCAATAAGAAAATCTTATTAAACAGTTATGCAATTGCTTGTTTCTGTAAAGAAGGTTATTGCAGAAATGAGGAAACATGATTATCCTCCTACAAAAAGAAAAGTGTTTCTTTTACCATGGAGAAACTGACTTATTCACTGCAAGGCATGTATCAAGACTGTGCTATTGGGTCTCCTTTTTACAGTTTTATGGAACTCTGTTATCCAGTTTCCAATTATTCAGTAGAGTTCCACAGAACTGATATTTACTAATCAACAGACCTGACTTGATATTTTCTTTATTTTTGTGTAAGTGTGGTGTGTTCTTCAGTACTTTTTTTTCCTTCAGGTTGAATTTGATTTATGCGTAGTTGGGCACCCTGCATTATTTCATGAAGCCAAAAGTATTTCAAAATTACATTTACTTATATAAAGTTTCATAAATTTAATGTGCATAAGTTCATCAGAGTAAAATGTTTGTTCCTCTATTTGAAAGAACAAACTTCTAGTTCTCATCTTAACTAATGATTTTAAAAAATACCTTATTGCTTGTTTTGTTGTTTACACTGAATTTATTTAGGTGTATCTTATGACTGGAGTAACTTCATTGACTGTCTTTCTGTGAGACTTACCTTAGAGAGAGGATAATTTAATGGGTTTGTCAGCACTCATCAGCTGCCTATCTTTTCTACCAGGCACAGTCTTCTATAGCCACAATTCAAGGGCTGAGGTAATTAACTACAAAGCTAACTCTGCCGTGCATCTAGATGGCTGTTGTGTATTTGCAAGATTTCTCTGTTATACCTATGTTAGGTGTAATACATATGTAGTGTGTGTAAGAATGACTTGCTGTGAACTCTTCATATGGCTGCAATGGAATATGAAGAGGGAAAGATCTTCTAGATTCCCATACATGATATAAGATACTACGTTTGTATCTAAAGTGGCAGGAAGAATGTCGTTGACAGTGTGTGATCACGCAACTGCTGTATAGTGATGCATGAGCACAGGGGACAGAGTAAAGGTTGCATGTGAATCCTTAACCTTATTATTTCCTGCATTTTGAGTGCTTCATTATGCATCTTTAACTTTTTTGATATTTTTATATATAATATTCTAGGGTTTTTAAAAAGAAAAACCCAAATTTCACTTTCCTAGACTTCTAAACTCTTATAAAAAAAAATATATAATTGTATGTATAAATTCCATTATCTAGAACTGTTCAGTTACACACTACCATAATGCTGAGTTCTATACACTGTAAGACATCATAAGAGGCAGTTAAATTTAAGAAATTTACAGCTTAGTAATGCACTTTTTGCCTCCCTCAGTGACCGAGTTCCCAAGGTGCATTTCTAAGCATGTGCTTTTGCTTCAAATGTTAAGCCTTGTGTATGCTTAGAAGTTTTGCTCATGCAGCTGTGCCTGCAAAAAAGTACTTTTTTGCGAGCATCAATACATCTATAGTAAGGCTTTTGCCAGCATAGCTATGTCAAAAAACAAACAAAAAAAAACAACACACCTCTAACTGATATAAATGTATTGGTAAACTTTTGAGCGTAGATTGACCTAAGAGTGCAGCAGCTTTCTGTTACTCCTTTGGAGCTTGCAAAGTTTGCAGGGACTTTTTCACTGTGCAGCTAACCAACCAACATTTGCCTGTGCTGTGTAACTAAGTTTGTGAATTAAAACAAAATGCAAAATATCCTATTTCAGCAGCATGCAACATTCACATTTGTAAACTCAGATCAAAACCAATTTTCATGCAGTACTCAAAGGCACATTCTTTGAATTAGTTATTTCTGTACCAAACTGCAAGTATCAAGAATTTTTTATAATACAAGAACTATTTTTCACTTGCCCTCAAATAATTCAGCCGTTGTTGATCACTTCCCCAAGTCATTTTCAGCTAGTAAAAGGTGAAAAATTTAGAATCTTTTGAGATGAATGTTATGAGCAAATGAAAATAGAAAGTAGTATTAAAACGTATATGCAGTCTTAACCCCAGTGACAACATTGTAAATGTCAGCATACTCCACCTTTGTATCAGATGAGCTGTGAACCATGGGCTGAAGGTGAAAAGTTTCTTCTGGTTTCCCATTGAGGGTAGTTAATTCCAGAGCCTGGGGCCCATTGCTGAAAACTACTATTTCCAGCCCCCCACGAGTTCAAATATAGGGATGATTGGCAAAGTGCATTGATTGATTTGAATGACGTTCATGGAACATGAAGGGAGCGAAAGCTCTTAGAACTAGGATTCAAACCACATGGGCTTTTATGGATCCATATCAGCAACTTGGATTTCACCTGAAAGAGATTGGGAAACAGTGATGTGCCACGGGTGTTCCAGGCCAAGTCAGAAGACATGCATGTAGTCTGCCTCCCACTGCCACCTCCCACCACCAAAAAAACCCCCACCCTAAAATCACCGTTACATACTCTTTCAGAGAGGACCTTCCTTAGTCTTCTCTAAAGCAATCTCATTTACTCATCCTAGTTGCCCACCTTGCTTCTGCGTTCTCTCTAGAAATAGTTGCCAGATTGCATACCCTTTCATGCCCCATAGATGTTCTTAGTGATTAATTTTAGCTTGCTGAAATTCCTTTGATTAGTTGCCACAGTTAAAGAAGACAGCGAAATATATGCAATGCTATTTCTGTTAGTTACAGTCTAAAAAAGATCTTTAGATAAGAATATCCCTAAGTAGTTCAATGGGAGCATTCATTGCCAAGTCATCCTTAAAGATTTGCTTGCAAAACCTGGCAGAGGTCTCAATTTCATTGTCAAAACTCTCAGGGCTTAAAACCACAAGGGCAGCTGCTTGCTAAGTTTTGAGTGTGGCTCTTCAGTTTGTCACTGCTGGGACTTTTCACTTACTTGTCTTTTAAAAGAAAACAAACATTTCTCCACTGAGTACTTATTCATCCTATCATCTAGTTGTTAATATTGTGTCTAAAATAGAGTTTAAAACTTTGCATTCAAAACTTTCAAGATCTAATTACCTTTCTTTTCATCCTTTGCAAGTTCACCTGGCATTACTTTCCCCTTTGAGATCATTTCTCTTTGACCTGTGTAGATATTCCTAAAGTTTCAGCCTGTGAGTCAACAGCTTCCTTACATGCAACAAACCCAGGAGACTATAATTCTGTTAAAGCATCTTGAAGGCCACCCAGTAAACTGTTAGCCGTTTTAATGTCAAGATCTGAAAATTCTGCAATTTTTTGCTCACAGAGTCAAATTTTGACCAGATAGTATTCTGCATCTCAGCAAAAACAAGAAAACAGAAACGTCTGTGTAATGTTTATTTGTGAACGATCAGCTTCTAACTTAAGTACTGGCATAAGATTGTTTGAAGCTTTGATCTTTTCTAGAACATTTCCTCTATCCATGCTGATCATCTTGTGTAATTTGACATTTTAATACTAATATGCTTTTTCTATATATCCCAACCACTAGAAATGGAAAACAGAGTATACAATCTTTGAACAATTCCAAAAAAATAAAATAACTTGAAACAATCATTGCAGCTGCTTCTCCAGCAAGATTCAGTTATGGGCAGCATATGGGATGAAAGACTCGTTTTGATTTACCCACTGAATTCAGTTTTGAACAGCTTTGTGTGCTGCAGCCATGTTAGTTCTGTTCTCATTGCTTTGTCCCCTTCAATCAGCTGGAGCTAAACAGTTTGGTTTTTTTAAAGCTCCTCTAAATAACTTCCATTGTATTCTCCCTAGTTTTGGTGTGGTTATCAATTAAATGTACAAAATTCACAAGAACCTTTTTGCTCTCTTTCAAAACCTCAGCATACATAAACACCTGAGACATTTGTTCATTCAGAAGAGGTCTGGAATGCAATAAAAAATAATAGAGATGTAATCAGGTTTATTAACCTTGTAAAAAATAGCCTGCCATACCTTTCTTGTGATCCTGCTAAAATTCATTTTGAATTGTTTCACTGTCACCTTTGTGCCACAAGCTTTAATAACTTTCACATGATCTTGCAGTACACTATCTGTACCTTGCAAGCAGTTCTAGTAAATCTAAAAAAAATTACCATTACAAGAAATTGTCTAATTTCTCGCTTGAACCTCTCAAAGCTTGACATCTCACCTAAATACAGCAAAATACCCAAGAGATGACAGAGTAGTGTGCCACATGCCTTTCTGCATCTTGAAGCAGGTTTACGTACCTTTTTTCAGTTGTGCAGTCCTTTTCCAACTGTTCTGCAAGTTCCATCCAGCAAGTGATTTGCCTCCATATAGTCTTTCAAATGTTTGTGTTTGGCATTCTCACTTGCTATAGTGAAAAAAGTTTGGGTGCACAGTTTTATGGTTCACAAAGGAAGATGAGGAATTTAGCTGAAAAAGCAAAACAGTAAAATGGAGACAAGCATATAACTGTACATTAATGAAGATCACTGGCAATTAACATAAACATTAGGAGTATTAGCAAAGGATCACCATTTTAATAATTGCTTTTCTTGTTTTAAATTAACAGGATTGTTTTCTACCAAAAAAAAAGTAGTGAACAGAATCTGTCACTTTTGGTTAAGTAACCAGATCTGAGTTGTCAGTTAAAATTCTTCCCCACACTTTCAGTACTGAAACCAATTTCAGCATCCACATCCATAACTGTTGCACTAGCAACCAACAGGCAATTTTCTGTCCCTGACTCAAACTCTAGGGCTCAACAATTTAGTGCCTAGCTCTGTGCCAGAATCAGATACTCCAGCACTCAACAAGTCTGAGAAACCCAAATCAACATCCTCATTAGCTAAGGAAGGTTCAGAAGTGCGAGTAGCAGAAACATCTGACGATTGTTGACCAGGAACATGGTCAAACGTCTCACTTTTCAAGAAACTATTTAGACTTTCACTTTTCTGACCTTTTGCACAGGCCTGCTGCAGCTTGCACTTTTGAGCACCATTTTTGTGTTTGTAGGTTTTCATAGCAGAAATCAGTCGACCATAAGAATTCGCCCACCAAGCCCTTCATGAATGAATTGCTAGCACTGGAATGACTAAGTGTATGAAAGGTTTAGCTAATATTTCTGTAAAACACTGAGAAATCAGGTCAAAGGTCATTTCTCTCTGAAACTCAGAGCTATATCAGGTGAAATTGAGCCAGAGCTTCTTGGGTAAAAATTTTTGTTTTTTGAGTGCCTGGGGCATGTGTGTATGGCATGGCAAGCCAGAGTGTGAATTTACCGCACATCTTGCTGCACGTTGACTGTGTGGACGCTGCTAAACTGCAGTGAATGTGTAAGGTGTAATCCACCCTCAAGGACTTCCACTGTGCTGTTGAAGTGCCTATATAGTGAATTATAGCACAGCAGGCTGGTGCGCTATAGATTCAGACGTTTGCTTGCCATGCAGTAACTTGCCATGTAGACAAGCTCAAGTCATTTTTGAAAATTGGATATAGGTTATAGGCCAGCTGTTCTCAAATTTTTGTGCTCATGACCCCTTTCACGTAAAACCACTCTTATATATTTAACACCATTATAAATGCTGGATGCAAAGAAGGGTTTGGGGTTGGGAGGCTGACACCTTCTGACTCCTCATGTAATAACCTCATGACCCCTGAGGGGTCCCGACCCCCAGTTTGAGAACCCCTGATATAGGCTCTTAAGTCACGCAGGCACTTTTGAAAATCTTACCTATAGTGTCACATCTAAGTTTTATTACCTGCAGATGTCTTTTAATTCCAGAGTCTTGTTAGGAAGGCTATGAATTAGGGGTATCTTATCAGTCCAGACTGGATTCTGTATTGCTTGTAGCATACAACTGGCCATTGTTTGTGTTTTTCTTTTTGGTTGTGACCCCTCATAAAGCCTGAATTCAGTTTGTGTGCTGCTCTGGAATCTGAATCTAGTTGTAAAGGAAACAATCTCCCTCTGATTTAACTGCTTGGCTCTGTTGCTCTTTTTTTTGTGTTAGTTTTCTTTTTCAAAATATTGATATTAGATCCCCTTTCATTCTGAAGGCTCCATAAGCCTTTCATAAATATGTGTGAACTTCAATACGGAGGAGAGTGGATGGTTGAGACATAGGTTGATATAGCAGTGAAGGCCACGGTGCCAGTTTGGTCAAGGATACTGAGACAAATTCTTCATGAAAAAATACAGTATAATTTTCAACACTGATGCAGAGAAAAGACATTTTTTTGTCTCAGTCAAAAGATCCTGTATATAAAATGCATTGAGTATACCTTACCAGAAATTCAGACACGTTGCTCTTTCCAGTCTTCCAAATGGACAACTGATCATTAGCATTATTGTAATGAACTCGTACTCAAAATGTTGGGAGACACTGTGATGACAAGACAACAGTTTATATATTTACCTCTAGAGACACTGCAGAAGCCGCTTACTCTCCTTTTGTATGTCAAGGATTCAAATTACTTGATCTTCAAGCAGCTTTATAACTTGAAGGTCAAATATGGGATCCTTCATCTTCTACTCTTAGTTAATTTGAACTATTTTTCTCAGAAGCAAGAGTCATGAATGTGAGGAGGCCAAATCCTGGAATTATTATTTAAGCAAAAAGCCAGTTGAATTCTGTAGGAGTTGAGACTGGCTAAAAGTGTGACTCATAGGTTGTCAGGTGAACCCCACATACACAGAGGCTCCTTTTGCAGCGTTCTGTGGTAGTCTAGTTAGACTCATCTTACAGTGTTGGTGGCTCTGCATAAACCGGGGAAATCTCTTCCAATGAAGTTCTCATTTTGTGTAGCAAGGAACAACCTTTACTGTGCATGTCCGGTTACAAGCCATTCAGTTTCCTAGAGAGACAAGTTAAGTAGGTTTCTGCGTGAAGATGAGCAAGTTTATACATGATCACAGTAAAACCTCCCTACGTTTGCCAGTTGATACCTATTTCAATAGCTACCTCAAAAGGAAGACTTTATGAATATGGATAAACTTCCCATAGGTTTTAAGAGTTCATATTACAAATATAGAAGGAAGTAACAGGAACCCAGGAGAGTTGATCCGTATCGTGCAGTATCTCCTATCTGTGGAGTCATGACATGGGATAACAGACATGCTGGTCTGATTCCAGACTGTTTCCTATTTCTTTGTGTAACAAGTATTCAGAACTATTTGGGTGTATTAATGCAGAATGACTCTTGCTATAAGCCTGCTTTAGAGAGAAGACTACTGAAAAGTTTACATCCTTCATTCTGTGTGGGCAAAATACTCTAAAATAGATTAGCTGCTCTTTCCCTCCCTTTCATTGTCATGAGGATTTTACCATAGCAGAACATCCTTTGACAATTATGGGAGTTTACAGCAAGTTCTTATCAAAATCCTAGACCTCTAACATTCTTCACATTCAGGAAACAGTCCGTTACCCAAACTAGAAGTCTCTGAAAGCCATTTTACAACTGTTTAGTGACCAGTGTAAGATTTAAGTAATTGGTGGTCCAATCCAGATCCTAATGGCCAAGCATTAAAACCCATGCTCCTAAGTGTGGAAATTTAGTCCCCAATTGATTGTAGCATCAGTAAATAAGTGATGCTCTAAGTAAGTCTAAACTCTGAACTGGATCCCTCCTGGTATTTGCTATCTAGGTTAGGATACATTGATATGACATCACTGAGAAGTTTGCCATGCCCTTGTGCTTTGCCTGTTTTTTGGGTAAAGGGCTTCAGTTTCCAGGGTTGTTTTCATAAAAAATAAATGAAATGCTTTAAAGTCCATCTACCAGTTTTCATAATCAGGTAACTAGGGTTGTCTCTACTATTGAACCATCTTTTGCATGTTTGTGCCTTTAAAAAGTGTGGTTTGCTTTCTTGAGTGACTGGAGTCCACTTCACGTACTCTTCCATTATTGTATTTCATATCTGTCTTCATCTAGGAAGATAGTTGGAATTAGTCTTCTGAATATTAATTTGGACAGATGGAAGACCTTTTGTCTACTTCCATAGGTTCTGTTGTAAATGGCTTCAAAACTAAGTCCCCATACTTTTCAAGAAAAAGCTGTGGCAGCCTTGAACTTAAATATTTGTTTTGCCTTTGAATGTTTTTTCTCTAAGCTGATTTCTTGTTGATTGATGGAAGCCTTTGACTCTTTCCAGGGAAAGTGTCAAAGTCCTGTATCATGATGTGGTTGAAGGTATGTGCTAGAGAGGAATATAAGTTGGAAGGTACCATAGGTCTCTCCATAAAACCTCTGCACTTGTTCTGCCACAATAGTGTCTGCTTTGTGGGATAAAAATAGGGAAGTGTCAACGGAAGAGTTTTGCAAAACCATTTTTAATTTTATGAAATTCACCAAACTATATGCACAGACTTCAGTGGCTGACTTCTGTTGCAATGGTTTGCTTACAAATACTCTACCTCTGCCTCAGTCTTGTTTTTCCTTTCCAAGGCACTGTTAGTTAGAGCCTCGTAGTCGGGATTGAAGGGAAACAGTCTCAGAGAAATTTTACTTGCAAATTGTTTCCTATTCCACCAATCCAAAAATCATCCTGAGATGTTCTATCTATTTTAGCTTAGTTCTAGACTGAGGGATGTTAGGAGTGGCCTGGTTTCTCTCCTTCTTTTTCGTAGCCAAGGAAGTATCGACTGGGGATGCTGGAGGAGAGGATAGTTCCGGTGGGATCAAAGGCACGAAAATCAAAGAACGCTATTGGCTGTCTGGCTGACAGGTGTAAAACAGGAGTACCCATCAATATGGTTTGGTGGAACAGAGTCACAGAAAACAATTTTCAGGTAAAATTACTTTTTACTAGTCACTTTTCAGTATCTCAGATGCTTTATTTTACATTTTAAAAAAATGTTAGAAGCAGTTGCGCAAAGCAAGGATTGGGTCAGAAGCTTAAACAGTAAAATAAGTATAGTAGCCCCCAAGAAAAGTGCTCTCTGGCATTTTATTGTGTCCACTTCCATTCAGAGGTGTATTTTTTTTTTTTTTTTTGTTTAGTGTTCTAATTTATGGAGGAGATAAGACTTGCATTCTTTCTAACCAATTAAAAATAAGATACCATACTTTATATTTCTGAGTGAGGTACATTTCTGATGGAAAAAGTTTAGTTATATCCATCTCAAACATCTAATATTCAATGCAAAAAAAGCCTACAATATTAAAATAGAAAAGTTAAATGCACAAACATCAAAACGTCACAATTTAATTTTCCTATTGGAACCTTCTAAATTTCCTGCCTGTCTTATGCATGTAAATTGTCAGATTTAACATTGTCTTAATAGTCACCCCCAATCAGAATTACCATCAACTCCATTTTTAAGAGAGGAGAGATTGCATAGTGTTGAAGGTTATGATTATTCTTGTCTGGAAAGAATTCATTTCAATGGGCATTTGAACTAAAGAGTTTATGAAGTTTATAAATTTATAACTGAAAAGAGGTGCTTTGAATGGAATGGTCATATTAACCGTAACCATTGTGTTGCAACTAGAGTTACCACCTGGTTGGCATTTGACTAGGCTGGCTATTTTTAATGGTTTTGCTAGTTGCCAGAAAAATAATTTAATATGACAGATTCTTTTTATGTAGGACTAAAGATTTGCATTATTCTCACAAGACACTAAGATATCTAATGTTAAGTGTCTATGTCCAGCTAAAGATGCTGCAGTGTTCCCACTTCCACAATTTAAGAAAATGATGTTATCAATCTTATCTGTGTGTTATCTCGCTAGATACTATAACACTTGCCCTCTCAGCAGTAGCTTACTGAGTTGTCTTGTGGTTGCAGGTTGGTGTGGGGAGGGGGGGCAATGTTGCCATTTTCTGTATTTTAGAGGTGGTAACAATAGTTGTTCTTATTGCTTTGAACTTCCGTAACATTTGCACTTAATGTTTGCTCTGAGAACAGTCAGTTTATTTTCCTTTTTGAGTTAGAAAGATAAAAGTTAAATGACTTGTTTAAGGCATGCAGTGAATCAGTGATAGATCTCTGAAGTTCTCAGGCTTTTGTTCAATATATCACTCTGTTTTGTGACTGGTAGGGGAACAAATTTCACATAATTCACTAGGGACCACCTGCTAGGCAAGACAAAAAAGGGGAATGGCAGAATTCCCATCTCCAAACTCAACAGGGAAAGGCAAGGAAGGAGTTGCCCACTCTTTCTCCCTCCTGCTCCTGCAGTTGCCACCTCTGTTCCTTTTCCATTGTAATTTAGTTTGGGAATTTCATCTGGTCAATTTGCTCAGCTATAGACTAAGAAAGCTAGAAATGCTATGAGGGAGGCAGTGGACTGGAAACCTAAATAGTCAGGCCTTCTTGCCACCCGTCTCTTCTAAGTTTTTTCCCTCCTGAACTGTAAAGGAGTGAGGCTCTTTGATCCTACTGGTGCCCCCAGGTCTTTGAGTTTAAATTGGCAATGGGCTGGGACTGCAGCGAGGGGCAAGGGGCTTGGGAGGGTAGAGGAGCAGTATCCCATCAATCCAAGATCCTTATTGCACATAGCAGCAGTTAGTTATTAATGTGGCACATAAGACATGAGGCTGTGTATTCTACAATGTGCAGTCTTGCTTGAAGACATGAGATTTGAGCGAGTGCGCACTCTTTGTGGAGGAGGAAGGGAAGACTATTCCAGGTGTAGAGGGCAGAATACATGAATCAGAGCAGGAAGATTAGACAAAAAGAGTTGTATGATGAAAAGGATAGGGAAGGAAAGGAAAATGGAGAGATGAGCAGAGACTGTTGGTGAGGGCAAAATTGTGTAGGGCCTTCTAGGTGAAGAGTGAAAAGCTGAATTTTAGCATTGGTTGAATTCTATAACAAGATTGTTCCTTATGTATGTTGAAGCTCTAGTGAGTTTTTGTGGGGGTGACATTAAAAGTACCAATATTAAACTTTTTTCTGTTTTCACGGGGGGGGGGGGTAGGGGAAAGAGAAAATAGTTTCTATTTTTTAAGAATAAACTTAAACCACAAATAGGCAATAGTAATTGGGCAAGTTTGGTACCTGAGGTTACCTTTTAATTATCATGTTGAAACTGAGATTTCAAGTTGACTATGTCCTAATTTAGCATGTCCATAATCCACAAATATGATTGGTGCCTCATGAACATTCTGAAGATATATAGTTTAGAAATAACTTTTCTGATCTGAAAATTGTGTTGCATGATGATTAAATAGTAGTGACTAGGGAGGGCAGTTAGTGGTTACTGGAAGTATTGAAAGCCTATGCTGAAGCTAAAGTTCTTACCTTAGCCTGTTATCTCCCAGGAAGAACTCTGCCTCAAGTCATAATTGCTAATATAATTTATGAAAATATATAAATAAAAATTAAGGTTAAGGTGACTTGTACATTTGGCTAGACATAGGGTTTTATTTGCAGGTTTTTCTTAGCTGTTAAAGATCAATAGCTAATACAAATCAGGATTCCAGCTCAACATTCCAGTAACTTTTTCATTTTGGTATTCTTAAAGTTTACATACTCATTTGAATATACAGCCATTGAAATACCTGAATCAGGTTGTGGAAACAGGATTACATTTATTAGAAAGGTGCAACATAAGTGCTATCTTTAATATGTTATCGTCAGAAAAGCAGCTGAAAGAGAGAAGAAATTATCTAATATAGTCATGCGTAGATAAGGGTCAGATCAATTTTATGTTAGTAGCATAAGCTTATTGCCACTACTTACACTTGTAAGCACTGCACAATCGTCAACATTGTGGGGAGAGTGAGTTGGATTCTATTCAATTTTGTGCTTAAAAGGTTACTAAATTTCTCTTCAGGACTAAATTCTACCTTCTGTTACAAAATATCCTTGGCTACTTCAGTTCTGTCCCTTGTGCGTCTGCAGAAAGTAGGGTGTATTATTACATGATCATACAACATGCATGCAGTAATATGAAATACTATGTGAAATGGTAAGAAAAGGTTCAGTTTAATCATAGCTCAACATACTTGTAACTTTTTAAAAAAATTTTGGGAGGAGCAATACTATAATTCATTGTAAGGGTGATTTGCAGAAGAAATGAGTAGAGTTCATTAATTTAGATCAGATGTGTTGATTGCTTAATAGAAACAATCTAAGCAGGCATTCTGCACAAATGGGTGGCGGGAAGAGAGGTTTGTTTTTAACATCCTTAGCAACCTCTAGTCTCAGGCTGGCTGCTCTGATGTTCCAGAATGTATAATTCTCAGGTGTCACAGTTATCAAAAAAACTCAAATGGAATAGCAAGCAGCCGCATAGGAACATGGGTAAGTGAGGTTCATTACTGGGCACACTGTCTGTTTTTAAAGATTATTTGGAGTATAAAAACTATTTTGAAAAGCATTCCATAAAGGGAGATAACTGCCCCAAATAGCATGGGTACAGTGGAGTGGAGTTGTTTCTGAACAGTGACCTTAAAGGATTATTCAGTTTAGGATGTCAGAGCAGATCAACATGAATTTGGAGGTGATGAGTAGTAGTAGTAGTAACTTCTTTTTTTATTATTATTATTATTATTATTATTATTATTTAAAAAAAGGCCTTCCTTCAGGTTTGCATTCGACCGCATACTTCTGAAATAAATAGAATCTATTTCTGCTTTGATCTGATAGGATTTGTGCGTGGAGCTAATATAGCCATGCAGTGCCACAGCCACTTAGAAGCACAACCCGTATTTCTACAGCTGCGATTTTTTACTATGCATACAAATGGAGACACATTTGTTGAAGGATTCCTTTTGAACAATGTAGTTTTTTACTACCTGCTGCAATAGATTTGATTTAAATTAAATGTTGTCTCCATTCTGGCCTGGTGTACTAGACTGTAATTGCCTTCTTGGTACAGAAAGTGAGGTGATAGCACCAGAATGCTCTCATGCTCACACCACACCATGCTATATTTATCAGTCTGCTAGGGGAAAAACCTACAATGTTGTTCATTAACAACTACATACGTGTACATTTTATGTTCAGTTAAGTTGAACACTGTTTCTTTGTCCCCACTTTAGATTTTTG
Organism: Dermatemys mawii; assembly: GCA_007922305.1. NCBI lineage: Eukaryota > Metazoa > Chordata > Testudines > Dermatemydidae > Dermatemys > Dermatemys mawii. Next base: position 9,983,101 of record ML677348.1, read on the forward strand.
AAACTGGCCTTTGTCATAGAAAATCTGACACACATAAAAACTTTGTTTATTGCCTGAACTATTTTACAACTAGTCAAAATAAAGCATTAAAAAACACACTGTTGGGAACTATTCTGCAATAGCCAGGGGATGGACAATATGAGAAGAATGGTCTTGAGGATAAGTCATTGGCCTGGAACTCAGGAGCTCTGGATTCAGTTTTCTGCTCTGCCATGTATTTCCAGCGTGACCTTGAACAAGTCACTTAATTTCTCTCTGCCTCACCCAGCATCTGTCAAATAGGGTACTTCCATACTTTGCAAGAACATTGAGGATGAATTCAGTAATGTGTTTGTGAGCATTCTGGTAGTTCATTACTGATTTAAGAATAACCCTCTAGCTCCTATGTAGTACTTTTTAGCAGTAGATCCGAAAGTACTTTACAAGAAAGCAGATATATACCAGGATCGATATTGTAATTGCAGTAATCCTTTAATCTATACAATTCCCTAACATATTCATGTATGAACATTGCAACCGTTCTGCTCTGTCAGTGATGGCATTAATAACCTGCTCTTTCATCTCACTCCACGCCTTTTTTTTCATGATTCAGTCTTCTCATAGTTTGTGGTCTGCCAGTCTACTACCCACTTCTCATGAAAAACTCTTTTGAAAAGTGTCTTCTGTGACACCTAGGACAGAAAAGAAAATGATATAACTGTGTTGCTATTAACCTCTTGTCTCCATTTCCTATTCCTGTGCTCTTTCATCTTCCCTAATTGCCTTATAACTAGATTTAGATTTTAAACTGTTATGGGCTGGGATCTTTTTTATGAATTATGACATACTTTGTACACCTACATTTTATGCTGTAGAACAGTAAAACACAAATACATGTGATGGTACTTGGCTGAGGGTGAGACCTTTCCGAAATAGATTGTAGAGTCGACTTGTCTGAAGTCAGAGATCAGTGTTAACTAGGGTGACCAGATGTCCCAATTTTATAGGGACAGTCCTGATTTTTGGGTCCTTTTCTTATATAGGCTCCTATTACCCCCCCACCTCCTGTCCAGATTTTTCACATTTGCTCTCTGATCACCCTAGTGTTAACTACTGTAAGGGCTTATCTGCACAAATATCTAATTTGTATCAAGCCTGGGTAGATCACACTGGGGTGTGACTCTACACCAGACTAGCTGGTTATGTGACCCTGCAGGTGCACATTTACAGTTCGTGCTTTGATCGAGTCCTATTTTGAAGAGAACTAGATCCAAGCTCGTTAATTAACTGTTAATGCATGTCAGCAAGGTCCACATGGATAGTTAGTCAGCGGCAAACTAGTGTGGGGTAGAGTCACATCCCAGCTTGCAACACACTAAATGTTTGTGTAGACAATCCCTGAACCTTGCAAAACTTAATTACTAAGCTCACTATATGTTGTACCTTCTGTTGATTTATCTGGCGGTAATTGTTTTGGTTGATTTGGTGAAATCATCTTATTCTCGAACAGTATTGGCAAGAATACTTAATGCAAAAATGATTGGTGCATTCAGACAGATTATTTTCTTCAGCAGATTTTAAAAAAGTTTGGCAATATCTTTGGAAGAGGGGAACTGAAACTATGACATCTAAGGTGAGAGGAAGAGAGAAGAGAATGATGTTTGTTGATAGTTGACCTACTTATTGATCAGCAGCTTTATTTTTGGATGTTTTTCTTTTACTGTTTGTAGCATAGCAAATAGCACTGTTTCCACACAATGCAACCTGTAGAAAATTTGCTAATTGAAAATACAACAAGCCATATGAGACACAATTTCTGAAGTATGATTAAACAATTAGTTATTAGAGTCAGTGGGGCTGTGCTGACTGACACCAGCTGAAAATGTGGCCCTTATTCTATTGACTGTAAATAAATGGTGGTGTTCGCTTACTTTTTTTGGTGCTTGATTGAAATTTCAGAACTACAGCCTATACTACTTTTTTTTTTTTTTTTAAGTCACACTGTTCCATTACTTTATCTTACTCTTTGAGCAGCAGGCGTCCTGTGTAGATGATCATGACTATCCCTTCAGGCCTTAAAGTCTGAGTCTATTAGGTTTTCCAAATATATTCAGTAAATGGGTTTGTGAATTTTTTCTTCCTTCCTTCCTGTCATGAGTCAGGGAACTGCATCTGTATGCTCTTTACCACTGCTTCCCCCTCCTACCTGGTCCATTAAGGGCATCCACTGTAGGCTCCTGGCTCCTCAGCTATCACCTTCCTTGTGTAGAGAGTCACTTCAGTTTTCTTCCTGACTAGAGGATCTTTTCAGGGATTGGTTCTTGGCCATACTCTAATACTTTTATCAATGGCTGGAAGAAAACACAAAATCATCACTTATCACCAATTTTTGTGTAATCAGCAAATGTTGAGTGGTAAATAAAGAAGAAAAGTCACTGTTTCAGAGCAATCTGGATTTCTTGATAAGCTGAGCATAAGCAAATATGTATGTTTAATATAGCTAAATGTAAAAGTATACATCTAGGGACAAAGAATATAGGCACTGCTTATGAAGTTGGGTACTACATCTTAGGAAGTAGTGACTCTGAAAAAGATTTGGTGCTGGCGGTGATAAGCAGCTGAAAATGAGCTCCCAGTGTGACTCTATGACCAAAAGAGCTAATGTGATCCTATGATATAAACAGTAGAATCTTGAGTAGGAGAAGAGACATTATTTTACCTCTCTTTTCAGTAATGGTACTACTGCTGGTTTAGTACGCTGTCCAGTTCTGGTGCCCACAATTGAAGAAGAATGTTGAGAAACTAGAGGAAGTTCAGAGAAAAGTCACGACAATGAGTAAAGGCAGGGGTAGGCAACCTATGGCACGGGTGCCGAAGGCAGCACGCGCACTAATTTTCAGTGGCACTCACTGCCCGGGTCCTGGCCACAGGTCTCGGGGGCTCTGCATTGTAATTTAATTTTAAATGAAGCTGCTTAAACATTTTAAAAACATTATTTACTTTACATACAACAAGAGTTAATTTATATATTAAAGACTTATAGAAAGAGACCTTCTAAAAAGTTTAAAATGTACGACTGGCACGTGAAACCTTAAATTCTAGTGAATAAATTAAGCCTCAGCACACCACTTCTTAAAGGTTACTGACTCCTGAGTAAAGGATTAGAAAACATGCCTTATAATGATAGATTGAAAGAGCTCAGTCTCTTTAGATTAACAAAGAAGAGGTTAAGGGATGACTTGATTTACAGTCTGTAGGTATCTACATGGAAAACAAATATTTAATAATAGGCTCTTCCATCTAGGAGAGAGAGGTATAACACAACACCATGGCTAGAGGTTGAAGTTGGACAATTTCTGACTAGAAATAGGTATACGTTTAACAGTGAGAGTGAGTAACTGCTGGAACAATTTATGAAGGGTCATGGTGGCTTCTCCATCACTGGGAATTTTAAAATCAAGATTGGATGCTTTTCTAAAATAATTATTTTATTCTAAAAGATTGGATGCTTTTCTAGGAATTATTCTGGGATAGTCCTGTGGCCTGCACTACACAGGAGGACAGTCTAGAATTCTAGATGATCACAGTGCTCCCTTTTGACCGTAGAATCTCTGAAGCAAGCATATTTATTCTTAAGGTGAAAGCATAGGAGACAAAATATATACTAAAAACAAGAAAAGAAGCTGCACACATGCTAAAAAGCTTACTCCCAACTTGAGCACAAGGGTCTGGTAGGTTTCAGTCCTTCCAGCCCTTTTTTGCAAGGATTGAGGAGACTTCTTGGACAGCAGATTGTATCTGTTTGCTGGAAAGAAGGCCCTGGGTTAGTTTAAAATCAAGCTGTTTTATCCAAAATGCCTTCCTCTGTCTGTTGGTTTGTGAAAATCCGGTTTGACCTAATATGTGAGCTGCCCCAGAAGGTGATACCTGTCTGAGGCAGGGCTACAACCTGACTGGTTTGCCTTAATCAGCATCCACTGTTTAGTTTTGGGAGAGGCTGTGGTAGCCCTCCCCCTGGGACTACAGCATAATCCTACATAAATCCTTGGTTTAAAACAGTGGACCCCAGATATATTGCACTTAATTCAATAAAAAAAACAGGAGTACTTGTGGCATCTTAGAAACTAACAAATTTATTTCTTAATGTGGTGGTGGATAAGCAGCTGAACATGAGCTCTCTGATTCTGCTTACATAGCTCTTATAGGAAATTCATAACCTATTAAACTTTTTTGAAAAAGTATCTCAAAAATGTGGTTAGGGAATACCTCTTTCTGAGCATGGTAACTCCAAATACATGTTGGTTTCTCACAATCTAAAGGATGTTATTCAATCAAACTTCTGTCAGAAATCTTGGTAAAGTTCCATTCAGAAAACTGTAAAAATGACTCTGAGTTTCTGTATTGCGTGTCAGAAATTTTCATGTCAGATATGTTGAATTGCTGATCCTACACCCTCTACCAGAATTCAGAGGGTCAAACTGGGTCCTTTGTGTTTTTGCATATCACCACAAAAAAAAGGCCACTGCTTTCTGTGGAGTATCTTATGTCACAGATTGGAATGAAGTAAATTTTCTTTGTGTCAAAAAGAGAAACTCCCTCCTCACTTTCAATTAGGAAAAGACTTAAACTAAAGTGCAATAAGCCTGCTTTAAACTAAAATAATGTTCTTGGCTGCCTTCAGCAGTTTATACAGTTGTAAAAATCACACCTTAAATTAAACCAGTGCAATTTCCACATGTAGTCAAGGGTGAAGTGTCCCTTCAGAGTGGAATCATTCTTATTTCAGTATAGTGGGTTAAACTAATCTCCATAAAACTGTAGTGATGCACTTCTTGTCTTTCTGACTATTGAAAATTTCTTAAAATTTAATTTGGTGTTATGAGTTGCCAGAGTTTGACAAGGATGTTTTTTCAGGTATAAGAACCTTTTTGGGTATTTAGTTATGAATGCTCTAAGTGATTTCTTAATCTTGCATTCAGAATTGACATATACCTGGTAGTTGGCATTGAATGCATTTTGTGAAGCTTGGAAAAGAAGACTGAAATGAATAGCAAGTATAGACCAGTAACAGCGATTTGTCACTTCCTTAAATGTGCACAGTGTACATACTGTGGCTGCCTATTTTAAACATGTGGTCATATATCTAGAAAGTCAGAAAATGAAATAAAATTTATTTCAAGTGATACAAATTAAAAATGCACATGTATCAAGGAACTCAGATGCAGAAAAGTCGCACTAATATAATGTGGCACTATAGTTGAGAGCTTACACATTCAGGAAATTCATCTGTTCTTAAAAGCTTTTGTAAACTTGTGTGTAACATGGCTGTTTAAACTTGCTCTGGGAACTAAACATCTGATTTCCTGATCATGTTGTTATATAAAATTTATTAGAAAATACTGCTTGTTTGTGACTGCGTAGAATGTTTTACTGTTCAAATTCTGATTATAATGGTTTATGACCTACTTGTTTTTCTGATGAATGGGTATGGAGCCAAGTGGATTAGAAATTGGAAGTGTGTTTAAATCTTCACACCTCTTCCTTGGCCAGCATAGAAGAGGCAGGTGGGGGGGGGGGGACACTAAAAAGGCCAATAGGATATTGCTACTCATCTAGTGATCTAACATCAAATCAAGGAGATATAGATATTGTGACAAAGCTCCAAGTCTGTACTTGTGGGTCCTGCGCTTCCTGGCAGATTTAGGGGCCTCAGAAACTCATCTAGGCCACAGAGTGACCTCCCTTTCTCAGTATAATTGGCAAGAGTCACCACCTAGTGAGTTGCCTTCATCACAGGCCAGTATGGAAGATGGAAAAAGGGGGGAGCCCGGGCCCGCCCTCTACTCCGGACTCCAGCCCTGGGACCCTAATAGTATCAGCTAAGATGGCTGACCTTTTAGGCACAAAACACAATACAATTCCCTGGGCTATTTCCCCACAGCAGTCCCTGCTTCTTCAAACTCCACTTCACCCTTACCTCAGGGCCTCCTTCCTTCAGTATGATATGTTGTCCACCACTCAGTCTCACCAACAGCATAACTTTCTTCCACAGCTCCTGACACCCACACCCACCTGACTAACTGGGAGGTTTTTATCTGGTTTCAGCCAGTCCCTGATTGGCTTCAGGTGTCCCAATTAGGCTAGCTGTTTCTACTCCTTTCTAGAAGGTTCTTAATTGGCCCCAGGTGTCTTGATTGGCCTGGAGTAGCCTTTGTTTGGCTATCCAGGGAGCAAGGACCTGCACATCCTGAGACTAATATACCTGCCTTCCAGCACTCTCCTATATCCTTCTGGTCTGACTCCATCACAATATATATTTGCAGTTTCAATATAAATACTATTTAGATCACAAATGGAGGATAGCATCCAGATGTAGCCACCTAATTTGAATAAACCAAAGTAGTCCTAGAGTGACAAAACTGGGAACATTTGGAGTAGAATTGCATTTTAAAATGTTTGAACCTACTGGTTGCTGTTCTACATACCAGAACTTGGGTACCTAAATTTGTGGAATATATTTAGAAATTGACAGTGGTACAATTTTATAGACAGTAGAATGGATTTTCACTTGAGCTGAAGGAGTTAAGTATTAATCAATTGTGGGGTTTTGGAAGTTCTCCACTTTTTAGGAGACAGGAGGGAATTTTTGCTGATCAGAGTTTCTTGGATGCATTTTTGGTTTTACCTACATTTTGTATTTGTTCATTGAAGTATAGGTGTTTTAATTTCACAATGTTTTGACATGGTAGAATTTTCATGACAATATTGTAGACATGAAGGGTTCATGGTCTACTTGTAATTGTAAAAAACTATTTTTCTATGGACTTTGTCATTCTTTGAGATGACGCAATTTAATTTGATTCTACAAGCTGTTCAGCTGTTTTCGGACACTGTTTGAATGATGTTGCTTGATGAATGTATAGTAGTAGTATTGTATTTGAAAACTCTTTTTCTCCCTCTTTCTCTTCACTTTCTCCTCTTCTAACTGACCACATGCATATTTGCCTTATCTTACTTCAGGCAGTTCAAGACCATATTTCATTCTACAGTTATTCCTCTACCTAAAACATTCGGGTGTCTGTGTAGAACAGGCATGGACAAACTTTTTGGCCCGAGAGCCACATTGGGGTTGCAAAATTGTACGGAGGGTCCGGGAGGGAAGGCTGTGCCTCACAAATAGCCTGGCCTCCACCCCCATCCGACCTCCTCGCACTTCCCACCCCGCCTGTCCCCCTCAAAACCCTGATCCTTCAATCCCCCCTGCTCCTTGTCCCCGGCCCCCCCCCCGGGGACCCCACACCCCTAAACAGCTCCAGGGACCCCACCCCCATCCAACCCCTCTTTCTCCCTGTCCCGATTGCCCCAACCCCTCTCCATCCCCCTGACAGATCCCTGGGACTCCCCCACCCTGTTCCTCATCCCCCACTCCCTGTCCCTAACTGCCCCAACTCCTATCCACACCTCCGCCCCCTAACAAACCCCCGGGATTCCCACGCTGTATCCAACTGCCCCATTCCCCATCCCCTGACTGCCCCCCCCCTTCAGAACCTCCTCCCAACTCCCCCCTGGAACTCCCTGCCCCTTATTCCTCCTCCTCCTCCCCCCCGTCCCCCATCCCCTTACTGTGTTGCTCTGATCAGCGTGTCTGGCTCTGCGCGGCCCACCAAAGCCAGACACGCTGCCTCCCAGGAGCACGCAGCCCCCACTGGAGCCACGCCGCTGCAGTGCTGCCTGAGAGGAGCCACAGTCCAGAGCGCTGCCTGCACTGAGGTGGGGGTGGGGGAACAGTGGGCGAGGGGTTGGGGGTACAGTGCGGGAGGGGTTGGGGGAGCCTCCCTGGCTGGGAGCTCAGGGGCTGGTTAGGAGGAGCCCGTGGGCTGGATGTGGCCCACGGGCCGTAGTTTGCTCAGCCCAGTCTAGAACTTTGCTTCGCGTTTAAATGCATTTTAAAATTGCCAGTTATTAACTTTCATTTTATTTTCCTGTCTTGGTTTAGATTTTATTGATTTTTTTTTTTTCCCCTTTACCCAGACTTTGCAACTCCTTTTAGCATAGTAGATGAACACCTTTATACCCTTATGAGTTCAGGTATTGTAATTCTCCTGTCTGCACTTTTGGTTGTGACTAAATAGGACAATTCTCTATTGACTGCTTCAGATTTAATATTCACACACCTGCATAAATTGACTCTTAACTAAGACAATCGGATTATTTTTTTGGTAAGAATCTATCCTAGTCATAGGGTTGGAATCTAGGAATTCAGCAGAGCTCCATTGCTGGCTGCTGTACTATTTTTTGTGATTTTAAATTTTTGATGATGATCTATCTTGTCGTAATGTCCAGATTTAGTCTTCCTTTCTAGTAGTTTCAAATATTATTTTCCACAGTGTTTGGTTGAAGTGTCTGACTGGAGGTGTATTTCTTTTAATTTAATTTATTTTTAATACCAAAAGTATTTAATACTTTAAAGTATTTAAAGTAATGTTTTCAAATAATTTTCTTAAGATCTTTTTTTCTCAATCTTTTCTGTCATTTCTTCCCTCTAATGCAGGGGTAGGCAATCTGTGGCATGTGTGCCGAAGGCGGCAAGTGAGCTGATTTTCAGTGGCACTCGCTTCCCGAGTCCTGGCCACTGGTCTGGAGGGCTCTGCATTTTAATTTGATTTTAAATGAAGCTTGTTAAGCACTTTAAAAACCTCCTTTACTTTACATATAACAATAGTTTAGGTATATATTACAGACTTATGGAATGAGACCTCCTAAAAACATTAAAATGTATTACTGGCATGCGAAACCTTAAATTAAAGTGAATAAATGAAAATTCAGCACACCACTTCTGAAAGGTTGTTGACCTCCGCTCTGATGTGTGAAATGAAGAACTCAATTTCTTTGACTTGTTTTTTTCACTTTTGTGGAAAAGTATGCAACTTAATGACTTAATTAATCTAAATTTTAGAACTCATAATTTTTTATTTCAGCTACCTAAGAAAGTAAGGCCCATACCTCGTTTAATTCCTATGAGGGTGTGGGTTTTTTTGTCAACCATTACCTTGTCAACAGTCTGCTTTTCATTCAAAGTTCTACTGCTAACTTATTCTTTATCATTTTCACTGTTTTTCAGGCAATTGCAGCAGATCCCTTTTGAATTTGAGAATGTACGCTTAAATTTCCCAACTAACACTTTAATGATTTTCAGGTTATACACCTCCACTTGTAGAACTTTGTTCATTTTTATTTTTACTTCCTATTCTTAATTTCACATGTTTTTTTGTCCACTTCAGTTTATTTTAGATGGATATCTAGTAGTGCACTTTATGCCCATCTAGAACCAGTTTATATTTCTTCTCCTATGAAAAACATACTAGTTTTGAACTTGCATTTTAAAAAAGTAATTTTAATTGTTTCACAGATGAAGTATTCGAATGCCTTACTTTAAGGTGTTCAACTGTTGCCTGTCTAATCATATTGTCTATGGTGTAGCAACTAGCGGTTTGCTAAAGATGCTATGTAAATGAAGTAAATAACTTGGGCTGTGTCTACACTGGAGACCTTACAGAAGCAGCTGTAAGGTCTCCAGTATAGACATAGGCTAAGTTATTAAGTCTTTTAAGCTAAGTTATTCAGTCTCTTGTGTAGCTGTGCCGACAGGAGAGAGCTTTCCTGTCGACATAATTTAACCACACCCAATGAGAAACGGTAACTATGTTGGTGGGAAAAGCTCTCCCGCTGACATAGCGCTGTGCAAACTGCCATTTATGTCAGCAAAACTTATGTTGCTCAGCAGTGTGAGTTTTTTGCATCTCTAAGTGACATAAGTTTTGCCAACATAAGTGGCAGTGCAGACATGGCCTGAAACATAAGGGAGCTGTACTTCCCCAAAAAAGGAACGTACAGACCTGTTTGAAACGGAGACAGAAATGACCTTTCTTTAGAAGAAGTGGTTTTTACAGCTTAAATTTGAAACTGTTTCTCAGTTCTGAGGTACCGTCAGCAGTCTAGCACTGCACTGAAGTATTTTAGGGAACTAATCTGTGCAGCGGTGTTACGGCTTTCCCATTACAAAGTGTTAGTTCCCAAAAGGCCCATAATACTAAAATATAAGACACTTTTGACAAATCTTTTGCAAAGGTGTTATAAATTCATAACTCAGATGTTCATAAGGCTTGCACAGTAATGCTACTTAAGATGTAAGGTAGAAGGTAACTTGAAAATCTTATGCAGTGTTGTTTTCTATATCTTGCATGCAGCTTGTCTGAATAGATAATCTTTAAAATGCCCCCCACCCTCTGATATACTTGCCCTAGAAAGTTTTTTTGAGTTTAATAGACATTGTCTATATCTTCACACTTGAAATAAACATTAATTTACTGCATTTGATTTTTAAACAGACACCAAATCCTACTGCAAGTGAGTTTATTCCAAAAGGTGGATCAACTTCCAGGCTGAATAATGTGTCTCAGTCAAGTATGTCTGCCTTCTCTCAAGCCTTGTTCTCTCACCCTTCTATGGGAAGTCCTGGTACTGCTGGACTAGCTCCAGGTAAGTTGGGAGTAATTATTTGCAGTATAGTTATTTATTATTAATCTATACATCAAATTTAACTCCATTTAAAAGTAGGAGTAAAGTTTTCAGTGTGGTTTAGCTCTTAATTTAAAATCTTTAGTTCTAGTAGTAGTACAATATCTTGAAATAGCTTTCCTACTAATTTACTACTACAGTACACCCTCACTATAATGCCCTTCATAATAACAAACCTTCAGATATAATGAACCCAGTCCCTGGATCCCACCTTGAGCCCCACCACTGCAATGGGGCTGGAGGATCTATTACCTCCCTTTCCCCCACGGTGGGTCTTTTGTAATACTTGGGTATACTGTATACAATAAATGCTTTTTATTTATTTCTGGGATTGGCATTTCTAGGATAGGGTTTGAGGAGACCATGTTAGAGTTGGTAATATGCCACAGACCCCGCTGTCTCCAGTGTGTTCCTGACACTCCGCTGTATAGCTTATTTCTAGAGGTAACCAATGCCATCACAAAGATGTCAGAGATCAGTAGCTGAGTGAACAACAGCTGGTTTCAAACTCATTCTGGACAAGACCAAAGTGATGCTGGTCAGAAAGGGGAAATGCTTTGAAGAATTAGCCAAGATGTTATCCTTCTCTTCATGGAAGGTTTTTCTCAATTTATCAAAGTGATGCAACACCTCATAGCCCTGTTTTGAGTCTTCACTAAGCCTAGATGAACCACATAACATCAGTGATGAAAATCTTGTTTAACTTCTAGTTTCTTATCTGAGCAACAGGATTTTAAGCAATCTGACCAGTGATTGATGCATTTGTCATCTCCAGACTAAATTCCTGCAACTTCCTCTTTCTGGGGCTGAAAGTGAAAACAGTGTAGAGGCTTCCAGCTCATGCACAATGTAGCAGTTTGCCTTTCAATGAGCCAGGTCTCTGCAAATACCTCACCCCGTGCTCCAGTTCCTCCACTGTTTTCTGGTCTGGTTTTGTTGACGGTTGAAGACCTGTGATCTTCAAAGCCATCAAATGGGCAAGAACCAGCACCTTGAACTGACAACAGAACCATGTTGGGTGCTAGTAGGAGGAACACAGGTGATGTGCTCGCAGAGGCCTGTTCTGTTGAAACTGCGTCTCCATCATTGACCCACCAAGGCAACTGAGCACCTCTGAGGGAATGAAGTGTACTGAGCGCAAGATTAAGGGTATGTTTATACTGCACTCGAGAGGTGATTGCAGCTTGCACAGGTGTACGTGAGTTAGGCTTTGATCGAGTAACAATAGCAGTGTAACTACAGGAACATTAATACAGGCTTGCCTCCTGAGTACAGCCATGCCTAGGACCCTGGGTACATAACTTATACAGCTAGCCTGGGGTGGCCAACCTGAGCTTGAGAAGAAGCCAGAATTTACTCATGCACATTGCCAAAGAGCCACAGTAATACGGCAGTGGTCCCCCCCATTAGCTCCCCCCCACCCCACCACTTCCAAAGTCTCCCATCGACCAGCAGCCCGCTTCCCTCTCCTTTCCCACGCCTCCCAGTCAACTGTTTTGTGGTGTGCAGGAGGCTCTGGGGGGTGGGGGAGAGGAGTGAGGGTGTGCTAGGCTCAGAGAAGGGCATGGGAAGGGGTGGAGTGGGGGCTTGGCCTGTGGCAGAGCCAGGAATTGAACAATGAGCACCTCTCGGCACATTAGAAAGTTGGCACCTTGGAAAGTTGGCACCTAATAGCTCCAGCCCCAGAGTCTGTGCCTATACAAGGAGCCACCTATTAACTTTTGAAGAGTCACATGTGGCCCCGGAGCCACAGGTTGGCCACCCCTGAGCTAGCCCATGCTGCAATGCATGTTGCAGCAACTATACTGCTGTTTGATCTATCTAGATAAAAGCTAGCTTGGGTATGTCTACACAAGTTGCAGTGTGGGACCTCAGGAGAAAGTGTTCTCAGTTGAAGGGGTTTGACTGGGCTGAGCTTTGAAAGGAGGTCAGATTAATCTCTCTTGACCACCTGTAAGGTATGATTCAACACCCTATGGTTTGAGAGCTTTCTAACCATACCGGAAGGGTACCGGTGAAGGAGAAGAAAAGAGAGAATAAAAGTTTTGCTTGGTATAAATAATATCTCATAGCAGGAGAAAACTCTCCAAGATAAAAAGAAATGTCATCTGCATTAAAAGCTGCAGCAGCAAAAACAGTTTGCAAATGATTTTATTTTAAAACTTTTATACCTTTGGGTAATTTAATGCTCTTAACTAACACAGTAATTTAGAATACCTGTGAAGCTTTTAACCCTTTATATTTATACAGTTTTAGTTTGATCTCTGGAAAAAGGTGAATGCCTCAATTGCTGGAGACATCACTACTGTTCTTCTTTAGCTTTAGGCTGTGGTTATGGTGAGTGCCAGTGTAAATTTTGTGGATGAGAAGAAGAAAACTGGTAGAAAATCTTTGTGTGGTGCTTTAAAACAATTGCACCACTTTCTAAAAGTTCACATGCTGTAGACTAGCTAAACTGCATCTTCATTATTATGAAGTACTAATTAAAGGCTGGATCATGCACCCATTGCCTTACAAACTTCCATTGACTTCAGAGAGTTTTAGGACCAGGTCTCAAATGAAGAATACATTAAAACCAATTTTTTTTGTCCCAGTTTATCCATATGATCCTGAAAGTCTTTTAATTAACATATTTAAATGTGAACAATAGAACTTTAAAGCGATCATCCCATGTATTGACTGTGAGCCTGGAGCCAAGTGAATTGTAATACAGAAGGAAGATAAAATTAGTCTTTTATTAAAAAAACAAAAGTAGCTTTGTGACACGAATATGAATGAAGAAAATGTCTCTTAATTTGAACTGTTATAACTTGGGTAGCAATTCTTTGAAACTTGTACAACTACTACTATGAGAGATGATTAAGCAAGCCAGTAAAGGCATGCTTTTTCATGGCCCTAGCATGTAAAGTTGAACATTGTGCTCTACTGTCTTTTAATACTAAGCAGCTGTGGGTGTAGTAATTAATACTCGCAGAATTCCAGCTTTTTAATCAAGTACTTTGTATAAAAGTCAATGTTAAATTTTTGGCTACAAATTTAATATTGTAATGGCCATCTATAGATTACTGTCAATAATTTGGCAATTTTTGAATATACTTTAAGCATGCTGGTTTTTCTTTGTTCACTTCTGTCACTTCCCTTTTCTTCACTTGCCATGAAACTTGGAAAATGTAAAACAGTGTAAGAAGTGAAAGTTTAACAGTAACGGGCACTTTTTGATTTCACGTGTGAATATGAACTCCCACCTCTTCAAGTGATGTATCACTCCTACTTCCCCTCCAGTTCACAAATCCATGAGAAACCTGTGTGGATACTGTACTTATAAATCCTGGGAAAGAGATTTAGCAGCTGAAAATAAGAGAGTGTGCTAGAACCATGTGACCAGTCAGCTCTTTGCAGACCACTTCCAGTGGTCCAATGATCAGTTTGCAAATAGTTGCATTAGTTAGTACCTTCTGAAATCTTTGTGTCTCTCACCAAGAAGTATAGGATAGCAAAGATTACACAGTTCATATTTCAAATGGGACTGATGATGGAGCAAGATAAGCTCTTTCTCACTCACTCTTAGCCTACTGGAATCATCCAAAGAACTAAAAGCAAGCTGCAGGTCTCTTGCAATAAACACGTCTGTTCCAGCAGGATAAAAAGAAACTTTGATTGAAAAAGTCCTTGCTATCTCAAACTGTTTTGCTCACTATGTGCATTTGCAAAATAGACTGCCACTACGTTAAGGGCACTTGATATGAAAGTTTCCAAAAGCCTAGTTTCTAGGCTGGATACTCGGACTACCAATTTATTCCTTCAAGCTGTCAGAAGTTTTTAAAAACCTTAGCCGAAAAATTTAGCTGTTTTCAAAAACCCTGAAACCTAAGTGCAGGGTTGAACTTCATGCGCATTTGAAATTTTGAATAGTAAGCATAATACAGTATGCAAAATTCTGTAATGATATTCCCCCTTTTGCTTGTTTCCTTTCCCTCCTCTCCTTTGCTCTGCCAAAGAAACATAATTTTCTAAACATTAGATGTATGTATTTGACTACTGCAAATGGAAATATATCTTGTTAACACTGAAAAATGGATGAAACTACCTATAACCGCAGCTGGGTGGTACATTGCTTTATTGGCCCCATGAGAGTGGTTTTGAGAAACTTGCAACAGATGTTCATAGCATACTTTTAACCCAGACCTTGTATTATATTTAGACCCAAACCAACAAGATATACAGTACAATATAACTTTTTTTTTTTTCTGTTTACAGATATTCTATATTAAACTTAACTACATAAAGCAGTCTTAGACATTATTTCATTAAGTGGTGGCTGCTGATTTTCCAGTCTACAACTGGACACTTTTATTCAATTAGTTCTTTTTCAGTAAACTCTTTGAAGCAATTACTGCGCAATCCAACATTATACCAAAGTAGTAAAGGCTTTTAATTCATAAACAATTGCCAAACATTTTATGGCATAAAATAACTGAAATAGAATAGAAGACTTATTCAGATCTTTCCCTGGTTTAAAGAATTGTGTAGTGGACATAAATTGTATGAAATTCATTTTGATTTTGTAGGCCAGTATTTTATTGGCTTTCCTTCCATATTTGACTTGATATATTGTTTCCTATGAAATCATTATCTCCTCCCCACATTAAAGTGGGAGAAAATACAGAACCTTCATATCTGCTCTCTTGTTAAAATTGTATCTTTGAATATAATATGCAGTAATTGTTCAACCACTATTCAATTGCTTTAGACTATTAGTGGCTGCTGCTTTTTTTAATGGAGAAATCTTCCTTTCTTTGCCACATAAATATGGATGTTAATTTTATCACATGACACTTTGTGCTGGAAAAGTTAATGGAATTGTAATCATCTCTTACACATCTGGAACAAGCTAGAACAATTGAGGCAGGGTTTATTTATTCTCTGAAATACTTAAAGGGTGAAAAACCAGATCAGGCCTCCGTGAAAGGCTTCGCACAGCTCCTCTCAGGAATACTTCAAAGTATTAAATTTAGCCATTCTGAATCTAGTAATTCAGAAGTACCTATTTATCATTTCCATTTTTGATTATACAGAATACACTATGCATTGCCACAATAAAGCAAGCTGCCATGCCAGAAGACTAACATGGCTGACATTGCATACTTCAATTATTTATATGTGCACACATGTTTTGGAATTTGGGAAAATTGCAAGATTGTTCCAGGGTTTTTGTGAAAGATAGGAGAAATGTCAATCTTTTCCGAGGAAATCTTCCCGTTTTAGTTGACACAAAAGAATAGACCTAAGTTATTATGCATGTCTTTTGAGATGCCTAAAAATTCTTTACTAAACCAAAGCTAGAGTGCAAATTTAGCAAATAGCTTTAATAGTACCATCAGACTACACTTTTTTCAGATAAAAATTTTAGCTATTTTCAAAACCCAAGAAAGTTTACATTATTCCACATCGTAACATAATCTCTCAATTTTTTTTATCA
Source organism: Dermatemys mawii (assembly GCA_007922305.1). NCBI lineage: Eukaryota > Metazoa > Chordata > Testudines > Dermatemydidae > Dermatemys > Dermatemys mawii. Next base: position 9,999,137 of record ML677348.1, read on the forward strand.
GAAAGTCACCAAAAGTTACATTAATATCCATTAACATATTTGGTAGCTATAGAGAATTGAGACATTGGCTGCATTTTACATGGTAGAATCTATATTCACTTTTGTAGCTTGCCATAGTGATTGGTAAATATAGGTGGTACTATGGTACAGTTTTTCAAAGAGGATATTTAAGTCTGGAAAGGCTTACTTCAGTCATATTAAGAAATGTTAAAGTTGTTTTCACTGGGAAAAATTGTGTGCCCAAAGTGAGAAATATTAAAGGGAACACTATAATACCAGCCTTTCTTGTGTTTAACCTGCTTGCCCAGATGTATATGTTCTATCTGTAACTCCAGGGTTTTTTCTTACAAATGAGGTAGTTGGGGCCAATAGAATAAACTGCTGAAATGACTTTTATAGGCTGACGTTCACTCATACTGTGTGAAAATGCTACACTATCTGAAAATGTCAAACTAATCTTGGATGATTTTTTTTAGATTCCTAATGAATTTAAGGATATTTGGGAACAGGGAATATTCGTGTCTTTTATCACTGCCTGCAATATTCTTAATTGAGAAGTTGCTCAATAACTAAAGCATGAATGTAACATAGGGTGCCTCTATCTGTTCCAGTTGCATCACTAAAGTGCTCATCAGCCCTGAGATTCTGAAGTTGTCTATAGGGCTTGGACATTAGGATGTGGTTGAGGGCTCTGGCTGGTGGTGCAGGCTTTGGGGGGTGGGGGCTGGGGATGAGGGGTTTTGGGTGCAGAAGGGTATTCTGGGTTGGAGTGCAGGAGGGCGTGTGGGCGCCAGCTGGGCATGTGGACTCTGGGGTGGGGCTGGGGATGAAGCGTTAGATGTGGGGAAGGGACTCCAGGCTGGGGCAGGAGGTTGGGGTACTGGAGGGGGTGCAGGGTCCTGGTGGCGCTTACTGCAGCTCCCAGGAAGCAGCTCCCAGGTCGCAGCTCCCAGGTCCCTGCAGCCCCTATATGAATGGGTGGACAGCTAGGCTCCGCATGCCGTCCCTGTGCCTGCAGGTGCCAGCCCCACAGCTCCAGTTGGCAGGAAGCCTGCCTTAGCCCCAGGCTCCTGCTGCTCCGCCAATAGGAGCCACAGGGTCCCTTTTCAACCAGGCATTCTGGTGAAAAACCAGATGCCTTGCAAGTCTGGCAACCCTATTGGACATCCAGTTACCATGGATTTTATTGCGTATTGGACTGCCCTTGGCAGCTTTGAAAATGTCAGCCCAAATCTATACCAGTTCTCCTCAATCTGGGAAGAATTACCATATCCATATTTATTAGATTAATTTTCCAATCAACAAGAGATCACTTTATTTTGTCACCTTAGGAAAAGGAATAACTATTTAGGGAATTATTCTTCATTGTATGTATGCATAAGCAGTCTGTGAATTATCAGAAATATAAATTTCTTAGTACTGCTTTAAATTGAGAAACTTTCCTAACAGTTTACTTGACTACCTTGGGTAAAAAATGGTGTTTATATTGGCACACTTTCATTCCCTATATTGTCTGCCCCTACAAGCCTGCCAATAATTTGGTTAGTCCTTTGTCTTTGCAAGGCTTCTCTGCTCCCAGTCCCATCTCCCTCTTGACTTACTGTATTCCATGTACCATCTTAATTCCTTCTCCTGCATCTAGGCCACATGTTCTCCAGTCCCCCACCACAACTGTCCTGCTCTCCTTTTAGAAGAAGCAAAGATTCAGATTGTTTTGTGGCTGTCCTCTTCTGGGAAACATGCATCTTCTCCAGCTGTACTGCTACTTTGTCCCCTTAATACTTCATAAAGAAATAGTGGTGCCTTTGCCTTTCTGCTCCCTGCCTTCCTGCAGAAGGAACTTGCAGTGTCCTGGCCCTTCTCACCTACCAAAATTTCATTTTGCCTTAAGCAAGTAGATGAGGTAGGTTTTTCAAGCCTTGAGTTAGTCTTTACATTTCTACAAAGCAAAAATTTGCTGAATAATTTTTTTGTATGTTCTTAAGGAATGTCACTGTCTGCAGGATCTTCTCCTCTTCACTCCCCTAAAATTACTCCTCACACATCTCCTGCTCCTAGAAGAAGAAGTCATACTCCAAACCCAGCAAACTATATGGTGCCTACTAGTGCCTCTACTCCTGTTACTAATGCTGTCTCCCAACCCCCATCTACTGGCCAGGTGATTCAGAAGGAAACTGTGGGTGGAACAACATATTTCTACACTGATACAACTCCAGCCCCTCTCACCGGAATGGTATGTTTGGTTTTGATACCCTCACAATTTTTCTGACCCTGTCTTAGCTTCTCCATAAAATTAACTAGTTTGAGTGATGATTAATTTTGCTACTAATTTGTATTCTATTGAAATTTGGTACAGAAGCTGTTACCTGGACACTTTCTCTTTTCAAATCTTAATTTTGAGTGTTGCTATTGAAGTGATATGAGAGTGCTATGGGACAGTGTTTTTCCTTGCTGTTCCTAATAACTTCTGTTTCTCCACTCCTGTACTGAATGTGTTACTCCGCCCCGCCTCCCAGAAAAGTGCAGCATATTGGGACTCATCAAAACTAGGAGTAGGTTACTGAGTTGAGTTATCATGCAGATGCTAAAATGCTGTGATGGGGGAGGACAGTCGTCACATAAGACCTTAAGTAGTTGCATAACGTGGGTAATATTCAAATGGCAAACTGGAACTTATAATTTTGTGCAGGATTCTAGTAAAAGGTTGACTAGAGAGGAAATGTTCTGATGACAAATCAGAATTATACTGCTTTATGTTTTACTGAGTCTGGTCTGTTGTACACTAGAATTCTTGATGAAATTTCCATTAATTTAAAAGTTGTAACTAAGTAGAGGAAGTATAAGGGAAGGTGGTAGGAAAATTTCATGGGTAATTTTAAAAGGTACTGTCACTTCAAAAGTCACATTGTCTGATTAGCTGACCTATTAGTGTTACAATTTACAAGTAACACCTAAGGTGGTTATAACTGAAAGAGATACGAGAAACGCATCTGTTTTGCTTGTTTCCATTTTTGTGGGGTTTTTCACACAACAGCACGAGGAAAGCATTTTTAAAAAAATTGTTAAACTCCAAGAATAATTTTTCATTTCTGCAAGATAAAGATAAACTTGCATTTATGGATGGGAAAGAAGGACAGTTAGTGTTAGATGATTTAAAAATCATCTAAAGTTGCATTGGTTGTGAATGTCACAGGAGAAAATTTATAGATAATGCACGAAGTACATTGATAGCACATGTACTATTTTGAGGATTTTAAGTCAGCAGGTTAAAAAATACTCAGAATAAAAGCATATCAAAATGAGAAATTTTCTAAATTTTAAAGGAAACAAGTCGTAAATAATCTTTTATTTTTTCCCTTTTAGGTATTTCCAAACTATCACATTTACCCTCCCACTGCACCTCATGTTGCTTATATGCAGCCAAAAGCAAATGCACCTTCTTTCTTCATGGCAGATGAACTCAGACAGGTAAGTTGTCATAGTGTTGAAGTAGAAATGATTCAAGTATCTTCATGTATTCTTTTCCATTTTCATACTTTTTACAGCTCCCTTCTTCCACATGACCGCTTCCTTTTTTTTTTTCTTTTTTTTGGTCTCATTGTAACCTCCTTCCGATTAGAAGCAGTAGTCCTGAGGCAGCCTCCTTTTTGTGTAGGTTCTACCTGGGGGGAGATTCAGCCCTAATTTTTTCAAGCTGGTGATGCGAGTTCTCCTAAAAAGTCAGCTGGCTATTCTGATATGGAAACCTGGCCCTTCCTAGGTGTTATGCTGTAAATTTATCAAAGATGATCAACTGAATTTATGTTCTGTACTGTAAGGCTACATAATTTGTTCTTCAGGAGCTGATCAACAGACATTTAATAACAATGGCTCAGATTGATCAAGCAGATATCCCTGGTAAGTAACTAGAAAGTCAGTCATAATTGTCTGGTTATTCTAAGCTAAGTCTTGTTTGCTCTCACAGTTGCATAGCACTACTAACTTTGTTAAAAATAAATACATATTAACAGCATGTTTTAGAAAAACTGTTCCTGAATTTAAATTTTTATGAAGTGTAAGACTTGGTCTGATTATACTAGAGCTGTTAATAACAGATGTCATTGTTTTAGTACTTGGCCCCTTCAAAGCACTTTAGAAACATGAGGTCTCGACTGTTCACTGTTTTTCTTCTGCATATTTTCTTTTCTCTATTTTAAAATTCTTTAGCTGACTGAGTCTGGTTTTTTTGTTTAACACCATTTATCTGTGCTTAAAAAGTAAGCAGTTCTTAACTTCGTTGAGCAGATTTCACTTTTAGATCCTGTCTGCAATCCACAGTGTAACTGATTTTTGTATCCAGTTAGTGGCATGGTTGGCTCTAAGCATGGTTTGCTTTCACACATTCTATTGGAAACTACAACAGCTAAGGCCTACTTTTTCAAAAGTGGAAATGTATGCAGATCATCAGGAGAAGGACTTTTAAACCCATCAACTTTGACTGTTTCTAAGACTTCAGCTTTGGGTACTGCGAGTATGTCTACACTTAAAATGTTACAGCGGCACAGCTGCAACACTTCAGTGTAGACACTGTCTATGCCAACGGGAAGGGTTCTTCAACAGTCTTTTCCTTTGTATTAAAATATCCTGACAGGCATTGGATGAAGGAATATTTAGGGTGCCACTTCACTACCAAGAAATAGGTGAACTGTTCTAGGAGCTTATCTGTATAAAATCAGCCCAAGAAAGTATTATAACAAGGAAAAACAAGTAAAATTCCATAGGTTTAGTAATAAGCATTTATTTTGACACTTCAGAGGAACTTTTTGCACTTTTTTGAGAATTTCTTTGTAAACAAAGGCATTCACCCATCATCCATAATATTTGTTAATACTCAAAGGTATTTGCTTTTTAATAAGAACTTTCTCCCTAGCTGTCCCTCCCACAACTTCTGCTTGATCCTAATGGCCCTCCTTGCTTGTGAAGTCCATCAACCGGTCGTCTTGTCCATTTTCCCCCCGCTCCTTCCCCGCATATATAAATACAGGATTGACTTCACTAAATGGTTTAAACAAGAGAAAATGAGTTGAGGGAGTAAAACCTTGGTTAAACTCAGCATCTCTATTAGTTAGGGCTTATCTACATGGAGACTTAGCGCACAGCAAGCCAAGGTGTGAATCTACAGCATATTAGCCAGCCCCACACTAACTGCATGCTTGGACCTTGCTACTGCACTCTAAAGTTTCATGGTGCATTTTGACATACTGCCATTTGAAACGAGAGTATGTCAAAGCTCACGTCAGAACTTTTAGTGCACGATGGAAGGGCCCACATGGCCACTTAGTGCTCAGCAGGCTTGTTTGCTAAATATTCACACCCTAGCTTGCCACTCATTAAGTCTCCATGTAGGTAAGCCTTGGTAAATATGGTTTTATTATTAGAAGTCTTTGTTTGTTTTTCCAAGACTCTGTCTTGACTAGTAAGGTTATGTTTTAAAATGCTAGTTAACATGATTTTAGACTGATTTTGCACCTAGTGTAGATTGGGGAAGCTGTGTTTAAAAATGCAGTTGCTCATCATGGTCAGTCTTTTGGAGAACTTATCATTGACCGCAGTCAGCTAACATGGTTTTTATGCAGTTTTCCATGTCTAGGTGCAAAGATGGGACTAAAATAGAAGTGGGAGCACATTAAATGATGCACTGTAAAACACAGCTTAGTTTCCTAGTCTCAACTGTCCTCTTAGATGTCTTATTATCTGTTCAGTTCCCTTCACTCTCCAAACAATATAGTGTATTCATTCTGAACACTGACAGTGTCTGTCTTTGCTATTCTCTGCTGTTCTCATAACAGAAGTCAAGAGTTGACTGGGAGCTTCATATTCACAAAGCTTGTAGGGGTGCTGAGGATCATCAATGTCCCTTCATATTTTCATCCTCAGTAGCTGCAAGAAAGAGTACATTTTCAAGGCAGACCAAAAGATGATGGCAATTTGTTGGGTAGCTGCCAATGTACTGCTTCCTACTATTTATGGATGAATTGGTTTAATGTTAGAATGAATCTGGTACTTCATGGCACACAGGGCTTTTACTTCTCTTGTTTACTTTTAGTATGGCAAGCCTTTTTCCCAGAAAGCAGATATATTTGTTATCCAAAAATATCTCACAGTAAACCATATTTGTGCCAAAGACAGAATTATGAATTTTAATTTTTTTGTTGCATGTATCAGAGACACAACATAAAGTATTGTTTGACATCTTAATAGTCACATTTTCTTTACTACTGTAATATTGATTTTACAAATGCAATTAGTGTCTAATATATTTCTATAAACTGCTTTAGCAGTTCCTACAGAAGTTGACAGCTACCACAGCCTTTTCCCTTTAGAACCACTGCCACCACCCAATCGGATACAGAAAACAAGCAACTTTGGGTACATTACATCATGCTACAAAGCTGTAAATAGCAAAGATGATCTGCCATATTGCCTTCGGAGGATACATGGTGAGGGAAATCATAAGTTGTCATCTTTTTAAACTTCAATGCTACCTATCGTTAAGCCTAAAACATTTGCACTTCTATAATACTACGCATAAATCTTAAATTGGCTTTGAAATGAATCATTCTGTTGGAATAAGAGAGCAGAGTTTGGCCTAGATAACAGTCCATAGCATTGGAAATGAGCAAGCAAAGTTTTATATTGGTGTGCCTCTGTTGGTGGCAGCTCAGTACTTTCAGAACAGATACCAAAGTTTTTAAAACAAATCTAATGGAACCTAAAATCGCTGAATAAATGTAATTAAACTCTGTGGGTTTTATTCTCTTCTCAGGTTTCCGTCTTGTTAACACAAAGTGCATGGTATTGGTTGACATGTGGAAAAAAATTCAACACTCAAATATTGTAACTCTGCGTGAAGTGTTTACCACTAAAGCATTTGGAGAACATTGTAAGTTTTCGGGAATGGAACTGTTGAGTTAATTCTGAGGGTATTAGGGCAGTGGTTCTCAACTTTTTGGGTTGAGGACCCATTTATAAACCTTGATGGCCTGTCATGACACAGAGATTCCCCTGAGAACCTTGGCAACCCCCTTTCCACTGGTGGGAGTGGGAACTCAGAGCTAAGATTCCAGATGCTCCACAGTGGAATTGAGGGAGTGGCAGTGAGCTGACACCTCCAAAAAACAGCCCTCCCTCCCCCGGCTATGGTATCAGAGAATACGGGTAGGAGGGGGGTTTGGGAGCTTCAGGGTGTAGTGAAGAAAAGGTTGGGGGTTTGGAGGTACTGGAGAAGGAATTGGAGGGGAGAGGGGTATGCAGTACAATGGTGGACTGAGGAAGTGTATATAAGGACAGAGGGGCCCAAGAACACATCCCCTACACGTGGGCCGTGGTGGGCAGAGGGTAAAAGAGTCGGGTGGAGATTTGTCATCTTTGGGATAAAGTAGGGATCTGGGGGAAGGAGTTGTGGGCAGAAGGGACTAGTAGTGCAATGGGGGAAGCGCTGATTGGGGGGATTCGTCTGGTTGTGGGAGGAGGGGTACATCAGGGGGCCTGGGATGGAGGGCAGGATGGGGTATCAAAAATGGGCACTTACCTGTGTGTACATCAAGGGGCCAGTAGTTACAAGAGAATGTGACACCTACCACTCCCTCGCAGCTGTTCTGCAGAGCTGCCTGGGCTCAGCTCTCTACTCCGGACATTAAGGCCAAACCGAAGAGGTGCTCCAGAAATCTGTCTTCCCTGGTGAGGGGCCAGCTGGGACAAATTTGTGTGAGTGGCATTGTGACCTGGCTCATGGAATTGCAGCCATCACACATTCAAATTTGGCTTTGCTGGCCCCCCATCGTCATTACAGAGGGGCAGCTGGGCCAGACTTGAGTGGCTCTGTGCCTTTGTGCAACAGATCACGTCATTTGGGATGTGGAGCTGAGTTCAGTCAGCCCTGCAACCTTGTGATGCATTCTGGCCTCCCGCTTTTGGGTCGTGAGCTATGGGCTGAGAAACGATGTATTAGAGTTAATAATTGTTATTACCCATCTTTTTATTTTTAAGCTCTTGTGTTTGCATATGATTTTCATGCTGGAGGAGAGACTATGATGAGCAGACACTTTAATGACCCTAGTGCTGATGCCTATTTCACTAAAAGGAAATGGGGTAAGGAAAATGCATTCAACTGTCACTTTAGAAACTATTGCAGATATTTGAGGTGTAGAATTAGTTGGGCAGAGAAATAGGTAAGTTCAGCTTCATATTTTTTCAGCTAGTCAGATATTAGTTGTATTGTAAGTACCACTGGACAAGCATCTTTGCAAATAAACTAGGAGAGGAGAGGTAAAGTTCCTAACACACTGTAGGTGTTATGAAAATAAATGTATGGGAAGTATTTTAAATAGACTGAGCCAGTTAAGCAATGATTATTTTCCTAATTTCATACAACTCCTGAATTTACATCAGCAAAAATGGAAGAAAATGCTCAAGAAACTTGAGTAAGGAGGCTACAACACACATGCCAAATCTGCAAAAAATGCACAGAAATTGGAGTTGGTATTGGCTTGTGAGTTGCTTGTTTGGCTAGTTTTTGGCTTTTAGCTTGTTGCTTTTTTTTGATCAGCTCCAGGCAAGGAGTGGGGATAAGTAGAGGTGGGGCGGAAGAGAGTTGGGGTGCACAGCGGGCCACCACATTCCCAAACTGCACATCAGGGGATCTACTCACATTGAGTGTTGGGATTCTTTGGGACTGGCTTGTTTTGAAATGGGATTAGCCTGTGTTTTGGTTTATTGTGAAAGTCGGGGTACTTATTTACTGCTTGAAGGATGGCAACTGTGGGCTACAACAACTTTTTGGCAGTATGGTCTGCTAGATTGAACATTGGACTGGGAGTCAGGCTCTCCTGAGCTCTATCATTTGGTGGCTTTTGGCAAGTTACTTACCAGGGGGATTTTCAAGGCACAAATAACAGGTGCTTAACTACCATCTAAAGTCATTATGCCTTTTGTGTCTTTGAAAATCTCCCCCTTAGGATACATCTACAGTACGAAATTATATCGAATTTATAGAAGTTGATTTTTTGAATAGATTGTATATATTAGATCAGGGGTTTCAAACATGCAGGCCGCATGTGGCCCGCACAGCCCTTCCCTGCGGCCCGCCAAGCTCCCTGGCGCCCCCTTCACCCCCCCATAGCAGTTTCTGGGAGAGAAGGGCTAGAAGCAAAGGCTTCTCTGCTGCCTGGCTGGGCCGCTGCCAAGCCCTGGCTTCCAGGCGCTGCTGCTGCGGCTTCAATGAATGAGCTGGGGCAGTGCTTCCCAGGAGCTGTCTGTAGTGGTGGCCAGGAGTGGTAAGCCAGGCTCCCATCTCGCCTCTCTGCGGAAGGCTTACTGCTCCTGGCCGCTTCTGCGGGCTCAGAGGAGATGGCAGGGCAGAGTCAAGACCTCATGGAAGGGGCGGGCTGGGGGCAGTGAGAAGGCGGGGGCATGTCAGTGATGTTGCCCTCGGGCCAGTGCGCTAGTCCTCATGCGGCCCTCGTAGTCATTTGAGTTTGAGACCCCTGCATTAGATTGTCGACTTAGCGCGTTTAGTGGGGACACAGAGTGCATTCACAGTACCGAGGCTACCATCGACTCTCAGGGCAGTGCACTGTGGGTACCTATCCCACAGTTCCTGCAGTCTCTGCTGCCCATTGGAATTCTGGGTTTAGCTCCCAGTGCATGATAGGGCAAAAATATTCTCGCGGGTTTTCCTGGGCACATCTCGTCAGTCGCCCCTCCCTCCATGAAAGCAACGACAGGCAATTGTTTCGCGCCTTTTTTCCATGCAGACACCATACTGCTCTCAGCAGACAGCACAGTACGACCGTTTTCCTGTTCTCCTGGTGCCATAAATCCACTTCACAAGTCCTCTCGTCCTTCTGAATAAATATCTATTCTCGTGGCATCTTCATTGGGAAACCGTCAGCATCCACCGCTTCCACTGGAATTCTGCTCTTGTCCCGATAGCAAATTTCCCCAGTGATTTCATGGCAAGCATGGAGCCCGCTCAGCTCACCGCTGTTGTTGTGAGCGTTGTAAACACCTTGCACATTATCCTGCAGTATGTGCAGAACCTGCAAAAGCAGGCGAGGAGGCAGCGACAGTGACGTACGACTTTGTGACATGCTTTCCCCTTCTCCGAAGCGCAAGAATACCAAGATGCGAGCAGCCCTCACAGTTGAATTACTGTTGAGGATGTTGAAATGCCTATAGTTATCCTTGGGGACCCAGCCTACCCCTTAAATGGCCTGGCTCATGAAGCCATACACAGCCTCTCTGGACAGTAGTAAGGAGCAGTTGAACTATAGGCTGGCGTCAATTTCGGAGCAGTGCACTATGAGTAGCTATCCCACAGTTCCCGCACTCTCTGCTGCCCATTGGAATTTTGGGTTGAGCTCCCAGTACCTGATGGGGGCAAAAAATTTGTCACGGGTGGTTTTGGATACATGTCGTCAGTCACCCCTCCCGCTGTGAAAACAATGGCAGACAATCATTTTGCACCCTTTTCCCTAGATTACCCACAGAGACACCATAGCATCGCAAGAATGGAGCTCGCTCAGATCACCGCGGCAGTTACGAGCATTGTAAACACCTCGCACGTTATTGTGCAGTTCATGCAGAACCAGAACCTGAAAAAGAAGGCGAGCAGATGACTGCAGCATGGTGACCAAAGTGATGAGGACATGGATGCAGACTTCTCTCAAAGCACAAATTTCCTGGGTCCGGAGATCCTGGTGGCAATGGGGTAGGCTCATGCCATGGAATACCGATTCTGCGCCCGGGAAACAAGCACAGACTGGTGGGACCACATAGTGTTGCAGGTCTGGGATGATTCTCAGTGGCTTCAAAACTTCTGAATGTGTAAGGCCACTTTCATGGAACTTTGCGACTTGCTTTCCCCTGCCCTGAAGTGCAAGAATACCAAGATGACAGCAGCTCTCACAGCTGAGAAGCAAGTGGCGATAGCCCTCTGGAAGCTTGCAACATTAGACAGCTACTGGTCAGCTGGGAATCAATTTGGAGTGGGTAAATCTACTGTGGGGGCTGCTGTGATGCAAGTAGCCAATGCAATCACTGAGCTGCTGCTATCAAGGGTAGTGACTCTGGAAAATGTGCAGGTCATAGTAGATGGCTTTGCTGCCATGGGATTCCCTAAGTGGTGGAGTGATAGATGGAACACCTGTCCCTATCTTGGGACCGGACCACTTTGGCAACCAGTACATAAACCGCAAGGGGTACTTTTTCCATGGTGCTGCAGGCACTGGTTGATCACAAGGCATGTTTCACTGACATCATCGTGGAATGGCTGGGAAAAGTGCATGGTGCTCACATCTTCAGGACCTCTTGTCTATTTGAACAGCTGCAGGAAGGGACTTACTTCCCAGGCCAGAAAATTACTGTTGGGAATGTTGAAAAGACTCTAGTTATCCTGGGGGATCCAGCCCACCCTTTATGCCATGGCTCATGAAGCCGTACACAGGCACCCTGGACAGTAGTAAGGAGCAGAACTATAGGCTGAGCAAGTGCAGAATGGTGGTAGAGTGTGCATTTGGACGTTTAAAGGCTCGCTGGCGCAGCTTACTGACTCCTACAGACCTTGGCAAAACCAGTCTTCCCATTGTTATTGCTGCTTCCTGTGTGCTCCACAATATCTGTGAGAGTAAAGGGGAGATGTTTATGGCGGGGTGGGAGGTTGAGGCAAATTGTCTGTCTGCCGATTACGCACAACCAGACACCAGAGTGATTGGAAGAGCACAGCAGGACGCGTTGCGCATCAGAGAAGCCTTGAAAATCAGTTTCATGACTGGCCAGGCTACAGTGTGACAGTTCTGTTTGTTTCTCCTTGATGAAAACCCACCCCCTTGGTCCGCTCTACTTGACTGTAAGCCACTTGCTCTCCCCCCTTTGATCACAGCTTGCAGAGGCAATAAAGTCATCGTTGTTTCAAAATCATGAATTCTTTATTAATTCACACTAATAGGGGGATAACTGCTAAGGTAGCTCGGGGCGGGGGTGGGACGGGGGGCATGGAGAAGGAGAGAAACACCGGGTCGGGTGGTGGATGAGGGGAGGAGGGAAGGACAAGGCCACACTGCATTTCAGAACTTATTGAATGCCAGCCTTCTGTTGCTTGGGCAGTCCTCAGGGGTGGAGTGGTTGGGTGCCTAGAGCCTCCCACCCTGCATTCTTGGGAGTGTGGGGGAGGAGGTTATGGAACTTGCGGGGAAGGGCAGGTAGTTACATAAGGGCTGCAGCAGCAGTCTGTGCTCCTGCTACCTTTCCTGCAGCTTCAGCAGACTCCAGAGCATGTCATTTTGATCCCCCAATGGCTGAAGCATTGCATCCTGCTTCCTTTTGTCGCGCTCCTGCCATCTCTCATCTCAATCGTCCCTGGTGCCCTCATGTTCATTTACCGCTTTCCTGGACTGCAACATTGTTTTGTCTCCACACATTCTGCTGAGCTCTTTCAGTGCGGGAGGACTGCATGAGCTCAGAGAACATTTAATCGTGCATGCGGTTTTTTCACCTTCTTATCTGTGCTAGCCTCTGGGATGGAGATAATAGGGGGAGGGCTAAAACGTTTGAAGCTGAGGGAGGAAAAAAAGGGAGAGTAGTATTTTAAAAAGGTAAATTTTACAGAACAATGGATATACTCTTTCATGGTGAACCAAACTGTTCACATCACATAGCACATGTGCTTTCGGTACAGGGTCATGTTTTGCATCTTATATTGAGTGCCTGCGGGTTTGGTGTGAGAGATCAAACACACGCAGGGCCGGGCAACAGAATTCGGCTTGCAGGCAGCCATGGTAAGCTATAGTCTTTTGGCTTCAACCTTCATAGCATGTGGGAATGGTTTCAAAAAGCAGTGCCCTCCTTTCCCATACTAAGCAAAGCAAAGCTTTGTTGTTGGCCATTTAAAAGGAGGTGTTGTGGTTTTTGGCTTAATGTGCAGCAGAAACCCAACTAACTCTCTCACCCACCCACCCCCCAAACTAACCCCCTACCATCACCACGTGGCTGGTATCGGGGAAGATTCCTGCTAGCCAGATGCAAACGGCTCTGCGAGAATGCCTCATCACCCACCACATGGCTGATTGCTGGGAGGATTTCTTTTCAGCCACAGGCAAACAGTACAGCAGGAATGGCCACCTCTGAATGTGCCCTTAATAAAATTCCACTATTTCAACCAGGTGACCATGAATGATATCACTCCTCTGAAGATAATGCAGAGAGATAAAGAACAGATGTTTTGTGAATGCCAGCAAACACCGGGACCATACGCTGCTGGGTTTTGTCATGCACTGATATCAGACTACTTGCTACTGGCCTGGCGTGGTAAAGTGTCCTACCATGGAGGACGGAATAAGGCTGTTCTTCCCAGAAACTCTCTGCAAAGCTTTTAGAGTACCTCCAGGAGAGCTTCATGGAGATGTTCCTGGAGGATTTCCGCTCCATCCCCAGACACTTTAACAGACTTTTCCAGTAGCTGTGCTGGCCACAAATGTATCCCAAGTCCTCAGGGCAAAATAATCATTAAACACACTTGCTTTTAAACCATGTATTCTATTTACAAAGGTGCGCTCACCAGAAGTGCCTTCTCTGGCTTCACGGTCTGGGATTCCACCTTGGGAGGTTTGGGAGTGGATTGGCTCCAGGGTGATAAAAAGATCCTGGCTGTTGGAGAGAACAGTGTCTATGCTTGCCTGCTGTGTACTATGCTCAACCTCCCCTTCATCATCATCTTCCTCATCCCCAAAATCCTCATCCCTGTTGCGTAAGACTCCCCTCTGGCAGGTATCCATGGATGGAGTGGGGTAGTGGTAGCCCCTCTCTCCTCCCCAGCATTGCATGCAGCTCATCATAGAAGCAGCATGTCTGGGGCTCTGATCCAGAGCGTCTGTTTGACTCTTTGGTTTTCTGATATGCTTGCCTGAGCTCCTTAATTTTCACACAGCACTACTGCAGTTCCCTGTTGTAGCCTCTGTCCATCATGCCCTTGGAGACTTTGGCATTTTGTCTTTTTAAACGTAGTTCTGCCAGCACGGATTCTTCTCCCCATTCAACAATTAAATCCAGCACCTCCCGTTAGGTCCATGCTGGAGCTGTTTTGCAATTCTGGGACTGCGTGGTCACCTGTGCTGATGAGCTCGCCACGCTGGCCAAACAGGAAATGAAATTCAAAAGTTCCCGGGGTTTTTCCTGTCTACTTGGCCAATGCATCTAAGTTGAGAGTGGTTACAATGGAGCACTCCGGGATAGCTCCCGGAGGTCAATCCCATCTAATTGCGTCCACACTAACCTAAATTCGACTCGGCAGTGTCTATTTCAGTGCTATTCCCCTCATTGGGGAGGAGTACAGAAATAGATTTTAAGAGCCCTTTAAGTCGACAAAAATGGCTTCGTCATGTGGATGGGTGCAGGGGTAAATCGATCTTACGCTGTTAAATTTGACCTAAACTTATAGTGTAGACCAGGGCTTAGTCTCTATATTTGAGATCCCCCTTGATAAAATGGAGATTCTGACTTGCTCAGAAAAGTGTTATGAGGACTAATTAGATGATAACCATTGCATGTTGCTTTGAAAAGGTAAAACTATAGTTAATAAGAACAGGAATAAAATTTAAAATCTCTGTACATTTAATATTCCTAGATATATTTTTTCCTTCTACAGGTCCACATTCTGTGAATTGCAAGCCATACCATAGGCTCTTACTTTTTAGAAAAGAAATCAGTGGTTGGGGATTCCATAGCTCAAAGTGGCCACTAATTGTCTCTGAAAACAATTCTGTAAAAAGACCCACAGACTCTTCCTGCTCTTTTTATATCTACCTATTGAAACTGGAACCACTAGTTTTGGACTAGTTAATTTATTTTAAATATTTATATTTAAATTTGACTTAGTTGTTTAAATCAGGGCCTAGTGGCTCTTCATTGTATAAAAACTGCAAGCCTTTAAAAAAGGCAATTCAAAATGATCACCAAATAGTCCCCATTATCTTTTCATATCATTCCCAGGTATGAAATTAAAACTTGACTTGCAGAATCATCATGACTGATGATGATGTGCCAAAAGGACAGATCTCGTCTTGATTTTCAGATTCCATGACAAGTTTGCAGTCTAGCAGTTAAAGAGTAATCATAAACCAAACAAACTTATTATGGAATTAGTGAAACTGACTAAACATGGAACTACTACTGTTATTTTAGTCACTTTTCAGAGTAGGACTGAATTTCTGAATATCTCCCACATGTATTTTTTCTATTAACATTTAAATCTATCTTCCTCCCATCATCTATTTGTCTCGGAGTATTATACACGAGATAGGATATATCTATGGGTGATACTCTTTAAACAGAAACTAAGTGTTTTGTACAGTTATGTAGATTATTGATTATAACAAAGCATATAACAGTGATTGTTTTTGTTGATGTTGATTATTGTTATAACAAAACTGAAGTTGTTTTTCAGGAAGGTATTTAAATTAATTCCACCACAGCTAAAGCAGCTTTCAGTACCTGTAGCATCTAGTCCTTATTATTGAACCCTGCAGAAGAACCAGTTCAAACTCTGTTTCAGCTTTTGTGTGGTGTTGCTTAGATGAGGCTAGTCAGATGGCTATTTTTGCAAGGGCGGTTCTTCAGATATTTCTTCTGGTCCATCTTTGGGTTACCTACTGCTTTCTAATCTACAAGAGTGGGCATGAACAATTTGAGAGAGAAAATAAGATTGTGTGCCTATAATTTGAATTCTCAGGTTCAACTACCTTCTCAGCTTCCTCGCCCACCCCTCATTAGAGATTCTTAGCGGTCTGTCTGCCTGGAAGAGATTTCCAAGAAAAACTAGGGAGATATGGAAGATGAGATTTCCTTTCTATAAATTCCCAAAGAGCACACTGCAGTATGAGGCCCTGAATGGTGCTATTACTTTTAAAGGTTTAGAATCCCCAGAGTGTGATGAACAACTTGGTGTGAATTTGTGGAAATAGTGAATTAAGAGAATTTGGTTTCAGGTATGCAACCTTATTTGTCTCTATTTTATCAGTTAGCAAAGCTAATTTTTGACAGTTAAATGAAAAGGGTTGTGGTTACATAGCTGTTTCACATGTCACTTACTGGTGTCAGTGTGGTCAGTCTTTTTTTATTTTGCCATGTCATCTGCAAATACTGTTCCAGAATTTTTTTGGAAGGGATGTGGTGTAAAGCTTTCTTGTGACAGATGCAGGGGGGGGGGGGGAACCCTAACAACTATGGTTTATTTTTGTACTAAACACCTGTACTTTGTTTCCAGTTTTTTAAAATTCTTTCCCTATGCTGTCTCTTATTCCATAAAATATCTTCCGTTTCTGATAGTACTGTGATAATCCAATGTTGTGTTTGACGTACATTTAAAATCTTATCCACATTGTAGACGAAGCATGTACATTTTTCAACAGGCAAAGCATTCTGTTTGCTTAGAATCCATTTATTTGTACAATTTCTGTTTCTTTGAGTCTTGCTCCTTGTTTTATCTATCAGTTATCATTCACAAGAAGGGAATTTGTCATCTTTCCATGAGATAGTTGTTATTATGGAGTTTCTGGTAGAGCATTATTTTTGTTTTTTGTTAGTGTGATATTACTTTAATGTATTGAAATATTACAAGACATGACAATGTCTTACATCTCTTTTTACACCAGCTGAAATTCCTCTTCCTGTAGCAACCTGGCCTCAAAAGTACCTTGAGCTATTACTCTGCTGGAATGATTTATAATCAATGAATAGAAATGAAGTATCAGATTGTTATAAATAATAAACGACACCAAAATTATACATATTTTAAATAACTTGCTAAACTAAACACCAGCAATATTAGAATTAGAATTTTTTTGGCAGGATTGGATAGCATTTCTTTCCAATTGATTTCCTAGATCAATACTACTTTAGTTTGTAAGAAAAAATAGACAAGCAAGTGTTCTATATATGTTCCAGTTAATGCATTAAACAGTTCTGAGTTACCCATACTTACTAACAAACCCCTCCAAAGGCTCTGAACATTTATTTTCAGTGCTACAGATTGTTTTTCTGCGTACGGCCCCTTTTCAGCAAAGACACACAAGCCCCTTTTTGGCTTATAAGCAGGAATCTATTTACTCCAGAAGAACATAATTTGAAACTGAATCCATATCTTTCCCATCCCTGCCTCAGAATCGTTCTCCAGAATATACAGTAGACTCTCGATTATCCAGGCTGATAGGGAAAAAATTAATCTTGGTTAATAAAATCCCGGATAATCACCATCCATAGGAAATATGGGGAAGGGGGGTTGGTTCACCAGCCACCCTGCGCCGGGGTGAGTGGGTATTGGTTCACTGGCTGCCCTTCGCCCTGGTGGGTTTATGGGTTTGTTTTTTTTTCATTTTTTGGAGATTGGGGCTCCAACAAAGCCAGAGTCGGCCGTGCGAGGTACGCGTATTTTTTTTTTTTTTTTTTTTTTTACATCCTGGTTGATCCACATCCTGGTTAACCCAGTCCTGGATAATCGAGAGTCTACTGTAGTCTATTTTAAACTGTTTCTAGTCCTCAGGATTGAGGACCTTGAAACTGAACATCGAAGTTTATATAGTCTTTCTGTATCAACAAACAGGCAGAAACTAATAGCTCTGAGCGGTATAAACTGCACCTTTTTTATTGCAATAGCAAGTTGATACAGAAACCTAAAGATAGCACTTTAAATGGAAACTTAACTATTTCTTTGCTGCTGATTGTTTAGCTGACTTGAGTGTTTCATGATCCAAAACTGCCCTTGTGATTGCCCAGAGTTCAGAAGCCCCTACTCTCTCCCTTGGTCTCCTGAAACCTTTGTATCCCTAGCAACTTTTGTGAAATGCAGTCATTTGTTAACAGTACAAAAATTCTGTAGTATATTGATTATTGGTAATGTAGGGACAGTGTAAAAATAGCCAAATTCGCTAACCAGTTGCAGAGGGGGCTACTGTATTCATTGTACTTTCATAGTGGATTAATTGAAAAACACTTGTTAAAATTTAAATGAAACTGATGCAGAAAATGCATACCACAGTACTGTTCAGCTTGTGGGGGGAGAGGGGAGAAAGGAGTAGGGAAGGGAGAAGAATAGGTGCAACAGGGCCTTTGTAGATAGGCAGAAAGTGCATCATCCTCTCAGTAAGGAAGAACTTGGTTTCTCTTGTTCCTGTTCAAGCTGTGAATCGTAGTACCTCTCTCAAACAACTAGTTAAATAAGATCAAGAGCATGTATTGACAAAGAGCTAAGCATTGAATTTAAAAAGAACATAATCTTGGGAAGCTAGCTGGTGCACAGCTGGTGATTTCTGATTGTGAAGTTATTCTCTAATCCAGAATCAGTTTAGCTCCTATTTCATTAGCATGCATCCAAGGCAGTATTCCTGAGTGTCAGCTACATTTACTTGAATGTGGGAGAACCTTCTGCTAGTGGGACCCCTTTCTTTGTCTGATGGGGAGTTCATTGCTCTTGATCAAAGGTTTATTTTAAAAGTTTGTTCCACTGACATCCTCGTAGCACTGAATTATAAAACTAGGATGATAGGCTTTACTTATAGCAAGAAATAAATGGCTCACTTATGTAAGAATTATCCTGAAAATATTTATAATCTCTTCAGTCATTCATGACATGCTGAAGTCTTTTATATCATGGCCTTGTGAAAGATGACAGTGGAATTATGTTGCAGAATACCAGGAATAGGTTAATTCTTTTCTTCAGGTGTTTGCTCTATAGAGGGTGGACGTAATCCAAAACTTTGCCTGCTACAGTTGTTGATTCTAGTGTGTTGTGTTATACTGCAGGATGTAGTGGCATAGACACACCTTTTCAGGTTTCACCTTCGATTACCAAGTATTGGACCTCTGTGGAACTCCCTGCCTCTGGTATAAAGCTTTTCTGTTTGTGTCCGTTTGGTTTGATCATTTTTGGAATGTTTTTTGACCTGCTCCTCGTGAGTTTAATCCCACTGTTGTCAACTTTCTGGAAAAGTGCTTAGCTCTGTTTGCTCAAATGATCCCCACTTAGGTCTGACACCTGGGCTGGCCTAGCTCAGATATGAGTGGCCACACTGCAAAGCCATAATCGGGTGCATCTCCTTTTTCTTTCTTAGCTCCAGCCCTGATACGAATCCTAACAGCATAAAAGTGATTCGGTTTCCCCTTGTCAGGAATTTTAATCCTCTCCACTCCAGAGTCGAAACTGATGGATGAGTTCATACGTAGGTCTCCCCTTCCTGGAGGGAGTTAGAGTCCCTATTGATGCACTCCTTCCTTTCAGTGCTACCCAATATCTCATTTGCCTTCTGTGGGCCATCTTGCACACAGGATGAGCCTTTTACTGTAATTAATGCTGCTTTTCCTGTTTGGTGAATTACACAGTTACAGAGTTTACAATTCAAACACTCAAAGTAACTTTTCATCATGGGCCAGTGGGGAGCAAACTTTTTTCCAGTTGTGCGCACACACCCACACACCCCCTTACCATTAACGCTGTCTGTCCAAGACCCCCTTCAGGCATTTGGACTGAAGGCAAACCTGGGGATGGAATTGAGGTTGGGGAAGAAGCTGGGGCTGGAGGTGGAGCTGGGGCTGGGGCAAAGAAGGAGTGAGGCCAGAACTTGGGCTGTGGTTGAGGGTGGAATGAGGTTGGGAATGGAATGGGGTTGGGAGCAGATCTGGTATGGAGGATGAACGGGGTTGAAGGCAGAGCTGGTCTGGGACCTGGAAGTGTGTTGCTCCATCCCTGCCCCACATGGGGGCTGATCCAGGCCCTTTCACGCTCTTCTCCAGCTGTTCCTCCACTCCCCTAAGGGGTGTGCACCGCAATGTTTGGGACCACTGTCATGAGCTGTAGAGATAAGTGAGATCAATATATGCAGCATCCAACGATCATTTTATAAAAGTCTAAACACATTCTTATCAACTTAACATCTAATATCTGTTTTGATAATGCTAACACACAGGTAAGCAAGACTGGTTTCCAGATATGCATTTGTAAGTGTTTTTAGTGAGGCTTGGGGCCTTGGCATGCATTGGCACCTAGTCTGCCAGTGTCATGCGTTCGTATGAGTTGCCAGGACTTCTGGAGACTTATCCCATCATTCTTAGCGCTGCAGAAAGCTAAGCTGCTCTGATTCTTTTGCAGTGAATTGTGGGACAACATGTCAGTCTTTCTCTGCACATGGAGGGAATTGTGGGAAAGCATTGGAGGACTATCAGCACTTGAGTGGGCTAACCTGTGTCATGACTGCAAAGTGGGTAGGTTACCAGCCCATGTGAAATCAGCACTCTCTTTATCTTATAGCCCCAGAAAAGCCAGCTAGCATGGGTTGAAAGAACCTTCAAACTTGGGTCAGAGGTTTTTGTGTGGTAGGTGGCTGGGCTACAAATACGCAAATAAGAGACCAGATTAATTGGGCAGTGGAGATGTAGACTGCCCCATAGCTTGAGCATTCTGGTGCAGGGACTGTCTTCCTCAGTGCATGCATTTACAGTTCAAATTTAATAGGGCTCTGATCATCGACTGTGGTACTACTGTAATACTACTACTGTGGGTTATATTGGGAATTTGTCTGAGTGTTTCAGCTAATTTGCATTGCATTCATTTATATTAATGTTGATTTTGTTTCTCATAGCTATGAATCCTTATTTCTCACAGTATTTGAACATAGTCTAAAAGTAAATACTCTAACAGTTTGTGGTATTTTCTGTGAAGTCTGTCTTATCGGGGAATGAGAGATTGCTGTAAACAGCCTGAGTGATCAGTTTAACATTGGAAGTTTGTATTGGGCTACTTTAGATCTTGCTTACACCCTGCTCTCCCCTTCCCTCAAAAACAAACCAAAAAAACCCCCAAAACACTGTCAGATCAGTAACTGTTTAAGCAGCTATCTGGCACAGAAAACTCCAGCTTTATAGTGCAGAAATAAAATTTGGCATTTTAGTTGAGTAATCTCTCGATCTTTTTTACCTTCTCAGCATATGTTGTGTGCTCTTTCATTAGTGTGTTCTGCTTGGGTATCAAAAGGCAAATATTGCTCCCATTGTGATACTTAGATTGTAAGCTCCTTGGGGCAGGTACTGTTCTGTTTCTGTACAGAGCCTCACACAATGGAGTTCTGGCCCATGTCTAGGGCTCCTAGGTGCTACAGTGAGGCAAATAATTGCAGTTTTCCAAGAAGATAAGCATTTGGCTGCACTTTTCCTTTGGATATGATGAAAATTACTTTTGATTCTAGTGTTTGTTTTTTTTAAACAGATGTAATAGTCTTAAATGGACCATATGCATATCACATCTGCTGCAGTTCACCATATATAAAGGAGTAGAAAATGAAGTAAAGTGCATGCGTGAGTGACAGAGACTTGCCCAATAAGGCAACGTCCTATCACCCTGACATGACAGTGATCGAGATGAATGATGAAGAGGGGCTATTTTAAAAATGTGTGCAAAGCGAGACTACTGGTGTAAACAAGTTTGTGGAGGGTGATTCACATACGCAGGGCAATAAATCTAAAATTAAATTATTGGGAGCCTCCATGTGGTGTGCCAGAGTTCTGTGGGTTTGAAGAGGAAGTGTCTTGTCCTTCAGAATCTGAACCAAAGGAACCTTCACCACCAAAAGTGAGCTAAAGATAAAGATGTTAACAGAAATGAAAGCAAGACACATTCCTATCCCACTGGCCTTCCCAAAACCCCCAAACAGTAACATTTCATCTGGAATCATCTACAGCAATGTGCTTTACTTTTCAGCAGTGGCTGTTAACTACAGGCTTGAGCAATTTCCCATTAATGTCTGTGCATTCCTGGGGGAAAACCAACAAACTGACATTTATATGGAAAAGGCTGAAGATACTTGTAAATTTCTCAGCATTGAGGCACATACGTAAAAGCACTGTTGAACCAGGGCCTTACTAAGAGGAGTCACATTGATGACCCTGCTATTGCCAAAACAGACACCAGTGAAAAGTCTGAAAAGAGCTAATTTGATTTATAGTCAAATTTAGTTCTAGTACTCCTGTTCTGGAAACACTGTTTCCACCTTCATGCTGCACAAACATCTTTTAGTTGCTGAGTGTCTTCAGTATTAACAACTCACCCCTCTGATTTTTTTTGTAGTCTCCCTATTTCTAGTCGTCATTTTAGGTCATTCATTAAAATCAACCACTAAGTTCTGCACTCTGTGTATATTGCTGTTCCGGGAGGGTGGCTTTTGATCTATTGTTTGGAAATGGATTGAAATCAGTTGGCTTTTCCATTAATACTGTAGTAATGACTGAATTACTAGTGACTTGGGTCACAATGAAACAAATGATCTCGGATAATAAGGTTCAGCATTCCACTTCTGATGAACCATACAATCTTTCATTCTTATTTCCCTAAAGGAATTTGAAATTAACTTTTGTTTTTCTTGTCTGTACGCTCTGGGAGGGGGGGATGGGTTAATTTATACTACTTTCTATTCTCTATATGGAATAAGAGCACAAAACAGTGCCAGTTGCAGATAAGCAGTAGTTATTGTGGTAATACTTTTTGTTTTGAAACGTTTTTGGTTTCTGCTTTTTGAGACTGCAGCAATTCCTTTTTAAAACCTATTGTCTTTTTGTACTGAATTTTCATCCTAACTTTTAAAAAGACTTAATTCTCGTGAATTCGAAGCAGAAGTTGTAATATTTATTGAAGGAATTGTCATTGTTTGAAGATCTATTTTGACCATTCAAAATTATCCATTTAAAATGTTGGTGGTACTTTTTCAGTAAGCAAACATGTCTACCCCAAACCTAGGAGTGGGATTCCCATCTCCTGGACACATGCTTGTACTAGCATGCTAAAAATAGTAGTGTAGATGCTGTTGCCGGGGCAGCAGCAGCACAGGCTAGCCACTCCAACTATGTACCCTCAGGCTTAGGGTGGATCTGTACTCTGGGCAACTACAATGTTGCCACTGCCTATGCTACAGCAGCTACTCTACTATTTTTAGTATGCAAGCTGGGAATCACTCTTCTAGTTCATAGTGTAGACATAGCCTTAAAGTAGAATGAAATTGAGGTACAGTGGTCAAGTCTTCATTTCAAAATACATTAACTTAAATATTACATACTATCTTTGAAGTTAAAGTTGGCTGCATTTTGCTTGTTCATTGATACTATAATATTTTGTTTTAGGTCAGCATGATGGTCCTCTGCCCCGGCAGCATGCCGGGTTACTGCCAGAGTCTCTTATTTGGGCATATATTGTGCAGCTCAGCTCTGCGTTGAGGACCATTCATACAGCAGGATTAGCATGCCGAGTTATGGATCCAACAAAGATTCTAGTAACGGGCAAAACAAGGTAACGAAAAACAGCCTTTTCAAATTAGATTGACTATTAAGATCTGTGTGGAACAATAGCTTTTAATTACATACCTCTGTCAGATATGGGGAAACAACCTAATAATTTGATTAAAATGTTTTATGTTGGCCCAAGATTAATGAAGTGGTAAAAATTTGATGCTAGAAATCAAGTTCTACTAAATTAAGTTTAGAAGGATTTACATCTGGCCTTCTGAAAACATCCAGTTAGCAATATGCATGTTTGTGAGTCTATCCCCTTAAGTTCTTACCTTGAAAGCTTTCAACTGCAGCATATGTTGTTTTAATTTTTAAAAAAATTCTTAGCAAATTGGCAACAGGAGAGCTTAGGTAACTTTTTTGAAGTCTTGCTCTATATTTTATATGATAAATGTCAGGAAAAAAAGGCTAACCAAGAGAGAAAAATCTTACCAAATCTTTTCTCTATTTCCTGTTTGTTTCCAAGGTTACGAGTGAATTGTGTTGGAGTCTTTGATGTTTTAACATTCGATAACAGTCAGAATAATCCACTGGCATTAATGGCTCAGTTTCAGGTAGGATGATAATGCCATGCTTGCTTTATAATAGGTTGATTACTGTTAGATGATATGTGCCAGGAACAACTTAATTCCATTTGAAACCTTAATTTTCTTTAAGGCCTAGACATTTTACATTTGTAGGCTTCAGTGTATGTATATTTTAACCATCTTTGGTGCTGGCATATCTTTTCCTCCCTAAGCTGTATACATTTACTTGTGATTTGTATATATGAGCTGTCACTTTGTTACTGTTGAAACTTCAGAAATAATATAGCACTTGTATATTGATGACAAGCAATTTACTTTAGAGTTAGGCGCATGTGTTGTGTAGGGTTGTAGTAGAAAATGAGATCAATGAACAATTAATTAACGGTTCAGTTGTACTTTTGTTTTTGCTTTCCATTTTCATGCTGTTATAACCGGAATAGTTCAGAAGTAAATGTATATACACTGTGAGCAAGATAGCTTTAAATTATTTTTTAAAATTTGTACTTGCACTCAGTCTTCTCTCCTCCCCGCCATCCTTAAATGGGCTCACTACATCAGGAAGGCATTTAAACAAGGATGCCTTCTCCCACAAACCCACATACTTCCTGGATTAGGAAGACTCCCGTTAGAGTCCATGAGTACTATGCCATAATTCTTTGGAGGCTTACTTTCCCTCACTCCCCTTTGGGGCTGACTACTCTGTCTCCAGAACATTTTGATTTCCTGACAGCATTGGGAGTGTAAGACCATACTAAGGAGTTGAACTTAATTTATTTTCATTAAACAAGCTTAGTCACTGAGAGAATTGGGAAGTTTGAATAAGCTGGTTTCTGCCTGGCTAAAGCTCAAGACTTCTCAGAAATATAGCAGCTTTTTGTTAGCGTTATAGTAAACCGCTCTGTGTACTTTATCAGTATACATTAACTTGATTCTTATTTTTTCTTAATTGGATATCTCTTGTTGTATGTTCTTTGCAATCAGAAAGCAAAAAGAAATGGCTAATAAAATTCATTATCTATTCAGCCTTTTTTATTCCAACTCTCTAGCTTTTCTTCCAAAAGACCTTGTCTGGTGGACCTGCCACGCATAAGCACTGCTTTCAACTTATAACTAATTGCCTAGTAACTTGAAGATGCTAGTAGGCAAGAGTTGCTTGACTGGCATTTCTTTTAGATCCTTATTAACATCAAGCTGCTCCTACTGTATTGCTGATCCAGAAAAGTGCTGTTAGGTATTTAGTGTAGTGCTTGTCTCTTTGCAGCCCTTCTGCCCCACTTTGCATCTTCAGAGCACCAAGACTGAGTTTCCACCTTAGTAAAGTTCAAGATTCATTTTATTTCACTCTTCTGAGCAGGTGAGGCTGTAAAGTCTGCATTTGCCTGCCCACCTAACATCAATTTATGGATACAATGCACATGAGAAAGGAATTGTTGGCGATTTTGTTTAGGATTCCCATTCAGCCCCTAACTCTCATTCCCTTCAACAAAAGAAAGTTATAGAATGGCCACTTCCTTTCTTTCTCCCTCTCACCGCTGAACTCCACTGAGACACTTGTGTTTCTTAAAAATGTCAAAAGTTACCTGTTGGCTTACCACCCAGCCAATATGCATTTTTCCTATTGCTCACTTCAGTAGCTGAAGGTTTTTTCAGTTTCTGTCTATATCCTGTTGTGTACACAGATAAGTGAGAGAGGAGGATAGAGACTGAAAGAGGGGTCTGAGAAAAGAATGTATTATTTTTATGGTCTATTTTTCTTAGTCCTTTTTAGTCTTTCAGACACATGAATAGAGTGTGGCACACAATATTAAGTTAAAATGTAGGTAACTGATAAGGGAAGCTAAAGGAATCAAATATTTTAATTATGAATAGGAGTAAAGAAGACAATAAGGAATTTTTTAACGTATTAGGAACAAAAACGCTTAGGTCAGGTCCATTGCTAGATTTAAATAGTGATATAGAAAATGTGGAAATGTTCAAAAGACATTTCTATTCTGGAATCGAAGCAAAGCAGGAGGATGTAATCATCCCATATAGTGATGTAGCCATCCCATTTGATGATGTGGATGAAATCAAAAGTTTATCATCTGTAACCAAGGAGGATGTGATGTAGCCATCTGCTCAAATAAAATATTTTCAAATCAACAGGCCCAAGTCAACTAGTTCTTTTAAGACTCTTATAAGTTAAGAATTCTCTGAGCCACTAATGTTAATGTTGTAACAAGTCTTGGAAAAGTAGGAAAACGCTAAAGAGTTGGAGAACTGCCAGTGTAGTTCTAATATTTAAAAAGGTTGAAAGGATGACCTAGGGAACTATAGACTGGCTAGCTTGGCAAAATAATGGAAAGGTCAATTTGGGATTCTATTTTTAGCCTCTAATTCTTCATTGAAAACCAATGCCAGTCAACTTGTTTACATAGAAGATTGGTCTTGTCAAACAAATCCATTACCTTTATCTATTTAGTTTACAAAATTATGGGCCTGGTAGATAAAGGCAGCTCTGTTGATATGATATACTAATAGCCTTGTAAATGCTCAACAGGTGCTTTGCCAGCCCACCAGAGCTCAGTCCATCTCTGTGACTTGTTTAGCACACCTTCCTATTAGGGACATTTACAGAGCAGCAACTTCATCCATCCATTCACAAAACTTTATGCGCTAGTACAGGCAGGCAGGGGGTGATGCAAGGTTTAGACGATTTGTCTTGAAGCCCATTTTTACAGAGACTCCTTGCAACAGCCCTTGTAGGGAGCCCACCTGACATGGACTATGTATGTGGGCTATCGCTCAAAGAAGAAAGCGATTACTTATCTATATGGTAATGGATGTTGTTTGAGATGTATAGTTCATACCATATTTCACCTCCCACCCACCACATCCCACTACTTCGAGTCCTGATGTCAGAGAATGGCAAAGGAACTGGGCTAAGTAGGGCAACTCCCCTCTTATGCCCTTGCAAGATGCACAAAGGACGTTAGGGTGCATGTGGTACCCCATGAATGCCACTGACTAGAAAGCCTCTGATGCATGCACACTGGATGTGCAGTCATGTGGAATATGTACATGGACTGCACATCTCAAAGACCATCAGTTTCTGTACAGATAAGTAACTTCTTCATCCTTTTTGTTTGTGTAAGTCATATTCTTTTTGCAGGTTGTTTAAGGGGTATGCTGAAGCTCAGTGTGACTTGTAAAGCTAATGTGTTCTGTATGGAGATTCTTCATTTAATTATTTAGGAGTGTCATCAGTTCAGACTGAGAGATCACTGAAACCTGCCAACAACCTAATCAGCTGTAATGCAATGAATAAAACATTTACCTGAGGGTCCCTCTTGAGCTATAGAGCTTTGCCTTGTCTTAATTTACTATTTTTATGCTGCTTAACGAGATGGTTTCACGTGATTGATTAGGGTTAATCAACCTTGCATTATTATACTGTAAATGTTAGTCTGACAGTGGATGGTTTGGGTTATGAGATTATTGTATTTGCACCTCCTTCTCTCTGAATGCCATAGCCTTGCTGTTTTTACTGCTTCATTTATGAAAAAAGCACTTTACCAGAGGATGTTCTTGGTATAACAAATAGTCCTTGATAAATCATCCAATAAGTCATAGCTGGAAGACTTGCCCTATTTGTCACCAGTTCATTCACTCTGCTCAGATAGGATGTGGAAGGGGTGGATAGAGAGAAGACACCCCCTTCTTTCAAAGCTTCTGATATCCACAAGACAGGATCTTTCCCTTCTCAAGAGAGAATTCTGCCCTGGTACTCTCCTTTTGTTAAAATTTAAATTGCAAAATAGAAATAGGCAGTTGAATGTTATGTGTTAATAAAGATGCATGTAATTCCTACCAATTGCTACTAATATAGACTTCTGTTTAGTGCACGCTAAATATCTTGAAAAATTCTATTGATAATGTGGGCTTTAAAAAGCATTTATACTCATTTAAAAAAAAACTATTGCAAGTACTTTTTAAAAGTGCCATAGTAAAGTTATGTTTGTTTTTTTCTATTAGCAAGCAGATCTGATCTCACTAGGAAAAGTTGTGTTGGCGTTGGCTTGCAATTCTTTGTCAGGAATTCAGAGAGAAAATTTGCAGAAAGCTATGGAACTGGTGACAATCAACTATTCCTCTGATCTGAAGAATTTGATTTTGTAAGTTCAGTATCATAGCATGGATTGAAGCATGTTTTTCTTCCTGCTCTTTAAGTTGAAGGAAATTTGTTAGTAGCAAAATGTAAATGCAGGATAATATATAGCTGAAGGTACCACATGAATAGTTCATATTTTCAGACACAAAGAAGAGTTAAATTCTGTACAGTGTCGAACATAATTTCAAGTTAGAAGTGCAGCATTAAAAAGTAGTACAGGTATGTCATGTCTTAGGCATATTTAACGTACGCGATTTGCGCTTTTCGCAGTTTCCCCATTTTTTTAAAAAACTTCCTGTAGGGGTCGCGATTTCGCCTGCCATTGAAGTGAATGGGTTCTGCCTATACTTGGTTTCTGCTTTACGCGGTAACCGCAGAATGGAACCCTTGCGCAAGACGCGACATGCCTGTACTGAATTGTCTTCATAGTAAGTAAAAGGGGCCAACAAAATACATTATTACCCTTGCTATTCTGAGACAACTTATATATTTTCTATTATATGTATTTTCTATTATATGTATAGTAAATATGAACTCCCATCTTCCCTCAGTAAATGGTGTTTAAGGTGTTTTCACCAAAATATCATAAAATCTTGTTTCAAGAGTCAGAGAAATAGCATATGAATAATTAGATTAGCATTAAGATCTTAACTTTTGGGTTCTACCTCTTTATACAAACTGTAAGCACACTTTAGTTCCTGAAACTGTCCATTTTTTAATAGGGTTGCTACCTTTCTGACCAGAGAGAGGATTTGTTTTTTTGTGTTCATAAATGTAGTCATTATTTTCCTCACCCACCCTTACAGTCAGAGAGAGAGAAATGAGAGTATATGTCCCCTGCTCCTCATTTGAAAAAACGTCACTTGAAAATTTACAATCTGCATATATCTCCTACTTTTAATCCTGCCCTTTCTGGCATTGATCTACTTCTGCACTGCCATGTGAGTACTCTTTAGAATATTGAGTGCTTTCTCA
The DNA here is from genome assembly GCA_007922305.1 of Dermatemys mawii. Taxonomy (NCBI): domain Eukaryota; kingdom Metazoa; phylum Chordata; order Testudines; family Dermatemydidae; genus Dermatemys; species Dermatemys mawii. The sequence goes on from ML677348.1 coordinate 10,028,144, forward strand.
ATGATTGACTGGAAACACAACATATAGGTAAGTTACAATGAGCATTTTCTCTGCTGCTTCAATGCTGCTGTTTGACATTGATATATGAAAACACAGTGGCAGCTTCAGAGCCAGATGCATATTTTGTGCTCAAAATAGCATCTGAAGCAGAAAATAGGATCTAGTTAAAACAATATGGTGGCATCGCTGTTTAAATGTGATGTGTTTAATTAATCTGTTTGTGGTTTTTTTGATAGGTATTTGCTGACTGACCAAAATAGACTTCGCAGTGTAAATGATATCATGCCTATGATTGGTGCACGATTCTATACTCAACTGGATGCTGCTCAGATGAGAAATGATGTTATAGAGGAAGACCTTGCAAAGGTAAATCTTTCAGTGGCAAAAGGTTAAACATAAGTATCCTATGGAGGGTAGATGTACAATCTGTAATGTTGAATCCTGTTCTTGTTGAGCTCTTGTTGAGTTTTGTCATTGACTTTTTGAGAACTAGAATTTAGTGTTAAATAAGAAATTCTACAATAATATTGAAATAAATACAGTACCTCAGTTACTCCTGTCTTTGAGGACAGCTAAAGCATTTGACTGACCTGGGTGCTGGCTGTGTGGTCTTAAGAAGTCAGAGCTTGAGATCTCCCTAATTGATAGTAAACCTTAAAAGCCTGGTGGCTAGTTCTCTGAGCGGTAGTCAGTGCATGATAATGGCATTTAGCTGAAGCACCATCATTCTGCTGAACCAACAGGCTTAGGAGAACCTAAGAGGCATTCTCAGTGCATTGAAATCTTTACCTTATAGAATAGGCGTCTGCAACCTACAGCACACGAGCCAATATCTGCTAGCACATGGCGGAGGGCTCAGCCCCCTCTGCAGCTCTGGGGTTGCCCCTGCTGGCCCCTTGCCAGCCAGGGTCCCATCACCTGCCCCACTTAGCCCCGCTGCTAGCCTGGGTATAGGGAACCCAGGCTGGCAGCGGGCTGAGACCCTGGCTGGCAGGAGCCTGCGGGGGAAACCCCGAAGTGGCTGTGGCCTGACCCCCTCAGCTCCTTCCCTTATGCCTGAAGCCCCACCCCTTCCGGACTGGCATGCGAAGACTTAAATTGGACAGAATAAATGAAGACTCGGCACACCACTTCTGAAAGGTTGCCGACACCTGTTATAGAATGAGGATTGCTTTTCTGACTCAGTAAATGAGATCTGCAGCCCATCAAAACATTTTCAGTAGTTTGTATTAGAAATTGGCACAACTGCAAATACTACCTTTGTTTGATTTCTCAGATTTCATTACTCTTCTCCTTACCCCATATTAATTCCGGTTCAAACAAATGGAAAAAAAGTAAAGATACCAACTGTCACCCTCGCATCAACTAAATCAGTAGCTCATACTGTTCAAATTCGGTCAAGACTTGTATTGCTAAGTAGATTTCCTGGAAGCTATAGCTTCCAGAAGAAGTGTACTTTCCTGTTTCTATATAATACTGCTATAGAGATGGTTTGACTCTTCCTACTTTGACGACAAATCACCAACAAGATTCAGGCCAAGATAATAGTAGGATGCATTTGCTTCTTCCCTGTCATGTGACAAAACATGAAAGAGCTCAAATCTTCAGGCCAAGTGGGATATGAAGGTCTTAAGGTCTTAAATCATACCTTTGTCCTGTTTCCCTTAATCCCATTGCCTATACTGAGATTTTGAAAGGAGACTCATAGACTTTAAGGTCAGAAGGGGCCATTATGATCATCTAGTCTGACCTCCTGCGCAGCGCAGGCCACAGAATTTTACCCACCCATTCCTGCAATATACCTCTCACCTATGTCTGAGCTATTGAAGTCTCAAATCATGGTTTAAGGACTTCAAGATGCAGAGAATCCTCCAGCCAGTGACCCATGCCACTTGCTGGAAAGAGAGTATGGCCTAGTGGAAAGGGCATTGATTCAGGAAAGCTGGGTTCTGTTCCTGGCTGTCACTGACCTGGGTGCTTCCCTCTTTGTGCTTCAGTTTCCTCATCTGTAAAACGGGGATAATAAAATTGACCACCTGTGTAAAGCATTTTGCAATCTATAGATAAAAGGTGTTATGTAATCGTTGGGCATTATTATTTTTTTAATTTACATATTCTTCATTCAAAACCTTGTAGCCGAACAAAGTAGGAAGCTGCACTGCCACTCCACAATCAGAGATTAATACAGTTACAGGAGCAATACAAACTGCTCCCTAGTATTCTAGGAGACTGAGGAACATAAATCATATCTCTTTCCTTCTTGTCTTTCAAATCAAGCTGTCACACTAATGTATTACAGTGCGACTTCATTTGCCAAATTTAGGACCCAGATGTGCCAACCTTACTCATGTTGAGTAGTAAAGTACTTCAGGAATAATCCTACTGAAATCAATGTCACTGTGTGGGGATTAAGCTGCTATGCCACGTGAGTCTGGCTGGCAGTAAGTGGGTCTTGAGATGCTTAATAATGGCATATTAGAATCTTTTATCCTTCTGGAAGCCTGATTTGAAAAGCCTCTACTTAAATAAAATATGCATGTATCCAGAATGTATTGTAAACTAGGATATAGACAAATTTTTTCTCTCAAACTCTCCGTGAATGAAATGGATTATCAGCTGTATATCTAATTTAAAAAACCCAAAATTGCAGTGGTTCTATACTTTGTGTTGATTTAGGTGCTGTCTTAGTTTGGGATGGTGTCAGGATTCTAGATACTTTAGTTATACACATTTGTTTATAGCTTTCCTTTTGAACAGACATGCTTTGTGTTCAAACTGGTCTTGGATTTGATGCTTATTATGCATTTGGATTGCAGTCTGATTTACCAGTATTACCAAACACCTTTTACTAATGGTGGCCAGCAAAAAAAATAAAAATAAAAATTTGAAGAAAACAATACAATCTAAATTGAATGTCCAGGTAACCAACGTAACAGAGGAGGGGCATGAAGCAACTAGGAAATTTAGCATTTTCTTCTGCTGTAGTCCTGATGTCCAGACTGGAGATTTGCAAAGGAGGAAAGTGAGATACAAAGATCAGTAACACTATGACTTTGGGTATTCAGTGCCATGTATTGCTGAATTTATTTCTAGAAAATGGAAACCATCTTCATTGAAACTAGTCTTATGGATCTTTGCAGTTTTGTTGCACAAGATCATTTTTGCTGCACTGGGGCTTTTGCGTTAATGTCCTAAGATTTGTGTTTCTTCCCAACTTTAAGCTAATCATACATTTTTTGTGTTGTAGGAGGTGCAGAATGGAAGGTTGTTTAGGCTTCTAGCAAAATTGGGAACAATCAATGAGAGGCCAGAGTAAGAGATGCAATACTTTTTTCATAGTACAGTACATAAAATACAATTCAAGATTTCTACCCTCACAAATATGATCTGAATAATCCTAACTTCAATTATGCCTCAAGAAGTGAGAATTAAAGATGCCTTGAGGCAATGAGTTAAGAAAAATATTCCTGATTAAAATAGCCTAAGTTAAAATTCTGTCTCAACATATATATTTGTGTTTCTTTATCATATATTTAGCATATATATTGTATTTGATGTTTGTTTTTGCTTGAGAGCATATATACATATAGGAAAGCTTTTGATACGGTCTCCCACAGTATTCTTGCCAGTAAGTTAAAAAAGTATGGGCTGAATGAATGGACTGTAAGGTGGATAGAAAGCTGGCTAGATCATCAGGCTCAGCGGGTGATCAATGGCTCCATGTCTAGTTGGCAGCCGGCATCAAGTGGAGTGCCCCAAGACTCGGTCCTGGGGGTGGTTTCGTTCAGTATCTTCATTAATGATCTGGAGGATGGCGTGGACTGCACCCTCAGCAAGTTTGCAGATGACACTAAACTGGGAGGAGTGGTGGATACTGTGGAGTGTAGGAATGGGATACAGAGGGACCTAGACAAATTAGAGGATTGGGCCAAAAGAAATCTGATGAGGTGCAAGAAGGATAAGTGCAGAGTCCTGCACTTAGGATGGAAGAATCCCATGCATCGCTATAGATTGGGGACCAAATGGCTAGGCAGCAGTTCTACAGAAAAGGACCTAGGGGTTACAGTGGACGAGAAGCTGGATATGAGTCAACGGTGTGCCCTTGTTGCCAAGAAGGTTAACAACATTTCCAGCAGATCAAGGGATGTGATCATTCCCCTCTTTTTGGCATTGTTGAGGCCTCATCTGGAGTACTGTGTCCAGTTTTGGGCCCCATAGTAAAAGAAGGATGTGGAAAAATTGGAAAGAGTCCAGCAGAGGGCAACAAAAATGATTAGGGAGCTGGAGCACATGAGTTAAGAGGAGAGGCTGAGGGAACTGGGATTGTTTAGTCTGCAGAAGAGAAGAATGAGGGGGGATTTGATAGTTGCTTTCAACTACCTGAAAGGGGGTTCCAAAGAGGATGGATCTAGACTGTTCTCAGTGGTAGTAGATGACAGAACAAGGAGTAGTGGTCTCAAGTTGCAGAGGTTTAGGTTGGATATTAGGAAAAACTTTTTCACTAGGAGGGTGGTGAAGCACTGGATTGGGTTATCTAGGGGTGGGGTGGAATCTTCTTCCTTAGAGGTTTTTAAGGTCAGGCTTGACAAAGCCCTGGCTGGGATGATTTAGTTGGGGATTGGTCCTGCTTTGAGCATGGGGTTGGAAGGGACTTCAGGAGGTCATCCAGTCCAACCCTGCTATTCTGTGATACAAGGCTGTGGCTTACCTCAACACATGATTATAGTAAACTGTTTCAAAAGAGCTTGAATGGGCATAGTTTTGTTCTGATTGTTTCACATTTGCAGCTGACAGATAATGTACTTTTCACTGGCCTATTTTCAAAATCAATTAAATAGACTGTTGTTGTAACTCAAATCTGCAGTTTACCTATAACTAGTTTTTAGCATTCAGCTAGTAACTTTGGTTTTCATCTCAGTTCTTTTTCTGCAGGTTTTTAGTAGACATTTCACTTCAGGTACTTTTAACTGAGGAACTCTGTATAAAGGTTCTTACATCTTTATGATAGGAAGAAAACACTACTACTTGGTAGTGTATTATCTAAGCTCCGCTGCATAACAAGACAGTGTTCATCTTGAAGAGTTAATGAGCATATGTATCTCTTTTTAACTCTTGATTGCTAATGTGAAGCTTTGTTTTGCACCAGATTTCAGAAAGACCCAACTTGGTCAGAAACAGGAGACCGATATCTATTGAAGCTCTTTCGAGATCATCTTTTCCATCAGGTGACAGAAGCGGGCACTCCTTGGATTGACCTCAGTCACATTATCTCATGTCTTAACAAGGTAACCTGTATCTGTGTTCTTTCTTTAAAGAATGATTTGGTGAAGCTTTCATTCATGTGATGTTCCATGCCTCACTGGCAAGCTAATTCTGTTGATTTAGCTGATATTTTTCTAATCTGGATGAGAACAGATTATCCAATAAATTAGCATGTAACCTTTCATGGATATTTTAATTAGAAGTACTACTATGTTAATGTTAAAACTGGGAATTCGTTAGTGATGTACAGTGGCCATTTTTTGTCATGCTAAAGGATAGCCTAAAGGGACCCTAAAAGTCCTGTAATCAACCTGGGTATGATTCTCCTGGAACAAGCACAGTGGAAGACTATCATAAGGCTGTCTCCTGAAGATGCACTCACACATTCTGCTGTTGGGGGTTTGCCAAGGCAGAGCTGGGGGTGAAAGGGTTGTACCTGGAGGGGTGCCACAGCATGCAGTGCTGCACAGATTCCAGGCAGCACTGTGGCACATAGGAAGATTTCTGTAACATAGACACTATGGCTTGTCTAAGTTATGCCAGAGTCCTTTCCAGCCCCCAGAGCAGCTCAGCAGTGGTTGGGTGCATAATTGGTTAAAAGAGGCCACTTGCAGTATTCTAAGATTTTAGTTGCATCATTGGCAAAACTTTAGTTGAGCACTCTCGTGAATGGCAGCAGAGGAAAATCTTTCTGTCCTACTCCATAAATGAAATAAAGAACGCAGACTTGCTTTTTCTCTGCAGCTTGTACTTCAACTTTGCAGATGTTTTACCAAACCTTAGCAATCCAAACCCACCTTTCTTTTCCAGAAACATTTGACCATACTCAGATCCTTAGATACTAGTAACTACTAGTTAACTTCAGCCAAAACTTCCACTAAATTATTGGTGGCTCTTCACCTGTCTGGCCAGTGGGTTACTCTCTTAATCTCCTTTTACTTTTAATTTCATTTTATCAGTCCCTTTAAATCCAAAGTAAAGGAGATTAGGGGAGCGTGTGCTAATGGCCAGGTGAAAATTAAAAGAACATATGCTGATGCTCGAAGAACTACAGCATTTTGAGGGGATGTAATTCTGTAAGTCAGGGGAAAGAATATATTGCAGAATATTGTATGCTAGAAACTTGTGGCTTATCCTCAAAGCAAATGGTTAGTTCTAGGGTTGTGGACCCATAATGCAAAGAATCACTGTCTAGGGCTGAAGGACCTCAATATTTTGGCAGTAAAGGCACTCTAAAAAGCATTCAAACTTCAGAAAGCAGCATGTTGGAAAATGGATCCTAGTTAAATGGGGTATCTGTGCTTTGATACTTCACTTTTGAAATGTCCTTGGTAGATTCAAACTTATTCAAGTGTCATAAGGGGAAGGAACTTTTATATCTGTGTGTGACATTTCTGAATACCTATTTACCTAAGGACCAGTGGAAGAAAACCACATCCAGTCAGATACATGGTCAATAGCGTGGCTTTGTTGTTTGTTGAGCTGCAATGTCTCAAATCCTGTAGGATAACTCAAATTATGCATGTACAGCATATAGACAGAAGATCATACATAGCATTTATAGTTTGTACTCTTTTTGTCTTCAAACTGTTTTTTGCAAATCAATCCATATAATGCCCTAGGATGGGGGGGGATAAACTTTTGCAATCCTGTGTGGCCCTCGGGCCAACAACTGAATGGAGGGCTGGGTAGGGAAGACTGCCTCCCAGAAGAGCCTGGCCTCCTCCCCCTCATCACTTCCAACCCTCCCTGCTTCTTGTCCCCTGACCACCCTCTCCCGGGACTCCCGTCCCCTGACAGGCCCCCCGAAACCTCACCCCCTATCCAACCCCCCTTCTCCCTGTCCCCTGACTGTCCTGACTGCAATCCACACCCAGACCCCCTGCCCCTTCTCTAACCTCCCCGCTGCCTGCCCCCTTACCATGCTGCTCAGAGCAGCAGGAACTCGCAGCACGCTATCCGCGCTGCCTGGCAGGAATGGTGGGCCAGAGCGCTTGCAGTGCAGTGAGCTGAGGCTGTGGAGGAGAGGGGACAACGGGGGAGGGGTCGGGGGCTAGCCTTATCGGCTGGTAGCTCGAGGGCTGAACAGGATGGTCCCAAGGGCTGTAGTTTGCCCACCTCTGCCCTAGAAAAAGTGTTGCAGGGTGGTGGTGGCAGTATTGTACCCATTTTACAGGAATAGAGAACAAAGTCTTTCTGCATTAGTTTGCCTGAAGCCTCATACAACACTGAGGCTAGAATTTGGGAGTTTCTAGCTTTTATTGCTATGAGTTCAGACCAGTATGCTGCACCTCTTTCTACAAGATGTTTTCTGTCTCACAGTGTTGCTCCTGAGATCACCCAATTAAACAAGAACTTGGTGACTAACCTAGTTCTCCTTTTCCTCTATTCAATCAGGCATAACATACATTTATCTGTTTCCACAGAATTCATCACCCTATCTAAAAATCTGCTAGTACTCCCATCATCCCGTGGGGTGTGTTGTCTGTATTATGGTATATAGAGCAATGAAGCCTGTCTTTGGACAAGAGAATTTGCAGTATAAAACAAATGTTGAAGATCCCTTAACTAGTTTCAAATGAAAGCCGCACCCATTGCACTTAGCAAAGAGTGTGCAAGTTACAAATTAATGACCACCTCTTGCAGGGTATAAATTGTGTAATCTTTGTAAAATATAAAGTTCCCCTAGAGATTTCTCTGCCACTTGCTGGTAGAAAGATCATAAAGTATTAGTGATACAAGTTGTGTGGAAGCCAGTTAAGATGTTGGTTTGTTTCCATGCTGCTTCAATGCTAATTTAATCAATCAGAAGAAATACTTGAGATGTTTATTGGAAAAAAAAATTGTTTTTCTTCTTACTGACTGACAGCCTGTATTAACTGTCTGTCAGGTCAGGATTAGATAATGTCTGCATTCTAGACTAAGAAAAAAGAGGATACCGTACAAAAAACTTGAGCCAGTTAATTTTGTTCCCACCTTCGCTGGGCACTAGCTAGTTTGAATTTGGAGGTTAAAGTTTCAGCTGTTACACAGCACAGAACTAGGCAGCCAAAATTGCTGAGGTGCTGATACTTCCCGTAATTTTGTTTAATGTGCTGAAGATCCATCCCTCCTTACTGGTCCATTTGATGAACAGGTCAGGTAACTTGCACAGAAATTCAACGATGTGGCTCAGGTCTATATAGAGATTATCCCGCCCTACCTTGCTAGTTTCTTTTAAGTGGGGGGGATGGTATTTCAGAAGGATTGGACCAAGTTCCCGTCTTCTTCTGCAGTGTTTTTTTAACTGATGGTTCTTGACTGTGAATCTGATTCAGGGTCAGATTTGAGTTAAACATTTTCAAACCTGTGATTAGTCAACAGGCTGTACATGTTGAAAGAGGGAGGCCTTGCCCTTTCTGTGAATCACACTCTCACAAGCTTCCTAAAAACCTGATTGTTTTTCTGTTTAAGAAAATGATTGGATTGCCATTTTTCACATTTTATCTTTTGCATTCTTGTTACAGTTAGATGCTGGTGTGCCAGAAAAAATAAGCCTCATTTCCAGAGACGAGAAGAGTGTACTTGTGGTAACTTACAGCGATTTAAAACGCTGCTTTGAAAATACTTTTCAAGAACTAATTGCAGCCGCAAATGGTCAGTTGTAGTATTTGCTGAAAGCATGCAGGACATTGCTGAGGAACTTAACCAATAGCAATTTGCACTACAGCTGAATTGTTGTTGTCATCTCATTTCACATTTGGGAAACAAACAGGAGATGAGCAAAGCTGCTTGCACTTCAGTCAGGTACACTGTTACTTGAAGGGAAGAATGTTTCATTTATCCTAGAGCTATGGCTGCCATCGGAGGCTTTATCTGTGAAGAATTTATTTTAGATTAAGGAACACATCAGGTGTATGATGTTCCTGCTTTTATTTTTTCCACTTGTATATGCACTAATTTTAATTTTTTTAAGACTTTTCTGATCTCTGATGTTTTGCCACATTGTATACTTATTAAGGGAAACTCTTTGCAAGGACATTTCTGGGATACATTTTTGTCACTGAGGATATTGCTCAATTTATTCATTTTGATATTATTTGCACCCAGAATAGCATAAAGGACCAGGGAAATAATTTCATAGAAATTATGCTCTATAAATGAGAGTTTAGTTTGTAATCTCTGTAAAAGTGTGTTTTATGCAAGCTCTGTATGCCACCCACTGTTAGTTTAAAAAAACAAAACAAAAAAACACAAGGATGCATATTTAAAAAGAAAATCGAGTATCAGTGAATTGACATTTATAAAGTCCCCTCTTATTTAAGCCTTGTCTAAGCAACGTGACAAAATAGCAACCTTTGAAACACCTATAATTTAAGGGGCATATCAAATTTGCTCTAAACACAACCAGCGCCTTTAAAAACTGTTTGTATGTTTTCCTGCTAGTCAGCTGCATTTACATTTATGCAATTTTTTTTAACAGATTTTTTTTTTTTAAAGAAATTATGTTAAATGCCTGAAGTTTCAGGAGCGTATTACTTTAGGTTATTTACAGTATAATTTTTGTATAAAGTTCTGTTCTTTGAACCACAGCTTTATTATGGTACTCTACACTGGATGCAGAAACAGAGACACTGTTAAGAAGATTAACTAAACACAGCAGTTGTCTGGCATCAAGAGCTTTTGAAGTTTTACAATCTGAATCTGGAGGGATAATGATCTGCTGTGCCTTTGCAGTCACTGCTTAGCCCAAAGTAATGTTACTTTTGATAATACTCAACACACGAATATTCCTGAAGTAATTCAGTCTGGAATTTTCCTCCTCAATTAACTTTCTAATATTTGGACATGCAGTTGTCTCCAAACTTAGGTATGCCTGGGATTTATAGTAAAAGATAAACATCTACATTTTGATATTGAAGACTGCCAAATATGTAGGAATTTCGTTTCGTAAAGCAGTAGTGAAGACTGTATCTATCCTTTCCCAGCACTGAATATTTTAATAGCACTGGGTGCTCACCATGAAGAAAATGTGGAAACTCAAAAGGTCAGGACAGACTCTAAGCACTTGCAACTGATGTTACTGACATCAATTTTAATAATTCTCAATATTTGTAGTTATCAGAGAAGTTTTTAATATTTCTCTGTCCACTTTTATAAGCTTTAAAAAATGATTCTCCGTCTTGAGACTTGCATCAAGAAAAGCAACTCTCTTCACATCAAAAGCTTTGAAGACTAGGCCATGCTTTACGTATTTTAGAAAATGTGGTTGAGTCCGCATTTGGTAGCATCAGTTGTTGAGTTTAAAAATCAATTATTGTTGCATTTGATCTGAATGAATTTTAAAAGGAACATAATGTTTTACTATTCGAAGATAATTGCCACAATATTGTTCTTTTTAATGTAAAAAGAACAGGAACCTTGAGAAGTGAACATGCAAAACAGTCTTTTATCATTAGCTCATGTATTTGAGGAAGAGCAGCTGTCTTTTTATATGTTTTTTGACAAATCATATTGTAATTCTTTTGTACAAAAAAGAAGTACTTGTATTCTAGAAGAAATATGAAATGCTTAATTTATAAGCGGGCTGAGGTTTTTTCCAGTATTGTTTTCTTTGAAAATGAAAGGGGATCATCTGTTCCGTTGTGGGGTTTGGGAACCTTTGGAAAATTTAATTTGTGGACCAATATTTTGTGAAAGTTAAGGCAGGGGTAAAATAGGGCTTGAATTCTCATCCTTCCTAGACCAGCAAACCATCCTCTGTGAGACAAGTCCAGAATGCAAACTTGCATGTATTTGCATAATGTCAGTTTGCTTCAGCCCCTAGTAACCTCAGGACTTGGTTTAAAAAAAAAAAAAAAAAAAAAAAAGTAGACAGCTAATTTTTCATAAGTAACTAATGTCAGCCAGAATACTTTTGGTGTCAGGTAATACATAAAAGAAATAATTGTTGAGCTTTATTTTCTATTTATTTCATTTGGTCCATATTTGGGAATGATTTGAACAGTCCGAAGTTCTGCTTGGGTGTTTTTTGGGGAGAGCCCTTCTACTGCATTTTAATTCCATTAAGAAGGTTGTCCTAAAGTTATAATCTCTTCCATTCCAAAGAAGAGCTGTATGTGTATATTTAAAAAAACACAAAAACTGCCCAGGATATACCCTTCCATGTGGGAAACTATTGTGATCTTCCTATCTTTACAGCTAAAAGCACAGAAGGGACAACCTTTGAAATCATGTGATGTTGGTTATTTCAATTTTTGTACCTGTTTTCAATTCTGTCTATGTATTTACTACACTGTAAATGTTTTGTTGAGGGTACCTATGTATTTCTTTTTTCTTTTTTTTTTTTTTTTTTTTTTTGGTTTGGCCCTTGTTTCAGTAATTCAGATGTCAACAGCTTTCCCTAAAAAGCACCAGTATGTTAAGTTCTGTCATGATCCCAATATATGTTACCCATCTTTAATCCTGTTTTCATTCTTCATGTGTACAGCAGTATTTTTAATAAAGAATACCAGAAATAATGTAGCCTTCTTTTGAGCATGCAAAGTGCTGTAGTTGGGTAGTGCTTTTCACATCTTAAGTATTGCAAGTATATTGCATTCCATCATATTCCTTTTGTATTTCAGTCTGTAAATGACTCCAGCACAGATTTGTAACAATCATGACCATGCAAACTGCATTTAATGTTTAGCACTTTGAGTAAATCACATAGCCTACAATTTCTAGATACTGTTTCTCTAGACATAGTAATGTGCATTTCCTTAACTTCCAAGTCAAAGTAGTAGCTCCTTTGTACTTGTATTAAATCAGGTCCACATTACTAGATTAGCCCTAATTCTGAAAAACTGTATTAAAAATACATTTACATCTGTGTTTATTGAGCTCTCTTGTCCAATGACAATATGTATGTTAGCTTCTCTGAAAATTACACATGGGATAACTGACCTCTCTGATGCCCAGAATTATTTGTTCTGTATTGTTAACCAGCAAAAGTGACTTACTGGTAGGGTAAAGTCCTCTGTACCCACAACCCCATGCCACATGTTTATGTAATTGTAAAGTCATGAAAATTTTGTAAAATACATGTGAAATTGTCAATATCTTTGGTTTTTTCCTTGCTTAAACTTACTCTGGACTATTGGTCCCTTAAATTGCATTATTGCTTTAGAAAGTTTATTTTGCATATATGACTAAAATAAAACTGCAGCAAGATTGCTTGGTGCACTCTTCTCAAAAGTTCAGAAGGTAGGAAGCAGTTTTCTGTATGATAAACTTTGATTTACATTTAAGAAAAGAACTGTGTTGAAGGACCACATACTCCTATAGGAATACACTCATGTCTTGTCTGTTCCAGAATGCACATAGCAGCACTGGTCAGTAACTGGCAGAATCAAGTCATGCTATACGTTTTTTGGTAAAACTGGAGTAATACTTGTATATATTTGTTATGCACCCATCCACAAGTGTCACCTGGTGACAGTTTGACGTGTGCTTTCAGTATGAACCTGGATAGTTTGTTCTTGAAAAACTTTATTTTTTGTAACAACTAAAACGTGAATTTTTAACTAACATGAAACAAAACCTAAAATCAGCTCTTTGACTGACTACTGTAATGCAGCAGTGCATCTTCTTCACCAATTCTCATGTCTGAACTCCAAGGAAAGGTGGCGAATATGTGGAATGTTTTTCTGCCATACTTGGAAAATGAATGGTCAGTAAGTAGCCTTCAGAATTACTCTGGTCATGCTTAAGTTTGAATTAGAGGAATTGCTGTATAAATGAACAACTTTAATTTGAGAACCTTTTGTAGGTAGCCACAAATGTTTCAGTAATTTGTGCCACTGCTAGCATATATTAATTATATTAGTATTCTACTTTAAATCTCTCTAATGCACAATAATAGGTACAAGACTTTTTATCCTCCAGATGATGTGGTCTCACGGGTGCCGAATAAATCACTTCCCTCAGTCTGCTGGCAGTGCTCCTACTAATGCAGCCCAATATGCGGTTTGCTTTCATGGCAACAAGGGCACACTGCTGACTCCTATCCAGCTTCTCATCCACTAATCCCCAGGTCTTTTTCTGAAGAACTGCTGCTTATCCAGTCGGTCCCTAGCCTGTAGCGGTACATGGGATTCTTCTGTTCTAAATGCAAGACTCTGCACTTGTCCTTGTTGAACCTCATCAGATTTCTTTTGGCCCAATCCTCCAATTTGTCTAGATCACTCTGGATCCTATCCCTACCCTCTGGCATATCTAACACTCAGCTGGGGGGGAGAGGTATCTGTGAACTTGCTGAAGGTGCAATCCATCCCCTCATCCAGATCATTAATAACGATGTTGAAACACAACTAGCCCTAGGACTGACCCCTGGGACACTCCACTTGATACCAGCTTCCAACTGGACATTGAGCTGTTGTTCACCACCTTTTGAGCCCAACAATCTAGCCAGCTTTCTATCTACCTTATAATCCATTCATCTAATCCATACTTTTAAAAACTATTGATTACTATTTATCCCTTTGCTGCTTCTAAAATTTAATAAACTGCATGGAATAAGAGAACACTGCTGGGGGTGGGGGTGTGTGTCATATGATTATATAACTAGGGCCGTGCCCTTGCTCCTCCCCACTAAGAACTAGATTGTCTCCAGCGGCCTTCCACCTAAAAGCCTAGCTCATCTAAACATTAGCAGTAAGAACCAGTGAAGAAACTGAGAAAAATTCAAGCTGGAGTGAATTTAGCATTTTGATATCTATACTTTAATCTCATTTTTTATTCAGTATTATCCTCACTGTGTGACCTTTAAGGATGCAGTGAGCATATTTCTCCAAATTAAATCAGACTGTGGCCAAATTAAACTTGTTTATTGGATGTGGAGGGAGGAAGTAAAATAGAAGATCGTAAATATACACCACTCCCCTGCACTATTACTACTTTCTATGTGGATAAGAACATTTTATGACTTTACCGCTGATAAATGTGAAATTCTCAGGCAGGTGTAACAAGAATACTAGTACACAACCTTTCTCCTTCAGTTCTGTATGAGCCTGCTTTCATACATTTGTTCAGAGATGCTGACATGCTGCATTAGACCACTTAGCCAATCTAGTCCAGTATCCTGTTTCTAACAGTGGCTAATACCAGCTGCTTCAAAGGAAGATACAGGAAATCCTGCAGTAGGCTGTCCTGGGAAAACCCTGAGGGGAAGGTTTCTTGCTAACCCCCATGAGTTAGAAGTTTGTGAAAGCCTTGAAGCATGAGGGTTTGTATCCTTTCCAAAACTTCAATTTAAAGGGTGAAAAAACTGGACATTTAAATGGAATACAAGAATAATCTGCTTCTGCATCCTGCCAAACTGTGGCCTCTATCTCCTGTTCCCTTCTCTATGGAAAACACGCATCCTCTTTTCAATCTTTCTTCATATGAAATTGTTTCATGTGCTTAGTTATTCTTGGAACCCAGCACTGAACCAACTACATGTTTCTTCCTGAGTTTTTTGTTTTGTTTTTTGAGTGGGTGACCAGGACTGAACATAGTATTCCAGGTGAGGTTGTTACTGATTTTATATAATAGCATTTTCCATATTCCTCAGCCTATTCCTTATGCCTGTTGAGTTTCCTTTTTGCCCTCTGGCTGCATATTGATAACTGGTCTTAACTGAGCTGTCCACAATACCTAGCTCTCTTTCCTGAGCTGATAATTAATTTAGTATAGTGTGTGAATAGCCCAAATTATTGCTTCCAATGGGCATTTGCCAACACTGAACTTAACGGGCCATTACAATCAATATTAACTAAATTGGAATATATCCCTCTGCAATGCTTCACTCTTCTCCCAGCTTGAGCAAACTCGTGCCAGACAGCCACCAATTTACTTCTATCTCACTGACTAGACCCCCTTGATATCTAGTTTTTTGTGAAGAATTTAAGCATTGAGAATGTTAATGTGAAATGGGCTCCTATGTTCTTAGTATTGTCTTACAGGAGAAGTTGAAAACTGGTCAAAAAAAGTCATTCTCCAGTCATCTCCATTTTTTTTATGCAGCACCCTAAATAGTACCAGTGGTATAATCCCAAATCATCACTTTACACCTGGGAAGAAGACACTTGCCGTTCCTTTTCTTTATTCCAGTATATGTGCATGCATTCCCCCCGCACACACCTGCCCCTCGCCACAAAAAAAAGTATCTTAATACATCACCTCACTCCACCTGCCTGGATTTCTAAAATTAATTAAGGAATTTTGCATAATTAGTTTGACAACTTGGCTCAGTGATAGGGTAGGTGTTTTTCACCCTGAAAGAAATTTTAAAGTTAAGTCCTTGAAGTATTTGAAAATAAACTGTCAATACTTTATACCATGGCTGCTGTCTTTATTTAATAACTGATAGGCAAATGTTGCCAAAACCGCTTTCCTTTTAGGAATGCGTAATAAAAGCTAGAAAGCACTAGTGGCTGGCAAAAGAAAAATGCAAGATTGAGAGGTGCAAAATTTTTCCTCAGGAGCTCTCTCTATTCTACACAGGGTAGTAAATAATGGCTAATTCCCACCAGTTGAAAAGAATTGTAGACCTCAGTTCCTCCCAGCCTGAGCAAATTGATTGGGTTTGTATGTGCTTGCAGCGAGGTCCCCCAGATGCCGGTAGACAAAGAGGGAAAGTGAATTACAGAAGTCCGTTTACCTTTCCTCCAGCCTCCTGAATTTTAAAGCAGTCCAAGGTTTCTTTGAGCTTAAGGGCCAGGGAACAGCACAAACCCAACAATGCAAATTCCCAGAAATAGACTGAACTCCATTGCCTTTGCTTGAGTGGAGTTATAATAGGCTCTAGGTTGGATGTCTCCCTGGGATACTGGATGCCTGCATGTTGCACCTACTAAAAGGTGGGTATTTTGAAGGGTAACGTGTAAAGATACTAATAGAGGGTTGTGGTCAGTACAAATTCAAACAAATCATGGCCTTCCTGGCAAGAGTTCCTTGCCCATTGTTGCTGCTCAACCACCTAAAAGCAGTGAAGATTCCAACAAGGCCTCTCATATGAAGCTGAGGCATGGGAAGTGGCCAGCTCCCAAATGCACGATTAACTTCTTCAGTGTCTGCCACTTATTCCACCTCCTGCGCGCCACAAACACTCTTCAGTGTTATTTCAGTCTTGGCTATGATGAGCTTCAGTTGACTGGCTTTCATCCCTCAAATCTCTGGCCTATGTTGGAAAAGGGGACTAGGTGTCCCTGCTGTTCAGAGCCAATTAAATGGATGTAGAGGTGTTAGCTGTACAGTAGCAGTACTGCAGCCTGACTCATCCCTCTGTCTCCTCTTGCTTCATGTGCAGGTTGAACAGCTGAGGTAATAAAAATAAAATCTGGTGTGAGAACTCCCAGGGCAGAAAAATTGCTCGGTGCTATTCTTTGGATCAGAAGAACAGAGCTACTCAGCTGGAATCTCTATTCTGGCAAGGATCCACCACTGCGGCACCAGCCCTTCAGAGTTTGTGGTGACAAAGGGTGCTAATGGGTCTAAAATAACAAACATGAGCCCTGGATCTTCATTTATCAGCAGGAAGTCATGGACCAGCACTTTCTCTCTAATCCAGTTAATCCTAAAAATGGTCAAAAGTTTAGAAGATTCCTGAGCTGTTTCACAACAGCCTGGGTTTTTTCCATAAATGCGGGGGTTAGAAAGCGAGGTGGTAAGTGGCAAGCGTGATCAGTCCAAAGCAATGTGTGTTGATCAGGGGATTTAATAATTTTGAGGGTTTCTTGCACTTTACCCAGCAATATCATCTGCCATTGTAGGCTCATGTTTTTTTGTCCAAGAGAGTCATCATGCCACCTTATAACCCAAGCCGCCACCACAATCTTTTCTCTTCCTGGCTATCAGCCAGTGAGTAAGACTTTGCTTTTGCCCTTTTCTATTCCCTATAGGACTATGGTGCCTCCTTAGCTATCGATTTGGCCCACATTTGAGCAGTCATTTCCTGAACATAGTCCTCAACTGCAGTGACTCTTCGTACCAAGAAACACTCCACTGGGCAGGTAACCTGAATTTACTGGCTGCTCTGGGGCAGGTCTAATGAGCAGCACTTGGACATGTCCTGATGAGGCCTGCACTGGAGTATTGTATCAATTCTGAGCAATATGCTTTAAAATTGGGACAAATGGGAGAGAGTCCAATAAAGAGAAACAAAAATGATAAAAAAGGTTTTAGAAAAACCTGTTTAAAAAACTGAGCATCTTTAGTTTTCAGAAGTCTGAGAGGGCTGGGAAAGTCTTCAAACAGCAGGGGTCGTTATAAAGAAGATGGTGATCAATTGTTCATCATGTCCCCTGAAGGTGGGACAAAAGTAATGGGCTTAAGCTACAGCAAAGGAGATTTAAGTCTGATGTTAGGAAAAACTTTTTAACTATACATAGTGAAATAGGTTACCAAAGGAGACTGTGAAGTCCCCCTCATTGTTTAACCTGCTAAAATTTTCCAAACACCTTTTAGGTGAATTTGGTCCTGCCTCAGCATGGGTGGATAAAGTGAATGGCTTCATATTCCCGCGTAGTCCTACATGTCTATGATTCTATGCTATGGCAGAGAAAAAAAAGTCACTGTTCATCATGCTGGAAATGGAAGGATGTCAGAACACCTCATATCTCATCACATTTAGAATATGGGTTCTGCACCAGCCCCATAGCTGCCTTGCTTCTAGTTTTATCTGTGGTAGATCTTCTAGATACAAACCATGTGACAAATGCTGCAAGTAAAGGGGGCATTTAAGAACCACCATTTCTATAGCAGAAGCCCAAAGATATTTGTAGTGTCCAGCCAGGATCTTGAATGGGTGACCCCACTAGCTAAAAGTACCCTTCCCCACAGCTGCCTGGGTCCAACCGTCTCTTAAGTTTAACTAAGTACAAAACCTAATATCAAACTCAGTAATAATCAGCCAACATGAAGTATTAAAATGGAGTCAGGTGGGCTTGAGTGTGAAGCAGCAATTCCTGCTAGTTGCATCAGAGTTCCGTCTCATATGGTGATGGAGTCTGGCCAATTTTCCTCCCTATGCATCTGTCGCACTGAATCTATAATCTGGCTCCAAGTAGGTGAAACCTCACTGCAGAAGTGAATCAGAACCTGTGAGGTGAAACTCTACTTGAAGCCAATAACAAGAAGAGGGAGAGGGATCAGACTCTTAGAATTCTAGCTCTCTTGAGACCCACCATTTGCCTTAGCACTGCTTCTCAGAGCATGTCACAGCATGTGGTTTATGCTGTGCTGCCAGGCCCCTCCATTGGCTGCTACCCATTCATCACTCTATGCATAGGTTCACTAAGTCATGGGCAAAGAAGCAGAAGCATGTATGACATTTCTAATAAGGCATGCAATTCTATACTTGCATGCAAGGTGTGGCCTCCCCTGTACAGTGCATGCGAGGTCCTGCTGTGTGGAGGATGCCATTTAGTCAGGAAGTCATTCAGGTCTTTCATATTCTTGTAGAAAGGAATTCTGAGTCAGGCAATGCATGGACTGTGCACATAGATGCCACACTACTAGGGATGTTGTTCAGCATTAGTCTGAAATTTGGAGTCCTTGCATGCAGAGAGGAATGATGTTATGAAGAGCGGCCATCATCACTGTCTTGTCCCTTCTCCCAGATGCAAGGACATTCCACAGGTTTGCAGGAGAGGAGGAAAAAGGTGAGAGTTTGCCATTCTTCTTTGAGCAGAGAGCTCCCCTGAGCCTCAAGCTAGGTATAGGCAATCAGTCAGGTTCAATGTATTCAGTGCATTTCACTGTATTCACGCAAAACATTAGGAACGCTGCATGTGTCCATCACTCCCACCCACATCTGCTTTTTGCCTTAGGAGAGTGTGAGAACTTTTACAGGCAGTCACTGTGTTTTCTCATGTGACCACTCAGCTGTGAGCAAATCTGGGGCATTATCTCTGCAACGAAGTCTAAATTGTGCCTAAGGGTAAGAGGTGTCTTTGCCTACATGAGTCAAAGCTTCCTGGAAGTTAATTAACCAAGCAAAATTCAGAACTTGTTTATTATGTGAAATTAGCAATTAAAATACATTTGATATAAAAAGATAAGAAATGTAAGATGTAAGTATGAGTTATTCACATCCAAAGACATTTTTAGTAAAGTTCATACAACAGTAATCTTAATATTCCAGTTTTCTTAAATATTTATGCACAAAAAGCATATTTATAAATGTACAATGTGCAACACACTCCTCTAGAGATGCACTATCCCTGCATAATTATTTTGGGTGGATTGAAAGCGGGAACCATTTTGTATATCACCCATAGGTATGGATCAAGATAAATTCTGCTCCACCAGCAAGAGACCGAGCAAATGGGTCATAGTTAGAATTAATGGTCCCCTGAGTTAGGATGGAAGCCAGTTGAAGCACATCCAGAGCATTCTTCAATAACCTACTGCAAACAGCTCACTCTACGGCTCTGTACATGGCTACTTTCCCTCAAATTGGAGGAAGGGGATTTTCTCCCTCTCCCAGCCTTTAATAGGGTAAAAGGCCTTTAAGCCCTTTTTTACCTTAATATTGCATACAAAGATGAAGGGGGATAGTGCATCTTTACAGCTTTTAAAACTAAGACCATATGTTTCTCTTCTTAGTCAATATACATGGTGTCTGATGCAAATTACTAACAAATACTTTTGCTGCTGTACACCAATACTGTTAAGTAAATTTGAAAGTCAGCTGTGCATGTATAGAACCACCACCACAGCCTTCCAAAGGATTACATGGTGAGTTACATGTTAGGAACCCTTGCAAGGCGTCTAATAAACGTTTGTTCAATTTAGCAATCTGCAGAGCTTATTGGCCATCCTGGCATATTGTTAGTTATGGGACTTGGTCAGCAATCAGTACAATACATTAGATGATCCAGTAGGTAATGTAGACAAAACTTAGCTGAAATATCTCTAGTTAAATTAATTTCCAGTGCACATTTTTGAGAAGACAAAAAGTGCAAACTTCAAGCTTTGCTTGAACCAGTGCCCCATCAAGTTTGATAATGCTTCTAATTAATCTGTAAGTTTCATTATTTCTGTCCCAGATTTTTCATTTCAATGTATCCTTGACAACTGCGTTTTGTGGTGTGTGTAGAAATTCCTGGGTCCAGGGAGGCCTTCACATCTTTTATGGTCTATGAATGAATTAAAACTAAGTCCTGATCTACCAGAATGCCATGTTCATCAAGGCATTAATCCTCCCTCAAACGTCTATAAGCAGAGGCTGTACATCCTGTACTCCAGGATATGTGCCCTTTTTCCTCATTCCTGCCCTGTCTCGCACTTCCAGTCCCACATTACTGCATTAGGACCTTTCAGTCCACTGGGCCTAGATTCCAATGGACCTTGCAGTGTAACCTTGACGATCCCATCCAGTTTCTTGCCCACTGTTTACTCCCTCAGCTTTAAAGATACAGTACTGCCCTGATCTTTTTGCTCGAGGAGAGTGGAACTGTATTGTTGTTTTCAGATCTCAAAGCTGTTCCTGAGTCTGAATTGAGAATGAATTATGTTAAGTGACAGGAGGCCACCCTTGCTGTAGGGGCAGGGCATACCGCTTCCATGGGACCCCCATTCCTTGCCAAGGACCAGTAACTGAAGTGGGGTCTTCTAGATGAATATTAAAGTACAGAGCTCCTGTAGTTTCCATTAACTGTTAGAAGAGCTACAGAGATTCAGTATTTGAGATAGCTGGGTCCTTAGTACTGGTGCCCTATTTCATTTTAAATGCACCCATCACGCTTTGTGACGTCTGAAGAAAAGCAGGTCATCTGAGTTTAAGTCAATGCCTAGTTGGGGGCAAGCGGGTGGGCCGAGAGAAAGCTTTTAAGATCACACAAATAGCAGCTGTTTCAGGTAGAAGCTTTTGAACTGACAGTGTTTAGGAAAAGTTGGTTCAGGTTAAAATACTCATCTGAATCTTTGCACAGAATGTCTTAAACAGGTGGAGGAGAATAAAACCCCAGTGAATTGTAATTAGGAGGAGGAGAACGGCATGCTCTCATTTTTTCCAGCACTATGTTACCATAAGGAAATCTCCAACCAGCTTCACTGAGGTGGCCACAGCTGGAACTGCAGAAAAGCGGCCTGGTCATTCCAGAAAGAACGGACTCCTTGCTCCTGCTGGCAGCTTTCAAACTGTAAAACAGAGCAGCGTCACTTTCAGTGCATGGGGGAAAACAAGTGTCTAAGATTATTTTTAGTGAATTGAATGAGACACTATGGAAGGAAACAGCCCCATTCATTGGCAGGGGCGAGCACACTCATGTAGGGACTGACTGGGATTGTGTACTGAAGGGAACTTGTGCCTCCCAAGGTCATCATCAAAATACATAGGACCAGCGCTGCATTTAGACCACCATGTAGTTATAGAATAACATCTGATGACCCTTAACTTGGGCTGCATTTGCTGTGATACTGTTCACGTAAGTGATAGGCTCCATCTCTTATCACCTGAGCCCTCCAATTCCCAGGAAGGTAGTGTCTGCCTTATTCTGTGTCTTTACTCTCCAGTTACCTTATTTTAAATGGTCAGGGCTCAAAAGGATTATTTCAAGAATTAAAAGAGTTTTTAAGTAGTCATGCACTTCCCCCTCCCAGCTACCACGCTAGATTCCCTAGGGAGAAACCCCCCAGGCATTGGTCAGAGCTTTTAGGAAACTTTTAAATTTGTCTTTAGGCAACACGATCTTTGAAAGAAAAAACGAAGCATCAAAACCTCTATATGTAGCAAAAGGCATTTCTTATTTGGGGAACTGAGGGGCAACAGCTCTGGTAGGATTCTACAAATTCTTACATTTTGAGCAATATGGACATATGTTTTCCAAGGGACACGTTCCCAAGGTGCTATGGAACCCCTACTGCCGGATGCCCCTAAACTTCTAAAGGAAGTTCTTTTTCTGACTTTTACCCCTTTACGAGTCAAATTTTAAAGTATTTTATCCCTACAGCCATAAGGATTATTTACCTTTTTTAAAAAAAAAATGAAAGCAAATAT
Source organism: Dermatemys mawii (assembly GCA_007922305.1). Classification (NCBI taxonomy): domain Eukaryota; kingdom Metazoa; phylum Chordata; order Testudines; family Dermatemydidae; genus Dermatemys; species Dermatemys mawii. Next base: position 10,050,411 of record ML677348.1, read on the forward strand.
TCCAGCACACCTGTATGACCCAGGGTCTAGGACAGTAGGAAAAGCATTAAATATTACAAGACTTACCATAAAATCATAAGCACTGGTAACTTCTAAGCTATCATACATTTTTGAGTTACATTAAACTCCACAGCTGAAATAGCCCCTGAGGGCTGGAACAAACCCCTACCAAGACAAAGGTCCCCCCACTAATTACCTTTACTATAAACAATAAAGCTCGCCATATTTTTTTTTTTCCTGAGGAAAAGGTAGTCACAAAATTCTGTCTGTTGGTGCTCAGACACCATTTTGAGTCAGGTGAAGAGGGTTGATTGGCCAGAACCTGTTAGGGGGTGTCACTAAAGAACTGTAAATCTTCCTTCAGAGATGAGGCATTTAGACATTCTGGGAGCTAGGGAGGAAGTGTGTGCCTAGCCTGAGAAGTTGGGGCTATGCTGGGTTTTTGCTTAGGGAAGGGCCTGATTTGGTTCTGAGGGACATGCTAGTCTGGAAGGTTTAATCCAGCAAAGGTCTCTGTTATAGCTCTGAGGAACTTATTCCAATTTAGGAGTTTAATGTGGCTCAAAGTTTATTTTAGTTTAGAAACTTGCTTTAGGTGAACTGCTTTCTCTGGCTAAGAATTTTAGTTTGCTCTAGTCTTCAGTGCTAGAGAATGCCAGTTAAAAGGTTGCAATTAGAAGATTTCCAAACTCTTAGAGAGGCCTTTATAAAGGTATACTTATTTCTTCTGAAGCTGATACTGGAGTCTTGTGATCTAAATGGCCAAGTGTCCTTGGAAGTCTTAAATCAAAAGAATTTATTTTTCTATTTCTCTAGTGCACTCCATTTTTTCTTTCTGTTACTGCACTTAAAAGTCCAAGACCTTCAACACACATGTGACCAGTGCAGTGTGACACTACAGTTTCCCCTTTTGACCTGAGTGGTTAGCCAATATTTGAGACCTTGCACAGTTATATCTATTAGGAGGAGAAATTGATGCAATCCTATTTATTTACTAAGACTGTACACAAAGTCCTATTTCCTGAACACAGTAGGAAACAGCAAGCAAAAAAAGTACCTGTTGTTTATCTCCAAGTCTGCCTCCTCCAATCAGTTCCATCTCCATGGAGCTCTAACTCACTGTGCCTTCTCGGGGCCATGCTTTTGACCATTTCGCTTACTGTTTGCTGGCCTTCCCCCCATTTTCTGCCTTTCAAGCACACCCTGCAACCAAGCTCAAATGTTTACCACAAGACCTAGGGGAAACCCCGCAGATCACATGGCTTGCCCTACTCAGGTTTCACCATGTGGCCCAGTGCCTGGGGCAGCAACCTCCTATTGGTTCCAGCTAACACTACATAAAGTGGCATTTAATTGTTCCTTCCATTTAGCCTGAAGGAAAGGGGGTTTAGCACATCCATCAGCTTTAATCAGGTCTGTGATAGTTTATATATTGAAGACCCACTTGATGGCAGCTACTAACATCTTCCCTCATAACACTGTTACAAATTGCTTTTATCATGAGGTTTTGACGACCTCACCTGTTCTCTGCTAACTAATCTAGCTCCCTTTAGGACTTACTCTCTTAATGGCCACCATTTCTAAAAAGTCAGTTTGACACCAAGACATTCCTGTCTCTTCTGCAACTGTAAATTTTTTTGCAAAATGATACTGTCCTGGAGAACAATACGCAGCCTTGCACCAACTGTCATCTTAGAAACAAGAGCTTTATGCCATTAAAGAAAGGAGATTTCTAGGCTTCACAGAGACAAGTAGCCCTGGAATGTCATAAGCTATCAGATTTTTACAATGGCATATTTGTTTAAAAGAAATGCTATTTTAGGTCATTTTAGAGCCATTTTGTTCTACTGAGCCCTACACAGTCAATATGTATTGTATACATGGCTTTTCAAATGAAAGGATATAAGAAATCATCTCAAAATGAGCGCTTTAAAAGCTTTTTAAAAAATCTGTAACACACATGTATGGGCAGAACACTTGAGAGATTAGTTCAGTTATCAAGATTTTATGGCTACTTTATTAGGATGAGCTGCATAGCCCTTGGCTTTAGAACTCAAACGTGATTCTTCCATGTCAAATTCTTGCCAACAGAACCTTTCCACTACACCATCCGTATTCTCTGTGTGAATGCATATTCACACGCATTCCGCTAAAGTAATATAGCTGACATTTTCCTATAAGCAAATCATTTGAGATCTTGACCAAGAACTTAATCATCTGCGGTTGCTCGGATCCCCCATACCATATGCCAGTCTTCGGTGTGACCAATCCAGCACAACCAAGATGGCATGATGGCTGTAACGTATTGCCAGCACAAGAGGAATCATCACTCGGGTCAGGGAAGCCTCCATACTGTGAGCTGGCCTCAGTCTGGGAATTGAAATCAGTCTCAGACTGTCAGTCTCATAACGGCCCTGGAACTGAGGAACCACCGACTGTAACTGAGAAAATAAACATTCCTTGTCTAGAGCTAGGTCATGTTAGTACAGTATGTTTAATAGACAGCCCTTGTTCCCCTCTCAGGCAGCTGTGAGGAATTAGGCAGAGGAAGGTGGCCAATATATTAAAGTGCTTAAAAGCAGGAAGAGAAATGAGGCCCTCACATCCATCTATTGTAAAGTTGCCACTTGAGCATCCTGAGCTTATGGCTTTTAAATGGGTTGTGCTGATTCATGTAAGAGAAGGGCAAAAACAAGCATGGTTAGGTTAATATCGTCAGGGTTCATTTGGTGTCTCCTGAGAACTTTCAGGACCAACAGCAAGTCATTCTCAGCAAAAGGCCCTCATCTTTGGAATTTGTTTCCCGCAGCTATCTACCACGGTCCGGGATTAGCGGTCTGGGTCAACTGGTCTGTCAGGTGTAGAACTAGTACAAGAGGGCAGCAAAAATGCACCTCGGTGACTTTTGTAACTTGTTTGATTTTCATTTACTATCAGGTTCCAGGATGATCTGGTCCCAGGTACCAAATAAATAACCCAGTTACACAGCATGATCACCAACAAAATGATTTACAGAGTGTCAGACTGTTCTGTCAAGTGTGATTCAGCACAAAAACATGCAAGACGTGTGTGTGTGTGTGTATGTGGAAAGGACAAGAAGGAGGCATGGAACACAGACCCAAAAAATGTTTACTTTTGTTTGGTCTCTGTCCAAGTAAAGCGTTTCAGTTCTTCTGAAGCCAGCACCATCCCACTGTCTGCCTGATAATCCTGAAAAAAATTAAAAACCTATTAGGCATTTAATGAAAACAAGTTAATTTTTAAAACAATTACATTCTTATTGGGTCAAATTTTCAAAAGCAATGTAGGTGTTGATTTTCCATGAGACCTGAGCTTCTGAGCACCTAGGCTACTTTTGAAAATGAGTACCCATTGTGTGGCTATAATGAACACATGAAACTAACATGGCTGCAACATTTTAAACAAAAACACCTATGAAGTGTCCAGCCCTGTTTCTATAACAGCAATCCAACATGGTATGTTTGGTTAGCCATCCCTGTGGCCAGTCCATGGGACTTCAGCAACAGGGATGAGGGAACTGATATGGCAAACCTACACATTTCAAAGGTTTGGTTTGATTCGTATGAGTAGCCTTCATTCACTCTGCTCCTGTTTCTCATCTCCCTCTCTACAACCCCACAAGGCCTAATAGTTTAAAGGGGTGGGGAGGCAAACAATGCCTCATAGAGGGGCACGTTGCCGGCTTACCAGGCTCCTAGCGAGCTTGCCTAAAATGAAGTAGAATTCAGTTGCTCTCTTCTTTACTGATACAAAGGGGCAACCTCAAAACTAGAAATCCTGCTCTGCATGGTCAGGCTGCTCAGATGAAGATGGAATACAGGACGTCAGATTCTCTAGTTTGTTGACTACACCTTCATATCAAAAGAGAAAGTGGTTGTAGGCCACGTTATGGAACTCTGTGGACCGTACTGGCTGACCCTTGATGCTCTTCATTTTGCTCTCTTCAGCTCTTCACCTCTTATAACATTGTTTATAAACAATCTAACTTCTAAGAGCAGATAATGTTGAACTGCACAGACACATGGACAAACTAAATGCCACTTAAAAAAAACGTGAATATATGAATAAAGAACAAACTGTCCATTGTACTTGGGCTGAGTATCACTTACATCAGATACAAAGGTGTCCTTGGGGGAAAGCTCTTCAAAGGTATTTACCCTCTGGGGTGGCTTCATTTTGAAGGTGTTTATGTATCTATTCAACAAACAAATGGAAGACAGATATCATCAAGAAGTTTGTTTTAGGAAACCTCAGCAGCTATTCAATAAAATGAGCTGTGCATAAAAAGCATAAATAGGGACTGTTTTTTTCATTTTAATATTTTAAAATGTATTAACGTATTTGGCGGCTAAATGGTTTACACAGAAAACCCACTGTGTGTAAACACTCATTAACTTGTGATTCAGTGGCCATGTGGAAAGGCTTCCCCTTCTCCCTGTTCACCAGGTCTTTTATCATCTCTCCTCTCCCCACAATCTACCAGTAGATATCTTTCTGCATGACCTTGTCCATACCTTAGCTTTGAAGATGTCCTTACGGAGCTCAGAAGCTTTAGTAGCCTCTCCTGGGCCTCCTCCACAACTGATAATATGGGGGTTATCTACCCCAGGATGGACTGCACACTCCAGAGCATGTAGAATTTCCAATCAGTGGCAGATAGTGATGGGAAGGAATGTAGTGGGAGCGCCTATTGGAGGGTTATACAGAGGTAGTGCGAGATTTATGGAGAGACAGGGAAGGACCAGATGCCATTTTGGAATGCACAAAGGAAGAGAGCAATTAAGGGTGATCTTATTAAAAAAAAGGAAAGTTTTGACTCAGATCATGGAGATGGCAGAAAGGGTGGTTTTTAATTGTTTTCTCATCCTAATCCAAACAATGCCTGAGGAGACATTTCCTTTATGTAGTTAGTAAAAAGAAAAACCTCTTGGTATTTTTTCTCTTACCCAACATTTTCAGTGTTTTCACAGTTTGATTTTGGAACTGAAATATCTTCACTCAAATTAGAGTTGACTGAGGTGGGACTTGAGTATGCAAATCTGCTGTCTGCTGTAAATATAGTATTCAAAGGGATATAGTCTTTGCCATCCTAAAAACCACAAAAATATATTTAATTACAATAAAGACAGTCCAGGATATAGTTAGTATATATACAGTAATATGTCAATGCCATTTAGTTCTGTACCTGTTGCACATTTGCTTGAAGCAGGTCCCCTAACCTTTCCACTAGTTCAGAAAATCTCGGTCGTTCACTGGGGTTCCCATGCCAACAGTCCAACATGATTTGATAGCTGGGAATATAAAATCAAAATTAGCACATTTTGTGGTAATGCACAATATATTCCTCACTGAGGCATATCAAACAGCTCTAAGTTTTATACGGTAGTGTCATGTCATTAGATTTAATTATTGTTCTTCATAATGCATTAACCTGGAAAAGCCAGAAGGATTTCTGCATTTTAACAAGGAAGATGTCTGGAATTACCAGGACTGTTCTTGAAAAGAAAAGAGCCAATCTTCAGAAAAAAACTCTTCCTTAGGGACACTGACAGGTCTCAAAAAGCAACCTGAGAGGGTTGCAATCACAGGATAATTTAACAAACAGCTCCTAAGAGATATTTTTTGTATTCCTAGCACAGCTTTAAACCATGGTATGGAGCATTTATTATCTGGTAATGGAAGGCACCATAAGATGACTCATATGAATGTCTCACTTCCTTGCATTGGTCAAGTCTAGTTTTCCTTCCTGCAATAAAATATTTGAAACAACAAAAAAGTTTTAAGTGTCAGTAGGATAATAAAATTAGCCACTAGGTTACACTTCCAGAGAGGATTAAGTCTGGTGTGTATCCTTTTACTCTGCCTTCTGACATTTTTTGTAAGTGTTGCTATTTAGAGTTCAGTTGATGATCTCAGGACGTGGGATGCGGACAAGGCACCATAAAAAACCTTCATTCTATTTCCTTTTGCAGAGGGAGACACAATACATCTGATGTCTGTGCTTTCCCCAAATCACAGACGTGCAGAATGAAAGTGGATTCCGATTTATGTGATTCATCCAGAACTGATATGATCAAAGGTTTTTTTAAAAAAGGCCTAATATGTTGTGACTTGTATTATTCATTCATCAAATACAAGTGCGGGGCATTTGTTTAAAGATTATGTAGACAAAGTGCTCTGATAGGACTCTATTGTCTAAATGTTAATTGTTGTATCTATTGAAAGCACTTCTCATCTTTATCTGAGATGAAATCAGGGCTCTGAAAGGCTCAGGTGGTTAATAACACTGTGTGTAGCCTTTCATCTCTAGGTCATCTACCCAGTGAGACAGAGACTCAAAGATGCCATATATGATGACCAATTTGGTGGACTATGTGAAATGAGTTATCACTTTTAGTCCAATTATCTGCACAGTTGGCAGAACTGTTGAAAACTGCAGAGGGGCCAAGGATTAAAAAAAACCCAGAGCCCTTTTACCTTCCCTTACTATTAGAGATGGTCTCCAGAAAACGGTTGAGTCCACACCAGCTGAATAGCTGTGGGGGGGATGCTTGAAATGTTACTGCCCAAGTTAATAAAATGATAATATTTGGCACTTGTATAGTGCTTCTCAAGCAGATATGTTAATAATTATCAAACTTGGATGGATATACAGTGGATTTCTGCAGATTTGCATGGCTCTGTATACAGGAAAAGTAAACTCACATTTCTGATGTTGCATATTCTGGGGCCCGCATCCTGGTGCCTTCTTTTAATCTGCTGCAGAAGTCCTCATCTATTTGCATCCCTGGGTAAGGAGAAGCACCTAAAGGTAACAGTGTACGAATCAATACTTGGACCGAGATAGTTAGAGTAATTGTCTATACATGTATAGTTCTAGTGTTATACCACTGAACGAATAGTCAAGGGCCCTGATCCTGTAAGATACCAAATGACTTCAACTCCCATGGATGCCAACCCAAGTTTACAGGCATTTAGGCCCAGATCCTCGAAGGTATTTTAGACTCTTCACTTCCATTGAAATCCATGTCCCAAGCTGTTGACACCAATAGAAGTAAGGAGGCTAAATATCTTTGAGGCTCTGAGTATAAGTATCTTGCAGGATCAGATCCATGAATATTAGCAGCACTTGGCTGGATTTAAGGGAAACAATAGCAATTCAGTTTTAAAATAGATACTCAATAAAAGGAAATGCAATTTATCTTCTCTTCATACCTAAGAACTGTTAGATTCCTCAGTACATATGAATACTGCCCTAAATTCTAATAGACCCAGTCTCACCAGCTCCAAATGTTCACACAGCATGAGTCATGCCTAAAAAATCATGACATTGGTTTAACAATCATGATTTTTTTAAAAAAAATATAGCAACATTAGGGTTCTTTGCCTTTTGGTTTCTGAGAGCATTTAGGTCATTCAAGCTTGTCTCCACAACCAAAAAGGCTTTGAAACGCACTTTAAAAAAATGAAAGCCGAGGTTCTCAAATAATTACTTGAGTCCAGGAGCTGGGACTTTGAGAGAAACACCAAACAGTGCCATCAAACCACCAGAGTCAGCAGCACTGCCGAAAAAGTGTATTCAAACTAGTCAATGATTGGATGAGGGTCTGCCTGGGACTGTTTCCTCTACTGTTGTGTCAGACTCTGTCTTGGACCCTATTAAGATTCTTCTCTTCTGAATGTCCTTGTTTCCCTTTCAGTATTGATTCTGTAGCTTGCAGTCTTCATTTAAAAAAACATTACCTCACACAGAGTTTTTATTTCAGATTCTGCGCTCTAATTCGCTCCACGGCATCTGTCTCAATGTTCATTCATCTGCACCTGCCAGTAGGGTGACCAGATGTCCCGATTTTATAGGAACAGTCCTGATTTTGGGTTTTTTTTTCTTATATAGGCTCCTATTACCCTCCACCCACTGTCCTGATTTTTCACATTTGCTGTCTGGTCACCCTACATGGCAGTGATGAGTGTATGTAGGAAGCAGCTGTGAACGGTAAAGTGCTGGCATTGTGTTGCCGAAGGGCAATAGTGGCTGGTAGATTTTTCAAAGAATGGAAATAGAAGGTGTCATTTTACGGACATCTCAACACCGCAAAAATAAAGAGGTTCTGTTTATTGGGGCATTTTTGGTTTTGACTAGGTTTTTATTTGCTTTCAGAAGGAAAAGTCAAAACCCATTAGGAGACGCTAAATCATATAGAGCCAAATCCTAGACTCAGTGAAGACAATTACATACTTGCAATGACTTCAGCAGGATGAGGGTTATGTCCTAAAGAATATTACGTGCATAGCTGCAGAGTTCACTTGCATGCATGGTCTCAGACTTCAGCATAACCATTCTCTTTGAGAAAAGGCTACAGGACTGGGCCCTAAGAGTTGCACGGAGGGTCAAATCCTGCTTGCCTTATAAGCACCTCAGTGGATCAACTGTCAATAGGTCATTTAATGCACGTCTCTGCAGTGAGCTACAGTGAGTCTCAGAGCCCAGTTCACCATACCTGGTCTTGCAGGGCTTGGATGACTGCACTACAAATAGCTGGGGAGACATTGCGGGTTTGGTGTGGAGCTCAGGATCTGAAGCCTAGGGAGTGGGAGTGGACTTCAGAGATCTGAGCTCCAGACCAAGCCACAACATCACAGCGATTTTTAGGCTGTAGCTGGAGTTCTGTGAGCCTAAGTCTGTAGACCCAGGTTCAAAGACTTGCTGTCATTCATTTCATAGATGTTCCTTTAGGGGGATTCTGAGCCATGGTCTTGGAGGGTAATAAAGGAGAAACTGTTCAAATACTTCAGTTAGCTAGTTGTAATTTGTAACCTGGAACCAAGATTCAGTTACCCATTGGAGGTCGTACAAAGTATGTATCTTCACATTTCAGTTAGACTCATAGAACTATAGGGTTAGAAGGGACCACAAGGATCATCTAATCTAAGCCCTGCTAAGATACTGGATTTGTTGTATCTAAACCGTCCAGGCCAGATGGCTATCCAGCCTCCTTTTGAAAACCTCTGATGAAGGAGCTTCCTAGGCAGTCTGTTCCATTGTCCTGCTGTTCTTACAGTTAGGAAGTTTTTTTCCTGAGATTTAATCTCAATCTGCTAAACTATAGCTTGAATCCTCTGCCTCTTGTCCTGCCCTCTATGGCAAGAGAGAATAATTTTCTCCACCTTTTTTATGTCAGCCTTTTAAGTATTTGAAGACTGCTAGAATGCCCTCCTTTACTCTCCTCTTTTCCAAATTAACATAGTCAGTTCCTTCAGCCTTTGCTCATATGGCTTGCATTCCATCCCTTTGATCATTTTTAGTCACTCAACTCTGGATCCTTTCCAGTTTCTCTACATCCTCTCTATACATTGGTGACTCAGATTGGACACACTACTCCAACTGAGGCCTAACCAGCACCAAGTAGAGCAGTACTATCAACTCCCGTGACTTGCATGCTATGCTGCTGTTCAAAGCAATCCAAAATTGCATTTGCTTTTTTGCAACAGCATCTCATATTGAGATTTGATCCCCCTCTACTCGCAGATACTCCTCAGCAGTGCTGCTGCCAAGCCAATTATCTCCCATTCTGTATTTGTGCATTGGTTTTTCTTCCCTAAGCGTAGCATCTTACCTTTGTTATTGCTGAATTTCATTTTGTTGTCTATAGCTCAGTTCTCCATTTTATCAAGATCCCTCTAAATTTTAGCTGTATCCTCAAAGTGTTTGCAACCCCTCTAGCTTATGCAAATGTAATGTGGGACTATATCAAAAGCCTTGCTGAAGTCCAGGTATATTATATCCACCACATTCCCCCGTCCACCAAACTACTTACCTTGTCAAAGAAGGAAATCAAGTTGGTTTGGCCTGATTTGTTCTTTGTAAATCCATTTTGGCTGCAGGTATTTGCAAACTGAATGTTTTCTACATTGCTCTAGTAGCTTCCCAGGTATCAAAGTCAGTCTGATTGGTCTATACTTCCCCGGCTCCTCCATTTCCCCCTTTTTAAAGATGGGCACTATGTTAGCCCTTCTTCAGTCATCCATGAGTTTGCAAATATTATTGCCAGTGGCTCTGAGATTTCTTCCGTTAATTCCTTCATCACCCTGGGGTGAATAGCACCAGGCCCTGCTGACTTGTATTCACTCAAACTGGTCAGAAGATCTCTGACATGTTCTTTACTTATCCTGATCTGTATCCCTTCCCCTTCATATGTACCGAGGATCAAAGGACTGAGCCAAAGTCAGTTGAAGTCAGTGGGCATTTTTTCACTGACTTAAATGGACTATGGATTAGACCCTAATGGTTAATTCTCTAATTTCCATAATATACATGTAAACCTACCCAAGGAAAATATTTCCCACAGCAATACCCCATAAGACCACACATCACTTTTTGAATTGTAGATCTTATCAAATATGGATTCTGGAGCCATCCACTTGAGGGGAAGTCGTGCCTGTAACAAAATGGACAAGCAAGATAATTATCTTCAGTTGATACAAAATTCAACCAGAGATGATATAAAAATATGTAACCATGTGAATAGTTAATGCTGGAGCAGGATTTTATTGTATTGTCTTACAGACACCAAGAATATAATGAGCACTCAATCAATCAGAGCATTTTATTCTCTATTTTGCTGGGTAATTTTTTTTCTTTTTAAAATGAAATGAATTTTCCATCTACTCTATGTGGTGTAAAAAAATTTAAGATGAGCAACTTATTACATTTTAAATAGGGAGACATTTTAATTATTCAAACGATAATTCTTGGTGCTCATTTAGTACTCTAAGTCTTTAAAGCAATTTACAAACATTAACTCCTGAAAGGTAATTCTTGATTCTGCCAAGAGAACCAAATGGGTGGATCCCAGATCCCGCACCAAGCTCCATTATCTTCAATATGCACATACACAGTTTGCCTGCACAGTTTTCACTGTATGATCAAGACCACATTGGGTATGTCTACATTGCAGCTAGGAACAAGCCTCCCAGCCCAGGTAGACAGATTCATGATAGCTCAGCCTGATTTTACAGGTGGGAGACCAAACTTCCTCCGCACGCAACTCCATCAACTTCAGTGCAATTATGCTAAATCTACCCCAATGTCACTAAGAGGGAAGTTTGGCCCTGTGTATGTACATTGAGGGACATGGAGCCCTTTTGGCATAAATGATTGCTTTCAGGAAAGCAGCTCACTTTGACTGGCTTACTTGACCAGGCTAGCCAAGAAACAAATGCCAACATGAAAACTATTAAAAGACCAGAGCTGTGAAATGGTCAGCATTTCCGAGCATTGTTTTTAAGGATGCAAATGGTCACTGTATATACAACACATCTGGATTGCTCATCTTCACATAAAATCTAGGATAGCTTTCAGACCCTTTTAAGTGCTGGGAATGTAAACATTTACAGACCATTTTAGTGAACAGTATAAAATGATACATTATGAACAACTGGACAAACAAACCAAATTTTGACTTACATCTCCTTTTCTCACATAATCTGGATTCTTATAAATATCTCTTGCAAGGCCAAAATCACAGATCTTCACTACATTGTTCTCAGATAAAAGGACATTTCTGGCTGCCAGATCGCGATGAATACACTATAATAAAACAGTTAAACAATCAAACTGCATTTCCTTAATCCTACTCACAAATTTCCTGAATCTTTCCGTTTCCTTTTTAAAAAATTATTATTCGAAAGATCAAATTAATATTTTCTTAAGGAAGTTGACAAAAGTTTATATGAAGTTACTGTAAACAATAAGCAGTTCTTCACAAAAAACATTTTTCCAGACCAAAAAATCATGAGCCTTTAATCTGTTACATATTACCAAGGTAGGCATTAAGTAGTTTTGTGCTCCATGGTTAATGAATCTTGAAAAATAAAATCTCAGAATGAATCAGCTTCAACCACAGTGTTCCATCTTAATCCTGTGTTTATAGTATGAAGACTTGAATAAACACATGCTTCTATTTAGAACATCAAGAGAAAAGCCACCCTTCCTTTGGGAGTTCTGCCAAGGAAAGGTGTCACTAAAATATAGACATCATTTCACCTTTCCTGAGTCTGATTCTGCTGGAGAGGAATATCCAAAAGGGTAATACTGACCTTTCTGGATGACAAGAACTCCATGCCTCTAGCCACTTGAAAACTGTAAGAAATCAGATCTTCCATAGTGAGAGGCCATTTGTAAAAGTCATCAGAATCTGGAAGCAATTTAACACATATGAAGATAATAAGATGTTTTTCCTAACTGCCACTGATACCTAGTAAGTTCACTCTTGGTCTTAGTGCTTGGATATCAAATGACTGTCACCACCAACAAAAATAGTATTTGTCTTATACTCTGTTACTCCAGTGTTTTTCCCAAAGATAAACAGAGTCAAGAAGAAACAGTCACACATTTTCCTGTCAGATTTAGTAACCCAGTAAACAATCTTTTTTAAAAAAACTTCTAGCTTCTAGCTTCTGTGAGCATCTCCCACAGATGTTTATTAGGGTCATAAATGAAGAAAAATTTTCAGAGATGCAGAGCATGTTGTAAAAATATCACAGATTGTGTAGGAACAGGAAGGAATTAATACCTACCCTCCTCTTCCTCCTCCGCATCACTCAGACTTTTATCTTCCTGAAATCCGGAGCTTGCTAAACTCTCGCTGCTGGTAACTCTAGCCAATCTTTGTTTTTTACCTTCCACCAGTTCAATATCTTTTTTCTCTTTCATCTGCTCTACTTGCAACGACGCATCCTTTAAACAAACAGAGGGAGCAAGAGATACGTGTCAAAGCTGCAGGAGCTAGATGAAGGGAATCAGTTCAGCCAATGAAATGGTCTCATCTGTGATCTGTTACTGAAATCGTCTTCATCCCTCTACAGGCATGATGCTCACATAGGCAAGCATGGTCCTAAGAAGGGCTGGTATTGGACTACTCATGAAACTAAGTGCCCACCAACACAAATAAGGTTGGCACTACTGGGCCCCATGGTTGTGACAAGGAAAGAACCCACTAAACCGAGTGAAACCAGCAGATTCCACTGCAGGGAGTGTGCTGTGGAGGCATATGGGATCCACAATCTCTTATTCTTGCTGTTCCTATTCTTCATGCATTAAAAAAAGTAGTTTTAAACCTTTGAAAGCTTCCCTAGCCTCATCTCTTGCATGTTCCTGACAGCACTGGGACAGGGGGATTATGCCGCTTTTCCCATGCTTCTGTTCCATAAACCAAAGCTCTAAACCCACCCATTGCTCAGCGTGAATGATCTTGCTAGCAGAGAGGGAGAGGACACCCACTGAAACACAAAGCATCTGCTTCTTTACCTTGTTGGGAAAGAAAAAATTCCTTTTGCTTTTCAGGTAGTTTGATAAGTTTCCATATTTGCAGTATTCAACAATCACCATCAGAGGCCCTGAGCAGAATCAAGAACATTTTCAGTGGCGTAAAACAAGGTATAAGAAATGGGTTCTGAGGAACAGTGAAATCTCTCCCACACCCAGCTAGCCCTAGCTCCCAGCATGACAATTAACAATACATTTTAATGTAGAGGAATCCATGCCTGAAAGACTCTGGACACCTTCACAAAATAATAACAGTGCTGAAAATTAGGGATGGGCCAACACAGAACCTGGATACTGGACTTTAGGGTTCTCAGTAAAATTTTGCAGCCCCAGCACATCTCTACTAAAACAAAATAGGGTGATGGATCCAGAAGGAATGATCTCTCACCTACTGGCCACTTATGTTACGTCTACACTGCAATCAGACATCTGTGGCTGGCCCATGCCAGCTGACTCGGGCTTGTGGGGCTCCAACTAAGGGGTTGAGTAATTGCAATGTAGCTGTTTCATGCTGCAGCCTAAGCTGTGGGACCCTCCCACCTTGCAGGATCCTAGATCCTGGGCTCCAGCCCAAGCCCAAACAGCTACCCCACAATTAAACAGCCCCTTAGCCCAGGTCAGCTGGCACAGGCCAGCCCTGGTTTTTAACTGCAGTGCTGACACACCTTCAGTATCAGAGTATAACTCAAGAATGACAATTCAGAGTCAGTGGCCATTTCTGAAAACCCCCTGCCTCTTGTCCTTCCTAGACGGTACTTAATCTAGTCAGCCCTTCTAGTCCTGCTAAGCTCAATTGCTGGACTTCAGGCAACAAATGGTCCCTTGTTTAGGATGCTCCTATATTCAAGGAGTTAAATACTAAGACCAAAAGGAATGTGTAAAAAGGGGAAGAGGCCAAGAGTTTTTTGGGTAAATCTGACTCCTTGTTTTAGCTGAGGATAGACAAAGCTCATCCATATGAAACTGAGAGAACAAGCCAACGGCTGCCCCGGAACAACATTACAAAACCAAACATTCTCTGGATAATAGTCTTTTGACTATCTCAATCCACTTTTAGCACAGTACAGATTCCTTTACCGCCATTTTTTGTGCAAGCTCCTAGCAGGTTCACAATATTAAGATGATGCCCGATGTGTATCAGGATTTTCAGCTCAGTCATCAATGCTTTGTATTCACTTGCTGTGGCTCCTTCTGTGAACACAATACAATGCCAGTGTATAAAGACAGTTTCATTTTGGGATCTATGCCACCACCTGCCAATTGCCAAGGTTTTACACATGAAATAATTATCATCCTGGGATACATTTCCATGTATTTGTGTTCTCTTTTCTATCCCTTCCTTTCCTAATGACCTTTTAATTGCAGTGAAGCCCATCAAAGAATTAGTCACTGCTAACTTCCTCTCAGTGTTATATTTAACAGTGTGCTGGCTCAGCTTTGGTGCCGTGTGGGGGTAGGAGGGATGGTCTAGAAGACGGGGCTCAATGAACTTGGGATCAGCACCTGGCTCAAAAGCAGACTTCCTGTGTGACCTCAGGCAAATCATTTCATTCACCTTGTGCCTCAGGTGCCCACTCTATCAAACGGGGACAGCGCTGCCTTATGTCACTGTGGTGCTGCGGATAACATCCATGAGCATGAGGTGCTCAGATACTGCAGTGATGAGGCCCCTATAGACAGACAGCTATGGGTATGCTACAGCTATCTGCTCCCAAATCCCCGACGGCCTTTGTGGTGATGAAAATCAGTGTTTCACAAGAATCCTAAGTGCTATACCTAAAGCCATGGACTAGACAGCTGACTATTCTTAGGTCTTCAAGCACATACGTTCACGTGCTGGCCAATCCGTTCTGTTACAAAGGGTTAGATTCTGAGCTGGCTGACATAGGCTACCCACCCTTTGGGAGCAAGTGCACAGGGACAAGGGACTTTGCACAGCTCTTTACTCCCCATCAGTACAGGTTGGCAAGGAGTGAGTGAAGTCTTAGCTCCAGTCACTCTCCCAACATGCCGACCAGAACTGCTGAGTTGTTAAGGGGCTGGGTGGGCAGTTATTTATTACTGGTGTAGGTCAGCAGAAAGTTACCACCCCTCTGGAGCAGTGAGGAACAGGAAGGGAATTGTATTATCCTGACCCACAATTCCTTCTTCCAAGATGCTCCCACGAAGCACAGCAGCAATGCATCACCCCCTACTAAGGTATTCGAATTAGTAATGCACAACATTTTTATTACAAAATGAGCACCGTACAATATCAATAAAGCACACGCTAAATGGATTAAGAACTGTCTAAATGATAGATCTCAAGAAATGGTTGCCAATGGGGAATTATCATTAAAATGGGTTGTTTCTAGTGGCATTCTACGATCATTACTTGGCCTGATGCTATTCAACGTTTTCATCTGGAAGTAAAGACAAAATCACGGCTGATAAAATTTTCAGATGACACAAAGAGCTGCAGAGTGGGAAATAATGAGAAGGGCAGGGAACTTGTACTGAGTGACTGGAGCACTTGGTAAGAGGGGCCCATTCAAATAAAATGTGTTTTAATACAGGCAAATGCAATGTTTTGCATCCAGGAACCAGGAACGCAGGCCAGACCTACAGAACTGGTGGACTGTATCCTGGAAAACTACTAAAAAGGATCTAAAGGTCATAGCGGACAAGCAACTCAACATGTGTTCCAGTGCTGTGCTGTGGCAAAAAGTCCTTAGAAGTATAAACAGGGTAGTGGGAATAGGGAGGTGTTTTTACCTCTATGCAGCCTTGGTTAGACTGTGCACTGTTCTGATGTCCACATATTTAAAATGACACCGATAAATTGAAGAGAGTGCAGAAAAGAGCCCCAAACATCATGTAAGGGCTGGAGAAAATGCTTGATAGCGAGAGGCTTAAAGAGCTCGCTCTGTTTGGCTTTTCAAAAAGAAGATTGAGAGGCAACTTGATTAGGAGGTAAGGGCCTTCACAGGGAGCAAGTACGAAGTGCAAAAGGGCTCGTAAGTGGAGCTGAAAAAGGCATAACAAAAAGCAGTGGCTGTAAGCTGAATTAAAAGGAGAAATAGGGCTCATATTTCTAACAGGGAAGGTGATTAACCATTGGAACAAACTACTGCAAGAAGTGGTAGATTCTCTATCTCAGTATATTCTGTGGCCTCCAATGTGCAGGTGGTCAGGATCAGTGATCATGATGGTCGCTTCAAACCTTAAAGTTGATGATGAGTCTATGTTATTGGGCTAGATACAGGGTAACTGGGCAAAATTAAAGGCTTGTGTTATTCAGGAAGTCAGATTAGATAATATGAGGGTCTCTTCTGGCCTTAAACTCTATGAAACTATTAATCGTACTATGGGCTGTGTTTTTGGGATACAACTGGAGCCCCCAAACCACAGTTCCCTTTCTATTTTTCCTGGTGCTAGAACTAGTAGGGGCCAGATATTTAAATGTTCTCAGAAGCAGCAGCAACCAGGTGTGGAGTACTTCTGAAACCCTGGCCCACATGACGTTTCATCAGCACTTTCACTAAGAACCTCATTTTTCATTTTAAGGGCTCACCATTTAGCTTGAAAAAACAGATCTAAACTGAAACATGAACTATACACCCTTTGTGGGGTTTCAGAATAAACTCTTGCTTTTGAATGACACACAGAACAAAGAAGGGGGAGGGGATAACCAGTACAGTCTATGTTCCAACACTGCCCTGCAACAGAATACCTTTCAGCATTTTCACAGCAACTATTCTGCACGTGGGGGATTTTTTAATTCCAAAAGCAGCTGCCTCCACCACTTTTCCAAACGCCCCACATCCAAGCGACTTTCCTGTACAGAAAACAAATTGTGGAAATACACACATGTAAACAAACTTGTGGTCACTGAAACCGTTCATACATACTGAATAACAAACTGTGCTCTGCAAACCTTCCTAGATATATTTTCAGAAAAAGATAATGCTCTATGGTACACGTTTTAATGGGCTCCCACACAGGTGAGCCAGAATGTGGTCAGAAGAAGTGGCTCTAAACAAATGCCACTCTTATCAGTATTTGCAGTATTGTTGTAACCATGTTGGCCCGGATTAGAGAGACAAGGTGGGTGAGGTAATAATTTTTAATGACCAACTTCTGTTGCTGAGAGACAATCTTTCCAGCTTACACCGACCTGAAGAAGAGCTCTGTGCAGCTCGAAAGCGTGTCTCTCAGATTTTTACCTCACCCAGTTTGTCACTCTTATCAGGGGATGTATGTTTGCTTCTGAGCCTCTCTCTGCAGTTTGCAGACAAAACCAAGTTTTGTACAGGCCTGATCCAATTCCCATTAATCTCGCTGGGCTGCGGCACAGGCTGTAGAAGAGTAAGTTATATTCTGCCCAAACAGCCTTGCACCATAGCCTTATTCTATACAGACTGTGCCAAAAGCTGGCCGAGGCTTTGTTTGGTAACCTTTATGTAGGCCAGACTTCTCTTATGTAAGGTACCAGCCATGCAAATGAAACCATTAAATGGATGTGAGCTGAGGTTCGCGGGGGCTTTGTGACAGGAGATGCAGAGCCACAAACACTGGGTCGCATGGGAGTGACCATAAGATTTCCAAACAAGCCAGTCCACCCCATTGTATGGGATGGCTGAGTTACCCCTCCCACCACACCTGCTCCTCAGGGCAGAGCTGGGCCTCAGGCTGCAGGGTCAACATGCGTCAGAAAGCTGCCTGCTCCCCCACTTATCATGTGCCTTCCAGCAACGTGGGATGCAAATACCATTGCATTTTCCCAGGAGGGTACCAATTTCTGGTGCTCTCTTATGGGCTTCCTGTGGGGAATCTGAAGCCCCTCCATCACTCTCCCTCTCAAGGCAGACATAAACATGCTATGGTCTTAGTCTCTAAGGGCTACTCCACTCTGCTGAGAGAACAGATACCAGAAATAAGTGGGTGATGCCCCTCACGTTAACTCCTGTTGGACCCTAGAGTGCAGAGGATGGAGTAGGTAGGGGCTGAGTACCTTACAGCCCCAGTGTGTGCACTAGGGCGGGGCTATCACAGCGGGAGCTGTGAGTATGGTGCCAGCACAAGCACCAGCATCAGTGGCAGTGTAGGGTTTGGCTTTAGGCAGCTGGGCAGGCAGGACTGAAACAGCCTCCACGACAAAAGGCAGCCAGGCAGGGGTTCCCCTTCAAGGAACCAGGGGTCTTATGGTCACCCCTGCTTGTGGCCTGGGTGGTCGCTATCAGTGGTGACACCAGGGCATTTTCTGTGCTGTGGCTGAGATGGTGTTGCCACTTTCTGCAATTTTATGACAAATCCCATGGCATCCAGTGTTTTTTCTAAAGCCCCAGCTGCTGGAATCACAAACTGGTATGAGAATCTCAGCTTTTTGTTGTTGTTTTTGTTTTAAAAAGAGTAAGTTTCTAGCCCTCATGGTTGTGGAGAAGAGCTTGAAAACATGACTTCAGAACACCCTAAAGGCTCAGAGACCAGAAAGCAAATAAAAAGAACCCACATTTATTATTATTATTTAAAAAAATCCTCATGACTGTTATGTCCATCTCAGGATATTTGGGGACCTGACTCATGATTTCTGAGCATTTGGTGTTGGCAATACTGATTTCTCCTTCTCCCTCCACTTTCACAGTGGGGTCTGGGCTCCTCACTCCTCTTTCAGTGACTGATGGAGGTTCCAATAGGTGACAGGATGTCAGCATATAATATTTTTTAAAATCACAAACCCAAGTGTTTAACTTCAGCTTAATTTCTGCTTCAGTTTCACTAGACTTAAAGACCCCTTCATGCTCATTAAGCTTTATTTTTACTGATTTTCCAACATGCTTGTGACTGTAGTAGAACAATTGATATGATGGTGAGGGAACAAGGGTAGAACATAAAGACAACTTTTTCATTCAAAATAAAACGATAGAATATGTAACAGGGAGAATGCATATTCGTCAAATATGCAAACTGAGACATTGCATTATTTGCATAAGATCTCTCTGTTTCTGGGCCTTTAGTCTTAACAGGTAGGATGCTGCAAAAATCGAGCCATTGCTTTGGTCACCACAGTTGTAAAATGACACACATACACATCCTTCTGCAGATGTTAGGAGCACAGGAGAGTTGAGCCCATGCTCCTGCAGACCTCAGGAAACAGGGAGAAAGGAGGGAATTGTCCACCCACCCTTCCAGCCCTGCTCTCCCTGTTCACTGTCAAGACTATTTTAAATAAGGAACTTCTAAGACAACCCTTCATAAGATGGAGCGAAGGTACAGATCTGTGATGTAAGCATGTCACCTGCCAGGAACACTGGAATTTTACAAAAACAAACATGTAATTCCAAACAACCAAACATTAGACAATCACATTTTGGAGTAAATACTTTTGTCTAGGAATTGGCACCAAATGTTTTAAAATACAGTAGGACCTCAGAATTACAAATACCAGAGTTATGAACTGACCAGTCAACCACACACCTCATTTGGAACTGGAAGTATGCAGTCAGCAGCAGCAGAGACAAAAAAAAGCAAATACAGTATAGTACAGTGTAAACACAAACTACTAAAAAAATAAAGGGAAAGCAGCATTATTCTTCTGCAGTAAAGTTTCAAGGATGTACTAAGTCAATGTTCAGTTGTCAACTTTTGAAAGAACCACCATAAAGTTTTGTTTAGAGTTATGAACATTTCAGAGTTACGAACAACTTTCATTCCTGAGGTGTTGGTAACTCAGAGGTCCTACTGTATCGCAGATAATGAACACATCTGTGAAAACCAGTCTACTAATGGACAATTTACAAACAGAAAAAAAAAGAGTTAGAATCACCCAATTGCCCTATCTCACCTGCAAAGCCTGATCCAGAAGTCATGCTCAGAGGCTGCCCGATAGGTACAAAATGGCAGAAGAGAAGGGGGTACTTTCCTTTAAAACTTACAACTGTAGCCCAGTGATTAGAACAGCACATAATCCTTGTGACAACAGCCACAGATATTTACATGGAAAAGTAATATTAGGAAAGCATCCAATTGACTTTTAGTGCAAGTTAGCGGATGAAAAGAAGGACCCGGTACCATGTGAGCTACAGCTCCCCACAGACCAGCATTCAAGTGACCACATTTTGAGAACTTTGATGCAGAGAATAATGCAGCTGAAATCCGGTTAAAATTCCTCAAATTTGCTAACCGTTTCTGAAGCTGATCCAAACTCATTAAAGTCAATGGGAATTGATTGAACTGTCTTTGGGCCAGGCAGTTTCTGTTCAGGCCCCAATTCAGCAAGATACTTCAGCACACATCTAATTTCAAGTACGTTAGTTGTCACATTGTCATGTGCATGTCACTCTGCTGGAGCAGGGCCCTAATAGAGAGTGCAGGCAGAGGCTAATCCACAAGTCATTCTTGCTATACGCTGTTGCCTCTTAGGAACTGGGAAGGCAGGAGTTTCAAAGAGACATTCAGCGAACATGCACAATTCACTCGCCCCATTCCAGCTGTTCTGTTGCTCTATATTAAAGGATTCCTGTTTGAAATGATTGATAAATATGAAAGTTCAGTGTGTTAAAAACAAGGCGGGAAACTCACTCACCTCTGGCAGAGTTAGAGAATAGTTGTATAGTGCATAGTAGGAGTGTGTAACTAATGAAATTGTTTACTACATAGCTTTCTGAATCTTTACCCTGCCTGGTCCATCGATGGCAATAATTACAATGGGTCCCTGTATCACAACTTCAGCACTTTATTGAATGACCAGAATTATGATTTATTGCCACCATTAGTAAGGTCATAAAGATACAAAATTATATCACTGTTAAAGGCACAGAGCTATAACTAAACATGGCCATTTGCCTTAATGCACAAGAGTTTTACAACCTAATTTAGGGGCTAGCATTTAATTTCATTTTCATTCATCTTAACTGGGGGGGGATGTCCCCCGAATTCAATGGAGTTAGTATGGATTTGTTTCTATGACATCTGTAGCCCCAGGGAGTGAGGAGGAAGTCCTTCTACACCATTGTATGGATGTTACATCAATAATATGGACTAATGGATGAAGAACATAAGGCAACTGAGATATAAACAGAGAGTCTCCTCACACTGGTTACAATAAGTATGTATGCTGCAGACAAATAGTTAGAAAGGGAAGACACACACATCTGGTATTGGAAGAAACTATACAAGAACTATTCACGTTTATGAGATTATTCTCCCGTAGAGCTGCTAGAGTCATTGAAAGGTTGGACTAACTGCCATGTAAATTGGACCCATGCATGTGCTAACCCAGGGGTCGGCAACCTTTCAGACGTGATGTGCCGAGTCTTCATTTATTCACTCTAATTTAAGGTTTTGTGTGCCAGTAATACATTTTAACATTTTTAGACAGTCTTTTTCTATGTCTTTAATATATAACTAAACTATTGTTGTATGTAAAGTAAATAAATACACTTCTTAAACATTTTTAAAACTTTAAAATTAAATTAAAATGCAAAGCCCCTGAGACTGGTGGCCAGGACGCAGGCAGTGTGAGTGCCACTGAAAATCAGCTCGTATGCCACCTTCGGCACCTGTGCCATAGGTTGCCTACCCCTATGCTAACCTAACATATCTTGTGGACCGAACTTTTCAGAATCCAGTTCTCATTCATTGTCAACATTTTTTCTTTGTTTACACAAGTTCTTTCAATTTTAATGAATTCCCTGTTCTCTTTTCACTGCTCACCTCCAAACCTCTTTAAAAAACCAAAACCAAAACCTAACCCCACTGCAGACAAGTTTTCCTTGGAATTTCAGAGAACTTTAGCTAATTCTATTTCTCCTTGATTCTTACTATGTACTTTATGCACTCTTGATGCAATAAGACTTTTAAACAGACGAGCAGACTCCCAACAGGATTTTTGTGCTTCAGCACTCACAAAATAATGGACAGGTGTTAAAAATGGCCATTAAAATATTTTGGCTGTGCTTATTCACATACTGGTCACCCTGCACACTGTATAGCAGACAAATTAAGTGAGATCTGAATTGTGTGATAGTGCAATGCACTGGTGAATGTGTAGCTGGATTTACACAGGTCTCCCTCTGGGCCAAAGCCACAGAAATTGTGAATTCATTACAGCCCCCACCTAGAGATCCATGTATCTTTAGCTCAAGCTATAGCAACACGTCCTTTTAATTCTGGAGGTCCCTGATTCAGTTCACAGTGTGCCAGCCACTGTCACCTTAGCACCTTGGATTGGCTAAAGTCTAATTTGTGACTGAAAGGACATATGGCCATATTGCTATAGCTGAGAGCAGTGCTGACGCTGGAGTCGGAGACCCCTTAATATAAATGAGAGCTGCTAGCAGGGTGTTCTCAGCTTTGCAATTTGCATCTTCCCATGGTCTGCTTAGTTCAGACACCTTCAGCTTAAAGGAATACTTCAAAACCTGTTGTGTTTTTTTTTTCCACTCAGGCATTTGAAGCCTGGATGGCTAAGGGATGGAAGGTTTTATGGACATTTGTTCAGGCATGGCCAGTCCTTTCTGTTATCTCCTATTGTGCATTTTAATGCATGGGATAGGTGTCCCATGCAGAGGAGAGACACCGATAGGTCTTTTTATCAATTTAAAGAAAAGAAGGAAAACAGGGTGGGTTAGAGGGAAACTCAAACAGGACAATATGGGCTCATTTCTGCCCTCATTTGCACAGGCAGTTGCCCCTTTGTAAGTGAGAAATGAATTAGGCAATGGGAAAGATGGATGCCTAGGGTCAGGCTCCTGAGTCCATAGTGAGGTATTGTTATTTAGGAGCCTAACTCTTGTGTAGTGTTTTCATCAGGAGATGAATCAATACGACAAATGAGTGTGAGGTGGGACTCTAGAAGGGCCCTAGACTTCGGGCTGCAGCCTGAGCCTGAACATGTACACAGCTGAATGGCCTGTAAGCCTGAGTCAGCTGGCATGGGCCAGGCAGGGGTGTCTAATTGCACTGCAGACGTACGCTTAGGCATTGCTGTAATACTTATAAATAACAGTACTACTAATAAAGCTCCCATTACCTTCAAGAGGGTGCCCAGCACCTTTGCATTTGGCCATTTATTTAGATGCTTCATCATGGACTCAGGTACTTAATTTTAGGCTCCCAGGTTTGAAGATCTTGGCATGTGTTTTTATTTTATGTTCTATAGTACCTCAGTTCCTAAGAAATATAAAACAGCCCTATGTGCACTACAAATAAAATGACTGAAAGTACTCCACAGCTGGTGTCTAATACGGAAAGCCAGGTAACAGCAATTTTAGATCTTGATGATAATTCACTTGAAGAACAATAATGGCTCACTAACAATAAAGTGTAGATCTGC
The DNA here is from genome assembly GCA_007922305.1 of Dermatemys mawii. Classification (NCBI taxonomy): domain Eukaryota; kingdom Metazoa; phylum Chordata; order Testudines; family Dermatemydidae; genus Dermatemys; species Dermatemys mawii. Next base: position 10,074,071 of record ML677348.1, read on the forward strand.
AATACATGATCAGCTGTCTGGTTGGACTCTCTAATTACAAACACATCTAGTTTGATAAACACAAAGGCAATGTGCTGTGTGTTAATATTGTAACAAGCATATTACCTAGTTTCAGCCTTTCCCTTGCAAACTCCCACTTGCTGGCATCAAATGGAAGACGTTCACATTGTTCATCTAAGGGGACTTCATCAGGATCCATTATGACTGACAGGTAATTGGTCTTTGTTTCAGAAGAATAAGACTAGGAAATCAAGAACATTTCAAAGTCACCACCAGATGGAAAACAGTAGTGGGCAGTAGCTTCTGATTTCGGTCAAGGTTTGCAAGCAGATTAGATCTGACAGATGCACATAAAGCACTTCCCACCATAAGGATGTATGTTTCACATGCCAATGTACAATTGGTTAAAAATTATGTTATTTAATGTTGTGACATTTTTATACCAGCCCTTCCTCCACCTTTTTCTGATACACGATACTATCAATTTCTCCAATTAAATCCATATGAATTCTCACGCAAATAATTTCCATGGTGTATAGACTCTGTACTTTAAAGAAGTCAGAAGTATTTTCTAAAACTAAGCACCATTACTGAAAATAACTTTTGCTGAATTTTTGTGCAAAAAAACCCCAAACTCCAAACCAAAAACACCCCCCAACCACCCCTCTGCCACCCCCACTCCCCTCCACCCCCACTGATCCATGCAACAGATGGAGTTCAACTATCAGTGTTTTTTTCTTTTGTGAATTCAACAAAGAAAGGTCAGATGTGGTTTGAGCTGTGCAAGGTTTAGACTTAGTCTGTACTGAACAGTACGTTACAGTTTTCAAATACTTAGAAATTCTGGGTTGTCATTTCTGACAACTCTGTTGGAATTATTGGGCTACCAAGGGGATTAATAAAAACCCAGATTCAAACAGATTACTTCAGGTCTTAATGAGATTTTGGCCCAGAAAAGCATCCTCCCCAAAACAAATTGCTGCCTTCCCATGAGAAATCACGTTCCTTCTAAAGGTTTCTAGCTGTACGTCAGCTTACTTTCTGAAACTCATTTTCTTCTGTGAGCATGCAGAGTTACCAATAACCTCAGCTAGATTTCTGCAGTCATAGGAAGCGCTCTGCCTGTATAAAGTTTAGTTTCATGGCTATGGGCTGGAAGTTGTGCAAACTTCGTGGAAATGCACATCAGGGCCCTTTCCATCAAGCCATGCCAAAACAGCAATAGACTATTGTCCCCTATATCTTACACCCACATCCACACACTGCCAATTCAGACTCAAGCTGCTCCGCAGCTAGCAGCTCGCCTCCTCCATTGCCAGGAATTGTCCTCCTTCCTGCAAACATTTTCACTACATTGCTTAAAAGGGAAAATGCCCACACTGTAAGCAGGAACACCTTGGGGAGAGAAGCATGTTGAAAATTATGGGTAACTTCCTGACTCCTGTTTCAGCTGCCTTGTGCTGCCCAAAGCACCCAATAAGCTTCCTTAAAAGGACAACTGAGGATGCCTCCAAAGTAGGGGAATCCTTGAGTGGCACAAAATCTGCAATATTTCCCTTTCGCTTCCTACAGAGACGGCGGGGATAGGGAAGGGCCAGAGCGCGTGGTGCGCCAGCTGATCCTCAGTGCACTTCTCCAGCTGGCACAATTTAGAAACAGGTCTTAGGCTGGCACGTCAGGTCCCAGGATCAGAGGAGCAGATAAACGACATAGAGCTGCCCTCTCTCTCAGGGTCCTCCCTAGCTATTCTGGGGCCCTACGCAGATCCCCTGCAGAGGTGGGGGCAGGCCTTTGTAGGGAGGGTGTGAGGAAGCTAGCCCCAGGCCTGAGAGGAGGGGCCGGCCCCAGGCCTCCAAGAGGGGTGGCAAGGCTGGCTTGGGGGGTAGGAGAGAAACCATCCCCCAGCACTCACCAGCAGCGTGGCTAGGGCCCAGTTGCTGCACTTCCTGCCACCCGTGAGCGCAGGCCTGGCCCTGCTGCAGATCTCAGGAGAGGAGGGGCGGGGCTGTGGCAGAGCAGGGGCAGGAAGAGGCAAGGCGGGGCGGATCCCCTGGGCAAGAGCCGGAGCAGAGGCTGGAGAAGCACCAATATTCCTGGTGCCCTACACAGCTGCATACTTTGCGTACGGTTAAGGACAGCCCTGTTCTCTCTCCTTGGCTGCACTGAGTACCAAATCCTGCTGAAGATTCAGCCCTATATTTATATTTTTTCATAATCTTTAACCATCTCCCAACTGTTGTTTAGTGCCATTACTAATTATTCTGTCCTTAATGATGTGGGAATAATTGGTCCTTATCCCCTTTATAAGATATCTTTACCTACCTGTAGTCAGTTATATTTCCCTTCTATCCTCACTCTCCTTTTCGCTGGCCTTAAATGCCTGGGTTTTCGTTATTTCAGTGTGTGTGTGTGTGTGTGTGTGTGTGCGCGCACACACACATATGTAGTGCAGGGGTGGAAAGAGAAGGAGAATACACATGGAAATACAGTGACTAAAACAATGGTTTTAAAGGTCTGATCCTGCATTCTCACAAAATCAATGGCAGTTTTCAGTGTCCAGAACAAAATGCAGCACTGGGCCTTAAATTGCCTCAGGGCAGATCTACACTTAATAGACTGCACTGGTGCAGCTGCACTGCTGGAGTGCTTAACTGAAGATGCTACCATGCTGATGGGAGAGCGTCTCCCATCAGTGTAGTTATTCCACCTCCCTGAAAGGTGGTAGCTACGTTGATGGGAGAAGCTCTCCTGCAGACATAGTGCTGCTTACACCAGAGTTAGGTGGTTAGAACTACGACACTCAAGGGTGTGGATTTTTCAGACCCCTGAACAACGTAGTTATATCAGTATAAGTCTAGTGCTGTCCTGTCCTAAGATTCCTTTTTTTGTTTAAGGCAGGGGTCTCAAACACGTGGCCTATGAGGCTATTTCCTGCAGCCCACCAAGCTCCCCTCCTCCCAACACACATGTCCCAGCTCCTCTGTTTACCTCCAGGTGCTTCCCACTGCCAAACAGCTGTTTGTCAGCACTTAGCACTTTCCAGGAGGAAGGAGCGGGGAGCCATGCACTCAGGGGAGGAGGGGGGGCAAGGGTGGGGATTTGGAATGGGGGCGGGCAAAAGGTGGTGAGGGGGTGGGGCCTCATGGAAGGGGTGGAGTGGGGGCGGGGCTGAGGGCAGCAGAGGAGGATGTCAGTAATGCGCCCCTTGGGCCAATGTACTAGTCCTCATGTGGCCCACCTGGTGATTCGAGTTTGAGATCCCTGGCTTAAGGCATGGGCTGAAGGGTACTCCTGGGGGCATTCTACACCAAAAAAATTCAAACTGCTGTGCACACTATTTTAAAATTCTGCAAATTTTATTTGTCAAAATAACACTACATAATCACACCAGTTTCAATTATTTTGGTAATTTATTCCAAAATACCTGTCTGCAAGTATGTCTGTAACAATACAGACACACACACAAATTCCCCCAGGAGTAGAGAGTTAAAGAAACCCTACTATAACTCAGTTCCTGTTTCTATGCCCCCTTTCTTCCCCATCCCCCGCCCCCCCCCCAAGCCTAGCCAGAGGGCCAGACACTCACAACCCTTCCCCAACAAAAGCCCAGTCGCGGAGCCTCTCCCAACCAATACACCCAAGCCCTCTCCTCCCTGAGCCCAGCCACGGTCCTCCTTTCCCAGATACCTGCACCACCTCCCAAAGTTTAGCTGTGGAGCCCCACCTTCCCCAGACACCCACATGCCCTTCCCCCAAAAGTCCAGGGGTCCAGAGGGACAAACAGCCTAATGCTCAGTGCCAGGGTTGCATGGCGTTTCTTGCATGCTGCCCTCTCCTTAGGGCATGCTGGGAACTGTAGCTGCCAGGAACCCTATAGCTCCCTCGCCCTGCCCCCAGAAGTGTCTTCTATGTGCAAGCTGGGCTCTGCTGAGTCCAATGGAGCTAGCGGCACTGCAGCCCATTTCTGTGGGGGAAAGGAAATTCTGCACGCATGTTAATTTCTGCAAAATTCTGCACTGCGCAGTGGCACAGAATTCCCCCAGGAGTAGAAGAGGCAATGTCTTGTAGTCAGACCTAGACTTGATTTGCCTGAACTTGTTCAGACATGAAGACTGTAGACCTGAGTGGTCTACACTTAAAATTTAGGTTGACATAGCTACATTATTCAAGGGTATGAAAATGCCACGTACCCTAGTGATGTTGTATAGAATCTGAGAGACACTTTAGGATATTATTAATACCAGTATTGTAAAATTGCAATGAATTGTGCCAGATATGCCATGTAAGGTATCTGCAAAAATGTTATAATTTGCCAAATCTGATAATCTTGTTTATATGTGTGTATCACCTTTGTATTATGAGTTATAAATATGTAGGGCATATCTGTAACTCTAAATGAGAGACCCAGATAGAATGGCATCAGCACTGAGCTGGTCTGATGGCCCACCAAGGGCCATCAGCTATACAATGAACCTATTGAAAGGAACCAGGAACTATACCTTATAACTCAGCAAAGCATGTAGGGGCATGCCTATGGACAGAAAAGTCTTCCAGGCCATGTGCTGGACAGCTTGTGTTTAGAACAAAGGGAGTACAAGCCACATGACAAAAGGAATATATCAATCTGCTGCATCATCTCCATTTTGTCTTCAGTCCTGCTTCTTACCTCTGGAGGAACTTTGCTACAAACTGAAGCTTTGAACAAAGGACTGAATGACCCATCCAAGCAGTGGATGTATTCTGAGGGACTTCCAAGCCAGCAAACTTACCAGTACTGCTAAGAACCTGATATATGGACTTTGAAGTCTTTGTACGTATGTGACTGCTTTACCATTTGATATCTCTCTTCTCATTCTTTCCTTTTTCTTTATAAGAAACCTTTAGTTTTAGACACTAAAGGACTGGCTGGCAGTGTGGTATTTTGGGTAAGATACAACCTAATATTGACCTGGTAACGTGGCTGTCCTTTGGGGTCAGAAGAACATTTTGTATAGTGAGCAGAGTTTTAAAACAACTTCTCACTGTACTGGACCTACGTGCTGATTGGGAGCCAGAGAACTGGAATGCATAAAGGGGGCTGTATGATTTATTTTCTTTCTTTCTTTCTTTCTTTCTTTCTTTCTTAGTGTGTGGGATCAGAAGCACAGCTTGTGTCTGGCTGGGGAATTTAACTTCAGTGTTACCCACCAGTCCTGGGAGTATCTGCTCTCCCTTTTGCAACCTGCCCTGACCTTGGTATTTCCAGTGAGGGCTGCCCAAGGCACTACCAGGTCACAACCCCATAGTGGTGTAGCTGTGCCAACCTACCCCACAATGTGACCACAGGTAGGTTGATGGGAAAATGCTTCTGTCAACCTAGTTACCATCGTTGGGAGGTGGAGTTCCTGCAGCGACATAAAAACCTCTTCCATCGGTACAGGTAGAGGCTGCGCTTCTACACTATGGGATTATGCCAACATAGCTACAGCACCATAGCTATGAAGGAATAGCCTCTATAACTAAGGGTACATCTATACTACCTGCCGGATTGGTGGGGTGTTCGATGTATGAGGGTTCGATTTATCACGCCTCGTCTAGACATGATAAATTGATCCCTGAACACGCTCCTCGTCGACTCTGGAACTCCAGCTCCGCAAGAGGAGTAAGCGGAGTCGATGGGGGAGCCACTGCGATTGACTTGCCGCCGTGAGAATGGCCAGGTAAGTCGAACTAAGATACTTCAACTTCAGCTACGCGAATAGGGTAGCTGAAAGTTGCGTATCTTAGTTTGAAACACACCCCCTCCCCTGTGTAGCCCAGGCCATAGACACGTCCTCAGTCAAACTAAGAGCTTGGCTACACTGGCGCTTTATAGCGCTCTAACTTGCTGGCTGGGCTCAGCAAGTCTAAGTGCTTTAAAGCACCAGTGTGGACAGGCTCCAAGCGCTGGGAGCCATGCTCCCAGCACTCAGAGCTAATCCCCTTGTGGAGGTGGATTACCAGGAGTGCTGGGAGAGCTCTCCCATGGCCACGCTCACACTTCAAAACGCTACCGCAGGAGTATTCTCGTGGCAGTGCTTTGAAACTTCAAGTGTAGCCAAGCCCTAAGGTTACTTAACACCATTGTGGCAGTGTAAAGGAGTCTTAAAATAGGCACAAGCTACATTTTACGTTCACTCTAAGGCTCTTTTACACCTCCAGATCTCTGTAAAGTGGCGTTAGTGTTTTTCTACACACACAAGTTGCAATGCTTTAACTATACCGGTATAGTTAAAGGGGTACAATTTCCCTTAGGCTCCATCGACAGTACAGCACTGCTGCACCACGTGAAGATGATCTAAGCTGATAGGAGAGAACTCTCCTGTCAGCTTAATAACTCCTGCCTGCGCGAGAGGTGGTAGTTTTGTTCCGCTGACACAGCACTGTCTACACCGGTGCTTAGGTCAGTATAACTTACTTTGCTCAAGGGTGTGGATTATTCACACCCCTGAGCACCATAACTTATACTGAAGTACCGTGTTGTGCAGACAGGGCTTTTGGACACCGCTATATTGGTATAAAAGTGCTTTATACCAGTGTAGCTACTCCTCTGAGGGAAGAGGAATTAAGCTACACCAGTACAAGGCACCATTTATTCTGGTATTACTGCATCCACAGGAGAGGTTGTACTGGTACAGCTGTTTCATTAAATAATAATCACATCCCTAAGTGCAAGGACCAGGCCTTACCAGACCCTGTTTTAATATTTACCCTGAAAAATCAACATTCGTAGACACGTCGGCCAGATCCGCAACCGTGCCTACACTAGCACTTTTGTCGGCAAAACTTTTGTCAGTCAGGAGAGTCAAAAAAACCCCACCCCTGATCAACATAAGGTTCACCAACAGAAGTGCCGATGTGGACAGCGTTATATCGACCAACATAGATACAACCGCTTCTTAGGGATGGTTTAAATACACCAGCAGGAGAGAGCTCTACATGAAAGACCTTATAGCAGCACAGCTGCAGCCGGACAGCTGTGCCGCTGTAAGGTCGATAATGTAGACATAGCCTAACTCCGGCTGAAATCAATGGGAGCTCTGTGTGTAAACACTTCTGAGGCTCTAAGCTTTAGCAACTGTCTCAGTCGTGCTTTGCACCTTCTGGAGTGATTTACAGTCCAAAACGATTAGCATTTTATACCCAGTTTGCACCTGGTGTAGAGGACATGGGGAATTAACGTAATGCTCCTGAATCTCATTTGAAATAGGAAAGGTTTCTAACCAGAACAAATGCCAGTGAGAAAAGGGGAGCAGGGGGAAGCTTAGTAATTATTCAATTGTTCTTACCCTTTTTAACTTGCGTATAAAGAGCGTTAATAGGAGCCAGAAGAGCGTAGCAGCCACACAAGTACATGCCAGAGTTATTAGCTCCAGGTTTGATCTCTCTGATGTTCCTGAGGAGATGAAGCAACAAACATTTTACAGAACTATACTCAGAACAGCAGAGTTTGCTTTCCCTTGGTATTTAAAATGTATCCAAAGAACATATCAGCAACAACCAACTTCCTTTCCAGGGATGTTAATGGCTCTCAGAACCTAGAAAAATTCACCCCCTGGACAAAACCTACTGCAATAAACACTTGAAGTGTTATTAAACTCAGGACACCCTTGCTGGAGAGCTTGCTAGCACAGAACTCAATCCTTTTTGAGGGTTGGGCAGAGACTGTAGGATGGGCAGCAGGATGCTAAGAGGTAGCTTTCATGCAGCCGGAGTCTGCTGGCACGGGCCAGCTGCAGGTTTTCATTTGCAGGGTAGACATACCCGTAGTAAGCCCGGGGAGAGTGGATCCAGATCAATGCAGAAATTACAAACGAGAAAAATGAGAGCACGAAGGAAATAATAAAACGTCTAAATCTGGAAAATATTCAGTCTCACTGGTGATGCCTAAAAAATAGCCAGATTAAAATTTCATTTCATACTGCTCCTTCGGGTCTCATCAAATGTCTTCACAGCAGAATGTTTTGCAAATGCTGTGATCATGGCAGAATAATACACTTTCTTATTGGTAGCAAATGCAAAAACCCACGATCCGCCCCTTATTGTGCTATTCTCACAATTCAGACTCAAGTGCACAGCTTTCAGACGGTGAGACGGGGGTTCATGGTACAGCCGTTCTGAACATGAGTTCACCGTTTTTTGTTGGCTGTTTCAAAGCTTGGCACCATTCTTGACAACTGAAAGAGGAAGGAGTGATGTCTCACTGGTGAGCCGATGGGGTGACCAAGGGGTTGTGCTCTCTAGTTTTAAGCAAGTCTGCAGAGCTTTGTTCAGCGTTTTTGAATTGTTTTCTGCCTCAGTGACAAGTCTGCTCTGCAGGAATTGTGAAGGTGATAATCAGATTCCTGCTCATGTCCAGTATTTAAAAGACCCCTCAGGCTTGTCCCTATCGGAGCCATGAGAGTAAGTTCTAGCAACATTAAAAATATGAATACAACTACAAACTGAGATTCGAGGCCTTTATTTTTCCAAACCCTGGGATGTGATTAATCTCTCTCAGGTGTGAGTGCTTAAAAAAACCCTTCATTTCAAATACAACATAAATGATGCTTTCCTTTAGAACGTTGTTATGACAAATGTGCTTTGATCCAAAGACTAATACAGCTAGACTGTCCTCTAACATAATACAGGACCTTCTCCAGACTGTGTATTTACATATCCATATTCTTGTGTATCCTGGAAACATGAGTCAGTGCCTGTGCAGGTTACAAGGAATAGTTTCTGACATTTATTCAGCAGCAGCTGGAGGGGGAAGGGTGTCTGTCACCATTCCTTAACACAGAAATCACAGCACCCACAAGCTGACGTGCAGCCCATTCCAGGTGGAAAGCAGCAGCTTTCTCACCGCTGCAGTATGCTCTGCAATTGTTAAGAAGTGAAGTGAAGAAGGACAGGTGGCCATTTGAAACTGCAAGGACAATTTAGGTCAGTGGAATATCATTATCCAAGCTGGGATTCAGCTCAGTTAGCAGATTTAAGAACCCTACTCTTGTGAAGAAGTCACAGCCTCGGTAGTGACCACAGGTAGTGAGAATGTCAGTTTCACGTCTCATCCTGACTACTTTATCTCTCATCTGCAAGGCTGTACATCCACGAGCGCAGTATGGTGAATGCCACGCTGTGTCGCTGCTTCAGCACTGAACCAGGAACCCCAGTACCTTTTCCAGCAGCTCCCAAGGCTTTTCCACCCACCCAGGCACTAATCTGATCTATCCCTGCTTAGCTTGGGCAGTCCGATGAGACAACAGCCCAAGGCAGCATGGAAGCAGACTAATGACCGCCCACCATACACTCAGGGAGACTATTTATTTCATAGCCACACAAACAAAATCTTAGAGGCTAAGTTTTTGAATCACTGGCTAGGTTCACCTCCCACTAAAATCAGGGGAAACATTCCCATTGACTTCAGTGAATGTTGGATTGGACCCCTATGCACAAGCTACTATACCGTGTTTGTCAATATAAAAAATGTACAAGTAAATTGCAAACTATTGTCATGAGTTCCGACCAGCTGTATAAAGTCTAGCAACATTAACAGATCCTTTGTCATATCTCGGAGAGTCACATAAAGCTGTCCAGAGGCAGCTTTAAAGCAAGATACATTATTGTTTATTTATTTGAGTGGAAGCCTGAATTGAACTGGCTGAATTGTAAAACTAGCTCCTTCTTTTACACCTATACCCCTTTTTACATCATCCTACTCCTTCATAAATTAGCTACTTAACCGAGACACGCCCCTCTGCAGCATGCATAATACCTGCAGAGCCGAACTTCAACAAGAGGGCTTTTTTAAACAGTTCTCCACCTGGAGGACTGGGCAGTGTGACAAGTGCAAGTGTAAGCTGCAATAACTAGCTTGCACAGAGTCCTTCCACAGCAAACATTCCCAGAAAACCTCCTGCACCATTTAAAAGAATCTTTTTGTCCATGGGTAGGTGCCTCACTCTGATTTGCTATTTGTATTCATTCTATTATTTCCCATTCATTTCTTAAGCTGAAGGTGATCTGCTGGCTTATGGTGACATTTTTATGGCTACATCTCTTCCACAGACTGTCCTACATGTGTGGCTTCCAAACTAAACAAGGACTGTGATTATTTTAAGAACCCTCTTGGATTCCGTAGTCCATTCTTCCCTTTCTGATACAAAAATAACACATTGTATTATCCGTAAGTATAAGAACTTTTTTTCAAAGGAAATAAAAAGAGCAGACAGTTTCCTTCCTGGTTATTTTGAAAACCACTTTTCCAGCCTGTTAAACATAGCCCCGGACACAAGGCATTTGCCCAGCTTTCTTTCATTTGCTCTACTGTACTTGGTGAGCTACTGTCTGCAGATCAAAAATGTTGAGTATCTTCTGTAACACCAGCAGAAATTGTACACTGCACACTGTCGAGAATGCAGTAAAAACTAGAGATGAGCCCAGATCTCAAGCCTCCAGAGCCAAAGCTGGGTGAGTGGCTACAATTCCATGTCCCTCAGAAGAGGGACAGTGGTTCAGGGGATGAGGAGCTGCTTGGGGATGATGAAAGGGATCACTCTTCATTTGACCATTGTCCCCTTGCTGAGACCATAGAGATTTCATGAGGGTGGGAGAGACAGGATGGGGATATGTCCTCTCTGAGCATGGGTTTGGGAAGGGAGGGGGCTGATTCAATTATTTGTCTCTTTCCTTTTCCAGACATTAGTGCTGGGGATCCTTTAACTCTCTGGCTCCCACTTCTACTTGGCTAAAGCTTTTTATCAGAACCATCCAAAAGTTTTATCTATCGTCCATGAAGGGCACTTATCCAGACAGGACTCCACTATCCTCCCTTTTTCCCCTGGGTCAGGCAACAAGGAGACACTGATTCCCCAGAAATTAGTCCACCAAATGTTAGCAGTAAATAAAATACAATGTCATTCAATAATCAATACGAGGTAACATTACATTGTCCAGACAAATCAGCTAATCTGCTGGGTGTGTTAAACTGCCAGGGCTCTAAGATGAGTCCTTTTTCTAGAATACCCTCACAAATTTAAAATTACTCCCCAAAATTTAGCTGGTGACAAGTCCTTCATCTATTGTATGCAGCCCTGCTCATATATACACATTGATACCTCTAACTTTTTACAGCGCTGAACTTGCTAATGTGCCAAGAAAGCCAAAGAACTTGCAACTGGAACATATCAATCCTGATTTCTTTATCACATTGTGTGTGCGGTGGCAGTACCCAAACACACAGGAATGGGATTCTACTGTACTACATGCAATACAAACACACAGGGAGACAGTCTTTGCCTGGAGGAGCTAATAATATTTTGCCTAATTAAAATGTCTCATATGAAGAAAGATTGAAAAGCTTGGGACTGTTGAGTTGAGAAAAGAGATTGTGTCAGAAGTGCACACAATAATTAATGGCTTGGGGCACATTCAATGAAGCTGAAAAATGACAAGTTTAAATCTGATAAAAGAAAATACTTGTTCATGAAATGCACAATTATCCTGTGGAACTCATCGCCACAAGGCACCATTGAGGCCAAGAGAATTAAAAAAAACAAGTCTGGACAGTCACATGAATAACATGAGTATCCTGAGAAGGAGTAACAATAACAACCCCTAGCTCCTATAGTAAATACCTCTGAAAGATGTATTTGTGTTTACTGAAAAGTTCTTCTGGTTGGACATAGCAGCCTACTTTAAATTAAAACCAAGAAAAGGAAAATATCAAAAATAGCTCATTCCAATTTATAGTAGCCTGAAATGAGAAAATGAATGGGTAGGGTTTTTTTATTACACTAAATTTACATTCCCTGACCCTCTCTTTGTTGGACTGAATCAATTTTTAGGTCAGTATAAACACATTCTGAGTTAGCATTTCCCATTGGCTTCCTTTCCAACCTGGTGCATTCCCTTTGCTAAGACTTCCTTTAAACTGCTGCATTCAGAAATCACACATGCTCAACAAGCCACTTACCTGCCTTCCTAGTCAGAGCAAGAACTCCATTTAAAAGCCACTTAGAGAAAATAACAGGGGGAAAGTAGATCAAATAGAGAACAAGAACCTAGAGTGATTTTTGTCTTGTTTGCATCTAATGCCATGCTTTACCTTGTACAGTGACATAAGCTTCACTCTCCACAGATCCTTTTAGGTTGGTGGCTATACACCGGTAAAGTCCTTCATCCTCCTCTTTGACTCTTTCGATAAACAGCATTTTGCTTCCTGGGCCTAAAATTATCCCTGTGGATGAAAGATTTTTAAATGAGTGGGAGGTGGAGTATAAACAAAGACAATTCTTCCTGTAAAACAATCCTCTTCTGCTTATTAGGGATGAGCCAGACATTACATAAATCCCTGGGGGGTGGATGGATCCTTAATTTGGGGTGTTGGTTTCAGAGTTACAAAGTGTTCACAGGTTCTGAGGCTCTGGTGGAAACTGGTGTTTATACAGCACTTACATTAGTAAAAAGGCTCCTTCTATGGCAATGGTCTTGAAAGTGCTTTATTTCTGGATGTAATGCTTAGTACTGGACTTAGAATTCTTTCCAGGCAAACACTTAAATGTACTTAATTTTAAACATACAGGTAGCTGTCCCACTGAAGTCAATGGAAGTATTCGTGTTTGTCCCATTGTAACCCATGTGCTCAGTACTAAGTGTTTGCAGGATTGGGTCCTAGATCTGGTTTGATGTCTTGTGGCTGCAAGAGCGTACTGTGGTCAGGAGATTCTTATTGGTAAATGTTCTAAGATTTTTCCAGTTGCTTGCGTTCGTTACAAAATAATTAGAGATGGCCAAAGCCAGAAGCTTGAAAACAAACCTCCTTGGATTTTGCTACAAGAGATTGGGGATTGGATTCCAATTCTTGTAGTCAAACCTGTCAGAATGACTTTGGTTACAGAGCAGATGTAAAATCGAGAGAGCCCTATTTTCCAGTTCTGGTTAGGACATGGCTGAAATCTCATTACATTTCCTCCATCCAAGATTCCTACCAAATGGGGCTGAAGTCTCTCAAAAATAGTTTGTATGATTTTGATGCCATTTTAGCTGAATATTTAGTCCCAACTGAGCCTTAAACCCAAACCCCAGTGCAATAATAATCCAGCTCTAAACTGCCCCCGCCCCAGCTCTTTTCTAGTTATGGCAAGAAAAGCAAATCCAAATCCAGCACAGTAACATCTCCTGGATTTTTCATAATAGGATGTAATGCTACATGACAAAGGGACTCTTACTATAGGCAGATGAATTCCAATTCTGCTCTGGTATCCCTAACACCAGCTCTGTCCAGTGATCAGGGTACTAGTCTTGAGAGACCCATGCTCAAATTCTTGCTCTCCCTTGAATTTCCTGTATGGCTGTGGGCAAAAGTAACTCAAGCACAGAGAAGCTAAGTTCTCCCACTTGTAAAAGAGGGAAGGGGAAAGTTCTGCCCAACCTCACAGGGATGTTGTCAGGACAAACACATTAAAGATTGTGAGGTGCTCAGATAGTATGGTAACAGGGGGACATAAGTATCTAAGGCTATGTCTACACTAGCAATTGAACAACAAAACTTTTGTCTTTCAGAGGTGTTTAAAAAGAAACCCAAAAGACAAAAGCATTGCTGGTGACATGTGCCCATTGTGAACAGTGTGTTCTGCCGACAACGCCAATGCCGCTCGTTTGTTCTGGAAGTTTTTTGTCAGCAGGAGAGCCAACAAACAGCAGCTACACTGCATGACTTTTTGCAGCACAGCTGTGGCAACACAGACCTGTTGCTAAAAGTTGTATAGTGTAGATATAGCCATAAGAGAAGAGAGTTAGGAGGGGAAAGGGCATTTGCAGCTCTCACCTGGTTCTTGCTGTATTTCTTTGTGGTTTTTAAACCAGGATATCTGGGGTTCAGGGATTCCTTGAGCCTGACATTCTAAAGTAGCAGAATTGCTGGTGTTCACAATCTGATCACTGAGGTTGCGCAGGAGGGATGGTGCTTCCTGAGCTACAAAATAAAATGAGAGTTCAACGATTACATTCCTATAATCACATGTGTATATATTTAAAATAACCTCTTGCATTGTCATTAATGATCTTTTACAATGTCAGAGCTTTCTGGAGACATTCTACCAAATTCCAAGCTTACACTTTCTCTACTTACTATCCCTGTTTGAAAAGAATATTTAGGGTGGCTTAGTGATGCTTTTTCCTTTTGAGAGAATTTCCTTTCATCAGTTGTAACTGGTTATAATACAGATCATAATGGAAATGATCCAACAACAGATGCTGTGTTACGACAAAGCTTTCTGCAGTCATTCTCTTACAAGCTAAAGTAAAGACTCTTTGCGATCTTGAGATTTTTCTATTTTCAGGAGAAACGTACTATGAAGCACAAGATTTTAAATAGATTCAAAGGACTTTGGTCCTTAGGATAGAATATCTCTAAATTAGTGATAGCTTTATACAGTTAGATGCTGCATATATACTAGACTGTGCATGAATAAAATGTACATAGTTCATTCACTGTGAAGATCAACTTTATTGGGAGACCTATTCAGTAAACTCTCATACTTCAAAACCAGTTTGAGCACTGAATCATAGAGTTGTACACTCCCAAGTCCTCGTATATCTTTGGCTTTTGTGTTTAGCTGAACTTGAGGAATCTTGCCAAAACCACATGACAGCTAACCAAACACAAATAGTCCTTGTATTTGTGAGAAATGTGTCTATTTTCCCCAGGCAACATCCCCTCCCATAATGCAAGTGTCTAAAACATCGATTCCAAAGGCAGAAGTATGGGTACCAGGGTTCAGTGCTATATAACAGTATATAATTCCTATTTTATATTAGCCACTTTTATGGATTAAAATTCATTCAAATGTATGAAATAAAATGGAGCTCAATGACTTTCTAGCTAGTGTTTTGGAGGTACACCTCAGCATGTTCTGATTCTCTCCAGCATGCACATCCCCCAACCAAGGATAAGAACCGCCCCCAAGAGTTCAACAAGCACAATATTAAATCATCCCTGGGCACCCAAAGAAAGCAGATGATCCTGATGTTGTTTTCCTCCCCATCTCCAAACCAATCCATTTCCTCCTTCCTTCTTGCACAAAGTTGAAAGCTGTTACGACCAAGAGCAGGAGGATAACTCCAGAACTGATGGTACTTCTACAGCAACAACTTTTCTACCACATTTGCAACTTCTTATATTATCCCTTTTGTACTTTGGTCCTGTAGAGTGCAGTGCATTCCTGACCAGTCCTGCCCTTCATTGCAGATTTCCTTGAATTCCCAGTTCCTGCAGGAACTGGTTGATGCTGCAATCTTTCTCTGCAAGGAAACTTCCAAGATTAGGCTTCACTTTTTCCCAACGACATATATCTATATGCTAAGATCAAGTACAGCCTCAGTTTAATATCTGACATATCCTTTGTTGGGAGCATCATATGCTAATCTTTCAGGAGGGTGGACTTCATGATCCAACAGATCTTTCCATCTCCACTATGATCCAACTACCTGATGTGATTAAAAACTCTCCAATACATTTCACACTAGTTCTTAGTCCATGTATATAAGGTGTATAAACCCAAAAGCACTGAAAGCTTCTCAGAATTTCTGAAATGAATGACCACTGCTAGACTTTTATCCCCTGAAATCAGTTCCAACATATCTATGAACCATCTGTGTCTGATTTTTTGTCTATGTCCAAGCCAGAATGTACATTCCTTGGGGCAATGACCATTATCTTATGTGTTTATAGTGTAACAAATAGTCTGTTCTTATCAACAAATGACAATTCCAGTGAGTGAAGTTTAAATGTACATTCTTCATCAAATCTATATGCATTGGTATTAACATCAACAACAATGATTTCTCCCCATCCAACAAGATTGCCCTCTTTTCAGCTATGGATCCTGGACATTTACATTATGGTTCCACTTTACCAAAATATGCAGTCTATGAAGATGTATTGTTTGAAAACGTGTTCACACACGAAAGCTGACAGATTTAAACCAGTTGGTCCACATGTTGTATTTATAAATAATTCCTATAGAACAACGCAACCAACCCATTCAAAATGAGGTGTGACAGGATGACAGAACAAAGGCAAATCACACATTCTGTAAGTTATTTCTGATTAATTTTAATTTATTTATATCCATACACTAAAGACTGGTTTTCATAGTGAGCAAAACTTTCTTGCTTAAAACTTTGAGCCAGTTACCATTCATATATTTTTATGAATTTCTTTGCCACAGTTGGTGGGTTTTCAAGGACGTGGTTAAAACAAGAGATTTCTCTCTCCCAGACCACCTGCTTCTTTGTTTGATGCTGGAGTGAAGCCATAGGATGGGATTTTCAAAAGTACTCAGTGTTGGACTAACTGTGCTCCTGTTGAAGTCAGGTAGCGCTCCCATTGTCTTCTGTAGGAGCAGAGTGAAGTCACTGCTCAGCGCTTTTGAAAACCCTCACCCCAAATGCTGAATGTTGCACATTAGCATCATAGCCATCATGTCTCTCTGTGAGGTCATAAACATGGGCTGATGGACCAGTTCTGCCCTCAGTCACGCCTGGGGACCTCATGGTAGGCAGAATTTGGCCCAGTGGAGTTACATTGAGGTGTCACTGAGAGTAGAGCATGGCCCTGTGACTTCAGAGTACAATGACTCAAAGTGACACTGTGGCTGTGAGAAAGCAAAATCCCTATTGCAAAACCAATCCTTGGCAATCGGGAAAACACGGAAAGTTGTTAGCACTTTTTGTATAACTTTTCATTTCACATACTTTTACCTTAGTACGTTTAATGTTCCTTTTTTATTAACCGGTTTGAAAATATAAATACACAGTTGCATTTTAATACTTGTTTTTAAAAAAGGAATATAAATTTAAATTACATAATTATTCTCTCCAAGTAATATGCTACTCAGAGGGAGTTAGAGAAACAGCCAGAAATTGACATGATTTTTCAGTTTAACCTGATGAGATCAGCACTGACAACAACTTTATCGCACCATCAAATGCAGAACCCTTTTCCTCACAGTTTCACTGAGGTTCTTCCTCCCCTTCCAACACTGGCAGCTATGCCCAGGCAGGCACTAACATAGCATTGTGCAGGATCAGAGCTGTTCAGAGCCTTGGCCAACACCATACTAGGCAATGTCTATCAAGATGTCCCTTAGGGCAATGTGGTATACATCATCACTTAACAATTCCACACATGGACACTTTCTAATCACAACATCAGTTTGTGACCCAGGCTCATATTACCTGGCTGCTGCCAGCAACTGACTGCTACAAGCTACTGCACTCTGGCTTCCAATTCCATTAAAAATGCATGAAGTCCTGCCATTGAAGTCCACTGGGCCACCAAATGGTTTCTCAAGTACAGCCCCATAAAGAGGGAGACCAACAAAACAAGCTTGCCCCCATTTTAAAAGCAGTTACCATTATCATTTCACTTGCTTTTGAAGCATATTTTTAAAAAAAAGAGAAAGAAAGAGGTCCAAATTCCTTTGCAAGAACACATTGTTTCTGGGAACCATCATGCTAATAATGAACAAAAGAGCTACTGTACACAAGAAGGCTGTAGGTGACATTTCAAGATCTAAATGATTATTCTTTTCTTTACTCTGACAACTTCCAGGTTACTAATTGTTTTCTAAGCATTTTAGGCTCCGTGAAGCTGGCATAATGGGGAAATGCTATTGTTTACCCTTTCACACTTGACAAAAGCAATTCCCACGTGAAAGACAAGTTTGGCCGTGGGACACAGTCCCAATACCTAAAGGAGGAAACAGTCTGGTGAGTTCCCAAGCGCAAGGAGTTGTCATGTTGTCACCTTCTATTTTAGAAGCACAGCCACTTTGTTCCTTTGCTGTAGCTATTTTGGTCACTATGGCTTGTTTTGTTATGGCTTATGTAAATCCTATATAAATGATCAGTCATAAATGAAACAAAAATTATAAAAGCTACATACTGTAAAAAAATAAAGTTATCAGATCTATTAAAAATAGTAACTTCTTCCTTATACTGAATTTATAATACACAGAAACACCTCGTAGTGAAATCATGTAAAAAGGAAATGCTTAAAAGGAAGTTTAGATTACCCTTAATTCTCCTTCAGTAGTTCGACCATTTCTTAATCCCCATAATAAATCCTATTGTCATCTGCATACCAAAAGGAAGGGATTTTTTAATGGCCTTAATTTTAAATTTAAATTTGGAAAAATGTATTAAACATTTCACTGTGATGGCTTTAGCCTTGTCAATGGAATGAGTGTAGCACTTCTACTTTAATGAGATAATTATAACATTACAAAGTCCTTTATCCTCATGCCAGCCACAGAACTCTTGTTGATGTCCACAGGTCTTTTATGGTAGTGTAGCAATTAACTTTAAAACTGACCAACACAGCAATGGGAAAGTGACCTGGATTTATCTGGAGAAACAGGGTTCATCTGTCAGTTTTTAAATCCTCATTATTAAAAATAAGATAGGTCTGTGCTTTATATCAACATTTTTATTTCTTTCCTGCATCCACAGGGCCGTCCTTGAGAAGATACTTCATAAGATTAATGTACTTAGCATAGAAAATTATTTCAAATAAATAAGCATTAGAACTTGCTCAGCAGGTAATATTTATAAATCCACCAAAATCCGATTGAAATAAAAATGTACAGTCCAATCAATTTCAAACTGTATTGTGCTCATTCCACACTTTAAAATTAACTTATTAAATGTCCATTGTTGACCAAAACCAGCAGTTTATAAAGTTAATCAGTTTATGCAGCTTTGACTTTCGAAGAGGCCGATACCAAAGTGGAAGATAACATTGGTCCAAAGTTCTCATTATCACTCAGTTGGAGGCAGCAACGGACACAACAACACAACATACACAATGCAGTACAGGGGATCTTCCAAACCCCAACTTCCACCAGCTTTGCCAAAGCAGAACACACCCGTCTGAACTGAACTGGAAGCCCTTGTGTTACGCTTTTGTTTCACTACTCCTCCTATGTCCATACCCATTTTTGGAGGTGCAGCACCTCAGAGCCTGAAAGGTAGCAACTGTAATAAAAAATCAAGATGATATGAGACAACTGTGACTTTTTAATGAGTCCTTTAATGTTTTACATTGTTTTGTGTTGTACAATCATTCCTTGTGCTTTTAAATTTGAGGATCCGAGAGTAAACAGCCTTTTTGTTGCAGTGCTCACCTCTAATTGTAACGTCTTTCTTTTGAAGCACTTCTTCCCCCGAGTATATGTTCCTTGCTCTGCAGGCATAGGTGCCTGAATGTTCCAGGGAAACATTCTTGATGGTGAGAATGAGGGTAGTGGAGTATTCTTTAATGATGTGCTTTTTTGCTTTTGTTTGATTATTAACTGTCCTCGGCAAAATCCAAGCAATGTCTTTGTACAGGAATTTGTTGACTGAACAGGACAATTTCAGGTTCTCTCCTTCAGTGGGCATTTTTTCCAAATTAATATGAAATCCATTTGGCACATCTGTCAAAAATCAAGAACACTTTTAGTTTTTAGGAAAATCATGGGTCAAAATTAAAATTATTTCTATTTTCCTGATAACCTGAAGATCCTTCAGCTAATGTTTTCAATGGTTTCCTGCTGAAGTCTCTAGCCTTTCTTCCTACACCTTGGACTGCCTCTATTCTTGTATGCAGTGTAGCTGTAGCTGTGTTGGTCCCAGGATATTAGAGAGACAAGGTGTGTGAGCTAATATCTTTTATTGGACCAACTTCTGTTGGTGAGAGAGACAAGCTTTGGAGCCACAAAGAAGAGCTCTGTGTGGCCCCAAAGTTTGTCTCTCTCACTGATGTCCAATAAAAGATATTACCTCACCCACCTTGCCTCTGTTCTTCTTGCTTGACTCAACAAAGCGAGCACTCTCTGCTTGTAATGGATACATGAGGGCTGCTTTTCAGCTGGTGTAAATTGGCATCTCTCAGTTGACTTCACTGGAGCTAAGCGATTTGCCCTAGAAATCTGGCCCATCATGTTAAGACAGTCTGAAGTAGAATACAAAGAGCAGAGAGTATTGAAAGAGGGTACCCTAAGATGAGGGAGAGAAATACCTGGTTTCAGCTAGAGCTAGTGCAATAGTTTACAAAGTGTGAACATATTGGGCAATAGAAGTGCACAATGCAGTTCATAAAATTTTATTATAGCAATTGCTTGTTATTCATGAGTTTTCAAACAACTGGTGGGTATTTATTAAAGCTCTTGCAAATCCTGAAGATTTAATGATTATTTGAATTAATGATAATTTTTCCGGGAATTCACACTGGAAGTAAGCTACTTCAGTCGCCCAAGCAGAGACCAGAAACAATACCATGTGACCTAGATGACCAACTACAGAGCTAATATTTGATCATAAACAGCCCATAGGATGAAATTATTCATTCAAACTATTAGGTGAACACTTGTGAAAAGTGAGATGATTCAAAGAAAATCAGGATCAGCTCATCAACAACTTGGTAAACATAAATGTGGCAAAATTTGTAACTAATATGATTCACAGTGGGTAGTTTGACCAGCTGTTACTTCAGCCAACAATAAATAAAAGTAGATTGTGGTTCATCACCAGATAATTGCAGCTTCTTTTGCCTGGAAAGTGCTGGCTATCCCGTGCCTGGTTACACTTCACTACACATCCTTGTGAGGCTTGAGCTTGCTCCACGGAAGCCAATGTGAATTATGTCATTGGCTTCAGTGAAAGTAGAAGGCTTCTGTGAAAATCAAATTAAAATTGCTGTTCCAAATTGGAACCTCTCTTGGTTTAATTTAAAATTATTTCCTCTTAATAATGCATATGCAAAATTATTTCCATATAATAATGACTTATGCAACTTGATGACAAAAGGTGGCAGGTTTCACATGTTCTCTAATTATTGATTTCCACAGCATTTGTCTGTGAATTTCACTTGAAATAATAGAAACAGAGATTTTATCTGGTATAATCATTCCCTAGCACTCAGTCTGTTCTGTTAGAACATGGGATTACTGTATTTCATGCCTTCATACATTTGTCTTATCTGTCAGAAACATGTACTCCTCTTGACCAAGACTTACATTTAACACTATACTTCCTCATATTAATTTTGGATGGATCCATTCGGTTAGCTATTGGGAAAATGAGCTCGTATCAAATCCCAATCCAAATGCCCTCCAATTTTGGAAGTGTTCAGAATCCTGAGAGGGGCATACATTTTGTGGCTTGAATCCACCTTTATTCTTGCAATGAAAAGGAAATGTGGATTCTCCATTCCGTTGATAAAAAAAATATCAAAGATGAGTTGAACGGAAATTGCCAAATCAAAGATATTGGATATGGGCACACTTCTCTTGTAATGTACTTGGTAGTCTGGCCTTTTTTCACCTCCCTCACACACAAAGACATTGGGAAAACTTTACATTTAAGGGATGAGAGTGAAAAATAAGTTATTGGGCCATATTTGATGCTAACTAGCAACTGCTACAACTTCTTTGCTTTCTTCAGGATTACGTGAGACCAGATTTTGAGCTCAGTGAAACCAACGTAAATTAAGAGCTCTTGAGAGTCAAATTTGCCTTTGAAGTAACTGGTTTGTTTTAAAACATTAGTCCCAAATCAGACCTGCTGTAAGGAGGAGCAGCAACTTCCCTGGGCCCAACTGTTGCCTAAGGCATACTATCTGGCTTACTTGAGTTACAGTACCACCTTAGACCAGCTCTGAATTTGACCCAATGTGCCAAGAAATAGCAAAGTATCCATCTGAAATTCTTTAAATTTTTTTGCTATGAAAATACCAGTGCACAGTAAAGGCTAGGAAAAGCCAAGCAAAACTCTTAAGACGAAATCAAGGGGGACTGTGAGAGTCAGCGGGAGATGACCTATTTTTAACATAAAAGGATAATGTGTCCTCAGAATAACATAGTTATAAGCACTTTATGGTGCCACATTTGGGACTTTTTCTAGATGTCACCAGTGGAAAAAAGCACTTTTAAAAAAAATAAAAATAAAAAAACCAACACAAATCTGAGGACAAAAGTAAAATGCACTAGATTCCTGTCAAATAATTTGTGTAAAGACTCCAAATTCCTAATATATGACACTTAGCACCAGATCTAACAGCCTGGGGGAGCTAAGCAACATGGCTGGAATAATGTAAAAGACTTTTATTTACTTTAGTGATTTGAAGCTTCCTGTGGAAATAGCTCCCAGGTTTCCTGATGGAAGATTTTGTTTATCTTTGCCAAGCACTATCAGGAATCTCAAAATAAAACGCGTCTAGTGACATTGGGAAACCAGGGAGATAAGGCAGAGCCGTTCCTGTCTCACCCTCAGTAATTGCAAACACGCCCATGGGCGTGCTGTGTGCCAGAAAAACATCCCCAAAAGTAGGGGAAGGGACAGATTGGGGGCAGGGGCCTAGCGCATAGCATAATTTGGCATACAGGAATTACTGTCATGACTGCCCTCGTATCAATGAGCAGAAAGTCTTTCGGGGGGGACACTCCATATTTCTCTACATTATTTGATGGACTAAAGCAAAGATGCACATTTAAAAACACATTGAAAGAAAGCCTAAAAGTGCCTCTGCTCTTGATTGGCCCATAGGAAGGAAAAGCTATTCAAAGGCATATCAGATTCACTTCTTGGAGATCCCAAATCACACTCCCCTCAAGGGATGGGTGTAAAGGTGCATCACTCATAAACCTCCCAAAGATACACATGGGAATTAAACTCCAACCTCAGAAATACCAGGGGCTGTACAATAATAAACATGAGGGTCTGACCCCATGTGATCATCTCCGGCCCCTTACCTGTGCTCCCTTGCTCCCCGCCTCATCCCTCTCTAGAGGAAGTAGAGCCTGTGGAGGTAAGTGCTGCCAGGATCAGCCCCAGAGGTGCTGGAACAATTTTTATAGTGGGGTGTCCCGAGAGCCATTGAACCAAACTGTAAACCCTGTATATAATAGAAACCACTTCAAGCTGGGGGTGCGACAGGCAACAATCCCTATACCCCTAATTTCAGCCTCCCAAGTTCCAGCCCTAGCCTCTGCTAACTTTCCAGGTGCTATTTCAGCCACTGTCAGAGAGGAGCATGTCACATAAAGAAACTGCCCCTCCCACCCCCAATTCTTCCCACTGCTTCAACACAGGGTTTCTTGCCACCTAAAAGACAAGGATTGAACCACATAGTAATTCAAAAGGGGCATACTGGAGAGGAAGGTATTGTCTGCTTAGACTACGCTTGGGCACTTTCCCATTCATTGTCCTTTCTGACCTCCCTTGCTGTGGCGGGCAGCTTCTGATACTAAAATTGTTCATGTTCTCCTTCTCTGAATATTGTCATGTCTCACTTTTAGGCTTTGTGTAAATCAGAGCCAAGTGAGAACAGCCTCCTAGCCCCACCCACAAAAAACAAACAAACCTCCGGCAGTCACCCTAGCCCTGGAGTATCTGTTTGGAATACATTTGAAGGAAATCCTTTTAGGTCTCCTGTCTGTCTGTTCACACCCATCAGCATTTTTTAGACTGTCATTTTTCCCCCAAGTGCACTTTTCAACAAATACCAAAAAAAAAAGTCTCTTAATTGACTTGAAGTATAAAATGCTACCTGACCAGAACATAATTGCTAGAGTAATGTGTGAATCCAAATGAATATTTTTGGTCTTTCGAATTAGATGCGCTGTAAGCAGAGGAGAGAAGAGCAAGCCTAACAGCAGATAGCAACAATCCAAGTTTAATTAAAACAACCAGATGTCACTAGACAAACAGAGGTTTATAGGTCACACAGTTCAAGTCTCAAGACACATTAGGAGTCCAAAGGACAAATAAAACATACTTTAAAACTGATTTAAAAGCGGAGTTTATATCAGTCTCACTACCCCACATAAAAAGGGTACTAACAGTGAAACCATGAAAAATTTCCAGACAACAGTAAACCAACCACTCCAATATCCCAATTCTGAATGAATGCCAATACCAAAGCCTTCAGGGGAAAGTCACAGCTATTCATCCTCTCTGCCATTATACATTCTACTATGTAAAGTATGATATCATGGAGCGGATTAGGTTCCATTCAATGTCTTCATAAATAATTTGGATAATGGCATAGAGAGCACACTTATAAAGCTTAAGGACAATACCAAGCTGGGAGGGGTGCAAGTCCTTTGGAGGACAGGATTGGAGTTCAAAGTGATTTTGACAAACTGGAGAAATGGTTTGAAATAAATAGGATGAAATTCAATAAGGGCAAACATAAAGGACTTCACTTAAGAAGAAATAATCAGTTGCAAAAATACAAAATAGGAAATGACTGCCTAGGAAGGAGTACTGCAGAAAGAGATCTGGGGATTATAGTGGATCACAGACTAAATATGAGTCAACAATGTAATACTGTTGCCAAAAAAAAGAAAGTGAACACCATCCTGGGATGTATTTTCAGGAGTGTTGTAAACAAGACATGTAAAGTAATTCTTTCACTCAGCTCAGAACTGATGAGGTATCAACAGAAGTACTGTGTCCAGTTGTGGGCACCATACTTCAGGAAAGATGTGGACAAACTGGAGAAAGTCCAGAGGAGACCAGCAAAAACAGTTGAAAGTCTAGAAAACATGAGCTACAAAGAAAGACTTAAAACGTGTTTAGTCTGGAGAAGTGAAGACTGAAGGGGGACATGATACCAGTCTTCAGGTACATTAAAGGTTTTTATAAAAAGGAGGGTGAGGACAGGACAAAAAGTAAATTGCAACAAGGGAGATTTAGGTTAGATATTAGGAAAAACTTTCTATCTGTCAGAAGAGTTAAGCACTGGAGGTTGTGGATTATCCATCATTGGAGGTTTTTAAGAATAAGGTTAGGCAAACACCTGTCAGAGACAATCTCGATAACACTTAGTCCTGCCTCTGTGCAATGGACTGGACTGGATGGCTTATTGAGATCTCTTCCAATCCTACATTTCTATGATTCTATGATTTTTCTGCACCCAGCTAAAAATCAATTCATACCCTGAAGTATGACGATGTATGCCATCCTGCTCTAGCATCAGGCAGTTAGGTGGGAGAGCAACTGAAGACTTTAAACAGGCAGGTATTATAGCAGCAAAAGACCCTCTTCACCTAGCTCCAGGGTCTTACACAGATGATTAGGTGCCTAAAGAGATAGGGCTAGAGCACACAAATCAATGACTTGTGCATTAAAAGAGCAAGTATCCAATTACACTTGCTGATTATTAGAATGTTGCTATTCACTGCCCTAAAGTTGTATGTAAAATCTCTGTGACATATGTACAGACAAGAACACAGATAGATTAGCGAGCCAATTTGTGGGAAAGAACAGTCTCATTGTTTGAATAAAGGTTTTAGCTTTCAAGGAAATGTACACACTTTAATGCTTGAAAGCAAACAAAAAAACTATGATTCTAGAACTCTTAGTCAGCAAATACTCCTGCCATGTCTATTAATAGAACAAGTAAATATTTTCCTTTTTCATATTTTACAAATAACCTCGCTGTGTGTCACTTTTCTATGTTCACATTTCAATGACTAGTTCTGGTGTTTTATTACTGAACTTCTATATTTACAGACAACCAACAGTTCCTAAATGTGGGAGTGTATTATTACAGCTGGTCAGAACATTTCAAAAAGTGTAAAATTTAGTCCAAAAAACAGGGAGAGGTAGCATAGTACCAGCATTATTTTCATTAAAGTTAATCAGAATGACAGGCAACAAATCAACAACAAAAGGATTACAAAATTAGAGCAAAAACAACAACAAAACTTGCTTAATAGAAAATGTATCCCCTTTTCAACTGTGAGGTTGTGGCATGTTTCTCATTTTCAGTATTTTTAGTATTAAAGACCGATTGGCCTGCGGTTTCTAAATTATGTACTATTAAATGATTAAGTCTCATTTTCTTTCACCAGGATCCTTTTCAAGACTATACGGGACCATTAATGTCAGCTTCGCATCCCGTGAGTCTACACTTGGTAAATGTATCATGCTACAGCCAGCACAAAACTTTCAACCAGAAGGTGGCTCCTTTGTAACGTGACCTTCCTACCTGATGGTTGATAAATTTGTACTGGCTATTCGTGAATTCCCATTTATTTCCTTAGCTCTCGAAGGCACAGCGTTTACTCCTTACTGTCCTGTTCCTGCAAAGACTTATTCACATGCTTGACTTTACACCACTGAAGTCACT
>ML677348.1:10110252-10137102 GCA_007922305.1 Dermatemys mawii
GTTAGTCTTTAAGGTGCCACAGGACTCTTTGTCACTTCTGCAATACACACACGGGGGCTGAATTAAGATTGCACAAGTAGCCTGAACTCTGGCATTTCCTAACTCTAGTGTTCTTTTAACTTAGTTTGTGAGTGTGTAATTCTGAATTCTTTAGGAAAACAAACTGAAAAAACAGTAGTTCTGTCTTCTGGCATCATATTGACAACCTCATGGTTTCATCAGCAGGGTTGGAGCTTTGAGCCATAACACAACCATCTGACACTTGAGCTAACAGAGTAGCTGACAGCCACAATAGGTTGTTATCCTCCACAGAGATCAGTGGACTAGCATTAGATGGAGATGAGACACACTCTTTCTCAGAAGGCTACACAGCTATTTGCTGACAGCAGAGGAATGGACATCTTTGGTTCCATTCCAATCTCTAGAGAGGAGCATGCTCTAGTGAGAACAGACTCTTTTGCTCCAACCATCTTTGTCCTGTTTCTTCCCCGACTCTTGCTCTTTGTCCCAGTCCCATTTTCCTTGCCTACATAGTCCCAGTCTCCACTCCTCAGACTTCTTATCCCAGTCTCCTTGCCTAGCAAGTCCTAGTCTCGCTACCCCAGACTCTCCACTCCCAGCCTTTCTCACTTTCCCCTATATCCCAGTTTCCTTGCCCACACAGTATACTACCCCCATTACCAGTTCTTCATCCAGTTGGTCTCTATCCTCCCTCTGGCCTCCATATATGCTCCTCTCTGTCCACATTCACCATCCCCACTGGCTCCTGGTCCAAATATTCTTTCCCGAGCTCCTTGTCTAAACTCAACATTCCTCTCCCCAGCCACCTGGGGCCTTGTCCCAACCTCTTTGCCTAGCCAGTCCTAGTTCTTCCCACACACCCTGGCTCTCCGTCAGATATGTTTCTCCTCCTTCCTCACCTCCTTTCCCTCACGCCACTAGTTCTCAGTCTTAGTTTCTGCTCCAGTTTGCAGTCCCAATCTCCTCGCCTTGCCAGAACTTCAGTGCCAGTTTCCTTATTACCTGCCTGCCACCCTTCAACTCCAGTTTCTTCCCTCATCCCAGCGCCTTGTCTCCTCTGCCTTTGAATCAGGCAGCTTTCTCCTCCACACTGCCTGGTCCCAGTGAGGTGTGTGGGGCTGGAAGGAGGTCACTGAATGCACAGCATAGAGTCTCCCCACTCTCAGCTGGATGACTGTATCCAGCACAGCCTATACCAGCCCAGAGCAGCAATTGCAAGGAAAGTCCTGCTTAGCCTTGGGCTGAAGCATCCCCTATGCACATAGACTCTTTGGGGAATTTAGCTGCTAAAACCCCTGCACATGTGCAAACGGTGATTTTTTTTTTAAATAAAAGGCTTATAACTTGGCCAAATTCAGGCAGATTTTCATGGGCGCACCAAAGGCACAGACCTCACACAAAAGCCCCCCTCTCTGCCATATTTCAGGTCCCTGCCCCAAAGGATGAGGCTGTCAGAGCTTTTGAAAGAAAAGGTTGCCAGGATTTTTTAACGTGGGCAAAACAATGTACTTTCCCAAGCTGAACTGTTCTGGTTGAAATGTTCAAAAACAAATTCATCCTGTGGCAAACACATGGCATGAAAAATTTCAGGCCAAACAGTTAAAGTTTGGCAGTTATATGCAGCTGAAAACAGGGTCTTATAATGCAACACACACACACACACAGAGGCAGAGATTAATGCACCATTTCTTACTTTATTTTTATTGCATGTCACCCACACATTGCCGTCACAATGAGTTGTTGCTCCAGTTAAGTATAACTGCCAGTATCAGTATTGCATGAAATATAGCCCTAATTTTAGCTGGGAGCACTCATAACTGATGTTTCTTAAGAACTGAATGGATCAGTTTATATGAAGAATCTAAAAATAATGTGTGTTATTATACTGTAGAAAATCAATGGGAAAGTCCAACGTGAGAATGAAAACTTTGGGTGTGGGAATTGAATCACTTGAACAGTTATTTGATGATTAAGTATTATTGCTTACATCATTGACTTATTCCATTACACCACTCAAGTTTCTCAATGTCTGTTTAGAGAGGTTTCAGCGGAAATGTTACTAAAACACTGTCATGACCATGGTTTTTCTGTGTTACTAAATGAATAATGTAGCACACCCTTCCTGTGTTCTTTTAACCATACAAACTCGGGGGAGGAGGATGTTAAACTTAATAATAAACTAGAGGTTGCATTTATATTTCCATACAGACAACAAACCAACTCACTGAAGCAAAAAGCCAAACGAATGAGAACCATCACTTGATATGACTCTAATGCTCTATTTACACACAACGGGGACAGAAATGGCAACTCTTCCTTAGGCAAGACCCAAACACTTACCTTGATTACCAAAAGTAAACCTTTGAACATGCCTTGTTCATTTCTTGCCTTAATTACTGCAACCACCTTTGGCCTTCACACGTCTCAGTTTTTCTCTCTCCACTCTCTCCCAAATAACTATCCTTTCAAAGCATGTTTGTTGTTCCATCCCTCAGTCCCTCCCTCTGTCATTTCACGTCAGTTTTAAGATCCTTGTTCTCAGCTCCACCCCAGCTCACCTCTCAACTCTTTTCTCTTTGCTTCATCTCAACCAACTTTCCACCCAGTCCTTTAACTGCTACCTTTGTCTACTTCTCATACTGAGCTTCATGCCTTCTTTTTACACTGCCTTTTATTCTTGGAAATAGGAATAGTAGGAACATAGATGTATCGATTCAGAAGGTATTCAGAAGTACTCTGAAAGTTTTTTAAAGTAACAGCTGACATCGTGATGAAATGTCACATCCAGTCTGCTTAGTTCTGTGAATGGGCTCAACATTCCTCCCAGTCAGGAAGCTTTTGTCTCAACTGCCTCCACTTTGGCTTTGCTTTGGGACACAATGAATGAAATTTTTAACTAGATATGTCAGTGATTCTAATCCTACACAAGTTGACTGCAGACAGCAAAGCACAATCTCTCTTGGCTACAGAAATGTCTGACTACTTGTGTCAGCCACATAATGGCTAATAGCCATTAATGGACTTAAGAATCAGAGGGGTAGCCATGTTAGTCTGGAACTGCAGAAGTGACAAAGAGTCCTGTGGCACCTTAAAGACTAACTAAAGTATTAGAGCATAAGCTTTCGTGGGCTAATACCCACTGCATCCGACGAAGTGGGTATTAGCCCACGAAAGCTTATGGTCTAATACTTTAGTTAGTCTTTAAGGTACCACAGGACTCTGTCACTTCATTAATGGACTTAAGCTCTGAGAACTAGATAAATTCATGGAGGTTAAGTCCATTAATGGCTATTAGCCAGGCTGGGTAAGGAATGGTGTCCCTAGCCTCTGTTTGTCAGAGGGGGGTGATGGATGGCAGGAGAGAGATCACTTGATCTTTACCTGTTAGGTTCACTCCCTCTGGGGTACCTGGCATGTCCACTGTCGGTAGACAGGATACTGAGCTAGATGGACCTTTGGTCTGACCCAGTACGGCCCTTCTTATGTTCTTACATATGTAGAAATCAGGGAACATAGGCCTGGCAAGAAACTATGCAAAGGGCCAGAGAGCACTTTACATTTAGAAGAGCTATCTGTCCTCAGCCAAGCATGGCTCGAAGGCCTGAGAAAAGCAATTCTTCAGAGGCAAGGAGAACTTATATTGACCTAGCAGAGCTGATGACCGGAGCTAACCACCACATTTCAAGAAAAGATGATTTGTGCTTCAAGTGGCTCATAAAAATTACAGAAGCTCCATATCAACTCCCTTTTTGGTATCAGTGTTATATCTAAAAATATATGAAAACGTTTGGCAGTAACTGATTACTCTGGTGACTTCTAAATGCTGTTCTTTTAGTGAAGACACGTGGCCACAAAGCAATGTCACACAGTCCATTCTGGGATTAAGAGCATGTTGGATAGATAAGGAGAACAACTGTGCTTCGTTGTAAAACTTTCAGTAATACACATACACAGGAACCATCATTTCAGATGCATTTCTGAGCATGCTTCAAAAAATGGCTGATTGCCAAAAACTTCAAACAAACTGCAATCCTGCATCGAGGATCCATTATTAGCATTTTCCTCCAGAAAGGAACTTATTTGCCGTGTCTCCAAAGAGTACAGCACACAAAGAGATTAGGCCTGACTATTGCACAGCTGATTCAATGTGTGTTGGCCGGGTAGAACCACTTTCAGCATGGCTAGATGCCTGCTGGAACATAACTGGGTCCTCACTGTCTTTTGTTCAGCGTATCCCCACTTGGCACAGCTTCCCTCTTCCTGTGCCCCAAATGACTTCCTCTTCCTCTTTCAAAACCCGCCTTAAACCATGTTTTTTATGTAATCTTCCAATTCTAGCCTCTCCCAGCTTTGCCTTGATCCTTAATCATTTGCACGGTCCCTGGCTGAACTGAACTAAAAGCCCCTCAGGACCAGCAACCATTCCTATATGTACAGTGCCATGAACACCTAAGGGAGCATATTAGTAATACAGTAGTGGTGGAAGACACAGTCCCCAGGCCTGATTCGCAGTTATACTAATCCCCATTTATATTGCTCTGGCAGTGGAAAGGGGTCTTAATGTGCGTGTAGCTGTAATTCACACACTGTCAGGCCCTTTTAGACTGCCACAGCAGAGTAAAGGGCACAAAGGGTATGTCTACACTGCATTTTATAACCTGTGGCAGCAAGTCTCAGAGCCCAGGTCTACAGACTCGGGCTCATGCTATGGTGCTAAAAACAGCTGTGTAGGCGTTTGGACTCAGGCTGGAGCTCAGGCTCTCAAGCTCAGGGTGGGCGGTGGCACAACAGGCAGGCTGCTGTTTGTAGTGTGGTAGTACAAGTCTGAATCTAGAGATCCGCACTCCCAGACTCACCGCTGTGGGATTACAACACAATGTAGACATAGCCTTGGTGTAACCGAGAACAAGGGCCCCTGTGTATGTCACCTGAAGTTTTATGAAGCCCTTCACAATTACTGGGAATTAAAGGCACTAGGATAAGATTTTATTTCTTTATAATACTATCTGCCATTATTGCCACAAGTCAGACTAGACTGTGAGAGCGGATACAATGCTTAGCTCTTCTAGTAGTAAATGATGTTAACAGATTTTAAGGACAGAAGGAACCACTGTGATCATAGGTCTCATCTCTGCATAATACAGGCCCCAGAACCTCACTGAGTGATTCCTACATGTAGCTCGATAACTTGTGGCTGAATTAGAGCATCTTTTAGAAAGAAATCCAGTCTCTATTTAGACTTCAAATGATGGAGAATTCACCATAGCCCATGGCAAGCTGTTCCAATGATTAATTACCCCCATCTTAAAAGCTGGAGCTTTACTAACCATTTGATTTTGTCTAGCTTCATCTTCCACCTATTGGATCATACTATGCCTTTGACTGCTAGATTAAAGAGCCATCCCTGCATCAGCTCAAGACGTCTCATTTATATGTTTAAAACATTTAACCCTTTAAGTCTCTCACTATAAAGCAAGTTTTCCAGACCCACAGTCATTCTTGTCGCTCTTCTCTGAACCCTCTCCAATTTTTCAACACCTTTTAAAAATGTCTAGAGCTGTATACCTATAAACTAGTATTACAGCTGTGATGAGAGCAGATTGCGCTGTACTCTTATCAAAAATAAGAGAAGTTACACAATGGCATGAAATGGAGTAAATATCACATTAAATTTTGGTATAAACCTAAGCAAAGTATATCTTTAGATTATGCTTGTGAAGTTATTGGTCCCATTGGTGCTCTGTGCTCTCACTGGTCTTTTGGCACTCTCATGTCTTTGTCACATTCCCAGATAGCATCAAAGTGAAAATTTAAATGTTCACACAGAAAATGAATTGTGAGTTGTTATTATAAATTTCCCCTTCATGCTTATGTTCAGCTCTCACAAAGCCTATAGGTCTGCTGCTACCAACAGTTATTTTCATTCATAGTCCCAAAGCCTTTAAAAGGAATAGGCACAGAAGGAAGTACCTTTTTGCAGCATTATCTGTAAATAAAAAACAAACTCTCTCTCTCTCTCTCTGTGTGTGTAGGCATGTGTGTGAGATATGCATGTACACAGTCCTTCAAATTTAAAACATTTACAACATCATGTCATTCAGTTCTTCAGTTTTAGCTCAATGATCTCTTAAAATATATTCCCAGATAGTGCCTTAGCATAACAGTGGTATTTTTGACTCCCCCAACCATACCTTATTCTTCCCCTCTATCATTGCCATGTGTTGAGTGATGCTCTGGATTCTGTTTCCTGTGTTGCTGCCACTTTTCAAGATGAAAGGTCCCTCGGTGTTAGAGCAAACTTCATACCTATGGACAGGAGAAATCAAGTGCTTCTTTTAGCAAAATAAGTGTGGAATGAACAGTTGATTCAGAAGAACCAGTATCAGGGGCAGCCGTGTTAGTCTGTGTCGACAAAAACAACAAGGAGTCCGGTGGCATCTTAAAGACGAACAGATTTATTTGGGCACAAGCTTTCATGGGTAAAAAACCCTCTTTGTCAGCTGCAACTGATGCCCAAATAAATCGGTTACTCTTAAAGGTGCCAGAAGAACAAGTGGGTGTCCTAAGCACCTGATGCTCCTAAAAGAAAATGGGAGCTGCAAGGGCTCTGATAAGCTGGCCAATTACATCTTTCACTCTTGAGGGAAGTTTGGATCTGGAGCTGAACTTCAACCTTCAGCCCATGTTTGCTAATGATTCCAAGAAGCAAAGTTCTTTGGACTCTGTGTCCTTGTTTGACCCACTGTAGAGTTGGGCTTCAGGTGTGAAATTCAAATACAGACCAGAATCTGAACTGAATCACAATTTGGGATTGTTTTGAGCACAGTATTCTGATTCCCGTGTTCCAAAGTTTGAAGCCCACCATCCTGATTCAGCCTTAGCTTTAATTATTATTTATATTATTTTAAGACTTAAAATGCTGACAAATTTTAAAAACTTCTGAGGTCAATTTTTTAAAAAAATGATTCCGATGCAATTTCTTTATGTGCCGGTTCTGTTGGTTATCATAAAAAATTATGTCACAAGCTCTAATTTTCTTTGTTTCAGCAGATTATCTTCCACATGTTATCTTTCAGTTTACAAATGGTAAAATATCTACTGCTGTGACTTCCTGTTTACTAGATGGGGAATAAAATTTATAACCAAATCATCTTACAAATTAACACAATAAAGTTATATCTAACTGCCAAAGGGGTTCAAACATTTTTTTAAAAACTGAATTAAAATCATATTACATTAATGCCTACTACAAATTGGCTTTTAATCAGAACATTCAAATGTGGTCATGATGAAACTAATTTGTTTTCCAACGCTTAATTTGGTACATATGGAAATAAACACTTTGGAATGCTTGTTACATTCTGTCCATCTCAAATATTTTCTCACGACATCTAATTATATTTTTAACTATCCCATTCAATCCCAATTTAAAAAGTAGAGCTTGGCCATTCATTTGTGTAAGAGCTCTTTCAAGTTTGATATCAAAGTTTTTAAATATATCACATTTAATGTTCATCAGCAAATTGGATTCATATGTACATCAGGCTGTTTGGAGAAGTCACCTTTAAAACCACTTGGCTGTGCACTGACAGCTACTGCTAAACTGATCAGAGAATCAAATAACTCTACATCTTGCTTGTTTCCTTCATTGTTTTTGTATCACTGTAGATGGTTTACACCATACAATAATTTTAAAATGTTTTGCCTTACACCAAGAATATTACATTAACTGATGTTACGTTAACTAATTTAACAACCTTTCAAAATGATGATTCATTAACTAATTTGGACATCATTACAGATGTGGCTTTCTACCTCAAGAATTCCCTGCCATGCAGGGACGGCTCAGCCATCTTACAGAAGTGAAGGGACAAGCTCATTCACATGAAGGGTGGGGGAAGCGATGGAGAGGATTGACATGGCAGTTATGCGCTATGAGTAAAATCCACAAAGCAACTCAGGCACCTAAACGCCAGTGTTAGGTGCCTAAGTCTCCACTGCGACACAAAACCGCTGCTTGGCTGCTTCCTAACTTTGTAGATCAGGAGTGGGCAAATTTTTTGACCCGAGGGCACATCAGGGTTGCAAAACTGTGTGGAGGGCTGGATAGGGAAGGCTGTGCCTCCCAAAACAGCCTGGCCCCGCCCTCATCTGGCCCCCTTCCCTTCCTGTCCTTTATTCCCCCCCTCAGAACCCTCAACTCCAACCCTCCAACCCCCCCTGCTCCTTGGCCCCTGACTGCTTTGTGGATTGCATAAGGCCCCTGTCTCCCCCCACCCTTCATTATTTAGACAGCCTACGTGCCTAACTGGGCTTTGTGAATAGCAGTGTGGTTCCTGTGATTTTCTAGAAGTTCGGTGCTGTGATACTCAACGTTGCAACACCTGTGTCCCTTCATGTGTCCTGCCCTATCTACCCAAACACTTCTCTCATGCTTTCCATATGCTATTTCAAAAATCAGTTTCTGTGAGCACACTCGTGGTGGCCTGAATGAGTGGATGGGATATAACTTTAAGACAGTTTTGTCAACTCATTCAAGAGCACAAAAAACAAAAATAGGCTTTAGAATGGTTCAAATAAAGTTAACTCCTGTCCACTTTGGCTGCACCACTCTTCAACAAAAACAGTGTTTTTAACAGCCTGTTTGAAAAACAGGAAACTAAATTGGAGGAAACTGTAATATAGATGGGGCCAATAATGCTTCCATATTGCTGTGATTTGCAGGACATACTCAGTGACCTTGAGACTGTCTGTACACAAATTATTATTCATCTAGTCTCTTGCAGTTGGGGCAGGGGAGGGATCTTGTCATTATCAAACGAGGCATCATGATCTCAGTTCAACTGTTTTTCTTGTCCCTCGGGTGTTTCTTTGTCAGATTTTTGCCCTTTGAGGCAGGTGAAATTGTAGTCCTGCCTCACTGAATACATTGACGTCTCTTTGCTGCAGTGTTGAAAGTCTGGCCTCTTTTTGATAAAAGTACTTGTTGAAAAACATAATTTGGCAAGGGAAGGTGGGAAGGTTTAGACGAAAAAGGCTTCACAATCAGAATTATGCTGTGCATCAGCTATGCCAGAGATCTCATAAATCTCTTATAGGTCTGCAGCCTCTGAACGTAGTTGAAATTATTCTCTATAAGAGAATAATTTACAGGGAAGTATGTATGATTAGATGTATAAGAACTTCTCTTTGGGACAGAGACTATCTCTGTCATATGTCTGTATGATGCCCAGCATAATAATAATAATTCATAAGAAAAATATTGGATGGAATTTTCCTCAGAGATGCATATATCTGGCTTCTATTGACTTCACATGTTATATTATGTTCACACTGCTGACTATAATAGTAATGCAATTATAATGGAAAATCAAATTCATTAGTACCAGTTAGCCACATTTTAAATGACTTTCTAATTCTATTCTCAAATAATTAAGCATATCAATGCAGAACAAGAATGGTTTTCAGTGTCCTGACTTTGTTAGCCAGTTCAGTACCTAATTTTTTCCCCCGACTTATTTCCAACTGAGCCACATAGTATCATTGTTTAACCCAGCAGAATTGGTTAGAGCTGTGAAATAGGTAAAGGAGAATAATTAAAATTATGCCTCCTGCTTTGGTGTATAATGGCAGGTATCTTGTAACAGAAAAGGGAAAGTCTGAGGTGGATTTAAATATAAGCACTGAGCCAAGTTTGTGCTTATGTAATGATGTTTGAAAAGGTATAGACAAGAATGAAGCTATACAAGTCCATTCTGGCCGGGACTGAAAAATCATAATCATCTTCCAATTATTTCAACTGATGTTTCTCTGTGGGTCTCCTCATATCACTTCATCTATGCATTTTTGTGTGTGTTGTTTGCCAATCTCTTCAAATTATTCCCTATATAAAATAGGTGAGGTGCTCCTATTTGTAACCAAAAATCTGTATTGCTGCAGGGAAATCCCAAAAATCTTTGGGAATCAGAGACTGAAATGATTGTTACCTGGATCTCTCCAGAGCTAGGGGAACTCCAGTTGAGCGGAGTTTAGTTTCCTTGAACACCCAGGAGGGTGTACTCCAGAACTGGAGTCAGACCAATGGAAAGCACACAACACAAACAGCAATTCACAGACAACTTAGAGCTGTTCCAGCAGGCTCATAAGCAATGCAATCAGTCTCCCCAGTCTTACACCTGCCTTCACACAGATCCTTTCATGCCCTTTCGTGCTAGTTCCATGTATACACATGTAGGGAAGTGTATATAACAAGGCACAATCTGACCTTAGTGTCTACACTAAGAGGTAAGGAGAAAGGAGATTCATGGGGGGCCAAAGAATAGGATCCCTTCCCCCTGTGACTGAAGGGATCGGGGTCCATTGTGCCAAACATAGACAGTCCAGGCCCCAAACAGCTTCCAGTCTAAGCAGGACTGACAAAAGGTGAAAGAAAGGAAGTATTATCATCCCCATTTTACAGACAGGGAACTGAGGCACAGGGACATTAATGGTGAAATCCCAACCCCCACTGAAGTCAATAGCAAAAATTCCATGACTATCAATGGGGACAGAATTTCATCCCAAGGGACTTGCCCTAGGTCACACAGGGAGTCTGGACGACCTGGGACTGAATCCAGAGCTCTGGAGTCCCAGGCCAATTTCTTAGCTACAAGACCTGGTAAATTGTTTCTCTTGAATTCCGTTTTCTCTTCCCCTAATTAAGATGTGTGCATGCGTGTGTGTATACAAACACACACGCTTTAGCCCTGTTGTGTCAAGTGCTTGAGAAATAGGCTATTCATCTGTAAAACCAGAAGCCATTAATTCTATTTTGGATTTTCAGAGGAAAATGCCAAAAGGGGAAGAAGGGGTCAAAGCTGTTAATCTGACACTCCATATTCTCAGGAAGCTCAAAGCACATGCATCGTAGTTACAGTCAGAACGCAAAAAACTCCCGCCTTTTAAAGAAAGGACTTCAGACCATGGGCAAATTTAACTCCCTGGTTTTCAGTTTTATGAATTTACACTCTTGTAAGGGATTTTCCTTGGTTGGTTGTGAGAGTTTTTTGGAACCAGAAGTTCAACTTTAAATGCCATTTGTGGAACTGGCCACATACCAGCACTTCAAAAGTAATTTGGGGGAGGGGCGTGAGCCTGACTCTTAAGAATACATCAAGCTCTTAAGGAAGTAAAGTGTGCCATGTTTGAAGATGCAAAGATAATCACAGTGCTGGGAACCTTCTTGTGTAGAGGAGGAAGCCAAACAACAAGAGGAAAGCAGCATATGCTTCTGATTTCGCACAGGAAGCTCACAGCACCTCCTGCCAAAGCAAGATAAGAAAACTCCCATGGCCTATTCTGGACAAGGCCACTGTTATCAACCTTAGCTTCACACTGTCCTCACTCTACTCCACAGCTCTCTCCCCTTCCTAATGAGTTTCAGAACTCTTACCTCTATTTGCATACCACATGCCAAGCATAATAGTGTGGTATATTTATAACTATTGATGGGGAAAAGTTTCCAGGGTGAGAGTGTACTACATGGCATTTTGGCTTATTCCACTGAAGTCAAAACACAAACCAGTTTCATTCTAGAGCCTAATAGGTATAAACACCAGTATTAAAATAAAAAATAGTCATGTTACCAATATTGATAGTTTACATTGATTTGTGAGGGCCTAGGCAAAGGATTTTTCTAGTTATTCTCCGAGTGTACTGAACTTCCTGTATTACAGAGGGACCTGAACCCAAACTCTAGAACCCAGCAAGCCCCAACTTGGAACAAGATCTGAAATTTGCAGCTCAGATAATACTGTGTTGAGTACCGATATAAGAACCTAGATATCTGTATTATAGTAGGAAAGAGAGTGGCAACTTCTGTATTCACATCATTTGAATTCCTCATTCCCAAACCTACCAGTCAGATCCTGGGAGCCTACCAAAGCTGTCCCAGACTTAAAATCTTATTTAGGCCTCAAAAGAGTCTTTCATTCTCAGCAAATCCATAGGTATCATAAAGAAATTTTGAGATCTTAAGAGCAACTGACATCTTGTCTGATATCTTCATCTTATTCAAGGTGTTTCTTGTATTTATTAACTGAGTTGTAACGGTTATCAGGCACTGTCAATCAATAACTACTTCTGTGAAGCTGGAGTAATGAGACTAAATTGGGAGACAGCACAGGTACTAAGAGCAAGAGAAAGCCACACAGCAACTGGGGTTAATAACTTTTAACACTGGTTAAAAAAATAAAACCAAATCATATCGCCTTTCTCTGTGTCTATCATGTTTATACTAAAGAATTGTCTTCATCAGAGTTTGGGTGAACTTACTGTCAAGAAATTAAGTGATTTGCATTACTCAAGATGTGATCATGACAACACTGACTTAAAGATACAGGATCTGGAAAACCTAAGCTCTAGAATCATGAAGAACCTAGGGAAATTAGTTTCCCCTTTGGTTACCAAAAATGCAAATTACATGAGACTATGCTTATCTGCACGTTGGGGTTCTATAACAAAAGCCATCTGTGCTGTTGTGTAAATCCATAGCATAGTGCAAAGCAATCACACATTGTTAGGAATCCTGAATCATTTTCAGCCAGAAAACAAAGGGGCATAAGAGTAGTAAGGAGCAAGGGGATGTTGTAAAATGTCTTCTATGGGGGTGAGGAAGGATATTTGCTGGGATGTTGCCAATGTGTTTGAATATAATTGGCTGCCAGTGTTATAATGTGTTTACCTACTGAAGAGCCAAGGCAGGGTGACCAGACAGCAAATGTGAAAAATCAGGACAGGGGGTAAGGAGTAATAGGAATCTATATAAGAGAAATACCCAAAAATCAGGACTGTCCCTATGAAATCGGGACATCTGGTCACCTTAAGCCAAGGTATAAATGTTCCTTTGCTACTGCAGGTGCTGTGTCAAAAATAATTAGTGATAGGGTGAAATCGTGGCCCTATTGATTTCAATAGGGCTGGGATTTCACCCAGAATGGCCAGCCTACCCTATTAAAGGAGTAAATAAATAGCAATATGCTTGGAGCACATTTTCAGTAAGTGTTAGGACATGGCTACATTTTAACAAATTGTTTCTCTTTTTTAAAGGTATCTTTGTATTTTAGTGCTTATGGAAGGGGGCCAGACTGAAAGCCTGGTACATGAAATCCTCCGTTTATTCACAGTAACGGGTACAGCATGAGCAGTAGTGTTACAATTTTCTCCACACTGACTCCTCAATGTGTCTCAGATCTGACCTGGAGATGAGAAGGGATGCCATTCTTCACTGTCAGTGGTCCTTGGCCTCTCTGCTGTGGCTGTCACAGGTGCCAGTTAGGGCCAGCCTAGGTGGTAGTTTGTGATGTCAGTGCCTGCCCACTGGAAGCTGATCAGACATCACAAGTTTATGTCAGATTTGACACCTACCATCTTGCAGATGGCAACCAACTGTTGGTCTCTACCAACCAGCACAACTCAATGGAGTCATTCAAGCTCCTCTTTGTGTGAAAAGAAATGGGAGACCTCTGGCCAAAGACTGAAAAGTTATGCGTTAATGAGCAGCAGAGGAGCACAGGACTGCTCAGTGACCACTCCCTTGGGCTGTGTCACTTGTGTGTAGGATGAAGACAAAAGTTTCTTTTCAATCTCTCTGCTCAGGTGGGTAGTGGGGAGGGGGTGGAGAGTGTAGGTTCTTTGTGAGAACCCAGGTATCTCAGGTCCCATGCTTGAACTCTGGCTCTCTTTCTCC
This sequence comes from Dermatemys mawii, assembly GCA_007922305.1. Lineage (NCBI taxonomy): Eukaryota > Metazoa > Chordata > Testudines > Dermatemydidae > Dermatemys > Dermatemys mawii. The sequence continues at coordinate 10,124,000 of ML677348.1, forward strand.
TGGTATAGATCCTTGTTACTTCTCATGTACATTAAAAAGCAAGTGACAGAAAGCATGACACTCTCCCCCCACTCCCCCCAGGCTTTTCTGACATATAGCCATGGATTTAGGGGAAAGCTGGATGGGAATTACAGGCATAAGAACATCAGTCTTTCTTATTATTATTCATGTGTAGATGGATTATACAATCGGTTCTCTTTGCATGGTCACAGCTTCAAGCACTATAACTTGTCCTGAACTATTTGTTGGGGCTGCTACTGAAGACTGTTCTGAATTTTCTCATACAAAACAGTATCATTCTAAGAGCTCCCAGTATGATCAGGAAATTTGTCTGGGGCACAGAATGAAAAGAAAAGTCAGATGTGTCAGAAGCCAGGAATAACATTCCTACCTCAACTAAATTGCCTATATTCGTCTCATGACGATCATAAACCCCTTAGAGACCCTACTTTTTGTTTTACTTTTTTTTTTTTTTGGCTCTCATATCCATGACAGATACATTAATCTATATAATTAAGTGTCCTAAAATAGATCATGCAGATGACTTGCAAATGGTTGCTGAAAGGATGAGTACTCCTCCAATTGCTTTGCACCTTGTGAGACCAGTGGCCCACCAGGAAAGTGACAGTCTTTGAAAGCAAACATGCATCAATTTTTCTGGTCATGAAGGCGACATGGGATTATTATACCTTGGTTTTTGTTACTGGCTAATTTCATTTTGCTTCTTGACACTCTGCTTCCTGCTGCACACTGCTCAGCAGTTCTTACAAATTCAGAATAAGATTTTGTTTCAGCCAATCCTTCCTTCCTTCCTTCCTTCCTGGTCCTCCACCTCCTTTCCTCCCTCTGCTAGATGCTAATCACTCAGATCTCCTGTACAGTCACTGGGACTCAGCCTCTCACTTTCTCTCTCTGACTCTGAGAAAGGGCCAATTCCCCTACCTTTCCCATAGCTGAGATGAGCACTGGCTGGAGCGATGGAGATGTTGCTCAAAGCATAACAACAGAGCTAACAGCTGAAAGGTCTTTCCTTACTGTTGCACCAGAGATTGGTTTTAACGTTTCATTTAGTGGAGGAGGAAAGGACACCCTCAAGTATCAGGACTTCTGAGAAGTCAGAAGGCTAAAGGGAAGGACCATAAAGGTAATAAGAGCAAATGGTGCAATCTGACTCCGTGTATTCTCAGTGCTCAGATCTCTGATTTGGATGTACAGTCCAAGCTCAGGGTTTCCAAGGGAACACAGGCAAATATTGTTCAGTGACTGCTACACTAGTCTATTTTCTCTACTCAAACAGAACATTTTGCTCAGCCAAGAATGCAGTCAAAAGACCCCACTTAGATCCTGATGCAAAGCCCTGTATTTGCATCCTTCCAGGCCCCAGATCATCATGAAATCTTCATCTTCACAATAAAACTGTTATATAGGAGCAATCTTATTACTGACCAGGAAGACGAGAGCCTCTTCCTCCTATGCTACACTTCTCCAGATTATCTGGCATGGCACAGTTGTCTCACATCCACCCAAACAACGTATGGGCTACTAGTATTATCACTAAACAGAGCTGCCATTCAGGGCAATGATGACTCAAGGTTTAAGGAGGATACTGGAATTCCTCTCCAGTGGTCCTGGTTGGAGATACATGGCTCTATACAGCAGTTCCCTCCCTGTACTGCTCACCAGACAATGCAAATTCCATCTGCCAGTGAACAGCTGAGCGGTAGTGGAGACAAAGAGCCACTGCTGCACTGAGCTGCTGCTAATGCCCTGCCAGGTGGTCCATGCTCAGCACTGCTTTGGGCAGAGGACTTAGGACAACGCTGAGTCAATTGTGGCACTGGATGTCCGAGGAGGGGGAAAGCCAGCCCTAAAGAGAGGCACAAAAAAGGAGGAGGATGAGATTGAGCAGAGGGAAATATTTAGAGAGAAGAAGGAAAATGTTAATAAGAGGGAAGATGGGGACAAGGGTGCGGAAAAAATACTGACAGACATAGAATAAAAGTAAATTGCTATGTAAAGGGGATGAGGGAATAAAAACAAAGGAGTAAAAATGTTTACGCTATATTTTGAGTAAGGTTTGCTTAATATAATGAAATAGAATGATAAACGCATTAATAATTATATTTAAGCACATATACAGTCTGATCTTGCAACCATTTATGATAATAGCAAAGCTTCCATTGACTTCAGCCATGCAGGAGTGGTACATAGTTTAGGAGTCCCACTGGTTTTAAAGATTCTGTGTGTTCCAGACATAGCACCTATCTCTAACTTGGGGAATCCTTTTCACTGTCGTCCAATATTTTCAACTGGTTGAACTTCTGAAAGGACACTGTTTATTCACAGTATTATTTGCACAATATCCAAACGCATTTCCATTTTGGTTTAATTACAGTAAGTAACAGTCCTCTGGGATGTCTGGGACATTGTATTTTCTTATGTTTTAAACCAGCTTGGTTTGATCCATCTCCAGTTTTAAAAAGAGACCTTGGCAACATCTTGTATCTTGTGCTTAAGCATTCTTTTATGAGACTTGAGAAACTATGATTAAGACCTATTTTAAATCTAGTACTGCTGAAATTTGAACGATCAAGCTTTTGGTTCATTTAAGGCACATAATGAAGCCTTTGATAGCATTTACAATATGCACAGTAGATTCATCAGAAATAATTGTTTGCCACATTTACTGTATCATTATAAGAAGGACAGACTATGGCAAACTATCCCAAACCTTGATATACAAAAACAAGCAAATCTGTCTTGGACAAATACATCAGGTCTTATTCTTAGGGCATTTTATAGGTAAAATATTTGAAAGGATTATTTTGCAAGATGCACATAAAGGACCAGGGGCACTTTTCTAGTAATTTCCACAGGACAGAAGTGGCTGCTCATTAGTGAACATCATTTTTTGGCTCACAATGGAAGCCTACAGCATAGGATGACCTGCTTGATTTGCTCATTTGTTCAGTGTGAAGCAATGCTGAAAATATTTCACTTGGGATGCTCTTCCTCATTCTCTTTACTTGATTTAAAATTCTTTAATGGGAATTTCAGTTCTCTGCACATGCTACGTGCAAACCAACACACCACAGCATATATGCGTGCACATCTTTAAAAAGATGAGTGAAGAATATAGACGCGGAGTCTCATTTACACTTAGCTCCCTTTACACAGCTTTGCCACTGTAAAGGTGCATTTAAGTGGGGAAAATATATATTTATAGACACTCTAAGCCTACTTTAGGCTACTAAAGTAGCATAAAGGCTCCTTTGTGTAACTGAGAATCAGACCCATAGAGTCCATCAGTGAGATCCTCAGCTGATGTAAAAGCTGAAGATCTGGCCACATATCAAATTAAACAAAGGCATTCTTGAACTACCTGTTGATTTAATGGTATTTGACCTACTTTTGCCATCACTTAAGACTTAGTCTTCCCTTCCTGAAAATAGAAGGTGGCACAGGGAACAGAACACTACACAGACACTGTGGACAAGCTAATGGGCATTCATGGTCGCAGACAGTCACAATTAAATTTGGGTGCTTCAGTACATTTCTAATTAAGTCCAATTAACATTTGTTCTTTACTTGTTAATTTTACATACCTCACCGATGTTCCAACCCTAGTTTCCTGCAGTAATCTATCCAAGCACATCCTAATGACTCTGCCTTTCACCCCTTTATTAGTACGCTGACATAAACAATGTACAAATGCAATTAGACTGGCTCTGCACGCAGGGCCTGCTCCCAGTCCCATTGAAGTTGGTGGGAGTTTGGCCACTTATTTCCATGAGGGCAAGATCAGGCTTTCTATACCTAGGCCATCCTAAATGCAAACTCTAAGCTTCTGCCTCGGTGTGAGCTGCTCACACCTCTTCATCTCTGGAAGGTGCCCATCACTGTGGTGTCGGAGGCTGATCTCTGTAGAAATGAGCTCAAAGCAAAAGTGAGATCACCCTCGCATTCAGGGGATGCTTTGGAAGGGAGGTTTCCAGGCAAACCATTATACAGAAAAGGTCCATTGCAAAGTGCAGATAGGATTCGTGTTCAGTTATTGAAGAATCTTGGGATGTTCTGAGCCAGGGTTATAGTTTAGGACAATTTCCAGCTAAACTAACCTCTCTTGTCCTTAATCTATGTTTTTTCTGTAGCACTGATGTTCTTTTCTGAAGTTTGGTGCTGAGTACCTTGAACTCTCTGATTTCTTTCTTACAAAGACTACCTTTTAAAATGACTATAATAACTAAACATGGTCAGTCCTCTCCTCTGCCATCCATTAACCCAGATCATCCCATCCACTGGCAATCACGTACAGCCCTCCTTTGTTGAATCTGAGCTTTCTTATTTTCATCAAAGAGCCCTAGTTTTTCCTGCCCACAGTCTCAACAGAAGCGAATATGCTGGGAATCCCATGTGGATTATTTCTATGGGCAGGCACAAGACCCTCGATTCTTTATTCCTGCTTTTTTGCAAAGTCCATGGGAAAGAATGTGTGCTTAGGGCGTATGAGGGTGTTCTCTCAATACAGCCTATGGCTATCTGTCTCAATTCCTGCAAGTGAGGGAAGTTCCAGATCTGATACTTTTAGACTGCTATGGCCCTTTTATTTGGTCTAAAGGGGCCGGAGCAGGGATGAGAATTTCACTCAGAGAGCCTAACCCTTTTACTTATTCTGTATTAAATCAGCAGTAACTCCATTGAACACAATGGACCATCAACCAGGGTAAAAGTGGTGTAAGAGAGGAGAATTGGGCCCCAATTTTCCCCGTGCCTAATATTTTGTGGATACCTCCAAAATAGTAACCAGCATTCAAAGAAACAAAGCAAATTCAACACAGTAAAGTCACTGTGTTTGCAGAGTTGCTCTCTGGGGAGCTGGCGTAAGTTACTCATTTGGTATTCAGTTTGTCTGAGCCTAAACGTAATGGAAGGGACGGGGGAGAGGGAGCTAAACCATCCAAGATAACATTCCAGTGCTGTGTGTGTTTACAGGTTCAGAAGGGTCAAATCAATTGAAGCTCAGTCAGAACATGATGAGGGTATCTCTTCAGCTGTCCACGGTCAATGTGGAACTGTCCAAAGATAGAAACGCCCAAAGAATAACACTGTGTCAATGATGAGGAAACCAGTGATTGTACTGAACAATATCCATATCCCACTGCACCTTCCTTGGCAACCTCTGCCCAGACTAATTTAAGACAAACATAAATCTGCAGGGTAGATTGTAGGATCAGTCATTTTGAGCAGGTGTTCCATGCTGAGAAGCTAACCTCTGAAGCTTCAAGGCATGACTCCTATTAATTTGAATGGGCATCCCACCACAAACACTTCTGCACACCACTGCTTATGGCATCTGTTTAATTCTGCCCAGAATGAGACTTGTGGAGAAGGAGGGCCAGAAGCTCAGCTGATGTAAATCAGCCTGGCTCCCTTGAAGCCATGGACCTTTGGCCCTGAATCTGACAGAGTATCAGAGGGGTAACCATGTTAGTCTGGATCTGCAAAAGCAACAAGAGTCCTGTGGCACCTTATAGACTAACAGATGTATTAGAGCATAAGCTTTCACGGGTGAATACCCACTTCGTCAGATCCAACGAAGTGGGTATTCACCCACGAAAGCTTATGCTTTAATTCATCTGTTAGTCTATAAAATGCCTTAGGACTCTGTCGCTCAGTCTGACAGAGGAGATTCAGATTCTAAAGAAAATGAGACTAGCGGTGACAACACAGGTCTGGTATAAACATGCTGGGGAAGATGATTTGTACTGTTGGGATTGCTCTGCCTTTTCCAACCGTCGCTGAATGACTGCTGGGGATTCTCCCCAATACATCTCGTGCTGGCTAGCTAGCAAATAAAAGATGAAACACGTTGCCATATATGAGCTGTGGCTGATCTAGCTATAGGATATTAACACACATTCATTACTTCACTTGGGGAGAGTTGAGGTTGGCAAAGATTCTTCAGAGAAAATCAACAGTTTAAAACAACATGCTTTTCTCGTTCGTTTTATTATTCTATTTCCCTCTGCTGTTGTTCTCATTTGATTCTCTCCAATGATTTGCATTCTCTGTGGGCCCATTAGTTTTATGTGAGTTTTAAAAACAACCTTTTCTCTTATCCCCAGATTGGTCTTTCCTTGTCCCTATATGACTAGTCTTTTTTTTGGGGGGGGGGGGGGGGAGAGAGGGAGGGCTGGGGGGGAATCCCACCAGAAATTTGAAAAATATATAAGAAAAAGTTATTTACTAGCAAATGAGTTAATTTGAGAAAAGGAGGGGGAAAGAGGGACATTTTAATAACATTATTTGTCCACCTCACTTCCATAAAGACAAACTTGTTGAGCAATGTTAGCACAATATTTAAAAATTTAAAATTTAAAAATTTTAAAGATTTAATTTGCCATCAGGAAACTATGGAAACATTGTGCTGGTACTAGCCCACATAACTGACAAAGGTGAGTTACTTAAGTGCATTGCATGATTAATCACATAGTATCAATGTAGCAGCATGATCTTAAAAAAATACACAGAATCCAAGGACCACGCTGCAATACGTTTTAGATTTCAGCTACAGAAATACTGAGGGAACAAAGATTTAAAGAAATAGCCACATTTTCAAGTGGTTTCCATTAATGTATCTTTATGCCCCGATCCTGCAAAAACGTAAACATGTGTTTAATGTCATGCACTGTGAGTAGTTCCACTGATGTCAATGGCATTACTCACATTGGGTAAAATTAATCATATGCAGAAATCTTTGCAGAAATTGGGCTCAGACTATAAACTCTTTGAGGGACGGACTATTTTTTTATTATACATGTGGCGGTTCCTACCAAAATGGGGTCCTGATCCCTGACTGGGGCTATAGAAACCGCTGTAGTACAAATAATTGTGGGTTTATCAAGTGGAGGGTGCATATCTTCAGTCTGTGCATATACACAAGCACTGGCAGATCTAACTACATAAAAGCTGGCACTAATAGAGGACTTGGGTACCTAAAGTGAGGCAGTTAAATCCAGAGAAGGGGAACACCCGCAGCTCCAACAGACTTCACTAGGAGAGATGCTAGTGGTCACCATGAGGCTAATTTTATGTAGATGGCAAATTCTGGAGCCACAGTTTCGAAACTAAATATAGTAATGCTCACCTACCTCACAGAGAGATTTTGACTAGGGCTGTCCATTAATCACAGTTAACTCAGCAATTAACTCAAAAAAATAATCACAATTAATCACAGTTTTAATTGCACTGGTAAACAAGAGAATACCAATTGAAATTTATGAAATATTTTGGATGTTTTTCTATATTCTCATACATTCTGTGTTGTATTCTGTGTTGTAACTGAAATCAAGTGTACATTATTTTGATTACAAATATTTGCACTGTAAAATGATAAACAAAAGGAATAGTATTTTCAATTCACCTCAGACAGGTACTGCGGTGCAATATATTTCTGGTGCAGCTTACAAATATATAATTTTTTTGTTACATAACTCCACTCAAATACGAAACAATGTAAAAATTCAGAACCTATGAGTCCATTCAGTCCTACTTCTTCTTCAGCCAATTGCTAAGACAAACAAGGTTATTTACATTTACAGGATGCTGCTGACACTGTGATGCACCAGGAGTGGGAGGCAATGGACTAAAAGCTCAGTTTGGACCTATTTTATGTGCCCCACAGAGGGCAGTAAAGGGGCATAATCTATCTCCTTACTCCCCTGCATAGGTTACCTGCATTGCTAGTCTTTGTGCAAGGGAGAGAGCAGTTGCCACAGGGCTACTAATCACTCTCCTGGGCAGGAGGGTAGAGAGTGTGTGAAGACATGGCTCTGCCTCTCCAGTGCACCAGACAGTGCAACTGAATTGGCACAGAGAGGAAAATAAGTTGTGCCAGGTTACTTCCTCCCTGGAGCAAAGGCCCCCCAATTACGTAGGTATCTATGTCTTCACCTGACGACTAACTTTCACCATGTATTTCAAAGGGAGTAAATAATATGTGAAGTATTCAAAATGGAGCAGCTATATTTTTACTTGTTATGAGGGCTAAAAGGAAGAAAGGGGAGTATTAAAAGAGAATCACAACAAAACGATTTTGAAGGCACATTTGAAACAGATCTGGAGACAAACTTGCAATAGAGCCCATGACTGATATTTAATGTATTGCTTTTATCCTTTGATCCCATGTTAAAGCTCATTTCTACTTATCTCATTAACTGAGGTTTAGCAGTTATTAATATTTAGTTCTTATTATATAATCTACTATATAGTAGTGCAGTTCTGTGTTTGTGAAGAGAAAGAGAGAGAGAGACGCTTCACAGTCACAGGACATCACTCTGATTCCCAAGCAAGAAGAACCAACTCTTGTATCAATTCCACCCTATACTTTAAATAAAAATATGAAAAAATGAATAAACTTTCAGGTCAAATAAAAGGATCCAATGTCGTGGTCTATATTGTTTTCACCAGAGACTCCTCAGTGAAAAGATCATTGTAGTTTCTTTAAACCTATGCCTTACCTACAAGTAAAAAGATCAAATTTAATTACAGTTTTGAAACTCTAATGTGCAGGGCCAGCCCTAGGCACCAGCAAAGCAAGCACATACGTGGGGCGGCACATTTCCAGGGGCGGCATTCCAGCACCAGCCATCCCTTTTATTTTATTTTTTGAAAAATCCACCACTGTACAAAAAAATAATACACAAAGAGCAAAAAAGTCTCCAGTAGTGTAATAGGAGCGTGACGTAAAAAATATCGTGTCACATCGTGACACGTTCACTCATAATGTGAACGTGAGTAAATGTGTTAACATTAATGGCTATTGATTAATTAAATCAGGAATCACAATTACTGTGTGTACTGTGCCGCCCTATTGGTGCCATTCGCGCCAATTTCCATGTTGTGTCGGTGCCAGTGGGTTAGCATGTGGTATTCAATATTTTGCTTGTGTTTGAACTTGTTTTAAATTGTTTCAACTTTCAAAGTAATCAAACCTTGGTAAAGGTGAGTAAAGCATTTATTTATTTACTTATTCTAACTACAAATTCTGTTTTCATTTTTTTTTAATTTTAAAGAGAAAAAAAAAAACCCAAAAAAATTTTTCAAAATGCAAACATGTGTAATAGCCAAAAAAAAGGAGGGAGCAACCAAATTTTTTTTTGCTTGGGGCAGCAAAAATCCTAGAGCCGGCCCTGCTAATATGACAAATATAGGAAATACTGTTGGTGAAATGGAGAACTGCAACTTTTCCTTACAAAAGCACATGTGGAGATTTCTGGTGCCACCTATTGGGTGAGAATAGTACAGCAAATGATTTTCATTTGCATAATCTTAAAGAAAGGTACAATTAAGGGTGAATGCAAAATTGAACTCTTACCAGTATGGGGACCAGCTGCTCCCCCCTAAAGGGGTGGGGCCTGAGGCAGAAGGGGTGAGGTTGGAGGTCAGCATACCCCAGCCAGCCCTTCCACGCTGCCTGGCCTGCGCAGGGCTGCAGTGGCCATTTAAAGGGCTGAGGCTCCAGCGGCCGCTGCTGCTACTGCAGCAGTGGCCACCAGAGCCCCAGGCCTTATTAAATCTCCAGCCCCAGAGCAGCTGCTCCTTTTGCCTCCTCCCATTGGCAGCCTTCGGGGGCAGCGGGGGGAGCAAAAGGGGAAACGATGTTAAATTGCTGCCGCAGCAGCACTTTAAGTATGGTCCTTTGCTGTGGCAGCGCTTTAAAGTCAGCTGTATGGGCCGGTACTGGCAGCCCCTTTTTACTGGTACCGTACACCGTACCAGTCCATACCACCTTACTTTCACCCCTGGGTACAAGGAGAAAAGTAAGGTGCGATCTTGCAACGTGCTGAGCACTCTGGCCATGATCCACCGAAGCACTTAAACGTATGCTTAATTTGAAACATCAGTTGTCCTACTGAAGTCTGTGGCACTATTCATGTACTTCAAGTTAAGCATATGCGTAAGGGCTTTGGCAACTGGCAGTAATTGCTCAGCATCTTACGGGATTGCACCCTTCATTAGTAGTTACTATTCTAGTGTGTGTGTCAAAGATTTTTAGTTAAGAATCTGTTAGGCCATGTTTTGGCAAAACGAGTCAATGTTCAAACTACTCAGAAAAGAAAACAAAGCTCAGGAAGGAGGTTTGAATACAAAAGATTCGCTGAACTTCAGTATCACATGAGTCTTTATGATGATGTTACGTTTTGCGCTGCTAACAGACAATGATGTAAGAGCTGGGCATGTGTGAATTTATGATTTTTCTATCTACTGGAGTATTGGAAGGTATATTTGCGTTTGTTCTTTTAGCATCCAAAATATCCTGAAAATGTTTCAGCAGAAGATTATTCCTTTGGAATTTCAAAAAGAAAGGGGAACTCCTCTGTTGTAACATGAATGTATAAGAGAAGCCTTGCAGAGAACATACTGTAGAGTACATTTGCTTTCTAAATACTATCTCCTGTGGACTTTGCACGCACAATCAGATGTATACTATATACAGCACTAATAGTCTGTACTATCGTCTCTACCTACAACTGTAAAGTAATGCTGCAGAAGGTGCCACTTCTGGCATATTTTGCATAAGCAACTGCATTTTGCCCAGATGTGTTAAAATACAAAAGACAGTGCTACAAAATCATACAAACTCTGCTGATTTCTCTACTGTAATTGCAAGCTTTATAACTGTAAAAAAATAAATTCTTTTGATCATTGCAACATGAGAGCGGAACAGGTAAACAAACTGCCCTACCTTGCTTTGGAATGATTTTGTCTACAAGGATGCCATATCCACGTAATTGTAGGCTGAGGAATACCATAAACAGTGCAGGTCAGCACTTGCTTGCTGCCCAGTAGGTAGAGATTGGGCTCAGGAAATGATGACACTGCTTTTTCATAAATCTGGGGTTTCACTGTAAAATGCGGAAATAGAACAGAAGACAGGAGGAGCTGAGTTTCTACTGCACTCTATCGTCATTAAAGTAAAACAATCCCACACAGTGGGAAGTTAGGAAACTGAAACCCCCTTGGGAACTGAAACACCACCAATGGGGAAAAAGTACAGTGAAATGCACAGGTATTAAAAATATTTAAGTAATGTGGAAAAAATGTAACTGTGAAGGGCAGACTCCAACCTGCAGGGCCGGTGCTGGCCAATAGGTGCCCTAGGCAACAGCCTAGGGTGGTAGCTTTTGGGGGGGCGGCGAATTGCCAGCCTCAGCAGCAATTTGTCCGCAGCTCAATGCTACCAAAGCCGTCGGTGGCAATTCAGCAGCGGGGGCTGCTTGCTGATTTTGCCGCTGGCAGCAATTTGGCGGTAGCTCAATGTCGCTGACGCCACCGGCGGGAATTTGGTGGCGGCAGCTTCTCCACCTTTTTTTTATCCTTTGCCAAAAAAGGTGGCAAAAAAGCTGGCGCCGCTCTTGCCAACCTGCTATTAATCAATGCAGTTCCACTGGCTTCAATTGACACCAGGAACTTGATCTTACTTCCAACAAATAAATGGGAAAATTTCCCATTGACTTGACTTGTACAGGGTCAAGCCCTAGCTGAGATCTGACCCTTCAGTGTGTTTAATAATTAAGTAGATTCCATACTGCAAACTTACCATTTACAATGAGTGTGACTGTTAGGTTCTTATACAAGCTCCACTGTCGTATACTCAGTGTTATAGTATAATTCCCTGCATCCTCTTCAGCAACATCTCTGATGATTAATGAATAGTCTTTAACCACATAGCGGGCACACTTTTCAGCAGCAGGTAACCCATCTTTTAACCTGTTAAAAGAACATTATAATATATTAATATGAAAATGTTGTTTTTTAGAGTAACTATATGCTAGAATGTGAACATCCTCATGTTGAAATGTTTTAAGCTATGAACAAGCTTGCACTTTAATGGTCAGAGGAAATCAAATGGAAAACAGCATTTTGAGAAATAATGTTGCTTAAGTATCCTATATTTCTTCATCTTGTGTCTCCTCTTTTGACCTTTTGAATAGGGTCTAGTATCTGTTCAATGTCTGATATATGCTCATTCGGTGGCATATCCATCACTTGCAGGGAGCAGGACTCTATAGACTTAGGCCCAGATCTGTAAGAGTATTTAAGCATTGCTGCCCTCAGTGTCAACCTCAAACTGAGCCAAAATCCCATTTTCAAAAGGGATTTAGGCAGTTACGCATCTAAATCCCATATGTAGATGGAATTTAGACTCCTAAGTGCCTAAATCCCTTTTGAAAATGAGGCTCCTGAATGAGTCAGGCATTGAAACACTCAGCACAGCACTACCTAAATAGTTTTAAAATGTGGGCCTTTGTAAAATATTTAAAAGGACTTTGACAATGAAAATTCTCTGTGTTAATATTATCTAACAGACCTCTACAACTTTAGCTGTTCAAATCTATTTTTTAATATGTATGGTTGTATGAAAACAGGTTCTTCATGTCTTAAGAGTCCAAGCTCTCCAGCTGCCTATTCCCAATTTTACGTCGGAGGGACCAATCCTTCACTCCTTACCCACATACATAATCCAGTGAAGTCAATAGGGCTACTCTTATGAGTAAGGGCTATTCCTATAAGTAAAAGCTGCATGACCCACTCCCAGATCCTTTCTTTATGATATCATAAAACTTTCCTGAGTAAAGAGCTCTGATATCACAGACATGACCATAATTTCAGAAGGGAAAAGAGCAACTGGATTGTGAAATTTTAAGAACCAGAGATCATGAGTTCATACAAATATCTTTATAAACAACAGAAAGTAGAGTCATTTCTAAACAGAATATTGTTTTCAAAGTTTTATAGCTGGCATCAACAGTTCTTCCATAGCTTGATGTAGTAAGATTGATGTATTATCAACAGAGCACATATAATTTTTTTCTACAATGGTAAGTTAGTTCACTAAATTGTTGGACACACCACTTCACTGTCATGTTCTAGCGTAAGGTCCTAAATGTCCATTGCCCAGTCCATTTCCAAGCAATGGAAATCATATCTGTTTAGTGATTATAGGTTTAAGACTTTTGGTTTCCCTCTGCATTTCTATTTCTATATGGACAGTCAAGAAATCAAACCACTAACTAGAAATGCAAAATGGCTTATATCAC
>ML677348.1:10142102-10234246 GCA_007922305.1 Dermatemys mawii
ATATATACACTTTTTTATTTTTTTCTTTTTTTATATATATATATATATATATATACATTCTTAATTTTCCATTTGGAGTGGCAAACGCAATGGGGGAGATTAAAACAAAACACAATGTTTGAAGCAAAAATAAATTCTGGCTGAGAGTACTATGAACTCATGCTGTTCATGTATTTATGGATTGTTTTTCTAATCAGTCTTGTCACACACCCTTTGTTAAAGTGTAATGAATCAAGCCAAAGCTATTGCCATTTAAAATTATTTAAACAAAAAAAATGGAGATCCTGAATAGATAACATTGTTTGATATAAAGGTGCTTGGACAAATTCAAAAAACTTCTTAAAAGATTTCTTAATATATGGCATTTGAGCCAAAAAAAAAATCTCAAGTCACTAAATTAGGTATAGAAACTACAGTTCACCAGACAATCAAGCCAACCTCTACTAATACTTTATAAGGCTGATTCTTTCAACATAGCCATTAATTTTAATTAAAGTTTTTCTTTCTTTCCAATATTCTCCCTTGCTGATCTGAAGAAAGTTGGTCTTGTGGTCAAAACAGAGCTGGATTCTCATCCCACATCAGCCACAGATCCTGTGTGACTTTGGACAAGTTGCCTACCCTCTCTGTGCCTCCCCTTCTCCATGTGTAAAATGGGGATACTGTTTCCCAACTCATGGGTATGTTGTGAGGATTTAGGCCCAGCAAAGCACATAATTAACTTTAACTTCAGGAGTAGCTTTATTGAAGTCAATAGGGCTACTTGTGTGCTTGAAGTTAAGCACACGCTCAACAGCTTTGCTGGATCAGGGCCTAATTAATTAATATTTGTCAGTATTCTGAGATCCTCTGATGCAGGCCTGCACAACTTGGAAAGCAGCGAGGGCCATATTACTGCAAAAAAGCCAGCTGTGGGCTGAAAAGCCCCGCTCTCCCCCGCCCCCATAAGCTTCCCCCCACCCACCGCTTGGCTTGCCCCACCCCTCCTCTCTCCCGCAGGCCTCACAGTGAGCCCGTGTGGGCCGCATGTGGCTCCTGGGCCACATGTTATGCAGACCTGCTCTGATGGAATGTGCAATAAAACTGCTAAATAGTATCATCATTTATTTCAATATCAGGATATCTTATTTCAGTATTTTACCAGGAAATCAAATCATTAAACCTGAGCAAAAGTGTTATTTTCCCACCCAAGAGGTAGTTCCTTTATCTATGTGGAAGTAACTGTAATCCTACCATACAACCTCTGGTGAGGGAAATGCCTTCACTTTCATTGACAGCCGATAGGATTTTCTGCCAGCTACAGCCTCAAGCACACTTTTCTTTCGGTGTTTCAAAGTAATGAATGTTTTATCTTAAAAAAACAAAATACAATGTAGTTAAGATACTGATTCTCAGTCAGGCTTCATACTTATTACAGACAGTAAGTCAGGGATCTCTCATCATCTGGGCATTCTGAGATCAAGGCTATGTCTACATGACGCAGCTTTTAGAGACGCGGCTGTGCTGTTACAGCTGTGCCACTAAAAGTCATTCAGTGTAGCCACTGTTTGTCGGCTCTCCTGCCACCAAAAAACTTCTACCCCCAATGAGCCTTGTCCGCAGGAAAGCGCTTCTGCCAACAACGCACTGTTCACATCAGTGCTTGTCATTGACAGTAAAGACACCGCAGTAAGGGTACATCTACACTACCATTTGATGTATCGGGGATCAATTTACTGCGTCTCGTCTAGATGAGATAAATTGATCCCCGAAAGCTCTCCCTGTTGACTCCAGAACTCCAGCTCTGCAAGAGGAGTAAGTGGAGTCAACGGGGGAGCTGCCGCGGTTGACTCACCGCCATTGAGGATGGCCAGGTAAGTCAAACTAAGATACTTCAACTTCATCTTGGCAAAAGGCATTGCTTATCTTAGTCTGAAATGCCCCCACCAGTGTAGCCCAGGCCTAAATAGCTTTAAGTATGTCGACTTCAGCTACGCTATTTTCGTAGCTGAAGTTGTGTAACTTAGACTGACTGAGCTCCTCCCTTCTCCCCAG
Organism: Dermatemys mawii; assembly: GCA_007922305.1. Classification (NCBI taxonomy): domain Eukaryota; kingdom Metazoa; phylum Chordata; order Testudines; family Dermatemydidae; genus Dermatemys; species Dermatemys mawii. The sequence goes on from ML677348.1 coordinate 10,144,137, forward strand.
TGTAGACCAGGCCTGAGCTAACAGAGATTTTCCGCGATCAATCTAGCCATTATAAAACTTAATGTATCACCATAAACATTCAGAAATTTGAGATTTGGTGCATAGCCCATAAACCTGGCTATACATTTCAAAGAGGATTTTTCCAGGGGAAGGAATGTTCTATTTATCTTCATCAGAGATATAACAACAACAACAACAAGAAGACAAAAAGATTCTGAATCAGTGGCTTACTATTGTGTTGTCAAACAAAGAAATTCTTCATAACTTCATTATAACCATGTCTAATCTATTCACATTGTACAATTGCATTACTGTATATTGTCCCATGATTCAATCTCTATGATGAGTTAGTTTGCCTAACAAAGTAATGTATGGAGTATTCTTTAACATTGGAAGAAGACTTTTTCTTCTAAAAACTGTAAAGTTTGGTTCAAAGGAAAACATATGACAGATCAATGGGCTGTACATGTCCTTTGAAAATGCAAACATATCTATATTTAACTATGTTTTGAGTATCAAGGATAAGGTTAAGAATAATTCATGCAACTCACAGTTCAATATTTTAGTACCATCAATAAGATGTTACCTAGACTTCAAGAAGATTATTTGCTCAAATACAGATTTGCAGGCTGGGCCCAAAGTGCTGCTACTCTTCATTTTTTTCTGTTCATTTACAAAGTGCATTTTTACACCACCCTTCAGAACAATGTCAGGTGCATGTTTTACAGTCATAAAAAATAACGGAGTTTCAAACAAATCTTTGTCACCTAAATGTAAAAAATAGTTTCACCTTCTTTGAATATTGATGAAAACCTGCTTCCGAGCTAAGAAACCTAGCTGTTGAAAGCTCAGATCCTAAGGGTTTCAGGTTTTTTTACTCTGATTTATAAAAATGTAGCTGTAATTGTTCAACCTATGTTCTGGACACCCAAATCAGTGATTAAAGCAGACAAAATAATCCAGTAGGACTCCACATGAACATAACCACCTGGACCCTCCGCACACACCTTCTTCCACAACATGAAAAGATGGGCTCGGAAGCATGCCCAGAACAAATGCAGGTTCTGGACAATAAGGGATATGAGTTCCAAACCCAAGAACCCCTCCCAGAGAACAGCCTTGCAACAGGGTCATCTCTTTTAGTATCAACGCAGGGAGCTCCAATGTGAGGGCCTTGGCTTATCTCTGCTGGAGATATGTCATGGAGAGAATGATCTCTCAGGTAAGCAGGTCCTAAACCATTCAGAGCATCCTCAGTTAAAACCAACACCTTGATATCCAGCTGGAATTTACTGGAAGCCAGCTCAACTGGTTTTAAGCCCTCATACTGAACCTCCTTTTCATAAATGAGCTGCAGTAGCCTGCACTTGCTTCAGCATTCGAATCATCTCAAGGTGTGTAGTTCCATACAGAGTGCATTACATCAATCTACTCTCTGTGTGTGTTGGTAAGGAGTGAGTTGTATATACAGCTGGAGATGTAGTTCTCATGAGCTTCACATAACAAAGAACTGCCAGGAGCTGAAATCAGTATCATGGGCTATGTGGTTTGCATGCCACTGGTCATAGGTAACAAAAGCTAAATGTTGCCCAGAGAAAAAGCATGGGGGTTCTTCCATTTAAATTAAACCTGTATATTTGTCTCTTGTTTGGGAGTCTTATGGTGTTAGTGCCTACTTTTGCCAGTATTGACTAGTGAAGAATTTTCATGCACTTGCAAGCAAAAGTGATCAGATTAGTGATCAGACTAAGCTATCTACTACCAATGAAATAAAACAGTGTCATGGATCAAATGGTACATATTCTGTTCCCAGGCTCTTTTTTTCTTCCTATGACTGGCTTGCCAAAAATTCACCTCCATTTTGTCTTGTGTTCAAAAAGTTTTTAACTACTGTTTAGTTTTGAACACGGATCTTGAGCATTATACATTCTATACATCCACACTATTTTTTACCATAAACGTGGACTGTTGTGTTAACAGATTTGACTGATGGTCCACTCTTCACCTGGCAGGTATACTGGCCTTTATCAATATCACGCACTTTGTCAACAACAAGAATACTGTAGAAAATATTGGCATCTGTATTCCTTTGGCCAATGCGATTGATTATAGATGCTCTGTGGTTTGCCTAGAAAGAGAAAAGGTGTACATGAAATATTATTATTACTGGGTTTTTTGATGATAGTGCCCAAGAACCGCAATTGGGATTCAGGCTCCTTGTGCTGTTCAACAAACACAGAAAGACATGGTCTACACCCCAAAGAGCTTACAAACTAAATTAGACAGAATATAATGAGCAGCAATTAGTTTTTATGTATGTATGTATGTATTTATTTATTTATTTGTTTGTTTGTTTGTTTGTTTGTTTGTTTATTATTTAAATTGCAATAGCATCCAAATCTGCTGGGCTCTTTCCGAATACAGAGGAGGGCCAAGCCACTGTGTACAGTCTAAAATATAATGACACAATGAATAGCAGCAATCTCATCCTTGGCTGCTATTTTGGCACTTCCCACGGAACCGTTGGTGCTAGTGGCAATGTGGAGTGCAATGTGAGAGTTGCCACTGGACTCAATGCACATGGGCAAATTTCCCTGGCTTCAGGGTGATAGGGATAGGGGAGGACTAGCAATCCCAGCTGCTCCTGTACGTTATCCATTATTCTTTCTCTGCAATAGGTAGGGACCAGGAGAGGAATGAGAAAGTTAAATCAAACAAGATTATCTGATTGTTCTGGAAGGGCTAGTGCAAGACATCCTGGACCAGAGGGGTGGTTTGGGGGTTTTTATTCACAGTAAATGCAGATCTTAGCTAACCATGCTTGTGTAGCTGTCATGGCAGAACTGGATCTTCGGAGGTATTGGATTTGGTGTCCTATAACACTTCCTAACTAAACCAATCCTCTGCTCTGCCAGTGTGACCCAGTGAACTAGAATGACACTTCTCCATATAGAATCCAATCCCCCAAGTCAGAAAACACTGCTGTAGGGGGTGAAAGACTCATGTATTAACCCAGTGTGCCTGCTAACCCTTAATTTAAAATGTAATCCAGTTGTTAATTACTATAGTACTACATCTACCAATTTTGCATATGGCTACATAGCGACTTCCCAACTTTAAATACTGACAGCTATAGGACCCCGACCCGGGGGAGTGAGTGGAAATGAGAGTTGAGATGCAGTTAGGGGCAGAGTTATGTTGCACTTAGGAGATGAGGCTGAAGAATCCAAGTGATGCTGACAAGACATACAGACAATGAAGCGATTCCACAGGAAAGGGTGGAAGCAAAAAGAGAGGAAGATTGTGTTACCTGCAGCATGTTGAATAAAATGGAGAAGAAAAAGGAGGCCAGAGAGGAGAAGATTTACAGTAGATAAGGTGTGTATCAGGGTGTTAGCAGCAGGAACAGAGGAGGGGAAAATTCTGGAAACATTACAAAGAGAGAGAGAAAAATGACAATATTTGGCAAGACAATAGGATGGAGCAGAAGATAAACTGAAGCCAAGGAGTTATTTCCTGTGACTCCCCCTCAACCCTTGGCCTCAGAGTTTATTTAACCCAGAACATTGTTATTGTCTCATAAAACAGTGAGCACCCTATTCTCTAAACAAAAATAAAACACTACTTCACAATGCAAAGTGTAATGTTAAGCAATGGACCAATGGCAAAGCAACAACGTGCCACTCTAGCATGCTCAGAGTATCGTTTGTTGCTAAGTTATTTATTTCGGAGATGAAAAAATGTGAGTGCAAACAGCTACAGTATGCTAGCAGTTGCTGCTGTAATCATTCTGACATTGTGTAATCATAATTTCAGGTTGTGATTAGGCACAATGACTGACACAGTAAATGATCATGACTTGAATCTACAGTATAAATCAAACTGACATGAAAGGACTGGAAGCTGTAAACCTTAAATGAATGTCAAATGTCTTATCAGCTTAACATGGACTCCCTGGCAGTTGTTTCATAAATGACAAGTATTTATGAGGATGCTCCCAATCTGGTGGGAGGCGGGAGAGAGGAAATACATTCAAGATCATTCTTGCAGTTGTCAAAACAAGAGAATTGTTCGTGTGACACTTAACAAATGAGAACTTGGCTAGCTGAATAGTAATATCTTTTCTAAACATGCTTGAGTCGGGTGCCTGACTGTCTGCCAGTCCTTTACATGAATGGGTTTAGAAAGATGGCTTAACTGAAAACTTTTCTGTTACAAAAGAGAACTTGGCACTGGGTGATAAATTTCTATTACTTCGAACCCAAGAAGAAGTTCCCAAAGGTGAAATAATTCTCCGGTCCACTCCTGACTATGCAATATACTGCAGCATATTGTGTAAACATGTTTACGTATTCACTTAAGCAAAATAATAATTGTAAAAAGGCAAGAAAAGACATGTCAGTGAGGGTCATGACTATGGAATGCCAAGTATGGCAAGCATTTCAAGCTAAAATTCCTATTGGGATTGCTTGTTAATGGGATGCTATTTTAGAAAATAAGCAGCATTTTTACAAACAGACCGAAGCACTCACCTCACCAGGGTAACGCCATGTCATCTGAACTCTTGTGTTCCAGGCTGCAGCAACGGTACAGTTAATGGCCAGGATGTCTCCTTTCAGCAATTTGACTAGGTTTGGGGTGCTTAGTTGGACATCAAATATTGTGTTGGCTACAGATCACAAAGAGAAAGGAAAAATGAATAACATCACCCCAACATAATGCCATGTTTACAAGACCGGCGAGACAGGTGAACACTACTCACTTTGTCGATGCGTTAGGTATTTCGTACTATACTTATGCCCGTCAATGGTTGTCTCACAGCTCATGAGACCTATGAATCTGTATGTTGCCTTTGGTATTATAAAGCCTTTTGTGTTATCCCAAATTATTGTCTTCCCATCAGGAATCAGAGTTTCTAGTGGAATCTGAAAATGAAGAAAGTATTTGATAAAATGAATCCATTTTTATTTCCACAGAGCCTCCTCCCCAAAAACCTTTGGAGGCTTAATAAAAAGGAATTTTAAAAACAGATCTAAAAAATGCCAAGCAACTCAAAAATGACAAGATTTAATTAGGCATATTTTCAAGTAAATGTTTTATGTTAAATTAAAAGAAAATCTGGGTTCAGAATGTGAAGGTTTCATTTGCATCTATCATTATATTATTGACCGCACGATGTAAATTAATATACAAATGAATGACACCAGCCTTAGCCTACTAGCTTAGTCTGCCTACAATGCTATTGGCTTTTGTTGGCAGTCAAAAGTGCCTCAGACAGACAGACTTTGTAATTAACTATCCTGGTGTGGCTATTGAGAAGGAAATACACATTTTTCCCATGGTTGACAGATTAACTTCCTTTGCTGTCATCTTGTGCCTTTAACAAATGCCAGCTCAGATTCAATTTGATGAGTCTCTCCATTTCTGTTGTCATCTAAGGGCACTGGATCGTTTCAGAAAGAATGTGAATAATATGTGCCCATGTTCTCAAACTGACACCTCATAATATACATGCTTCTCATGACTATCACAGTACACAATCCATGAATCATAAAGCTGCAGAGCTTCCTCCGTCATGCTAATTGTAGTTCTTACTGGAAAATGAAGAAAGCCACAGGAGGTTGTGACCTTCCTTTTTCAGAAGTGATTAGTGATTTTTGGTGCCCAACTTGAGATGCATTAATTGGGCATTTAATTAATTAAATAAATAAATTAAATTTATTTAATTAATTAAATTAAATTAAATTAAATTAAATTAAATTAAATTAATAATTGGGCAATTAATCAGGCACCTGTAAGGTATCTCAGGTTGAGTACCCGAAAACTAAGGAATCCAAAATCATTAGTACGGAAATTGACAATGCCATTTTTTATTGTCACGTTTTAAAGAAGAACGGCATGTTTTTCAGGAGTTCTTCGGGGCGAGCTGAGGTGTGTGAGTGTTCTAAGAAAGGCCCGGTGTATGCACCTTCCTTTCCCAAGCCCACAAAGCACCTTCCCCACTGCCACTTCTTTCTGCTGCTACCCTCGCCACATTCCCTTCATCTCTTTCCTTCCCCCCGGCTTGACCAGAGAACTTGTCTTCTGGCCAGCCCTTCCCTTCTTGCAGCCAAAGCCTTAGGGATGGATGCCCAGAATTTGGGGGGCTGTGATTAGCTAGCTTCTTCCTGCATAGAACACCTTCCCTCCGAACGATGGCACCCTCGGTGCTGCCTATTCAGCATAGGCCTCAAGATGCCCCTCGTCATCACATGCCATTTCCTCTGACAGACATGAATGATGAATAATTACAGCTGGCACAAAAGTGCTGCAGTAGAATAGAATTCCTTATCTTTACAACATCTGATAAGGAGCTATAATAATCTTGCAAATCACAGGAGACGTATGTGTTACACGCATAAGCGCAGCCCGTTACTTTATAACCTGCTGGCTGACACTCAGCACTAGGGACGGCGCTATTGTAGTTATTGTTTCTACATACAAACAATATGTTTAACCAGTTCACAGCTCTGGTTTTCCAGCCACGCAGATGGATTTCCCCCACACACACACTGGTTCAGTGGGGGTCCAGGTTGTCCTTATTGTTTCACTGCTGCCTTCCCCCAGGGGTTCTGCTGGGAGATAAGAGGAGGATTCAATCTGCAGTCAAAGCTCCACAGGAGCCCCACACGCAGATGCTGCCCAGGGTGAGCTGAATTCCTATTTGTTAATTAATCAGTTAATAAATTTGCACTAACCTAGCTTTGGGGCTAAGAGTGTTTGTCATCTAGCCTTAATACGTAGCCCATGCTCCCCTTTAGCTAGAAAAGCTCTTAACACTGACCCTCTCTGGGAGCGGCACAGAGCGAGGGAGAAAATCTAAATTACTAGAACAAACCTTTACAAACTTAATCTCATTCTGTGAAGCTGGAGTATAGTTTGAGTGGTTCACAGACCCTCAGGCTCCAGGAGCCCCACCCATCCCTAATGCAAATCCATGCACAAACAATTGACTAGTCCGGCAGCTCTCAGAAATGGTCAGAGTTACATAAGCAGCTTGGGGATCTAAACAAAAAAAAACAAAAAACGGTGTGTGGACAACTTCAGTTACCATCAAGGACACATTAGACAACTGAAATCCATGACTAATGAAAATCAAAAGCAGGGGCAGGACATGAAAGCAAAGCCCTCTGGGATCCTATACAGCAAAGCTGGATTCCTGTGGCTGAGTCAGATCAAGAAGTCCAAGGGGCTCCAATCAGCTGTTCTCTGAGGAGACGAGAGACGAGGAGAGGCGAGGAGAGGAGAGGAGATGAGAGGGAGAGGAGAGGAAAGGGAGAGGAGAGGAGAGGAGAGGAGAGGAGAGGCGAGGTTTTCTTCCAACTGGAAAGAGCCAAAACCTCCCCTTTAAGGTCTTTCACAACTCTCCCCATCCCTACTTCTTTGCTTTTTTATCTTACTGAGCTACCCTCAGCGCTCATTCCATTCCACCAATGCCACTACACTCTGTGACCTGCTTGCCCCTCAGCTTCTCCATGCTGCCCTGCTGCACAGAGCCACTGTGATCGAGCCACTACCCTTTCCTCCTTCAAATCACTTCACTTCTGCCAGGGGGCCAGCAGGGCACCACCAGTGACTGGTTTTTTAAAAAGTTGAAATGATCCAGAATCACATAGTTGTTGTTGTTGTTATCTTATTGTATTTTGTATTACCATGGCACCCAGTCATGGACCAAGACCTCACTGTATTAGGTGCTGTACAAACAGAACAAAAAGACACTCCCTGCCCCCAAAGAACTTATCATCTAAAGAGAGTCAACAGATGGAGTCAGACACACGAGCGAGTACAAGAAAAAAATGAGATAATATTGGTCAGAATAGCCTAAGTAAACATGGGATATTATCATTATTATACATCTAGGTACTTACATCACCTACATCACCATAGCAGCAAGTTGCCCTAGTCACCCTCTTCTCTTCTTGTTTCCAGTTAGACTGTCAGGGACTGTCTTCCTACGTGTACAACACCTAGCGCAATGAGTCTTGATCCTGACTGTTGTCTTATGGCCCTACCACAATACAATACTGAAAGCCTCTGAATGTAGTAAAGATACATTTCCCATATGTTTTGTGAGACATATTGTATTAAAAATGCCAATTTAAAGCATACTGAAATGTGTAATAGATTTTGAAATATCTACATCTTTCTTCATGTAAGAAGGAGGAATCTGATTTGGGGAAGGAAGGGCCTACAAAACCTCCTATTCTTGTGATAAATAATTCCCTAATCTTCTGCCCCTTTTTTCATTTTGTTTTTCAGTCATGGCTGCCTCTTTGAGTTAATACTGCCGTTGGCATTCTCAGCCAGGAGGAACAGATACGTAGACAAAACAACTGTTCCAACAAATGGCTCCTTCATGGTGGTGCTGAGGCAAATTACCCTGGTGATGTGGGGAAGGTATATGCTGTTGCTGCTATGGTGCCCATTTGAACTTTGGACAAAGATTATCATAAGCAGGGCCAATGGTGGTTTTGGCAATGTGGCAATCTGTCTACTAAGATTTAGACCAAAACTATTAACTAATTTTACAGGTCGTTGAACAATGAGAAAAAGATTTTCAGTTGCTATAGACCTAGGCTAGATTTAAAGTCATGATCCAGAAATGAAAGGTTCCATCTTCCTTTTCCAATCCCCTGTACTGTCCATCTCTGGCTGCAAGATTTTTATGGCTCTTTCTGTGCGGTGTATACTGATTGCCATCTTGTGCAATACGCAAACATTGGCCCACACACTTAGCTTGAAGTTATAGCAGCTACGCATCTCAAAGATCACATAAAGCTGCAATTACATTTGTACAATAGGTAATTACAGTATTTCACTGGCTAACATCATCCATAGCACTAGAGATGAATAATAAAATTTCCCCACATTGCACCAGTGGAACTAAAAGGTAACAATACTAAGAGAAACAAAATATGAATGGCAGTGTCTCCAGACAGCTTCAGGATTGAGTCCACTCAAAAGGGAGGAATCACTTCCCTAGGAAGTGTGAAACGTGACTGAACCTATTTTCTGAATTCCTGTTAACACAAGATAGAGACCTAATGGCTCTATTCTGTTCTTCCAGCTACAGAAGTTCCAGGACAGGAATCCTGGCTTTTCACTTCATTGCTAAGTGGAAAAGAGAATGACTGTTTTGCCATAAGTACTACGACAGCAGTTGTGAAATAAATGTCGGGCCTCTCTTAATTGTTACGTAAGCAAAAAAATTGCTGGCGCCTACATCCACTGGTTTCACATCATGACAAATAACCAAGTACATGATCTAAGCACCTGTAGCTTACATATACCAGGAAATTCTGAGATGAACTAAGGAGGCACATTTCTTTTTCCTGGAATGCAAAAGGTATATGTAACCAATTCCATTAGTTAAGGCAAGGCTTCCCCTCCCTTATAAACCGTGTTACTTCTGACTTTGGTGCTATAGAGCCTCATGATCATACACCACAAACTTCAGCTACAAAGGTAGTGGATAGTTCATGACAGTGGAGGAAGAGTGGTGGGTATAAATCTCATCCATCGGAAGAGGTGGGAGAGGAGAAACTCATTTTAAAGATGATCTTTGTAGGTGGAATGCTTCGTGAAACAGGAGGTTTCCCAGTTAGGAATTAAATACACTGAGATTTAAGACACAACAAGGAAACATTTTTAACCCCACAACTTCCAAAATCTAACAAATAGATTCTCATTCTACAACACATACACTTCAGTCCAGGCCTCATTTAGTCTTTGCTTCTACAGCCTCAAATCTTCTGCACAAGCCAATCCTGCTCCACACCTCGCCAAGGAATTGTGCTCCAGAATCAAAAGTGCTTTAATTTATAGAGAGCACTTTCAGAATTGAGTTATTTATTTTCTCTGCATTCTTAGCTTCCTTTAATGTGATTTAGCAATTGGAAACAAGCAGGAAAGTTAGTGTCATGTCACCAGCCCGGTCTCCACAGACCATGAGCAAGTCCTCCATGGACCACCGCAGTCTGAGAACCTCTAACTTAAGTTAGAACACAAAGGCCACATCTCAGCTGGTGTAAATCAGCTTAGACAATGAAGCATTGAAATCAGTGGATCTATGTTGAGTCTTGCCAGCTGAAAATCTGGCCCCGCATGTCTTATTTGAACAGCTCATCAGTTTTCGAGTCCTGTCTCACTATTTCCTGCTGTTCTACACAAAAAGTTGATCTTCTCTTTCCTGCAACAATACTGTTCATATATCTCTTCACATGTGGAGCTATCTCCAGTTACAGATAAAGCATCCCATCTTTGACTTGCACAGTTCTCCCGTTCTCTGAGCCGTCGTCTCTATTTAAACTAAACAAGAATACCATTAGCAAAGAAGTATTGTTCCCATCTTGATGCCTGGGGATTTACTTCATGCATGTAATTCTACTAACCATCACTCTCTGGGTCAATGGGAGTATCTTTATTGATTTCAGTAGTTGGACCAGGCTCCAAGAGGAGACTATCCCCTAAATCATCGGTGCCCCCCGAATATATAGTGAACATTTAACACAAGGGAACAAGTAATTGATCAAACACTCCACTCATTAAAATAGTTGCAAAAATTAATGCAACAAATTTATATCTGCAGGAACACTTTCAGAAATATCCGTGGATCAAGATACCTTTTTTAAAGTAACAGCAATGTCTGGCGCTGTGACTCTGCATGGAATGATCATCTCTCCTCCATCAGTCATGTGTATAATTTTGGGTATGTTGCTGTGCAGCTCAACAAATGGACTGCCTGTATCTACAGAGAAGGATAAAAAGAAAAGGTAACTGTCTGAAACATTACAACAGCGTAGAAGATGTGCGGCTAACTTAACCAAACTATACTAACAGATGACTACAACAACTCATTTATTGTGGTAAATCTGAAGGGCCTAGAAAAAATTCTCACCACAGGCCCCGTATCACTTTAAAAATGGTTCTTTCATTATTTACAGAGAACTAAAACAAAGGATCAGCCAGTTCTCCCTAATTATCAGTGTTGATAAGTTTCCAAACTAGCTGTCCCATTACTTTCATTATTTAGAGCTGGTAAAATATTTTTGCAGTGTATGAAAGATCACTAATCATTAATAATTAGCACACAGCATTTCTTTACATTTTTGAATTATCTTGTATATGTATGTATATATATGTGTGTATGTATATATATGTGTGTATATATATGTATATGCATATATGATATAACATAGGTGATGTTAAATAAACAGATTTTTTTCTAGTTATTGCATCTCACATATGACTTGGACAGAAATAAAATACATAGTGTTTGGATTCATTTATTTTTTATTGTCATTGGAAGAAGTAATTACATGGGACTGAGCTGGAATTCACTTATCAAGAAACACCCCAGCAAGGGCCTGTTCCTGCTCCCCTGGACGTCGATAGCAAAACTCACCTTGGCTTCAGTAAGACTAGAACTGGGATCCTAAACACGGCCATTAAGACAGATATTCAACTAGCTCTTAGAATATGGACTAGTAAGCATTAATAATTGCATTCCTTCCTACCAGCACAATATATTTGTCTCTTTTTTGTAAGTGTCAGGGTGAATGAAAATGTCAGAAAAACATTTATTTCATTTAACTCAACTAAGACTTGACAGCATAATTTACTGTCTCCTTAAGTAATCACAATTGACAAAAGGCATTGGCATAAATAGCCCACATTAAAAATAGGGAACATTACTGTTGCTTTTGCAAATGTTTTATTGTTTGTGCTGTTTAACCAAGATGGACAAGAGCCACAAACTATGGATCTAAATCCTGTTTGCCTGTGGTCGGATCTGGGGGATTGGTTTTACGCAGCATAAAGAGAGAGGCTATTAGCAAAATTCAAAACCCAAGGTTTGGCTTTTTTAACATCTTCAAAATATGGAGTATTTCATTCCTAACTTGAGGCCTGGCTCTGGTTCTGGTGCATTTTCAGCCAAATTCTGCTGTTTTCACTCAGATAGAATCCAATACATAGCAATAGTATTCTTCCTTCCAAGACCTGGCCATTTGTGAATGTTGAAATAGAGTATCACTACCAAATTATCCCAGATACGAATCTCTGCACATTCCTATATGTTCACTGAAGCAGCTACTCTTTTAAATATATTACTTTTGCTTCTCTTTCACTCAAGAGTATGTGCATCATTTCACACAGTAATACAATCCTTTAAGATACTCATTTCTTATTAGACTATGCATATTAAAGTACACCTTAGGCACAGGGCAGGAGGGTAGCTAAATTCAGAATTACTTTAGATTTACCCCAGCACAAGTCAAAGTGCAGTTTGTCCAAAGAGTTTAAGGAGATTTGATAGACGAGATCAAATTGTTGCATGAAGAAAATCATTTGAAACTGAAAGCCTGGATCACAGTCACATCTGTTGTGACCGCAAATGGAGCTCATGCACAGTAGAGACTGCGTATGCAATAAAAATACTCCAGGACTTGTTAGTCTAACATTTCCTTTGCAATATGATTCAAGGAAAGACCAAGACTGCGCCTGCTTCTACCATTGTAAAAGAAACATTTTTGTTTTGCAGGGGCTGCAGTTATGGAAGAGGTCACTAGACCTTTAACATCACCAGTGAAACAGACTTATTACTCCCCGAAGGCTCATTCATCCTTATCACAAAATTAAGAGCTATTTTCCAAAACCAGCAAACTCTGCAGCGTAGCTTCCTGTATCATAATCTCCAGATCATTACAAGTGTGAGGAAGAGCTGCCCCGAAGACTACCGGTACTGTCTCCAGACAAAGTGTCACCACTAACCGATGCCAGCATTGCTCTAGTGGGAGCTGTACTGCCCTAACCTCACAGGACTCCCTGCCCATCTAGAGACAGTGACAGGAAACAAGCACAAAATGTAAAGAACTTATTTTTCCCTTAATGGAAACGTGCACGCTGCCATTCACACTTGCAGGAGACAGTCGAGCGCCGTAACAAAGCTAAAAAAGTTCCCTTGATTTCTCTGAATGCAATTAATACAGTTGAAGATGGCTTTTCCCTGCAATTCTGAAATGACAGTTACACATTAGAGCATTTAGATATAAAGAGCCAGCCACAGCTATAGCTCGATTCGCGTGCAGAATTCCCATTGACATCACTAGGGAGTTCCGCCATGGACTGAGGGCAGTATATGGCCCAAAGCCCTCTAAACGTCTTCCTGCTTTTGATTAAAAGGAATATACATCATGTTTCCTAGCAGCATTTTGTTTTCATAATTACTTTGGAGGCTTTTCCTGAGCCCCTTTGATTTTATTCTCCTTCCTTCTTAATGGCCATACAGAGATATAGTCATTACTTCAGTACTAGCAGCTGGTGCTGGAGTAACACAGTCAGAATATTCCAATGAGATAGAACCTTTCTTCCCCAATTAATAAACCCTCCTGATCCCATCTTAGGGTATGTCTATATTACCTGCCAGATCAGCAGGTAGCAAACGATCAAGAGGGGTCGATTTATCGCATCTAGTCTAGACACAATAAATTGACCCCTGAGCGCTCTCCCGTCGACTCCTGTACTCCACCACCGCGAGAGGCACAGGCAGACTTGATGGGGGAGCAGCAGCAGTCAACTCACCGCAGGGAAGATGCTGCAGTAAGTGGATCTAAGTATGTCGACTTCAGCTATGTTATTCACGGAGCTGAAATTACGTAACTTAGATTGATCTCATCCACTGGTGTAGACCATGGCTTAGTATTTTCTCCCCCCACCCCAGCCTACCTATTGCTAGCCACTCCTGCCATGTTTCCCTTCTGATTGCCAGAGATTAATCTTTCCTTCCTGAGGTGATCTAACACAGTGAATTAGACCCTTAAAGTCTAAGTCTGACTTTCCTTCCCTATTCTTCTGGGCCATCTCCAATGATGAAGTTTCTCCACCCTTTGGGCCTGATTCACTGCTCCACTTTTACACTGGTGTAACTAACTCTAGGTGTAAAAGCAGAGTAACATTATGGTGAATCGAGCCATGGGGGTCTAATTCTGACTTTGATCAGAACGGTTTATCTTAAAAAAAAAAGAGTATTTTCAGTGGTATTAAAGACCACAATAGCACTATGTATTATGCTTTTTTGATTTTAAGTATTTCATTGTGAAGAGCATGTTTATTTTTTGCTAAACAACAGGAAAAAAAAACCTTGAATATTTGCATAAGTTGGAGGTCACTTCTTACTGAATATTGTATTTTAAAACAATAAACGCGTCAGCCGTTAATGGTTTTGTACTGTGTTTAACAAGGTTACCCGCAATATTTCCCACTCACAATCGTGGGGCCACAAAAAGTAGTCACATAATCACAACACTCATGAAGGTCATTTGTTGTATTGTCTGTGAACATAAATAGCAGCTATTTTATTAAACTGGTCAGAAAACAAATTAAAACATAAGAGCCTTAATTCAGGCAAATATTATGGCAAATATCTTGCACAAACAATTGGATCAGCACATTGAAATGTCATAGTCAGAAAAATGGATGCTCCTCCTTTCCATACTCTGTGCCCTCAGGTTTCTTAATTTCAACTATACAAATTTCTGCCTCTGAAAAACATTTGGAGGCCATGGCGGACAATCAACTGAACAAGAGTTCCCAATGTGATGCTGTGGCAAAGGAGCTAATGTGATCCTGGGTTACAGAACCAGGAACCTCGAGTAGGGGTATAGTGGTTATTTTAACTGTATAGTTTGCCTGGTGTGATCACTGCTGGAATATTGTGTCCAGTTCTGGTGCACACAATTCAAGAAGGATGCTGATAAGTTGGAGAGGGTTCAGGGAAGAGCCACAAAAATGATTAAAGGCTAGAAAACATGGCTTACAGTGATAGACTCAAAGAGCTCAATCTATTCAACTTAACAAAGAGAAGGTTAAGGGATGACTTGATTACAATCTATTTGGCTCTACCTGGGGAACAAATATTTAATAATGGGATCTTCAGTCTAGCAAAGAAAGATAGAACATGTTCCAATGGCTGGAAGTTGAAGCTAGACAAATTCAGACTGGAAATAAGGTGTGAATTTTTTACAGTGAGGGTAATCAACCATTGGAACAATTTACCAAGGGTCATGATGGATTCTCCATCACTGATAATTTTAAAATCAAGATTAGATATGCTCTAGGAATTATTTTGAGAAGTCCTATGGCCTGCTTTACACAGGAGGTCAGATTTGATTATCACAATGGTCCCTTTGCCCTTGCAATCTAGGAGTCTATGAAAGTCAAAAAATGCAGAGATAAAAATGTCAGAAGCAAACTCTATGGGCAAAACCTTGGTGCCACTGAAGACTAAGAGAGTTTTGCCATTGTACTCAATGGGGCCAGGATACCAGTTTATATCATGCTTATTATCATAGTGGTATCTCAGGCTCAGAAGAAATGGTTTCCCTACTTACAGAGTATAACTTTCTCCGATTCATAAAGACATTTTTAAGGACCAAATTCTGTCCTCAGATACACTCATGAAAATCCATGAGCCAAATTCTCCTTTCAGCAACGCTTGACTTCAGTTATACCAGTGCAACTTCATGAAAGTCAATTGGGTTGCATTGATGAAACTGAAAGGAGAATTTAGCACAGCATGAGTGGACTGTGCACAGAATCTGGCCTTAAGTGGACAAAAATAATTCTAGAAGCCCTTCAGTCTTCTTATCCTTTCCTAGTCCCAAAAATAATGGCCCTCCAGTGAAAATGACTGCTGGACATTGAAGAAAGAGTAACAATGAGACAAAAATTAATAAACTTAGAAATAAACCCAGGACAAGAATAACTTGGCAAGCAAAATCCAAAGTACAGAGGAGTTGAAATTCTTAAGACTAAAGCACTTATCTTCAAACACAACGGACTTATCAACATGATGAAGCACTGCACTTTACTGGGGTGTGATTTCTAAAGTGTTGCACATTAATCGGTCAGTGCAGACTAATGGCTTCCTAGCACGCTTCAACAATACATCAAAGCACAGTCGGGAATGTGCACATCTTGTCTTTAGGCATTGCAGGTAGTCCCAGTAAATCCAATGGAACTACTCACAGTACACAAAGTGAAGCCTCCTTCCACAGGAATGGAAACAAGTGATTTATGTCAATGTGTTCTAGGGGACTCTATTTCGTAGCAGGAACTTTCTTATGCACTGAAAATGTGTCCACATACTGCATACAGCTGTAATATAGTTTAAACTAGTTTCCTTTTCATAACAAATGTGCTATTACATTATTGACTTAGACAATCTATTAGCCAAAAAGTACAATTCATATGATAGAACTGTGCCAAATCGTAGAGCTGGATCATGAAAGAAATAAGGAAGGTGCAGAGCCTCCCACACTGGGAACAGTGGGGCAAATTGTTCCATGGCCAGATTATTACTGATTTTAAAAAAAATACAGGAAGAAAATAAACTAAATCTTCGGCCAACATTCAGAGATTTGGGGGTTTTTTTGCTTTGTTCTTTAGTTTTTTTTAATTCACACCTTTACTAGCTAAATTCTCCTGACACTGGGGGTTTTGAACTTTAAACCAAAGGTTTTGGAGAGCTGTTAGTAGATGGTCTGCCTGTTCTGATATGTAATATCATGCAGGGTTATGGAAAGTGAATCCATTAAAGTCACATTTTAAATCCATTCCAACTCGAAGGCTTGATTCAGCCAGCTGCCAACAACTGGAACTCCCAGTGGTGTCAAAGGGTATTCTGTGCACCAAGGGCTTGCAGGGTGTGACTTTAGGGTTTCAAAATGTGATCCCAAAAAACAAGCACTTTGAAAGTCCCAAAGCTTAAATTTTTCAGTGTCCACTAATTCTGGGGGCCTTCATTTTTGATTGCTCAGCTTGAAACACTTAGTCATCTAATCTCGGGCACCCAAAGAATTGAAACAATCAGAATTAGAGGACATGTTTGAAACTATAGTTATTGGTGATCTATGAATGTGTTTATTTTAAATTTTACTGAAGTAAAATCTTGTTTAGTTGCTTCATCTTCAAGATCTGGTATCGAGATAATTGTAAGGTGCCACATAGCAGGAGTATCGTTGAATATTTCACCATGCAGGGAATAGTGTTAAGGAGATAAATGAGAATACATGAACGCTGACAGTGCTAGGAAAGACCCTGAAGAATGACAAATTGGAGACTGATAATCAGATTAGGACTACACAAAACAATTCTCATTGTTGACCACGCTGCAAAACAGTTAGCAGGTTACCCGCAAATTCAGTACCACCCACTTTCACACAGAAAGACAAGCCTGAAAGTGACAGACAGTCACTGGGGAATCCTGCCTTTGGGAAGCCAGTCAGTCAAAAGAGCTGATATGCTGCTAATTTGGTATGTTTCTTAAATATCTTCATCCCATTAATATGATCTATTTGCAAGTGCAAAACCCTGCTCACCTCACTGTTGTGGGTAACGTGAGTGTCCCATTAAAGGAGGTGTTGAGTGAAATGACCCACATCAGACTGGTGAGCAGGATGAGAATACAGAACAGAATTTGGCCCTAGGATCATAAGGAACTTGCAGAAAGCCTTCCTGAGTTTCAAATTCCAATGTCCTTCTCCCTCCTTGGCTCATAGGGTTCCAGTGGGCTTATGCACTATATGGATCCCAGTTTTCTTAGTGAACTGCAACAAAGACAGTTCACAAGAATATTTGTTTATTTTGCCTGACGCATCAGTCCTGGCTGACCATGCACTCACCCCCCACAGCAATGCAAAACTGGCCACTCCAGTGGAAAAAGTGGTTTTATATATTGACTGGCTTCTGAAAGAATTCCATGTGGCCTGGCAGGATGATAATAGAAACCTAGGATCTTGAAAGTACCATGTTGAGTGTTGGGGCATATGAGATTTTCATTTCATCTTCTTCAGCAAGAATTTTCATTACCCCACAGGGGAAAAGGGACTAATATCTTCCTTTCTGTGTATATAAACTTTTCCTCTGCAATAGAATATTTGTATTACTGAACTGAAAGGTTTAATATGTCTATTCTTTTCTATCCAGTTCATATTCGAAGTCACTCCAATTACGGAAACGAGTAACATTTTCAAAACAATAAGCGAGGACTTCCTGTACAAACAATATTAACTTTCATGATTCAGTTTCTGTGTTTGTAAATAGCGACTATTTACTCTCTTGTGCAGAGAGTTAAAACATGGGAAAGAGGCACCTTAGTGATCCACATGGTGCTAATATGGGGAACTGACCGACACATATGTCCTGTGACAGGAAACAATACATAACTATTAGTGAACCGGATTTTATAATAGTTCGTTCCCCAAGCACCCAGAAATTAGTTTAAAAAACTAAAACCTTCAAATTAAGTTTATTTATTGGTTTCCAAACTGAGCTCAGTAAATGTGTTCTACGCTGGTTTCCAAAACACACCGATTTAAGTTAAGAGGCACTTTCATTGCACGCGCTTTCCCTTATAAATGATAATGTCATACTAATTCCACAGGCCAACAGCAGACTGCAGCAGCAGGAATCATGAGGCACTTGGATAAGCTAAATTCCTGTTTTTCTGTGGTTCTTTTATGCTCGTCATCAATTTGTTTTGTACCTTCACCCTTTGAGGAAGACTCAGGAAGCCTAACAGCCAAGGTAAGCTTCATTCTCCTCACTCTTTCACAGAGCTCACATTCTTCCTTTCCTTCTCTTTCTCTCCTTTCCTCTCCCTCTCTCCACCCCTCCCCCCAGTGCATCCTGGGAAATGTAATTCCTGGACTCAAAGCTACAGGAGCCACCTAGGAACAAATTTACAAACACAAACTAGGGTAGCATCTACACCTAGCTAAATATAACAACTGTCCTTTTTTCGTGTATTCAGAAAAATGCTTCTCCCATAGCTTGCTCATAATTTCTTCCTGAAGCTGTAAAATCTATCTAGGCTCAATAAGTTTTCTCCCCACCTTACAAAAATTCAGAAGAATACATTCATCAGGCACAGATCAAACAGTTATACTGCAACTTATTCCATTATCCCTAGGCATGTAGCCATAGTAGTTTATATTGAGATTATCAACACCTGGTTGTTAAAGAAATAACACACCACTGAAAGCAATGTCAGATTCTAAAAATTGGGGTGCCAGAAATATCTCAGCTTGGGACAGGATTGCCTCTTGAACAACCTTTCACAAGTTTCCTGGGAAGCAAGGTGAAGGGTAAAATTTTCTAAGAATCTAAGTCCCATTTTCAAAAGAGACTTAGGCACTTGGGAGTCTAAATCTCCTTGAAAGTCAACAAGCTGTAGGCTCCTAAGTCACTTGAGAATTTTTGAAAATTCTACCTGGCATATTAAAGGAGTTTTTTCCTGCCTGCAGAGACCATTCTGTCTCTCGGGACCTGATGTTTCTCTCCAGCCATCTGCATCCACTAGGAAGCCCGCTCTGATTCTTTGTGCATCTGACATTGATTCTCTTTCAAATACAAGGAAAAACATGCAACACATAAAGCACTCAAGAGGGAGAAAGATTGATGATATCTCAACTTAATTCAGTGATACACAAGTAGTGTTAACACCTCATGCAGGAAAGAGAATGAGAGAAAGAGAGAGAGACCAACATGTAGAGAGTCTCCTATATGTAGCAATGCAGACCTAGCACATGGGTTCTCAGCCTGGAGTCAGGATGTCAGGTGGTCACAACTACCTTTGCTCTTCTCATATTGATAAATGGGAGAGTATTCTCAGCTAGACGGGGTGGAAGGTTCAAGGGGAGTCTCAACAGGAAAAAGATTAAGAACTACTATTCTAGAAAGCTGCATATTTTCATGGGCAGCAGGAGATATTAATCAATAAATTAGTAATCTTCTTTACACTTTTAGGGATACATTCATAACTGGCTGCCCAGCATTATGCTACTGAAGTCACATAGGTAAATGGTTAAACACTGAGAGGAGTATGTACTTTCTTAGCGTTGTTCAGAGGTAGAAAAAGCAGAAGTGACTATATAAATTATTGAGCAATTCTAGGTAAGGCAGGATATAGACCAAAATGGGCAGGTCTCTTGTTTTCTGTCAGACATAAATAACAGGTCTGATTGGTTCCACTTTTACACAGACTCAGTCATGTTCTTTGTTTTGCAAGACCAAACCCAAGAATGATCTAATCCAGCATCCACTTCAATAGGGGAGGCAGACACATAGGTCGTCGGAAAAGTTTCTATTTTCGATTCTCTCTATCACAGATTTTTAAAATCTATTAATCTGATACCTGACATTAATCTAGTTACTTTTTTTTTTTTTTTTTTTTTTTGCTGTAAATTTAAGGAATTAAAGCTCAAGGAAGAGTAAAATTCAAAAGCAAAGGCAAAACCTGTATTATAACTTTATTTTTATTTTTAATGAATTTTGTGCTTGATTAACATCCCAGCAGAGAACAAGCCAGCAAGCCATTATTATTATTATTATAATGCAGGCATTTCCCATATACTACACAATCTTTGGTTGTTGAACACAAAAGAGCTGATATTCAGAATGATACAAAATAGAATCAATATGTTTAATATCTGATAGAATTCCAGAGTACTGAAGGTTTTGAAAGTGACAAACGCTTAAACATTAATATTCTACAGGATGAGAAAATTCTCCTGGTAAGGTGGAAAATGGATCTTTCCATCTGCAACAAGACAGCATTTGGTATCCTTTGGCCACTTAGCAGCCTATGGTCTTTCAATGGTAAGAAACATCTATAGGAGTACCATGGCAGAGATATTTTTGAATTACCATTTGATACTGGGAGATGGTTCTGCGAAGCCATATTTCACAGATGTACATCTGGTCCATTTCATTTCAGATAAATCAGCCTTTCACAATTCTACTTGCCTAGTGTGATGTGTGCTTGGATTTGGGGTTTTTTCTTCAATTCTTTCTCACTAGCAAATAAAACGTTGGCACTAGGTTTTTGCATTATCATCCAGCCCCATAGTAGATGGTGGGCAAGCACATTTTGTACATGGGCTGGTAAATTTGATGACCATTTTGCAAAGCTGAAGATGTCATTCACATGCAGCATTTAGATATTTAACTACAGTTGACTTGCAGCACTTTTGGCCACTTTAACACTGTTGAATTTAAAGTACCAAAGGAGCATTTTAAAAAATTGAAATCTTACCATTAATAAATATATAGATCGTAGATTCTGTCTTCTTTTTTACAGCACTTGATGATGCATATTTGCAGCTATAGTATCCAGTGTCATTTGCTTGAGCTCTGCTCAAGGTCAGGCTACTACAGAACTGTTTGCCATTCCTTCCACAGGCATATTTAATTACATTCAGCCTTTTGCTCTCCTTACTTGGAGCTTCAGGCAGAGACCATGAATGAACCATTTCCCCCCTGCAAACACAGATAAGGAAATAAAAACAATGATGTTGCGCTACAGTTACAGAGTGCCATTCCCAAGCTTTCTGTTTTATTATATCAGGCTATTTCTGGGGTTCTCTTTAATCTTGTTCTCCAAAAAGAGCGGTGGAAACAACAGAGAGCTATTAAACAATTGCCATTGAAGTTAGCCCCCCATTATTCCCCCCAACACTGTTTTTCCCCCTTGTTTCATTTACCAAAAAAAAAAAGAGTCCTGTGGTTTAATACCCAGGAAAATTATCAAGCCAAGTCAGCTGGTTACCTGCATGTGAGATTTAAAGTCTGGCCTGCTCGAATGACGTGCTGTGCGCCTTTTATACTCAGTTCAGGACCTTTAAATTTTGACCCTGAACTAGATCCTAGGAAAACAATAAGAGAAGCATTAACAATGGTAAATAGCCTTCCCGTATTCAATCCGCTCACATTCACAGTGTTATCACCACTGCAATGTTGCAGCGTAGCTGTTGGGTTTTTTTCCCCACACACCTTCCTCCGGGCCAAGGAAGTCCTTACACAGGGCCCAAGAACCTCTCCTATGGCATTAACACACAAAGTGGAGAAGGAATAGAGAGGAAACCTCTGCAAGGTTCCCCTCACTGAGTTTGCTTCAGAATTGTTTCATTTGGGGCACATAATTTTCCCACATGGAATAGGTCCTAGGCCCTGTGGATCAGTAGTAAACTAGTATCATCTACATGATGGCTCGCTGCCCTCATAAACCTCACACTGATCACTCCCTGGCTATCTCTCATCAATGGAATAGCACTAGCAGGACTCCCACAGTTAGTCACTGCCCCAAGGACATCTAACTGTGTCATCTTTCCACGAGGAACTCCACAGGGCCAGCTGGAGGGCAATGCAAGCCCCAGCCCATTCCCCAGGGACATGCCTGGGTTCATGGAGAGCTCGCTGTGCAGGCCAGAGAAAGAGGGAGAGGATGAAGCCATGGAGGTGGCTGACTCCCCTTTCCACGTAGGAAGCTGAGATGCATGTGTGGATCTCTAAGGAGACACAAGCAGGCCCTCAGTTATGCTGAACTCTTGTATACAACTCTCTGTAAAGTCAATGGGAGCTCTGAAAAGACTGAGTAAGGATGGCAGGATTTACCTCTTTTCATTTAAAGCCGTAGCCCCTCTGTATAATTTCCCCTATGCTGCAAGCTCCTCTACTGTAAAGAAGCCTTGTAAGGTCCCACTTGATCTGTCTTTGCCCGTCATTATAATATTTACATGGAATCTTTTATGTCAAGCAACTAAAATATAGTCCTTTAAAAACAAGTAACAGAATTCATGTGGGGGGAACAAAGGTCAATGCACTGATCCTGATCCCCACTCACATCAATTGCAAAGCATTCCAGTAGCTAGCAGCTCAACAAGCAAATTTTAACTGTCTTAACCAAAATGTAGCCAGTACCAGAAGTCTGGAAAATGAAAATGATAAGGATTTTGTATTGCAATAAAAGAATATCTGTAGACCTGAAAGGATCCAAGGGTCATTCTATTTGAAGAGAAAAGGAAAGCAGTTTATAGCCAATATATGAAGGGGACAGCATTACATATACAATTATTTTGTCCATTATGCAGTCAGACAGGAGGGACTAAGAGTTTTATCTGTCTATTTTAGGCAATTTGAGGGGCCCTATCACATTGTATTTAGGCACCAAATAGCACAGAGATCCAGTTCCATGGTGGTCTCTGTGCCTCTCCCAGGCTCAGCAGAGTTTGCTTATTAGGGGGTGGGTCCATGTGAGTTTCTTGTCTGTTATTTCTGGAAGGCTTTTGTGTGAAGACACATGTCTTGTATCATATTTTGAATATGGACAAGCTCAAGCTTAGTCTTATCTCCTTTAGTAGCTCTTTGCTTAGCTGAGGGCCTGCCACCAAAGACAATCTATCTCCTACTTTGAAGGTCTTCACCCTGGGCGCTGTTAGCTGCATTGTCCCAAAGGAGGGCAGATGACTTGGCAGGCTGTGAATGGAGCAATAATGTAGCTGGGCTCTGAGCCACTGAGAGTCTCAATAAGCAAGATAAAGTCTTTTAATTGGCAATGGAAGTGAACTGAGAGTCAGCTGTAGGCACACAGCACTGAAGTAAAGTGTTCTCAGCAGTCTTTCTGCTGGAGATGTGAGCTACTGTCTTCTGTACAAGCTGGTGCTTCCTTGTTGCTTTCCTTCACAGCCCCAGATGCAGTGAATTGCGATAGTTTTGTATGGGTACTGTGTCCCTTAGGATCCTCAAGCAAATGAGATGTGATGTGCTGATTAGTATGCCTGTATGTATGTGCACTACTGCCCTCTCTACAAGATGAAATGTCAGACCTGCTCATTTGCTGCCATTTGTATGTTTGGTGGTTGGCCAACACAGACTACGAACCCTCCTACAGTTAACGGAGGTTCTCTTTTGCCAGTGCAGACACAGAACGTCCAGGGTTTGAGCCCTGCTGTAGACCATGAAGTACTTGTGACCAAGGTGTGAGGTAAAAATGCTGACAAATAAGTCATATGCATCCATAGAATCACTTCTATAGGTATCTCATAAGCTATCACATGTACAAAATTATATAAAGTTAAATTAATAAAATACAGCACTACATGAGGTTAGCTGGCTGTCTACAAAGAGATTAAATGGCAGTTTCCTGCAAAGATACATTTAAAAAAAATCTGTCCTGGAGCTCTGCAATTTGTTTGAACAATGGTGAGCTGAAATGTGGAAATTAGTCTTTCATAAGAAACCTGACTTTTTAAAAAACAATGTCACTTCTTTCCCTCCAAATCAAAGAGTTTGCCTGAAGACTATTGTTTTAAATAGACAGTTTTGACAAATCAGCACAGCAATGGTCCAGTAACAAGAGATACATCAGTTTTTATTCTGTTCTCCTCATCAGCAGAATTGTTATAAAAGATAAATTCTAGCCCATGATAACATTGGCATGTGTCGAACATCAAATGCCTGGCAGCCCATTCTGGGAAACAAAAACTCCAGTATTAACAAAAGTCAAAACAATCCTTATAGGCTGAAGACTGAATTCAACTTGTATTTGACATGACATATTAAATACATATGCTATGGTAAAGTCATCAATCCCTTTCATGGTTGCTGAGGCCAGGCTAGAACTTGAGGGGGACCATGTGTGGGACACAAGAGAGCAATTAGTCAGTCTGGGAACTAGGAAGCCAGAGAGAACCACAAGATCTTTCTGTGCCCAGCCGCCTCACAAAAGAATTCCTTTTACATTCATTACAATTGAGTCTCATCTCTCAGCTGCACTGTACAGTATTCTGCAATTGCAACATGTAAGGTCTCAGCAAAAAGGTGGTTTAACCTGCATTCAGAACATTCTAAAGTAAGAGGTTCAGAAGGCGTAGCATTTCCGACTTTTTATTTCCATAGCATTCTTAAAAGTCTAGCCACAACCAATTTATATTGTCTCTTTTCCTATTGAAACTAAGCATTATACTGATGTTCTTGTCTATGCTCAATCTCTGGAGCTGTGCCTTAAAAACACAATCAATCTGTGACAGGCTGGATTAGGCCCTGAGGCCCGCTGCTGGATGTCTTGTGGCCCTGCCACACCCTGCCCCAGAAAAGGGCAGTAGAAAGGTCCTCCAAGCTGCTAGAGCAGCTGTGTGGGAGGCAGTCAATAAGGGCCCAGCAGGTCAGTATAAGAAGAGCTGCAGGGCCAGAATGAGATCAATTCCATGCTAGAACTGGAGGAAAGTAGATGTGCTCCAGGCTGGCTTCTAGGACTCCACAAGGACAAGGCCTTGAAGTAAGGGTGAAGAATGTGTGGGAGCTATGGGGAAGTTGCCCAGGGAATTATAACAGCAATGCAGTTTATTTAAAGGGGCATGGCAGATGGCTTCTACCTATAGGGTCCCTGGGGTAGGACCCAGAGTAGAGGTTGGGCTCCACCAGCCACTAGGAAAGTGACTTGGACTTTGAGGCACCCCAGAAGGGGAACTGAACTGTAGTGACCCAGCTGAAGAGCTAGGGACAGAAAGGGCCTGAGAGGTTGAAGATCAGGGTGACCAGATGTCCTAATTTCATAGGGACAGTCCCGATTTTTGGAGCTTTTTCTTACATAGGCAGCTATTATCCCGTCTCGATTTTTCACACTTGCTATCTAGTCAACCTAGTGAAGACACTACGTCCAGGGAAGGAGCCGTGGTGCACTGCTCTATTACGGAGCAGGGACAAACTGAGAGAGACATTACAGAGGGCACTGAAAGAGGCCCCTGTTGGGCTTGTACCTTGAAAGGGGTTTGTGTTGCCTTTATCTTACAGACAGACTGTGTATGACTTGGCCAAAGGGCTAAGTCCCTGACGACCTGCCAAGAGATCCATCAGCCAGGCAGGTGCTCGCAAGAGGTAGGTGCCACCCGGATATGAGAACTAAAACCAAAAGCAGGCTCACATCTAACCAAGAGAAAGGGAGCCAGCCACAAGAGGTGGGTTCCTCCCCCTCCCGCAACAAAAGACTTGCAGTTTTATTGGCCAAAGAGAAAGGTGGGTGCCTGCAATAGGTGAGTGCTGACCCCTTTACACCATCTTTAACCATTTGTATTTACTGAGGCACTGGAAAATTGCAAGTAGACTCTTCAAAATAAATCTCTCTTTAAAACATTCCCTGTGTATTTCTACTTTATTTCTATAGCACATCTTCAACACACTGTAAAATGTGGTGATTTTGAGAAGCACATAGCTGAGTAATGACATCAGGATTTGGCCCTGAGGCAGAACACTTAGCCAAAGCCCATTGAAACCAATGGGAATCATTCCACTGACTACAATGGACTTTAGAACAGACCCCCTAAACTAAAGACATGAGCTGAAGTTCACTGACTATCGACATGAGGGATTTGGCCTATAGGACTAATGCATAATCAGACCCAACAAATGCAAAATCCCTCTTCATTTCAATAGGACATTTTTCCATCTTGAGGAATGCAGAATCAGTTCCTGCAAGAAAAATGTTCTCCTATATATTAGTCTCTTGAATATATCTGAATTATTCAGTTACTTTGTTTAAATTTAATTCATTCATTGGAAGAAGGGCTGCTATTGATTCACTAGAGACCAGATAAGACAAGATTCTGCAACTGTTTCCTAGATTATTTCAATTACTACTTCTATATGTAAAAAATGAGTAAATAAATGTGTGTGCTGGGGTATGCAGACAGAAGACTACTTAGTGGTTGAAGTTAATAATGTGGTAACTTTACTTTCTCTCATTCACGTCCTAATTGAGGAAAGCATCTACACTTGCGAGCGCAAGTGCAATAAAGCAGCTCTGTGCACTCTAGCTCACAATACGTCCACACTGACAAGGCACGTAGAGCGCCTGGACTCCGCGGCTAGAGCACTCCTGGTAATCCACCTCGGCAAGTGGAATAATGTTTGATGCACCCCTGCTGGAGCGCTGCAGTGCCAGTGTGGACAGCCTGGTCTATTAATGTGCTCTGATTGGCCTCCAGAAGTGTCCCACAATGCCTGTTCTAGCCACTCTGGTCATCACTTTGAACTCTACTGCCCTGCCCTCAGGTGACCAACCATCAGACCCTCCCTTTAAATTCTCTGGGAATTTTGAAAATTCTCTTTCTGTTGGCTCAGCCAGGCATGGAGCGCTCTCAGCAAATCTTTCCAGGTAACCATGCCTCCATGCGCCAGGCAATCCCCAGTAAGGAGCAGTGGTGAGGTGCTGGACCTCATCGGTGTTTGGGGGGAGGAAGCTGTCCAGTCCCAGCTGCGCTCTAGCCATAGGAATTACAATACCTTCGGGCAGATATCAAGGGATATGATGGAAAGAGGCTATGCCCGGGTGTGGCAGGGCAGGGGTAAAAACCCCTAAAGTGCCCTGCCTCTGCACAGTAAACCCTGCTTGCAGGCAGGAGGCTCCAGGGCAGGGGCTGGCCCCAGCCATGAGAATGCAGAGCTAAAAGCCCTAGCAGAGGGTTACTGCAGGGAGCTCAGCTGGGTTAAAAGGCCCCAGCTGTAGCTGGGATCAGGAGGCAGGATAAAAACCGCTGACTCATGGTCAGCAGGTGGGGAGAAGAAGGGCCTAGGCAGGAAGAGGAAGGCTGAGTTGCTGTCTCCAGGCTGTGAGATAGGCACCTTAGGGGGCTGAAGGGCCAACAGCCCAGAACTGTGCGGTCACTGTTGTGGGGGTTTGTGGGGTGCACTGATGGTTTCACCAGGACACCATTGTAAATAAAGGACATATGGGGCAGCACTAAGACTGTGTGGAGGTCTTTGTGGAGCCCAGAAAGACCACAGGGGGCATGGACCCTGTGACACTGGGACATGTTGCAGTGCAGGGTTAAAGTGAACGAGCTGCAGAATGCCTACTGCAAAACCCGCGAGACAAATGGCCGCTCCAATGGTGCCCCTGTGACCTGCCATTTCTACAAAGAGCTGAATGCGATACTTCGGGGTGACCCCACCTCCACTCCAAGGACCACCATGAAGACTTCAGAGCCCAGCTCAACAAGGCAGGAGGAGGAAAGCGGGAGCAAGGGTGCTGAGGAGAAGGAAGACACCCCGGAATCCCTAGATGCATGCAACCAGGAGCTGTTCTCAAGCCAGGAGGAAGGTAGTCAGTCGCAGCGGCTGGTGGTAGGGGAAGGACAAACACCAGAAGAGGTTCCTGGTAAACGGCTTTTTTTTTTTTCATGAAAGAAGTTATTCACTGTGGGCTCTTGGAGCAAGGAGAGTTTGGGCTGCATGCAGGCCTAGATGAGGAATAGGGTATTGATGTGCTCTATCACATCACATTATTCGGGCTAGAGTGATCTCTTCAAAGGTCTCATCTGGAACTTGGGCAATGCACTTGTACAGGTTTCTTGGGAGAGCCACTGTGGTCCTGCACACAGGCAAGTGCATATGGATCAGGGCAGAAGCAGCATTGCTAGCTGCCAACTATACATGGAGCCATTGATCACTACCTGTTGAGCCCGACAATCTAGCCAGCTTTCTATCCACTTTATAGTCCATTCATCCAGCCCATACTTTAATTTGGTGGCAAGAATACTGTAACAAAAGCTTTGCTAAAGTCAAGGAATAACACGTCCACTGCTTTCCCCTCATCCACAGAGCCAGTTATCTTGTCATAGAAGGCAATTAGATTAGTCAGGCATCCCTTGCCCTTGATGAATCCATGCTGACTGTTCCTGATCACTTTCCTCTCCCCTTAGTGCTTCAGAATTGATTCCTTGAGGACCTGCTCCATGATTTTTCCAGGGATTGAGGTGAGGCTGACTGGCCTGTAGTTCCCCGGCTCCTCCTTCTTCCCAGACCTGCCTCATAATTACTGAGCTCAATGCAGAAAATTCTCTAAGCACCCCAACCTGTGATCAAAAGAAATCCCAGATACGTTTGATATGTATTCAGGTTTTGTCCTACTACATATATTAACTATATCTAAAAGATATAGCCACATTTTGTAATCACTGTGGGCAGAATTTAAAAACCGCTCTAGTGTTGGCCTAACTCTGCTCCCATTGACGTAAAGTGGATTCTTACCATTGACTCCAAGTGTACTTTAAATATTTAACTCTAGTAATTAACCACATTAACACTTAGGCACCTAACTTAATATTTGCCCTAACAGACCCAATGTATTAGGCTTGACACATGTTTAATTTTTCAGATTTCCAGCAACAAAGCCCTGAAATACAGAATCCTATTTGTATTAAAAAGTCCACACACGATAATAGAGTGTTACCACTTAAGTGGTACAGGTCCAAAGAGAAATAGCGTTTCTTTACATTCCATCCCTGCATGGGTCATTAGCTTGCCTACATTTTTTAAATGATACAAAAATGATTCAAAGAAAAAATGCAATAGGGTTTGACAAGCTTACCAGAAAAGACAAAGAAAAGGAGAATAGCACAGAAATTCCTACTGTCAATATTTACAAGGGGATCACGCCTTCTGTGTACCTTCTTCAGGCATTTTACTTGACACTGGCTTTTTGGAAAGGTCATGGTTTAACAGGACATGTTCATTAATCATTATGCCTGTCACTAAGCGACCATCAGCAACCTACCCTTACAATGACCTACATTGGCGTGAAACTCCTTTTCATCTGACAACAGAATGACTCCCCTCCCCCATATTCATTTTTGTAGAAGTTTGTAGGACACATTTCAGTCAGCCAATCGGATTACTGAACCAATTGGCACAAACACTAATTTAGGACACAAAAGTTACCCAAGCTGCCTAAAAACAGGTCAAAGAACTGTCTTGAAAGGCACAGAACATAGCTTGGGCAGTATTTGATATACTAGGTGGAGCTTTCAGCTGGTGATGCAAAGGAGCTAAAGAATAAAAGTGCTTGAAGTATGTTCCAACACAGGGTGGGCAAACGTTTGGCCCGAGGGCCATATCAGGGTTGCAAAACTGAATGGAGGGCGGGTAAGGAAGGCCGTGCCTCCCTAAGCACGCTGGCCCACACCATCATCTATTCCCACTATTCCCTCTTCCCGCCCCCTGACTGTCCCCCTCAGAATCCCCGACCCATCCAACCCCAACCCCAAACCTAACTGCCCCCCACAGGACTTCACCCCCTATCCAAGTCCCCCACTCCCTATTTCCTGACTACCCTGACTCTATCCACCCCCTGACAGGCCCCCTTGGACTCTTACACCTATCCAACCTCCCCTGTTCCCCATCCCCTGACCACCACCCCGAACCTCCGCCCCCTGCTCTCTGTCCCCTGATTACCCCCCAAAACCCCCTTATCCAGCCTCTTGGCCCCCTTACTATGCCACTCAGCTGCACAACACAACCAGAGCCAAACACACTGCCCCATAGGAGCGCACAGCCCTGCCGCCCAGAGCACTGCTCACCCAACAACATGGCTGCAGGGGGAGGGGGAACGGCAGTGGAGAGCCGGGGGCTAGCCTCCCTGGCCAGGAGATCAGGGGCTGGGCCAGATGTGGCCCACAGGCCATAGTTTGCCCACCTCTGTTCTAACATATGATGGAACTACAACACCCTTTTTGCACTCAGTAAACAGAAACTTTTACTATTTGGTGAACTTATACATAGGCTTATTTCACATTATTGTACCCCCCAGAAAAAATAAATGTGTATATCTAAAATACTGATACAGTAGACTCTTGATTATCCAGGAAGATAGGGAAAAAAATAATCCTGGTCAATAAAATCCCAGATAATCACCATCCATAGGAAATATGAGCGGGGGGAGTTGGTTCACCAGCCACCCTGCGCCAGGGGAAGGGGTGTTGGTTCACTGGCTGATCTGCGCCCTGGTGGGGTTTTTGTTTTTTTGTTTTTTGGGGTTTTTTTTTGCTTGGGGCGGCAACAATGCCAGAGCCTGCCCTGCGAGTTATGCGTATGTTTTTTTGACATCCTGGTTAATCCACAACCTGGTTAACCCAATCCTGGATAATCGAGAGTCTACTGTATTGTGTCTGATCTAGAGAGTACATATATGCCCCAGTTCTACAAATGTTTACATATGTGGGTAACTGAACACGCGGGATGAAATATGTTATCATTTTCTACTAACATCCCTTCACCACACCAGTTAGCCTGAATGTATTAGCTAAGCTTTTTTATCTACACAATAAAGAGGTTAATGAGAACGATCAGTTTATCTTTGCCAACTGCAGTGTACACAGAGCTTCTGGATTTAAAGTGCCATCAGTGTGCAATAAAGTTATCCATCGTAGCCTAATTCTTGTACTAAGTGCCAGATTTGCACACATCAGAGCTCATTAAACATATCTCGCCCTTAGTGCTTTCTATTGTCAAATATAATTTCCTCCCAACTTAAACAAATTGTATTCAGTAATCAGACATAAGTTTTATATTGGTCCAGGAGAATCCAGCTTTGGTAGGAGAATGGAGAAGGTCCCCTATGGTCTTTCACCTCCCTAATTCCCACTATTTTTAATCATATGAGTCAGCCACTGAAGGGAATGAAAACACTCATATGTGTTTACCAGTGTACCACTTGCAGAATGTAGCCAAAATAACCAAAAGTGTGGATCCATTCAGCAGGCCTCTACTGAAAACAATGGTCATATACTGATTTACACTAACTGGCTCATTATATGGACATTGGCCAATCTATTCTTCTGTATATATGACTTGTTCTAGTCTCATACATTTTTTAAAAACACCTTTGTGCTCGTAAATTTTTATTACATAATTCCTGTGGGCGTAATGTTACATTATGACCTTTTCTGAAGAAACTGTGTTCTATTCAGTGGCTAAAGTCAATTTATTTTTGGTTGGAATATTTGTATTGGTGTATAGTTTCGGTTCCATTACTGAGCTACATGATACCTTTGCCTAAAATCAATCTTGGGGGCACTTTGAAGAGTCACTTAAAACTCTGATTTCCCTCCATTTGCAAGGAGAGCGATTAACCTCTAGTCTATCTTTGGTTTAACTCTTAGTATATCTTTTCAGTGACCATCCATACTGCACGTGGCAAAGCAGAAACCTAATGAACAGCTACAGTTCAAAAATCTGAGTTATTCTGACTTTCTGAAAGGTTCATGGCACCACCCTCTAACTCAGTTTATTCTATGGTAGCCCTCATTACCTATTATAATGAATGCCTCACAATCTGTAATGCAGAGGTCCCCAAAGGACCATAGGGGAGTGTGGAGGAATGTTGGGGGGCCACAGCAGGACCAAGGCCATAAGAGGCAGCAGGGAGCACCATCCAGCCTTGCCCCACCCCCAGCTCTGCTCCAGCCCCTGGCAGTGGTCTCTACTGCAGCTCCGCTCCAGCCCCATCCTCGACCCCCGACCGCAGCTGGGAGCAGAAGCCAGGCTCCGGCCCCAACTCAGCCCTGGCCGCGGTTCCATTCCCAGCCCCAGACTTGCCCCATCTGCGGCCGCAGTCTCTATATCCGTATCCACACACATCCCTTTCCCAGCCATGGCCTGCTCCCAGCCCTGGCTGCCAGGCAGAGGGAGTGAAGATGGAGTACAGTAAGGTATGACCATGAAAAAATTGTGGACCACTGCTTTAACATATTTATGCTCACAGCATTCCTGAAAGGATGGGATGAGTTGTTATCCCTTGTTAGAGATGGGGGACTGAGGCACAAAGATTTTCCAAGGTCACACAGGAAGTTTGTGGCACAGCATCCTGTCTCCCACATCCTAGGTTATTGTCCTAATTGCTGGACCATCCTTCCTCTTAAGTAGGCCTCATTAAACTAGCATAATGAAATAGTAGCTTTAATTTAAATGGAACTGTATATGGCAGTAGCACTATATTTAGTAGTAAGAGTAAGGATTCAGCAAGGCTATCAACAGCAATAATTAGAAACACACACCATGTGTTCATACTGACCTGCCTTGTTTCTCACTGAATCTGCTCTATAACTCATGCATGCCTGGCTTGCAATCGCCACGTGTCCTATTTTCCTTTTTCAAGAACATCATTAAAAATTACTTTCATACAAAATGGGCATTGCCACATCAGAATGATAATTTGCAGATTCTTACCTTAAAGCTAGAAGGAACCATTGTGATCATCTCATCTAACCCCCTGTGTAGCACAACCCAAAGAATCTCACCCACTAATTTTTATATCAAACCCAAAACTTCTGTCTGAGCTACTTTAATCTTTCAAACTATTTTTAGGACATAATCAGACCATGAGAGGGGATGAGCTAATCTCCCAGGGGGCCTGATCCAGCACATTTTGAAAATCTCAAGGTTTACTACCATGTGTCGGAAAAGACGTGTGTATGGTAATTAGCCCCCACTCTGGTTCCATGTCCTGGAGTCAAAAGGCAGTCGGGTATACCGACAAGTAGCTAGCTGCCTGTGGGAGGTCTTGACAGACAGAGGACGATGTACAGAGCCTCCCAAATGGGCCCTTTTCGCCAAACATCATGCTCAGGGCTGGATCTGAGATTCAGGTGGTTGCACTATTGTTTAAAATGTTTGCACTGAGCATTTTGAAAAAGAAAAAACATTACCAGCTGCTATACAAGCAACTTGTAACACCTAATAGTTAAAACAGAAGGCAGTACAATTCTGACAACCTCTCAACTGCATATTTGCGTGGTACATGCTACCAAGCCTCCAGCAGTAATGTTCTTGTCTATGTCTGTATTCTCATATGTACACAGACATGTACATCCCAAACACTGGCTCCTCCTCAAGAGTGAAGATATCCCTAGCCTAGTGGAGAAGTAAAGCTCTCAAGAATCTGGCCTGCAGCCATTTTATGTAAAGGTGTAAACGTCTTTGTCAATGGTATCTAGAAACATACTATCAAGTCACAGTGACAGGTGAGTGCATGCCACTTAGCAGCATACAAAGTTCTGCCATTTTCCATAGTACAGTGGCAGCTATGATCATCCCACAAGAAGTCAAGACCATAAAAAGGATGCCAGCAGTGCAATGCTCTCAGCCCAGGTATTAGGTGCTCATAGAAACTTTCTCCATTCAGATACTTATTAGCAAAGTATTTGGAAAGTACAGTACTACTAGAGCATACATACAGTGAAACCAAAACTTCTGTATGAGTCATGTAAAATTCCTACATTGAGCAAACAGATGAGTTTCCCCACTCCAACTAAACTGAACAACATGTACACAATTATAGCTTCTCTTGCATTAGAAAGAAAACAAGTTATAACAGAGTGGATTTGGGGAATATTTCATATGGACAAATCAAAAGTCTGTGCCTATAACTTTCTGGGAACATAGGACTGGATGGGATCTCCTGATGATATGGAGTCCAGTCTCCTTCTGTCACCGGCAACCCCATCATATAATCCAGGTCATAAATTTCCATCTTAAAACTAATTACATTGTTTGCCTCCTACCATTTCTATTAAGAGGCTGTTGCAGAATCTCACTGCTCTGATAGTTGAAAACCTTCTTTTAATTTCTAGCCTAAATTTAATCATAGCTAGTTGTCCTTAGTGCAAGACTTTTCAGTTATTATTTTCAATATTCCACAGATAAGAACACCCCCCAAAAATGCTGTAAGTTTAAAAGAAAAAATACAGCACCAGACTTACTTTCATCTTCATTTTTTTTATCTGAAAAAACAGACCCATTCTCAAAGGCCCTGGATACATGCACAGGAAAAACCTAATTCAACAATTGGCTTTTAAAAGTAGAGGATCTAACAGGAACAGCAGATTCGGAGTAAAGGACTTTCCCACATCCTGTAAGACACATGTCACACACCCTGTGCAGGGTCAAACTTACCCCCTCTTGGTTTGGACTTTGTTAATAAATAAATCAGCAAACAGACAAAAAAGGACAGTCCAAGATTCCTCCTGAAGTTTGGCTGTTCTTAGAGTGCTTAGTTCAGGACAGCTCAGCCCACCTCCTAGATCCTCTCTGTCTCATACCCAAGCTTCCTCTCTCAGAGCAGCCCAGGGCTGAAGGCTGCTTTCTCCCTTTTTTTATTAGGGACATCTTCCCTTCTGGCAGTTGTGGTAGGGCAGTAAATTCACCCTGTGTTACTGCAGCCTGAGGCACAGTCATTCTGACCAGTTTTAATCAGTTGTCTGAAACAGACCACTAACCTCATCTTGCTTTGGTCCAGTATGCAATTTGTCAGTAGATTAGGACCTCAAACGATTAACCAGCTAAAAGGACAATAGTGCTAAATTAATTGCAGTCATTTAACTCCATCGCAGCAAATCAAATGGCATTTGGCTATTAGAGCTGCAATGAATATGACCTGATTAATGGCCCAGTTCATGCTTTCTTACAAGGAAATCTGTGTGGAAGGACAAGGAACAGTTCCACCATGGTGGCTCATTCCAACCCCTTCCCCCCCACCCCCTGCACTCCCGCATATAGCCACAGAGCAAGATTAAGCTACAGAAAGGATCTAGAGAATATGAGATTGTGCCATTTTATGAATATACCCCAATTTACAAGAGAAAAATATACACAAATTATAATTTATTATATCACAGCATTGCATCAGATGAGGACAGATGGATTTTTTTACCCCAAATTTTGAATATCAGGACAAGGGCAGGAAAAGTTATATAATATAATATGTTAAAAGACAGTCTTTATTTTATACACACTCACTATAAAGGCTGATGGCACCTAACTTAAACAGGCATCAAGTTTATGTTGGTTCCTTTGACCCTTGAGTCTGCAGCTTTTTAATGCTCTAATTAACAGAATTGTTTTGGATTCTACCACAAACAACTTTCCTCAAGGAAACTTTCCCTGGGGAAAGGTTATTCCATCACTGCCTGCTGCAGGGTTTCTTGCACCTTCTCTGAAGGCTCTTACACTGGACACTGTTGTTGACAGGATACTGGGCTAGATGGATCTCTGAGCTGATCCAGTGTGGCAATTTCTATGTTAACACCATTGCGAAGAAATTCAGAATTATGTCTGAGCCATTTCCATGGGAGCTTTTCCAGGGAGACTCATTAATTCAATTAAGAGTGGAAATAAAAGACGTGGCTCCTTCCATTCCATGGGAAATCACACAGGAAGGTGTTTGGGGAAAAGTGATGTGAAATTCCTCTCATGGAGTTTCCCCAAATCCCCAGGGAGTGAAGCTGGTAGTTCTAGCCTAGGAAAACAGGTCTCTCAGGGGATCTGTCAAAAGAACAGGGAAATCTGTTCAGAGATCCTGTACCTCTACAATGTCTGAGAGGCCCTTTGCCCTCCTCTCTAACTTTCTGTCTAATGGAGCCAGTGGCAGGATGGTGTCAGGACCTTTCCAACCAGCTAATGTCCTCCCCAACCGGCTGATGTCTTCCAGTAAAATTCCCCTGCGGGGAGGGGAGAGGAGCAGGGGCAGAATGACTGTGCCTCAGGCTGCAGTAACACTGGGTGAATTTACTGATAGTGTTCAGAGGCCGTGGGCAGAGAAGATGATGTGGTTGTGTAACTGAATTCTAAGGGACTCTAACTAGGAGTAATTATGTGTATGCATGAATAACTGTTTGCAAGATTGGTCCCATTTCCTAAAAGCATGCTGGGATCCTTCTGGAGGAAAAGCACGATACAAATGTAAATCATTAGCACTGTCATTACACGTGAGCACACCTCTTGTGAGGGTATGTTATAAAAAAAAGTCTGTACAAGGACAGGAATTAGTGGCAGATTACTTTGAAGTAGGGCGACTAGATGTCCCGATTTTATAGGGACATTCCCGATTTTTGGGTGTTTTTCTTATATAGGCTCCTATTACCACCCACACCCTGTCCAGATTTTTCACACTTGCTGTCTGGTCACCCTACTTTGAAGACTTAAGATTAATTAGGATGTCAGATGTGTTTCTTCATAAACACAAAGCAGACAAAGTTCTGAGAAATAGAATGGACAAAAGTAATAGATTCACAAGGATTTATAATGGTCTTGAATTACTTTGATAATATATTAGGCAAAACCATGCTTTCCTTTACATTAGGCTGGTATATTTCCTCCTACTGTGCCATGAACAAATCATACAGAGCAGGAGAGAGAGTCTATGTACTGGCTTTGCACCATGATAGTCCTTTCCAGGGCAGGGAATGATATTTAGTTTCTACATCATGGTAAGAGAAGATCAAGAGTGCCCCTTGGCACCAATAATTGAAGGTGTGAAGGTAATAGATTTTAGGGCAGCATTAGAATGAGCAGTGCACACACAGTAAATGGAAAAGCCAGCCTGTTCCTTGCTGCTAAATGCTAAGGAAGATCATTTTGTAGGTTGATGAATAAAGTGTTTGTAGGTTACTTTAAATGGGCAAATGGAAGGGATTCTCATCTATGCACACACAAGCAGCCATTCTGTCTTCCCAAATACTGATACCTAGCTTTGGCTTGGGGCTTTGTAGTGTAGAAATATTACACAGATGGTCAGTAAAGGGCAAAGTAAAGATAAAGTATGATTGTAAAGGAACTCTTGGTGCATAGCCACAGAGAAATGGTCCAACAGTTGACTGTGGTTGCCAGACATCCCTCTCTCGATGGGAAAGCTTCCCCCAGTCTTGCAGCAATCCCTGTTTCCTGTTCCCTTCTGGGTTGCATCAGGAAGTCTCAACGCCTGTCTCCAGCAGACTCAAAGGAACAATTTCCTCAGTAGAATTCCACCCACAGCCCATGAGACAGAGTTCTGCAATGCTCAGCCTCACCCCTGTCTTTCAAGTCCTTCCTCAATCACCCCCTCTCCCTTTCATTTTCTTTCACTATCACTATCTCAGCCTGACATGAAAACCAACAATCTGATACTCCAAGCGCTTGCAAGTTCCAAACTGCAGAGAAGTGTGAGGAGTCAACAATCATTCTGGAATGTGGCAGGCATTGCCGTCTGTCCTACATACATGGCCCACACGTTTAGCATGTCTTTGAAAAGTCTGACAAAGCAAAGGTCACGTTTCTTCATGAGCATTTTGAGCTGCAAAAAAAAATCTCATCTCACATCACCAGTTAAAAATGGTGAATGTATTGAACGTTTGTGGGTGTGAAAGTCATCTTTACTATATGAGCCAAAAGCTGATTTTCATTGACACTAGTGCAAATCTGGAACAGCTCTGCTGAGTTCAGTGGACTTACTCCGGATTTACACCAGTGTACATGAAAGCAGAATTTGGATCTATAGAGCTATATTATATAAAGCATCTTGCCAAAATACCACAGGCCCAGGATAATACCATGGGTGATTCCCATCAGTACTATTAAAAAGTTAGAAGCTTAAATCCTATGTATTTATGGAAGAATAAGTGTTTCTGTCCCATACCAGTTCCAAATCCTCCAGCTTTATGTATATGTAGGCTGGAATTTTTCAAGGAGGGAGTCAGGTGCCCAACAGTCACTGAAATTCAAGGGATGTTGGATGTCCAGCTCTTGGGTTCTTTTATTGCTCCCAGTCCTAATAAGACAGTGGGGCTCATTAACCCCAGCAGGCACATGTAAGTGCAAAGTGCCGCCTCCTGTGGCAAGGAAAGCTCCGGCACCTGAGGGAGAATTCACATCTGGGCCAAACACATGGTGCCATAATGATCATCCTAAAAGAATACATAACTTGACACTCAAGCCCGAGCTTCGTAGCCATTCCACATGTGAAGGCTCCCCAGGACAGGCACTGAATTACCATGTCCCCTGCATGTCCTAGCAATGCTCCTTCCCACAAGACCTCTGGATTTGCACTGCTGCTCCAGGCCTGCTGGTGGAGAAGGGGTTAAGAGAACTTGTGACACTGCCCCCTTGTTTCCATGCTAGGCAAACTTTCTGCTGCCAGGAGGCTCACATCATTCCACTGACAGGACCCTGATGGTGAATCAGACTCTACACAGTTTGTGAGTGGCAGGATCACAAGACAGTCCTTGTACTGTTGCCTTCTGCCCCACCAGCTATGCCAGCTTTGTATGACCCTTTGTCTTCTTCTCCAACGTATGCTTCCACTACTTCTTACACGCTGCCCGGCCACAGGAAATGTCCTTGGGAACACAAGGCCACTAACTTCTCCACCTTAAAATTCCTTCTCAGGATATAACTCTGCTGTGATGCCTACAGGAGATCAGCCAACTAAAGATTGCATGAGGAAGGAAGACTCAGAGATCACTGATATTGTTTATTACATTTTTTTAAAACATATGATTTGGAAACATCAGGTCAGGCACATCACTATCTTACATAACCACATGATCTTATTATGATTATCTCTTCCTTTCTTCTCTTCTATTGTTTGGTCGATACACTTGTTACATCTTGTTTTGAGTTATACTGTAAGTTCTTCCAGGCAGGGACCATGATTGTAGAACATCTAGCTCATTGGGGCCTGACCCTAGCTGCCCCTGCCACAAGTGATAACACATGATAACAGTGGGGGCAAAAGACCTACCTGGCTTCAAGACTAAGCTTGATGAGTTTATGGAGGAGATGGTATGAAGCGATAACCTAATTTTGGCAATTAATTGATCTTTGAATCTTAGCAGCAAATATGCTGCGATGGGATGTTAGATGGGATGGGATCTGAGTTACTACAGAGAATTCTTTCCTGGGTGTCTGGCTGGTGAGTCTTGCCCACATGCTAAGGGTTTAGCTGATCGCCATATTTGGGGTCAGGAAGGAATTTTCCTCCATGGCAGATGGGCAGAGGCTCTGAGTATAGGGCACACTTCACTTGTTGGAAGATTGTCTGTACCCTGAAGTCTTTAAATCAGGATTTGAGGACTTCAATAGCTCAGACATAGGATAGGGGTTTACTATAGGAGTGGGTGGGCGAGATTCTGTGGCCTGCATTGTGCAGGACGTCAGACTAGATGATCATAATGGTCCCTTCTGACCTTAAAGTCTATCAGTCTATAAAAGTTAATGTGTTAAGTGATTGAAGCTATCTAGTCTCCTATTTCTCAGTCTAACTTAGTGCTCAGTCCTCGTCCCCTTACTGGTTCAACTGACTTCAGTAGGACAAGGGTACCGATTCAAGGAGGCTTTGGCTTTCACTCTGTGCTGTCATTTAAAAATGAAGATATCTATTAGCTGATCTCTGTTTGAAACTTCTCTGAATGTACATGGTCGCTAGTTCTTCTGTCACGAGCCTCACACACGGATCCATTAGTAAGGGGCTTGGGCCCAATCCTTTAGTCCTGACTCAGACAAAATTCTCCAGTGAGGTCAAGAATAGAGGACTGCAGAATCTAACTCTTTAGTTAGGCCCCTGTAATCCTTCTACATGCCATTGATTTAAATGGGAGTCAGAAGTGTGCAAGGATTGCAGGATCAGGCCCTAATATGGCATCAAAGGTTTAATTTTTACCATTTGGTAAAAACACCACCCTAGAACAGTTAGTAGCCTGGTGATCAGGGCACTCACTTTGGATATGAGAGAGCCACATTTAAGAATCCCTGGTCTTAATCAGGCAGAGCAGGGACATGACCTTGTGTCTTCTACTTGCCATATGAGTGCCCTCACCACTGGGTTGTCTCATATTCTCAGGAGGTTTCCCTGTTCATGGGGTTTTTCATGAGACTGTTTGAAAGGTCTCCATTTCCTCACAATGCAGAATGGGGAAATGTTTTGATTCTCAAAAACTGTCATGAGATGGGAAAACCATTTCCTTCCCAGATCTAGTATGGGGGATGGGAGTAAGAGTCTATGGAGAATCAGTGCTTTTACTTTAACATGTAATTCCCCACCACCTAACACCCCATCCCTTGCCCCTTCCTGCATCTTTAGTATTCTGGGTCTGATCCTGCTCAAAATTAAAGTCACTGAGAGTTTTGCTATGGACTTCAAAGGAGCATGGTCATCCCTTCTGGGAGATCTGCTA
This sequence comes from Dermatemys mawii, assembly GCA_007922305.1. Lineage (NCBI taxonomy): Eukaryota > Metazoa > Chordata > Testudines > Dermatemydidae > Dermatemys > Dermatemys mawii. The sequence goes on from ML677348.1 coordinate 10,184,771, forward strand.
CATAGCAAGTGACAGAATAGGAGCTTTTGCAGGATTGATGATGACTAAATCATGTACTTAGTCTGCTAGAGTACCCATGTCCAACCACCAGCTACCCATCCCAACTGAAAACTGTAATTGTAATTGTAGCTATACAGACACCTCTATATTCTCAATGCTTTCAAGTCAAAATCTGAACTAAGTTTCAATGCAAGAACAAAATATCTCGGGGTTGTTTTACTCATTTACACAAACTATTTGCATTACTGCCCTGGTGTTAGGAAATTAGCTCAGTCTTTATAAATATATTGGCCATCATCTATTTAGCCTGGATTTAGTTGATCGAAACGATAAAGGAGAATAGTTTGCAAGAAAATGTAACACTTCAATGGTTCTATAACTCCTCCATGCAACTAATCTATAACAATGCAACAGACTACGTTGATTACTCATGTAAAAACTCTCATGTAGAAACTCTGATCCACCTGCCCCTTAGCACAGTCATCACATTGAACAAAAGGTCACTAATCTGGTTTTCTCTCTGAGGCTAATCTCGATTAGCAAATTTCTTCTGTGTGGCAAACTTTACATTTGCTCCCCACTATGTGGCAAATCCATACCTGGCTTCAGTATCCTTACAACAAGTCTGTATTTGGCCCTAGGTTCCATATGCATTTTAGTATTTTCTCCCATTCAAACTCAACATCTCCTTGTGCCTGGTCCAACTCCCGTGAACCTGCAGATGACTTTACCTCTCCTCTGGAAATCGCTGTTCTAGCACCAAAAAAAGCAAGCATGCCACTGTAAAAATCCATACTCTGTTGCATCCCAGCTAATTAGCACTTCGCCCTGTTGGTCCTACTGTTTTGGGGGCCTAACCCCCCCAATTTGTACCATCAAAATGGACAATACATATTGCTTTTCCTAGATGACCAGAAAAATGCAGGTTCCAACACATCCCGGTGCAAGAGCAATCTGGGTTTTACCGGATCCAGGGAATTTTGGCCACAGATCTCTACATTCTGTTGGGAAAATGGAGACCACGTGTAGCTGCTTTCAGTCCTTGCTAAAAAATCTGGTCTCTGATACATCTCGGCACACAAGCACTTGTAAAATCCAAATATGGCCCGGGAGCCAGCATGATATGGCCCATTTTTTTCACCTAGATCCGCAAAGTTTTATTCTCTATCTCTACAGAGACCCTTTTCCATCAGATAAATCTGTGTCCAGAGCTCTGCTCTGACGGTCATGGATCTATTTCCCTCCTGGCGGTGTCATTTACCAAGGATATATCGGGATCGGGATCTTTGCCGTGGGATTGGAGCTGGTGCTCTTCTTTTCTGGTAGAATTTAAGGCTTTGAGATTTAAACCACCAGCCGTATCTAGGCGCCCGATACAGCTTTTTGCGGGGCCGCTGCACCCCTTTGCTATAGGGGCTGGATTTTCCAGTTCGCGAATAGTCGCTACATTTTTTTCCTCCGTTAAAACTGGAATTTTCCGAAACTAGGATTTAAACGGGCAGGATCAGGGTACTAAATGCGTCTTTTTTCCCGGGCTGTCGGGCCAGGGTGTATCAGAGTCCAGGTTTCTCCAGGGAAGTGCGGCTACAGCGGTTCTCTGTTTCGATTGTACAAGATCCTGGGGGAGCCCCGGGCTGGAAGCGGGCTTCTGCGGCGCTCGCTGCCCGGGATTCATCGGGTCCGGGTTTTCGGTGAGGCGGGAGCCGCTAGCCTTGCGCTCCGTTTTGGGGGCTAGAGGCCACAGATCGACAGGATCCAGCCTCCCCGCCCCAGTTTCTTACACCCCGAGATTTCTTTTCTGCCCGGGAAGTGAGAGTCAGGCACCGGACAGCTCCGACGGGAACCTGCTCGCACAGGGAGCGCCCCGGGGTAATCGGGTGTGCGCAAAACAGCCTCCTGCAGGGAACAAGGGGAGGGAAGCAGGGTCCAGACTGGGCCCCATGCGAGGGAGGTGAGATGCCGTGCGGCTGCCACCCCCGCTCCGGCCCCCTGCGCTGCCGGGGAACGGGGAGGGTCACACGCCCCCACGCAGGGACCCGGGATTTGGAGGGTGTCTCTCTGGGGCGCAGAGCCAAGCGCAGTCGGCTGCCTCCTGGACCATTTAGCTCCGGCCGCTCCCCCGACACCTCCCTACGGGGAACGGGCCACTTACCTGCGAGGAGGAGAGCGGGTGCCAGCAGCCCGCACAGCATGGCACCTGCGAGCGCCCGGCTGCCCATGGTCCGGCCCGGGAGGTGCGCGCAGGGTGGGAGACTCCGCCCGAGCCTGCTCGGAGAGAGGAGGGCGGCTCAGGGACACCCAGCAAAGGGGCTGATCCTCCGGCAGCCTGGCCGGGCTCGCCTTGCCCGCGGTGGCGAAGCTAGCGAGGCAGCTGGTCCCGGAGAGACACCAGCCTCCAGCAGCCGCCTAGCCCCTGGGCAGCGCTCCGCTCCGCACGGCGCTTCCCCCTGCGCGCTTAGCCACCCGTGGACATCCCTTCACAGGGAGCTGCCTGCCGCCCGGCCGATTTATAACCTCCACATCCTCCCGGCGGATCACGCCCTCCTCTCCCTGCGTCACCGGGTCCCCCCTCCCCTACATAGCCTGGAGCCCCCCGGCCCCTCCAGCAGCGCCTCCGGCCCCCTGCCGTGCCCAGCTCCGGAGCGCGCCAGGCAGGGCGCCGGGTGGGAGTCAGTGCCCACGTCCCGGCCGCTCGGGCCCCCGGTCAACTAGGCAACGCGGCCCCCCACCCCTTCCGCCGCCTATCACTCCGATCGCTCTCCGGTCGCCTCACACGGAGACACCCCCCCGCTCCGCTCCTCCAGCCAAGGGCCGCTGCGCTCCCGGCCGGAGCCAGGCGCAAGCTGGGCATGGCCACACGTGTGTCCTTGTCCATCGGCCTTGCTCTCCGCCTGGGTCTGTTATCACACACCCCCTCGCCACCTCCCAACACACACACACACACACACACACACCACCCCGCAGCAGCCTGAGCCGCTCCATCGCCGCCCGAGGGACCCGGCTCCACTCCGGCCCAGCCGCTCTGGGGACCGCCCGGTCCCGCTCTCGCTGCCGGCGCATCCCCTGGGCACCGGGGAGTGGGAGCCGCGAGCGTCCGGCTGCAGCCGGGTGCCCTCGGGGCAGATCGCGTGCCATGCTCGCCACGGGGCCTTTCCGCCAGCTGGCACCATGCTGCCCGGCGCGTCTCCCAGGTACAGTCCCGCGGGCCGGGCCGGGCGCTGGGAGCAGAGCGGACTTTCACCCCCGGGGAGCGGCTTCAGCGTTCCCTCCCCGGGCTCCACACAGCGCTGAACGCCGCTCGGGACACTCCGGACCCGGGCAGCCTCGGCACGGCTCCGGGGAACCTGCCCACACGCCTTCGGATGCTCCGAGGAGCTTGAGCAGCGCTCTTGCTGGCGCGGGGACAGTCCCAGAGCCTGCCCTCACCGTCCCGACTACCCTGGGTCTGTCACGGGCATGAGAGCCGGGCGTAAGACCCCCCCCCCCCGCCTCGCCTTCTATGGGTGCTGAGATCCCCCATGTCACAGAGGATAAAATGGAGGCACCTTGTCGAAAGCCACGAGGAGTTTGTGACAGCGCCAGGCATAGACACACCCCCCCCCCCCGAACCCCGCTCCCTCCCCAGACCATCCTGTGCGGGGAAAAGGGGCGACGCCTGCTTTTAAATGGGCAGTTTAACGTTCAGGTTTTAAAATCGTAGAGCAGAGTGTCTGGGTGAACTCTGGGGAGTACGACTGTGACTTATCTAAGGACTTGATCCTGTATTTTCAATACTGTGACCAGAAATCAAATGTGTTTATATAAAAGCCTCTACTTATCCCCACAGACTATGTGGGAAGGACCCGACTGCTTTTCCTCCCAGAGGATGACGCATGAGATTCCTGCTCCCCAGGACGGAGAGGGAAGGACAGCAGCAGGGGACCCAGCAGGAGAACTCTGACACAGAGACACCCGACGACTCCCAACACCAGACCATGTAGGCAGGACATACCAGCTTCCTCCCCCAGGGGACCCCAGGAAGAGACCGAGAGGAAGAGCGGAAGCAGGGCAGGAAAAACGCACTTTCAGAGCCCAAGATATCTACAGAAGTGGTCAGTGGACGCCAGAAAAAGGGGTGGGGGGTTCTGATAAAGGATTGAAATGACCCTGAGAAGGAGCTGCAGAGAAGAACTAGACAACAGACACTGAAATAAAGCAAAATGCATGGTGATAAAAGGAAGGATTAAATACTAAAGAAACACTTGCATGGTATGGGTTGGGTGGAAGGAGGGCAAATCAGAGTAAAAGATTTTAATTACTTTTACCTAGTACTGTTTCCCTATCTTGTCTATTTAGATTGTCAGGTCTACAGACTGCCCTTGTCTCTTTATTCAGTCCCTGATCTTGATTATTGTGGTTGGGTGTTACTGGAATATAGATATTAAATAAGCAACCCACAGATCTACGGAGGAGTCAGTACCAAATAGATGTGCACACCTGCTGATGGAGGGTTTGGCAAGTGGGGAGAAAGGTGTACCGCCCTGAATGTGATTATTTTGCACCAGCATCTTAGCTCCAGATCTGGCATACGGATAGACATTTTTGTCCTCATATGTTTTAAGGCCTTCACAGTCAGAATATTAATTTTCTAACATTTGCTTTAAAAAAATTATTACCAAATGCTAGAAAGAAACCCTGCCAAATTTAATAACTGAGACTAAAACGTCTTTAAAATGTAACATGGACAAACATCTCTGCTGAAGGGCTGATTAGGACTAGATGCTTAGTCTGTAGTTTTACAGACCCCTGGTGAGGGGTAGGAAATATCTTTATTAGCTGATCTACTTCTTTTTGAAATTGCAAATAGTCACCAACTTCGAGGCACTACAATTCCCAAAAAGTGGCTGTTAATGCTCTTGGCCTTGATTATTATACCCTAAAATAGTTTGATAGTTTAAAGTAGCTCAGATAGAAGTTTGGGGGCTTGAGGCAAAAAATAGGTGAGATTCTTTGGGTTGTGTTAATCAGGTGATTAGATGAGATGATCACAATGGTTCCTTCTAGCTTTAAGGTAAGAATCTGCAAATTATTCAGATGTGGCAATGCCCATTTTGTATGTAAGTGGATATCTGGTGTGGACTGGTCCAGGCTGAGGTTGATGGTGGGATGGAAATTATTGAAATCCTGATGGAGTTCCTCAAGGGGCTCTTTTCCGTGGTCCAGATGATGAAAATGTCATCAATGTAGTGCAAGTAGAGTAGGGGCATTAGGGGACCAAAGCTGAGGAAGTGCTGTTCTAAGTCATCCATAAAAATGTTTGCATGCTGTGGGACCATGCGGGTACCCATAGCAGTGCCACTGACTTGAAGGTGTACATTGTCCCCAAATATGAAATAGTTGTGGGTGAGGACAAAGTCACAAAGTTCATCCACCAGCGGAATTCAGCTCTTGAGAAATTGTACCAGTGTTTCAACAATTTCCATCCCACCATCAATCTCAGCCTGGACCAGTCCACACAAAAGATCCACTTCCTGGGCACCACAGTGCTAATAAGCAATGGTCACATAAACACCACACTATACCAGAAACCTACTGACCAGTATACTTACCTACATGCTTCCAGACCACAACAAACGATCCATTATCTACAGCCACGCTCTACGATACAACCATATTTGCTCCAATCCCTCAGACAGAGGCAAACACCTACACCTACAAGATCGCTATCAAGCATTCTTAAAACTACAATACCCACCTGCTGAAGTGAAATGAAGAATTGACAGAGCCAAAAGAGTACCCAGAAGTCACCTACTACAGGACAGACCCACCAAAGAAAGTAACAGAACTCCACTAGCCATCACCTTCAGCTCCCAACTAAAACCTCTCCAGTGCATCATCAAGGATCTACAACCTATCCTGAAGGATGATCCCTCACTCTCACAGACCTTGGAAAACAGGCCAGTCCTCGCTTATAAACAGCCCCTCAAACTGAAGCAAATATTCACCAGCAACCACACACCACACAACTCAGGAACCTGCCCTTGCAACAAAGTCCGTGGCCAACTTTGTCCACATATTGATTCAAGTGACATCATCATAGGAACTATTCATATCAGCCACACCATCAGGGGCTCGTTCACCTGTACATCTACCAATGTGATATATGCCATCATGGCAGCAATGCCCCTCTGCCATGTACATTGGCCATACTGGATAGTCTCTACTGAAAAGAATAAATGAACACAAATCAGACATAAAAAATTATAAAATTCAAAAACTAGTAAGAGAAAACTTTAACCTCCCTGGACACTCAATTACAGACCTAAAAGTCACAATTCTTCATCAACAACAAAAATCAAAAGCAGACTCCAAGGAGAAACTGCAGAACTGGAATTAATTTGCAAACTAGACACCATTAAATTAGGCTTGAATAAAGACTGGGAGTGGACGAGTCATTACACAAACTAAAACTATTTTCCCACGCTAATTTTTCTCCTTACTGTTACTCACGTCTTTTTGTCAACTGTTTGAAATGGGCCATCCTGATTATCACCGCAAAAGGGTTTTATTCTTCTTCTGCTAATAGCTCACCTTAATTGATTTGTCTGGTTAGAGTTTATATGGCAACTCCCATCTTTTCCTACTGCATTTTCCACTCCATGCATCTGATGACGGGGGTATTAGCTCAGAAAAGCTTATGCCCAAATCAATTTGTTAGTTTCTAAGGTGTCACAAGTACTCCTCCTTCTTTTTGCTGATACACACTTAACACAGCTACCACTCTGAAACGTAATACTGAGTGTGTAGGCGTGTGATAGTCCAGGTGTGTAAATTGGTTTGGGGAGATAGTTTAATGTTCTATTACTGGAGCGCTGTATCTCTGTGGTGGGTAATATTCACGTGTCTAGAGATCAACGGAATATATAAATGTAAATGCATCCATATAGTCACATTTACAGGTTCCACGTGGTACAAGAAACAAGATCACCTCTCCGGATTTTAGATCATTTTAATAAGGAACAGCCCTTTCCATTTTCCCCTGGAAGCAGACAAAGATTAAAAACAAGGTTGTATTTTTTAATCAAAGGAGCAGGAAGCCCTCCCCACCCCCACCCCTAGGACTGGGCACGCAGATTAGCCAGATTCCCGGAGGTTTTAGTGAAAGGTGAGAGGAGCCTTTATTGAAAGGACGCCCAGGAAAGGCGATTTATGACAAAAAGCCAAGAGACCCCTGTTGCGATCCGCAATAAGACAAGTGAGCCCAATTCACAAAGACGGGGGTGAGTCCATCGAAGCCGCTGTAGCTGGGAGTTACACTTCGGAGTAAGTCTTTGACCAAGACCAAGTAAGTCTTCAGCAGGTCTTCATCCCACCACCCTCTTCTCCCAGCTCAGAGAACTTCAAGCTACCAAAAGGAGCTGGCGGTTAATCAAGTGGCCCATTAATCAGTGTGCTGCGTTATCCGGCGGTGCCAGGGGGAAATGTGCATAAGGCCAGGGAAGAAATGCCCAGCACAGCTGAGTGTGAGGAGCCGGGGGCTCTACCTTGCTGGACAGTCAGGCAGAGGCAAGGGGAGGTTGGTATTCGACACGCCCCGGGCTGGGAATCGCGTGGGAACGACACGAGACTGCACCCCGTAGCCGCTCCCGGCGCTGGCTGCTCCCTGGCGCTCTCGTCCAGCGTGTGCGTTGTACATGGCCGGCACACAGAGCTGTACGTGCGGGTACAGCTGTGAAAGCAGAGCCGGTGCGTGTGTCCCGCCCGTGCGCTCCCAGCGTGCGCCCACCTCTCTTCCTGCTGACGGCGCTGGGAACTGGCGTAGCCGCTCGGCTTCGCTTCGCTTCCTTTGGGCTCTTTCCCCTCCACACGTCGAGTGGGGAGGAGGCGGGAGGGCCGCTGCCCCGCGGTTTCCTTTCCCCGCTCTGGGCCCGGCGAGCCGAGTTTCCCGGGGTGCGTGCGGATGAGTCATAAAAAGGGACCAGCGCGATCCACCTTCATTTTCCAGCCCCGAAAGGAAACGCTGCTTCCCGTATTATACAAAACCGGGGCCAACCAGCCGGACCCAAGAGTCTATTGTCCTGTTCACAAAGCCACGCCTGAGAAAACAGACATTTGCCTCAGCGAGGCGCTTTTGATCTTGGGGGCCGCGGGGGAGGTGGAGGGTTCTAGGAGATTGGGGAACACCCCTTCATTGGGAGAAGGGATGTTCACACACAGTCACACACACAGTCCTTCATTGGGACAAGGGACATTACGCACACACACACATACACACACGACACACCCTTCATTGGGAGAAGGGTTGTTCACACACACACACCCCCGCCCCACACACACACCTTCACTGGGAGATGGGAAATTCGCTCATACACGCACACAGTCACACACACGCACACACCCCTTCATTGGGAGAAGGGAAGTTCACTCGCACACACACATCCTTCATTTGGACAAGAGACGTTCTCTCTCTCACTCTCTCTCTCTCTCTCTCTCTCTCACACACACACCTTCATTGGGAGAAGGGACGTTCACACACACACACCCCTTCATTGGGACAAGGGACGTTACGCACACACACACACGACACACCCCTTCATTGGGAGAAGGGATGTTCACACACACACACACACACACACACACCCCTTCATTGGGAGAAGGGACGTTCACACACACACTGGGAGCAGGGACGTTAACGCGCGTACACACCCACCCCTCCCTTCAGCACGCCGCGGGCTGGGGTCGTGCTGGAAAGCGGCGCCTACACCCCGGCTTTGCCCTCCAGCGCCCGCGCGGGGACCCAGGCGCCGCTTCCTGCCCCGGGTGCCGGGCGTGCGGGGAGAGCCTGGACCGCGGGCTGGAAAGCAGGCGGCCGGGACACGTCCCTCGCCGGGCTCGTGACGATGCCCTGAGCGCCGGGGAGTCACGTCCGACGGGAGCGCTCCTCCCTTATCTCCCGCCAGCTCCAGGGCTCCCCGCCACCCCCTGCGACCGGGAAACCAAGCGAGGGGGGAGCCACGGGGCCCGTCACTCCACTGACCCGCCGGGAAACCGCCGCACGCGAGCTCTGCCCCAAACTCCTTTACTAAGGGGAGCCCGCCAGCTCCTTTTATCGGGGGGGAGGGGGGGATTGACCAGAAACGGAGCCTCTGCCCCAGCTCGGAAAAAGCGCTCAGCAGAGCGTGGGCGGCCCCCGAGTCCCGCCCGGTGCGGAGGGACCCGGGGATGGCGCTGGAGTTGGGGAGGGAGCCGGAAGAGATAAGTAACATCTGAAGAGGAGCCGCGGGGTTGCTAAGGCAGCTTGGGAGACTCTCCTTCCTGGCAGGGGCTTAACAACAAACACACACACACAAGCCCCCAACGCCACCACTCACAAAAGCAGAACCACATTCCGACTTTACCCCCCCCCCCCCCGCCGGGGGGGGGGGGGCGAACAACTGCAGTGGATGCGAAGGAAGGCAGGGCTGGAAATCTCGGCTATTTGTTCTTCTTTTCATTTATTGTTACACAGCTGTTGTTATTCACAAAGATTCCTAATAAGAGCAAATCCTTCCTGCTTATTGAGACAAAACTCCCATTACAGGATCAGGACTATTTGCCCTCCACTATTTTTTTTCAATTGCCTCTCTTCCCCCAGACTTATCTAGTGACTACAGGATATTAGAGAGACAAGGTGAATGAGGTAATATCTTTATTGGACCAACTTTTGTTGCTGAGAGATAGGGTGACCAGATGTCTCAATTTTATAGGGACAGTCCCAATTTTTGAGTCTTTTTCTTATATAGGCTCCTATTACCCACCACCATCCCCTATCCCGATTTTTCACATTTGCTGTCTGGTCACCCTACTGAGAGACAAGCTTTCCAGCCACACCGATCTCTTCCAACTTTCTCAGCCCTGAAGGAGAGCGCTTGAGGCTGAAACCTTATGGCTCTCACCAACTGAAGTTGGTCTAATAAAAAGTATTACCTCAGTAACCTCACCCACCTTGTTTCTCTAATGCCCTGGGACCAACAGGGCTACACTACACTGCATATAAGATTCAGTTGTTTTTACTGACTCTGGCAATCCCTTGTAGACAATTGGCACTTTGGAGAAAATGCAGATCATTTTTGAAAATGTGCATGCATGAAATCAGAAAGGAAACATGATGTTCCTCTTTTATACCCTTAAAGAGAACTGACAGTGGCTGGTTTGCAGAAAATCTTTGGGAAACATTGAGAATATGTAAGAAAGACTCTGATCAGGTTTTAGTGTAAAAACAACTGGATTCCCCAAGAACAGAAAATTGTTTTTTTTCTGAAGTCCTGTGCACAACAGTAAGCCTTGACCATTTTCTGTATCCTCTGCAAGGCAATAACCAGTTCCTTAGGGCTCAGGGAGAGATACACGCTCCTCCTATAGATGGAATTTTTGTACCATCTCTTACCCCAGAGCTCAATGATCCTGGTTCACTTTCCTTCTCTGCCACAGACTCCTGTGACATTGAGCAAGTGTCTGTCTGTGCCTCCTGTCCCCATGGGTAAGAGGATAAGTAAAATCATATGGTCCTTCCCTACCTCACAGGGATGTTATGAAAATACATACGTTAACAATTCTGACGTGCCCAGATACTATGGCCATGGGGGCCATCCCTATGGTCTAAAATACTCACAAGGGAGGATTTTTGTTTTGATTTATTACTATCTAACATTTGCATTAAATTAGTGCTTAGAGGCCCCGTCAGGGATCAGGTCCCCAAAGAAAATGAAGAGACCATCCTTGCCTCAAAGAGTTTACAGCATAAGAACAAGTTGGGAAACTAAGCTGGATACAACACGAAGATGAGAGGAGCACAGGTCACAGTGAGACTGTTGTGATAAGTGAATTGCACACAGGCAGCTCGATCATTATGAAGGGTTTTGGAGGCCTGCTGACAGAAATGAGTTTTAATGTTAAGCTCTTAAATATGAGGATTCCTCCCCTCCCCCAACCCCAGCTTTTGATAAAGGCTAATTACCAGTGTTAGACACATGATCTGGCACATAACCACTATCACCACAGCACTAACACAGTGGTCTGTGTGTGCCACTCACAGTGCAGCTCACATGATAATGGATAACTAGCCCCTCCAGGCTTCCAGTTGCTTCTACAGCTGTCCAAGTTCTTCAGGGGGAAAAAAATTCCAGTTGTAAAAAGTAGCCACTGCTTTATGGACTCCATCTCACTACCACTGAAGCCAACTGGAGTCTTTCCATTGACTTCAACTGGAGATGGATGAGGCCATTTAAAAGAGGAGAGGAAATGGGAGCCACTACTGGAAGAGTTAAAAATAGCTAAATGCATGCCTATCACTTTTCCATGTAAGCTCTTGCTGACCTTGCCACAGAGATCCTGTGTGATTATGAAGCAGAAGGAAGGTGTCCAAGCAATTTCTCTCCCTCATGAGGCAGCCCATGCTATGGAGAAGCCTGAGAATCACTGCTTTAGACAACCCTATGTTACAAATCATAGAATTATAGAATATCAGGGTTGGAAGGGACCTCAGGAGGTCATCTAGTCCAACCCCCTGCTCAAAGCAGGACCAATCCCCAACTAAATAAATAAATCATGCCAGCCAGTTAGGGAGAATCTTGTCAAGTGCAACAAAGGGGAAATTGAGGCACAGATTGGTGCAGTGAATTCCCCAAGTTCACACAGCAGGTCAGTGGCTGAGCCAGAAACAGAACCCAGATCCCAGTGGGCCATGCTGCCTCCCTTTGTAGGCGTATAAAATTGAGGAACTGGCCACTTTGTGGTTATTTAAGATCTGTCATTTTAAAGCAGTAAATGTAAGAAAAATGCAGCTTGAAAGATGATTCTGGTTTTACTTTAGTTTTTCTGCACATATCTGCACATCACAGAAACTTGGGATGTGACAGCAAAAGTTAGCGGACAACAGAAAACAAAAATTAACTATTCTTCTTCTGACCTCACCCCTCCCTTCCACCATGAGCTGTTGCTCAACCTGCCAAAGAGCGAAACCAGTGCTTTCTCCGGAAAGATGAGAAGAGAATATTGCCTTGTTTTATTGTGCAAAATATGTTACTATTTCTGGAGACAAAACCACCATCTATGTAATTGAGAGGAAAAGGAAAATTCTTGCAATTGTCTATTCACCTATGAATGAAAAGAAAGTTTAAAGTGTAATTAATCATATATTCACTTTGCACTACTAGTGCATCCTCCATTTGAGGATCTCAAAATACTTGAGATAATCTATTAGTGTAAGACTTGCAATGGCCCTCTGTGGGATGTGTCCTTATTCCCATTTTCTGAATCTGAATCCTTCCTACACTGTGAGATGTTGCTTAAGGCATAAACAAGGCTCTGCCATCCCTGTCTGTCCTGGGATGCTCTTTGCATGTCCTTAGTGTTGCTAAGACCCATAAATGTTCCTTCTCTGTATGCTGTTTGATGGAGGGATTCTCTCAGTCATCTCCTGTTCTATATTCCTCTAGCTACACAATAAATAGCATGCCTGCTGTGTGTGTCCCAGATAGATTGTCATTCTTAACATGTGTCCCAGATATTCCCATCTTTTCTGGGTAGCCCTAGGCATGAGGGATTATTGAATTCTGATGAATCTCAGCATTGTTATGAAGTCACTGCATTTCATACCTAGTATTTTTCTGAGGCATTTGCTTTCAATGGCATTTAGACAGTTTATACCTTTGGTGGATTTCCATTTTTCTCATCCTTCTGTTTGGAAATAACATTTGAGCTGAAGATTTGACATTTGGTCTGTAAGTTGTAGAATTTCAATAACCAAACCTTGGTTAAACTAATAAATGCAGCTGCCCCTTTCCCAATTTGTGACATTATTTCTTGCTTGACCATTACTGCTTGTGATGTTATCTGATTAAAATATGTCCATATAGATCATTGTTGCAATCACTGTTATATATTTGCAGCAAATATTGTACAAAGGTTGTAGAGTGAGGTGTCTATAAAAAGATAACGTTTTGCTGGTTATGATTATGCTATCTATATGAATTTATCACTTTTGTATATGAAGTTATAAGTATTGCTCTATACTTATATTTCAAATGTTTGCTCCTTGGGTAATGCCCACAAGGTAGGAAGCCAGTACATCTTGGAGGACCTGTTCAAATTAACCATGAAAGCTTATGCTGAAATAAACTGGTTTGTCTCTAAGGTGCCACAAGTCTCCCTCATCTTATTAATGGATATAGACTAACACAGATGTTAATCTTAAACTTGTTCAAATTAAGTAGCTCATCAAGAACTACTTGGTTGACAATGGACCACGGGAGACGCCCATCTACACTGAGTGGACTATTATGTAAAAACATGCTGTCTGGAGTGTAGGTAATGGCTTCCTGCAGTGACTGTGGGAAATTGGGCATGAACCTGGGTCTTTCCCATGTGACTCCAAACTCCATCTTGTTGCTGTAATTTTCCATAGTAAGAACAGCAGGATGCCCTCCACATGGCAAAAGCTATAAAAGGCCCTGGAAACACTGTGTTTTGTCTTCAGTCCTGCTTCTTACCTCTGGAGGAACTTTGATACAAACTGAAGCTCTGAACAAAGGACTGAATGAATCCAAGCTGTGGATGTACTCCAGAGACTTGACTTAAGATAGCAATTTATTCCATGACTGCTACAAGCCTGAACCAGTAACTTTGCCATTACTGTATGTAATTGATTCCTTCAATCAATTTTAACTTTCTTTCTTTCTTTCTTTCTTTCTTTCTTTCTACATTTAGATTTTAGATCAGGGGTAGGCAACCTATGGCACAGGTGCCAAAGGTGACACGTGAGCTGATTTTCAGTGGCACTCACATTGCCAGGTCTTGGCCACCTGTCTGTGGGGCTCTGCATATTAATTTAATTTTAAATGAAGCTTCTTAAAAACATTTTTAAATCCTTATTTACTTTACATACAACCTTATTTTAGTTACAGACTTATAGAAAGAAACCTTTTAAAAATATTAAAATGTATTAATGGTGCATGAAATCTTAAATGAGAGTGAATAAGTGAAGACTCGGACACACCACTTCTGAAAGGCTGCTGACCCCTGTTTTAGATACTAAAGGATTGGCACCAGCGTGATTTTTGGGTAAGATCTAAGTTATATATTGACCTGGGCATATGGCTGGTCCTTTGGGATCAGAAGAACCTGTTCTTTGATGAGACTGATTGTAAAGAGCCACTCATCTCTGAATCCAGTGTTTTTGGTGGTGATAAAAGAACTGGAATGCCTGAGGAAACTACCTTCATATTTTCTTTTTAGCCAGTGTGTGGTGAAACAGGGATTTACTTTTGTGGCTGGTTTGATATATCTTATAAAAGAAAAACCACCAGGTTTGGGTTGTGTTTGCCCTATTTTTCAGCAGTTTGTCCTGAATTTGGCATTGTCAGTTGTGACCCACTAAGGCATGGTTATGCTGCTAAAGAATGTTAATTGAATCATCTCTTGTATTCCTTTGCCTGCTGAAGTAATTCTAAGTTGGCAGTTGCTGGGTACTTATTAGATCTGTGTTTTCATAGTTGATTATTAACCCTGTCTTTTTTGCAATACTAGACAGTCTTTTGGGTCTTTACTTGCATACTAGTTAAGCTGTCACTTAGATCTATGTTCATCAGCAATATCACAGCTTCTGGTGTACTATTGTTGAACTGTGCAATGCCTGTGTCATATCTGTCTACACTTTTTATTGTAATGAAGTTACCATCAATGTCAAACAAGAGAGGTGACAGAATGCATTCTTGTTTGACACCAGTGTCTATGCTGAACTAGCTGCTCAAGCCTGTGTTTTCTTTAACTATGCAAACTGCACCCTGAAACAGAGCCTCAATGATGTGAATTATTTTTGTTGACTTACCATGACACTGCAACAGGTTTCAGAATGAATCACAATAGAGGCTGTCAAATGCTTACTTAAAATCTGTGACATTTACGATTCAGGTTTTTTGGCATTCAGTGCAGTCTCCAATGATTATTCTTTGGTGAAAATCTGGCTGCCATGATCTTCCAGGTCAAAATCCAGCCTTCTCTTCACTTAGCTTTGCCCCAAGTGCTTCCTTTATTCTGCTTAAAATGATGCACGGAAGACTTTGTCCATCACTGAAAGCAGTGCAGCAGCTTGCCAGTTGCTGCAGTTACCTAGGTCACCTTTCTTCAGGTACAGTAGACTCTCAATTATCCAGGATGATAGGGAAAACAATAATCCCAGTTAATAAAATCCCAGATAATCACCATCCACAGGAAATATGGAGGGGGGGAGGTTGATTCACCAGCCACCCTGCGCTGGGGGCAGGGCGTGTTGGTTCACTGGCTGCCCTGCACCCTGGTGGTTGTTTTTTTGTGTGTGTGCTTGGGGCAGCAACAAAGCCAGAGCCAGCCCTGTGAGTTACGAATATTTTTTTTTTTACATACTGGTTAATCCACAACCAGGTTAACTCGATCTTGGATAATCAAGAGTCTACTGTATCTTGACTATAATGCCATTTCCCCATTGTTCTTAAGGTTGTTCCTGGTCCCACATATTGATGGGTTCAATAATAGCTAGAGACATAAAGGGTAACAAGAAAACATCAAGAAGCAAGAGAAAAACCAAGGAAAACTAAGGAAAGGGTAGTCCTGTTACTCAGTGAAGAGGGGAAAAGACAATATCAGAAAATGTGGAAATGGCAAAAGTGCTAAATGACTTTTTGTTTCAGTTTTCACCAGAAAGGTTAGTAGCAATTAAACGTCTAACATAGTGAACACCAATGAACATGAGGTAGGATCTGAAGCTAAAACAGGGAAAAAACATGTTAAAAATTATTTAGAGAGGTTAGATGTCTTCAAGTTGGCTGGGCTGGTGAAATACATACTAGAATTCTCAAGGAGCTGAGGAGATATGAGTCATGAACGATTATCTTTGAAAAGCCATGGAAGATGGGAGAGATTACGGAAGACTGGAAGAGGGCGATATAGTGCTAATTTGTGAAAAAGGGCATAAGGACAACCTATGGAATTACAAACCAGTCAGCTTAACTTCAGTACCCAGAAAGATAATGGAGCAAATAATAAAGTAATCAATTTGCAGACATCTAGAAGATAATAAGGTGATAAGTAACAGTCGGCATGGATTTGTCAAGAAAAAAATTGTATCAAACCTAATAGTCTTCATTGACAGGGTAACAAGGCTTGTGAATAGGAAAAAGCAGTAGATATGGTACAGTAAGGTTTTTGATACTGTTTCGCACAAACTTCTCATAAACAAACCCAGGGAAATACAGCCTAGATAGAGCTACTATAAGGTGGGTGCATAACTGTTGAAAAAACATTCCGAGACAGTGGTTATCAGTGGCTCACAGTCAAGCTGGAAGGACATATCGAGTGGGGTCTCGTAGGAATCAGTCCTGGGTCCAGTTCTGTTCAATACGGGGCATCAGAGCAGGAGTCCAAGGGGCCATGGCCCTCCCACTTTTGAAAGACGATGGGCTGGCCCCCTGTCCCTCCTCTTCCCCCTGAGGTCCCACCTCAGGCCAGGCTGGAAGCTGCCCAGGAGAGCCCGGGCAGCTGTGACGAACCACGGATCTTCCACCAGCCTGGAGTGGGGGGAAGGGCTGAGAGCAGCCCCTGACCCATGTACCCGCCCCTCCAAGCCTCCTGCCCAAAGCAGATGTAGGGTCCAGGCTCCCCACAGCTGCCTAGGTGGCTCTTAGTATAGCATGGCTGTGACTCTTCGTCCCCAAAGACGCCACCTCCAGGCTAGGCCAGGAGCTGGGCCAGGTTAAGAGTCATGCGGGAAGCTGTGGGGAGCCATGGGGAGCTGTGGAGAGTCCTCCCTCTGCCCTGGAAAGGAGGCCCAGGTGGCAGGGACATGGGCCAGGGGCTGTTCTTCAGCCTCCTCACCTGGGCAGGTGGAGGGGCCCGGGTTCTTCAGCCTGGGTCCGACTTCTGGCTTGGCCAAGGGGGAAGAGCCTCAGGGAATAGAAGAAGAGCAGGGGTGGGGCCACGGAGGGGTGGGGCCTCTTGCCCTCTCCCACTTTTAGGAAGAATCCATTGCCCCTGGTTCAATATCTCCATCACTGATTTAGATAATGGCATAGAGATGATATCAATTTGGGAGGGGTTTCAAGTGTTTTGGAGGACAGGATGAAAATTCAAAATTGTCTGGACGAATGGTCTGAAATAAATAGAATGAAATCCAATAAGGACAAATGCAAAGTGCTCCATTTAGGAAGAAATAATCTGTTGCACACATAGAAAATGGGAAATGACTGCCTAAGGAGGATGCCTACAGAAAAGGATCGGGGGCTCAGAGTGGATTACAAGCCAAGTATGAGTCAACAGTGTAATTCTGTTGCCCAAAAAAGAAAAGCAAATATCATTCTGGGATGTATTAGCAGAAGTGTTGTAAGCAAGACATGAGAAGTAATTTTTCTGCTCTACTCTACACTGATAAGGCCTCAACTGGAGTGTTGTGTCCAGTTCTGGATCCCATATTTCAGGAAAGATGTGGACAGACTGAAGAAAGTCAAGATGAGAGCAACAAAAATGATTAAAGGTCTAGAAAATATGACCTATGACTAAAGATATGATTCCATCATGGATTCCATGACTTTCTAGGACTTCCGGGACTTCTGCTGGGGCAGGGCTGGAGCAGCTGTCAGCCAGAGCAGAGGATGCAGGAATATCTGACTAGTGGCTAGCCCCAGGGCCATGGAGCAGCAACTGCCAAAACAGCTAAAAGGAAAGATTTTTTTAAAAACCTTGAGTTTGTGTAGTCTGGAGAAGAGAAGATTGAGGGGAGACATGATAACTGTTTTCAAGGACATAAAAAATTGTTACGAGGAGGAGGGAAAATAATTGTTCTCCTTAACCTCTGAGGATAGGACAAGAAGCAATGGGCTTAAATCGCAGCAGGGAAGATTTAGGTTGGAAGTTAGAAAAATCTTCTCAACTGTCAAGGTGATTAAGCACTAGAATAAATTGCCTATGGAGGCTGTGGAATCTCTATCATTGTTCAACCGGTTCTTAAAAACCTCCAAACACCCATCAGGAATGGTGTAGTGTTATTATGTAGTCCTGGCTTGAGTGCAGGGGACTGGACTAGATGACCACTTGAGGTCCCTTTCAGTCCCATGATTCTATGCTCTTATCTCTATTATCACAAGCTTTCTCCATGTTTCCAATGACTTGATCTTCACCTGCAGCATTCCCAGATTTTAGCCTTTTTTTGTTGCGTGTTTCTCTTCTTTGTTTGTGATGTGAGACAGTATGATATCTAGTTGTGGATGCTTAATTTCTTTGTCAAAGTCCATAGTTCTTTGTGGTCTTGGTCTGTTTGGCATCACTTCAAAATGCTCTGCCCGTCACTCTGTTCTTTTTCTCTTATTAGGCTCTGTGGTGTGGAGTCTACCCCACATGGGATAAGAAGGGGTTAAGATGGCCAGGTAGGCCAGTTAACTGCCTAGGCTGCCCTGGAAGATGAATGAGTTGATTAAATGAGGCTCAGCCTATAAAGCCCGGGAGCTGAGAGCAGAGGGGGCTACTGTAAAAGGGCAGTTATTCTCTGGGAAGCAGGAGGGGTGTTTGGGGGCTGCAGGGAGGTAGTCTGCAGTTAGTCCCTGGAAAGAGGGAGGAGGGAGTTGGTTTGGAGCTGGTACCCCCAGAGAAGGGGAGAACCTTGAAGTGTAGGAAGCAGTCCAGGGAGGGAGCGGTGAGGTCTGAGAGGATAGAGCCCAGAAGGGCTGAGCTGGACTGAAACCTGGAGTAGAGTGCAGGCCCAAGTTCCCCTACTGGCCACTGGGGAAGTGGCACCATCAGGGCAGCGCAAGAGAAGACTGTCTGGGATTGTTTGCATAGAAGGACTTTGGTTAACCCCGGAAGGGGGAAACAGATGGTGACCTGGCCAGAGGAACGAGTCATGAAGAGGACACTGCAGTTCCTGGATTGAGGTGGGTCCACAGGGCAAGAGGATAATGGAAGAGACACCACCTGAAGAGGGTGCAGCAATGGGCAGAGCTAATCGCCAGAGTGGCCAGCAGAAGACACCCTTGCAGTGAGTGGATCCCTGACAGGATCTTTCTTTGTTTATCCTGAACAGCCCCTCCAGCTGGCGTGAACTTGCCAGTCAGAACCTGGTTGAGTTGGTAAAGTTATTTACTATCACCTCTTTCAGCAGCTGCTTCAGCTTCTTTGGCAATAGGTTTCAGAGTGGTAGCCGTGTTAGTCTGCTTCAGCAAAAACAACGAGGAGTCCTTGTGGCACCTTAGAGACTAAGAAATTTATTTGGGAATACCCTTGTCTCTTCTCACGCTGCTTTTTACTGTTTCATCCTTTCTTTTATACAGGTGGTTTTGTTTTTTGTTTTCTTCCTGCTTCTTTTTCTAGAGATGTTTTTGAGGAGTTGAAGTTTGCTTTGGCTTGTTTCCTTTCTTTCATGCATACCCTTATTTATCCAGACTTTGGGTTTACTTGTCTGAAAACCAAATGTGGTTGTTACGTGGTTTCTACGATGTCACGCAGAAAGGGCCATGTGGCCAGAGAGGTTAAGTGACTTGCCTGAGTCACAGGAGAATTCTGTGGAAGAACTGGAAGTAGAACTACTCTTGGGGGGATTCTGCGGCACTGCGTGCCCACAGGCCCCCCCCCCCGCCAAATTCCTGTGTTTCCCTGTTGAAAATGCAGTTTTTTGGAGGGAGGGCTTTCCCCCAAAACAGAGGTGAGGCATGGAAGGGCATCACTGCCCCCTCTCCCCATTTCTGCAAGTGCAGAGCCACCCAGCTGAAGGAGGCTGTGAATCAAGCTTCACAGACTCTGCATCTGACCGCAGCCTCCTGGGTCTTAGTGCCAGTTGTTCTGCCCTTCTGTGTGCGGGCAGCCTTCCTATTTTCTGTGGAACAGTGAGAGTCCACGATGGGGCTGGGTAAGCGGGGTGGGGGACATGATGGAAGGGACGATAAGGGGAAGAGGCAGAAGAGGTAGTGGGGAAGGAAGTGGGGTGGAATAGGCAGGGGAGGAGAATGGGGGAGTGAAGGAGGAGGATTGAGAAGAAAGGGGAATCACGGTGCGAAGCGGGAGCCTGGCATAGAGCATCCCCTTGGCAGCAGCTGGGGTTCTCCCATTAAGCAGGCCCATTGAACCCACACCCTGAGAAGCCCTACCCTCTACACCTTGACCCTTCTGTTAAGTCCCCCACACCTAGGACCCGTAGACCCCGGTTGAGCCCCAGCCATCATCACCTGGATCCCCTGCAGAGTCCCATTGCCCCTGCACCCAGAACCGCCCCCCAATGAACCCCTATGCATCCAGATATGCATCCACTGAGCCGCCTGTACCCAGATTGCCCCACACAGACACCTCTCACCCCACACCTGGATCCCCACACACTAAGCCCCTCCACACTTGGATCCTGTTGGGCTGAGCCCGCCCAGTCACACCTGGTGTAGCTGGCACAGTGGGGCAGGGCCCTGAGGTGTTGCTAGGGCAGGCCCAGCCCTTGCACTGTGACAGGGTCAAGTACAGCCTCACTGCCAAGTCCTTCTACTGTGGGAGCGGGAGCTTCAGGGTGATCTCTCACCTCATTTCAGCCAGTGGCCTGTGCTTCCCACTGCCATACTGGAGCCACATTTATTTATTGACAAATAAAATTTGCCGAATTTTAAAATATTGTGTGCATAATTTTTAATTTTTGGTGCAGAATTTTTAATTTTTTGGCACAGAATTCCCTCGGGAGTAATAGAACCCATATCGTACGTGCATAGTCTGGTATCTCAACTACAAAGCTATCGTTTTCTCTGGTCCATCTTGCAGCTGTTATGGTCCAAAAAGGAAAACTTCTCAGACTGTAAATAATGTTTACTTTTAAAAATCTGCACCACATCTTTACAGAGTAATTCCAAAAGGTGAATTATAGCTACTGGTCTAAGAATCCGTAAGTATTCTGTGCTTCCCTGCTGAGTGTTCTATTTCTATAAAATATGTTGACATTAAGCATTGATGCTGGTGTACAAATAAAAAAATAATAATGGCAATATTGCTGTATACACTGAAGAAATCATTAACAAAGAAGGAAAAAATCAAAGATTAATATATGACAGTAGGGAAACTATCGTTTTATGCTTCAGAAATCATGGCAATCCTGCTCCTTAGCCCCTATCTATCTATCTATCTATCTATATACACTCTTAAAAATCATTTGACTGATTATTTTTTTAAAGTCAGAGGCATAAATTCATCTAATTTTTTTTTCTGGTAAGAAATATGGGGAATATATAGTAAAATCCAAGGCTACTATGCAACACACATCTAGTAACTAGAACATCATGCCAACAACAGAGATAGAACTCATCCTGCTGCTCCAAGCATCTCTTTTGGCTGGAAGCAGTAAGGGACCTATGACACACTGTTGAACAGTTCAGAGCCTCAGTTGCGCACTAGCAAACTATTGGCTGGAAACAGATTTTGTTAACTGTTGGTGAGTGTGGCAGGGCAGGGGTAAAAACCCCTAGAGTGCCCTGCCTCTGCACAGTAAACACTGCTTGCAGGCAGGAGGCTCCAGGGCAGGGGCTGGCCCCAGCCATGAGAATGCAGAGCTAAAAGCCCTAGCAGAGGGTTACTGCAGGGAGCTCAGCTGGGTTAAAAGGCCCCAGCTGTAGCTGGGATCAGGAGGCAGGATAAAAACTGCTGACTCATGGTCAGCAGGTGGGGAGAAGAAGGGCCTAGGCACGGAGAGGAAGGTTGAGTTGCTGTCTCCAGGTTGTGAGAAAGGCACCTTAGGGGGCTGAGGGGCCAACAGCCCAGAACTGTGGGGTCACTGTTGTGGGGTTTGTGGGGTGCACAACTGGTTTCACAAGGACACCATTGTAAATGAAGGACACATGGGGCAGCACTAAGACTGTGTGGAGGCCTTTGTTGAGCCCAGAAAGACCAAAGGGGGCGTGGACCCTGTGACAGTGAGTAATCAAGAAAAATATGCTGAAAAAATCAATGGAAAAAGCCAGTCAGGGAACATGTTTCCCAGAAACAGCCCAATCATATCTGATGGTGTGAAGTCACCCTGCATAGTCTAGTGTGGCTTTCCCATGCAATGTTATTTCTTTCATTTGGCCAGATGCACAATTATGTTAGAATAGCAAGATTTGCCTCATCATGGTACTTTATAGATTATTGTGAAATTAGCTTAAAATGCTTGTGCAAAAACTGAGCTCTTTGGTTTTAATTTCAACAATGCCAAATAGTCATAGGGCTTGGCTTTCCTGGGGCTTTATTTTTATTTCTAAATTATAATATTGAAATAAGGAACTACCAGCAATAGCTTTCCATAGAATTCTACTTCAGTCACTCTGACTTAAGAATAACTCCATCCGAAGCAACCAATAGTCACCCAGAAGTACTTTTCCAGCATTTTAAAACTATTTCACAGTTATCCATAATTCACACAGAACCAAACTGCTGTGTAATTAAAAGTTTTGTGCATCTGGCCAAATTCAAGAAAAGCTGCAGAAGCCATGAAAGGCCAAGTGATTCCACAGAATCATGCCACGTATGCGTGTATCCACAAATTAGTGGTGTGGACCAAGAGATGTTAGAGCTCTAGAGAAAGGAAGATGCAGTCAATGAGAAGAATACAGAACCCCTGAGGAAGGCGTTATCTAAACTACTGCTGATATTGTCAACATTAACTTAGGTCAGAAATATGCTCATGGAATAGAATAGCCCCAGCAATGCTAGGCATGTGCACCGCTTCAGCTTCCTGTCAAGATTATATATTCAAGCATATATTGCAAGACTACCAGGCCAGTGGATTGTCCAGTGTGTCAATGTGCTGCAATATCAAGGGAGTCCTCACGGTTAATACCAACTGGCTGTGTAGGTGTAACCATCCTCAGTGGGTCAAAACTGAGGATGCCAAATTCAGGACAAACTCCTGAGAAATAGGGCAGATACACCTCAAGTCTGATGGCTAAGTGCCCATAGGATATACCAAACTAGCAACAAAAGTAAACTTCTGTTTTACCACATTGGCTAACAAGAAGTCATAAACACAGTTTCCTTAAGCATTCCAGTTCTTATATCACCACCAAAATATTGGATTTAGAGATAAGTTGTTCTTTAAAACCAATTATCTTCAAGTAAGTTTTTCTGATCCCAAAGGACCAGTCACACACCCAGGTCACTATAGAACTCAGACTTTACCCAGATATCATGCTGACGCCAGTCCTTCAGTAACTAAAATATAAAGGTTTATTTCTAAAAAGAAAGAAAGGCGAGTTAAAATTGGTTAAAGGAATTAAATACATCCAGTAATTGCAAAGTTCTTAGTTTAGGATTGTAGCAGCAATGAAATAAACTGCTGGCTTAAGTCAAGTCTCTGGCTGCTTCTAAATTATTGGAAGGACCTCAGTCCATTAGTTAGAATGCTCCCATTAGTATAAGTCCATAGTCCAGAGGTTAGAGAAGGAAAGAGGCAAAATGGAGGAGTTCTCAGGATCTTTTACATCTTCTGCCATGTGGAAGGAATTCTATTATTCTTACTGTGGAAAAGTATAGTAACAAGATGGTTGTTGGAGTCACATCTCCATGCATTTTGTCTAGTCATTGCAGGAAGCCATTACCTATACTTCAGATGCAACGTTTACAGGACAGTCCATTCAGTGTAGATGGGCATCTCCCTTGATCCATTGTTAAGTGTTTCTTGATTAGCCACTTAATTTGAATAGTCCCTTCAAGATGTGCTGGCTAACTATCTTGTGAGCTTTATCCCAGGAGCAAATATTTGAAATACAGGTATAGAGCCAATACTCATAACTTCAAATACAAAAATGCTACATGCATACAAATAGCATAATCATAACTAGCAAATCATAACCTTTTCATAGACACATCACTTGACAATCTTTGTACAAGATTTGTTGCAAATATATAACAGTGGTTGCAACAAAGATCTATATAGTCATTTTAATCAGATAATGCCACAGCAGGGAAAGAAGGGTGTCATGTTACCTGCTCCTGTAGCCTTAAAGGCTGGGCCAGAGTGGTTAGAAGAACAAGTTCAAACCATCACAGTTCTGACTGGTACTTTAGGAAAGAAGGTCCATTTGTCATTTGTGCATTAAGACAAGTGCATTACTACTATGGGAATTGCGCACCACTGTGCAATGTAGAATTTCCGCAGAAAATAATGTTGTGCACGCAGAATTTCCCTTTTGCCCCAACAGAAATGGGCCACAGAGCTGCTGGTTGCCACTAGGGGCTGCTGGACCCGGCAGAGCCCAGCTTGCAAATAGAAGACACAGCCAGGGGGAGGGACAGGGAGTGGAGGGCTCCTGGCAGTCTCAAAACCTCAACAAAACTCACAGTTTCACAAAACTGGGTGACTGGACAACAAAATGGCACATGAAATTCAACATTGCTAAATGTTAAGTAATGCTCATTGGAAAACATAATCCCAACTATACATATAAAATGATGGAGTCTAAATTAGCTGTTACCATTCAAGAGAGAGATCTTGGAGTCATTGTGGATGGTTTTCTGAGAACATCCGCTCAATGTGTAGCGGCAGTTATAAAAGCTAACAGAATGTTGGGAATCATTAAGAAAGGAATAGATATAAGACAGAAAATATCATATTGCTTCTATAAATCCATGAGACACCCACATCATGATTACTGGGTGCAGATGTGGTTGCCCCATCTCAAAAAAGATATTTTGGAATTGGAAAAGGTTCAAAAAAGGGCAACAAAAATGATTAGGGACATGGAACAGCTTCCATATGAGGAGAGATTAGTAAGACTGGGACATGTCGTCTTGGAAAAGAGTTGACTAAGGGGAATATGATAGAACTCTATAAAATCATGTTTGCTGTGATGAAGGTAAGTAAGTGCTATTTACTCCCTCTCAACACAAGAACTAGGGGTTGCCAAATGAAATCATTAGGCAGCAGGTTTAAAACAAACAACAGGAAGTACTGTATTTCTTCACACAACACATAGTCAAACTGTGGAACTCCTTGCCAGAGGCTGTTGTGAAGGCCAAGACTATGACAGGGTTCAGTAAAGAACAAGATAAATTCACGGAGGATAGGTCCATCAATGGCTATTAGACAGAATAGGCAGGGATGTTGTCTCTAGCCTCTGTTTGCCAGAAGCTGGAAATGAGTGACAGGGGATGGATCATTTGATAATTACCTGTTATGTTCATTCCCTCTGGGCACCTGGCAGTGGCTACTGTCGGAAGACAGGATACTGGGCTAGGTGGACATTTGGTCTGACCCAGTACGGCCATTCTGATGTTCTTAGCACACTCTGAAGGAAGGAAGTGGTGTGCAAGAAATCCCATACAAGCCTGGGAGCCAGCATTAGGCTGTTTCTCCCCCTGGATCTCTGGGATGTAGGGGGTGTGGGTGTCTGGGCTGGGAGGGGGAATGTCTGCAACTGGACTTTGGGAGGGAGGGGTGCAGGTGTCTGGGCTGAGGTGCCCCACAGATGGCTCGGGGCGTGGGGCAAAAGGAAGCAAGGAAACAGGAACTGGGTTGTTATAGTGGTTTTTTAACACTCTACGCCTGGGAGAATTTTTGTGTGTGTGTATTGTTACATACATACTTGCTGACAGGTATTGAAATAAATTACCAAAATAACTGAAACTGGCATGATTATATAGTGTTGTTTTGACAAACAAAATATGCAGAATTTTAAAATATTGTGCACAGAATTTTTATTTTTTTGGCACAGAATTCCCCTAGGAGTAATTACTGTGATAGAACTTAGAGGCAATAGAGCCCTTGAGCTCCTGACATGTGGAAGGACAGGAAGAAGGCTGAATTCACATCAACATCATCCACTGCCTCTTGCAGGATGCTTAAGAGAGAACCTGAATCCACAGAGCCCTGTTTTAGCACCATGTCCAGACACATGAGAGAAATAAGTGAGGTCTCTATCCCATCCCTCAAAATTCCCAGGTGCAGTTAAAGATTTAACAAAACCTCAAACATTTATCAAGCCAATAACAGACAAGCAGCCAGGCCATGGGACTTTCTGGACCCAATCCATTTATGGTGACCAGCCAGAAAATCATGTATCAGCTAACATGGTGCTCCAAGAATACAAACAGCTGACACATTGCTGTAAAATGTAAACATGGCCAGTGAACATCAGTGCCCAGCATATATTTTATATATCATTAGGACCAAAATTTTCAAAGTGACTAGCGATAGTGGATGCCCCAATTTTTGAGTGCCCAACCTGGGACACCTTAGATGGGCCTGATTTTCAGAAACTGATGAGCACCCAGCCTCTGCAAATCAGGCCTTTTTTAAGATGTGCCAAGTTGAGCATCCAAAAAAATTAGACATCCAAAATAATTCTTTTTTAAAGTCTGGGCCTAACTTCCCTAGTGTGACACTATAATTAGCAAGTGCCCTCTTACATCATCAGAAACAAGAGCAAGGGATCTGAAGCCCAGCAGTAGCAGCTGATGATGATGTTAGGAAGTAGGACCTGACTGGTGGGAGAGAGCTGCTTGAGACACTGACACACAGGGGAAGCCAAATAGATGGCAGTGCCAAGTGATGAGGAAATTGTTGATCTGACGAGGACAAGTGCAAGAAATTCATGTCATTGCCACCTACATTCCTAGTCATTCCTAGTCATTCAAACAGTGATTAGAGAGGTGTCCTTCCCATCCCTGCTTCTGAGGTCCTCAGATACCTATTCTCTATACCTAGACTGTACTGTCTTGTGTTTAACATTGATTGTTCCCTCTAACATGACTCTAACACACTACATTTAAACATAAAAATTTCCCCAGATGTCCTAGAACTTCCCATAGGGTTAATCTTGATTTAGCCTCAAACATATTAACTTATGTTTCCCCAGATGTCCTAGAACTTCCCATAGGGTTAATCTTGATTTAGCCTCAAACATATTAACTTATTAACTCATTTTACTACATGTGAGCTACGATCAATGTTGTGTTACAACAAACGGGATATATTAGTCTTCATGGGTTATCCATATTCAGTCAGCATCCCTCCCACTGTCTCCTTCACCCTCCCATTGTACCCTGAACACAGAAGCCAGTATTTAGACTGCAGCTTGCCAAAAGTGCTTTGCCCGTCAGTGCTCAACTGAGTCATTTTGTTACTGCAACTGACTTGCTGCGAATATTGTGACTGGCTACTGCTGGTCACCTATGAGGTTTAGGAATTCCCTCTTGTATACATCAGTACTGTCCCTTGCTTCCAGACACAATGTGCACCTTCCTCTGGGACACTCACTGTGTGGGAGGCTCCCTGGCCTGGACCCATCCAGGTCCCACTGTTCATTGTTGACCCCCCTTTCCCGCCCCATCCCATTGCAGACTTTGGGGAAACTCTCTGCAGGCTGCCACCCACAAGCTGAGGGTTGGCTCTTATTCTTCTCTTCCCTTTGCAAGAGATGGAAGATCTGGCTGGAACAAGGACCAGGCTCTCAGGCACCCCCAGTCAGCTCTTAGGGCTCATTCTAACAGAGTCTATTGCTCCTTTGCAGCGTTTACCTTCTACCCCGTTTCCTGGGGCATACTGCTTTACTGTCGGTGAGGGCGGCTGCAGGAGCAGTGCATCTCGCGGCTGTCTTCTCCTTGGCTGGACTCCTCTAGTGCCAGCAGTCCCTGGGCGGAGCAAATGTCTTCCTTTACACCACCCCTGCCTGTGGTAAATTCCCTGCTTTTAAGCTCCTCCCACTCCAGGCTGAACAAGCCATGTAGCTGCATCTTGGTAGCATGGAACCGACCCAGAACTCCTCCATACCAGGGAGAGGGCATGTCCTTTTACACTCACGTGGGGGAGGAAGGGTATCACTATGAGACATGCCACTGCCCCTCTGAGTGCAGACTTCCCCTGCAGGGCTCTTAATCTATAGTGATCCCTTCAGGAAAGGTGAGACTGGGGAGCCTCTGCTACTGCTGCAGCATAGGCTGGATGAAATTTTCCAAATTAAAATAATAATAGAAACATTTTGATTATACATTTCACCAAGTACCTTCCCCACACACCAACCAATACAGAGCTGGCCAAAGTGCTTCACATTTTGCTTCAAATTCTGAAGTTTGGAGGAAAAGTCAGGGGGGAGGAGGAGGAGGAAATCCAGTCTCAATATACCTCATACGTTGTTTTACAACCAACTTTACTGTCAAGCTCACAGCCTGTGGCAGCCAATGGAAGCTTTAGTTTTCACAGTAATGAAATCCGTGTATTTTATATATTATTCCCCATGGCTTCTGCTGAACATTCACACTGTTTCCACGTGACTGTAATTACACCATGATACTCCACAATGACTACAGCATTTTTACATTTCCACCTATAATGTAGTATGGGGGAATTGGGTAGAATCCCTTTAAATAATTTGGAAGCCTGCACTGGGCCTCCCTGTCTTCTATTGTGATAGCCATTAGAACCCTACCATAGTAGCAGGGAACATAGATAAGTAGGCCTCATGTATTTGTACATAGTTTACTGCTGAGGGAATTCTGTGCCAAAAAAATAAAAATTCTGCATACAATATTTTAAAATTCTGCATATTTTATTTGTCAAAATAACACAATATAATTATGCTTTATAAATTAAATTTACATAATTTATTTAAACTGCAATACACTGGATGGAAAATGGGATTGGGGAATATTGGAGGAAATCCCCAAACTCCCTTGCCTAATAGTAGTGTAGCTAGATTTGAGCCTTTATTTTTAGTTATTAGTTAACAAAGATAAGTAGTCATATGCTCAGTGTTACATAATAGGCAACTGAAGAGCCAGCGATAGCCGGGAAATCAAACTCACAATTTATATTGACTACTGACCATCTCCAGTAGCAAACAGTTCATGAAGCACATTTTCATATGAAATGTTTTCAGTCCAAAAATTTAGTCTAATCACAAAAGCACCATAAGCATTTATAAGGCTATACTGTCCTTGGCACTACTTTAGCAATGTGAAGGAGCCTTAAAACATTTTATATTCCTGGTGGAATTCACAAAGAAAATGGGAACAATTCATTAAGCAGGCAGGCTGCTACATTCTGCTCTGCCTGAGGGGACACAGCCTGCCCCATGCCTAGCTCCCAAGAAACACTCCACAGCCTTGCCCCTCCGCTCTGAACATGCTGCAATAGCGAGCGAGAGAGACAGTCTCTCTCATGCATGACTGCCCAGCCCCCTGCCTCTCCCGGCAGTGATTTATATCTCTACTGGCTTCTCCAGGTACCTGACCTGACTTGTCTGTGCTTCTGGGTAGGGACGCATGACCACTCTTGCGACTTCCCTTTGCTTCCCTGTCAGAAGTCATTTTTCTGAGGGAAGCAAATAAATCTGCAAGGGGACATGAATTCTGCACAGTGTGCAGTGACACAGAATTCCCCATGACTAATTTAACAAACACAGTTTCTCGGAGTTCAGCTGGGCTTTTGTGGCTTCTCTGTATTCTTAAATTTGTGTAGAGAGCAAAGACACAACATATTTGTTGGCCTGATATGGAGTCTTTTCTGACAGCTTGATATATTATATTTTTGCATATTTTTGTTCCTTGCATGCCTTAGTACATCCTTTGGGACTTATTTTGTGATCAGTATGTATATGATTTGTGAATGTCCAGTACCTCTCAGGAGCACTTAGGCCAAAATGTTCATATTTTGATTCCTAAAGTTTGGCAACAAAATAAGTGTTCTGATTTTCAAAGGTACTGAGTGCTTACATCTTTCACTGAAATCAGTGGGAACTACAAGTGCTCATCACATCTTGAAAAAAAAAAGGATACATACTTTGGGATCTCAGTATGGATGTAGGTGCCTAGCTTTAGGAATGGAAAAGTTTGAACATTTTGACTAGAGCTACTTGCAGGATCAATCTCAAGAAAGATGATGAGACAGAAGGAAATGATGGCAGAAGGAAAAGTAGGATGAAACCTTAGAATAAAAAGGTCGACATAGCTTATTTTTAGATTCCTGAGAATGGGGCCTGAACAGAATAAAACCATTTAATCATGGACATGGGTTCCCCTCACATTATCTCTTATATTCAACCACTTAGAGACAGACATACAGTCATTTTTCCGTTATAAAAAAAAAAAACGTTTGGAATCCAAAATGTGTAAGCAATCTGTTAATTTGGTTCTATATAGAGTTACATACAAAGTCCCAGACCAAAGTATTCAAGTTTCTAAGTATAGTATTATCTTATCAATTCCTCATAGTTTCTTTAGTTGAAAGATTTATTGCCAGGGTATATGTTTGATTATTCAAAGCAGAAGTGAAAGAGAGACTAAGTTACCTAATGCATCTCTATATGACCTAAGTATCAGACTTAGAAACCATGAATAGCAATTTTTCACATTTTCCTTTCAGCAACAATGAGATTAGTCCGGGAAGACGGGGGTGGATGAATAACATAAGAAAAACCCAGTGAGGTATTCATGAGCCATGCACCAAGCTCTTTAAAAAAAGTGAAATTTCATTGTTGGATGCATTGTTGTTGTGACAATGCTGATTCCAGGACATTAGAGACACAAGGTGGGTGAGGTAATATCTCTTATTGGACCAGCTTCTTTTGGTGAGAGAGACAAACGTCTGAGTGTACACAGAGCTCTTCTCCAGCTCTGTGGATGCTTGAAAGCTTGTCTCTCTCACCAGCAGAAGCTGGTCCAATTAGAGATATTACCTCACCCACTTTGTCTCTCTAGTGAAATTTCAGCCAGCATTGTTGTGAATCATATTACACGAGGCAGTTTCATTGACAGGACAATGTCAATGGAATACACTAAACAACCAAGGAAGCCTCCACCCCATGCCCCCTCCCCCAGACCAAAGTTGTTTTTTTTTAAATACTAAACAAAAGGGCCAAATTTTGCTCTCAGGTAAATATGCATAACTCCCATTGGATACAATCTGATACACAAACTATCATCAGAACTGGGAAAGCCAGAACATTAAGTCACTCAAATTCAGTAGTTTCTGGGGTGAGGCATGGCAACCCACCACCTTTGTGTGGTGGTGGGATTTTTTTTTTAATTTTTTTTTTAATAATTTAGAACATCATCTGGCCTGAAAAATTGTAACTCAATTTTCAGCCTGGTATAGTTTAAAATGGCTGAGTATAATCCCCTGAATTACTGAAAATGCCAACAGGACTTTCATTATAGTAGCACAGTGGGGTTTTGTAGTAATAAGTAAGGCTGTCAATTAATCGCAGTTAACTCACGTGATTAACTAAAAAAAATTAATTACGATTAATCGCACTAATAACAATAGAACACCAATTGAAATTTATTAAATATTTTGGATGTTTTGCTACATTTTCAATATTGATTTCAATGACAACACAGAGTACAAATTGCACCGTGCTCACTTTATATTATTATTTTTGAAAAATGATAAACAAAAGAAATAGTATTTTTCAGTTCACCTCATACAAGTACTGAAGTGCAATCTCTTCATTGTGAAAGTGTAACTTACAAATGCCAATTTTTTTTTTTGGTTACGTGACTGCACTCAAAAACAAAACAGTGTAAAACTTTAGAGCCTACAAGTTCACTCAGTCCTACATCTTATTCTGTCAATTGCTATGACAAACAAATTTGTTTCCATCGACAGGAAACACTGCTCTCTGCTTCTTATTTACAATGTCAACTGAAAGTGAGACCAGGTGTTTGCATGTCTTGTAGCCGGCATTGCAAGATATTTACATGCCAGATATGCTAAACATTCGTATACCCTTTCCATGCTTCGGCCACCATTCCAGCGGACATGCTTCCATGCTGATGGTGCTCATTAAAAAATAATGCGTCAAATAAATTTGTGACTGTACTCTTTGGGGGAGGGGGAATTGTATGTCTCCTGCTCTGTTTTACCAGCATTCTGCCATATATTTTATGCTATAGCAGTCTCAGATGATGACCCAAACCATGTTCATTTTAAGAACACTTTCACAGCAGATTTGACAAAACGCAAAGAAGGTACCAATGTGAGATTTCTAAAAATAACTACAGCACTCAATCCAAGATTTAAGAATCTGAAGTGCCTTCCAAAGTCTGAGAGGGACAAGGTGTGGAGCTTGCTTTCTGAAGTCTTAAAAGAGCAACACTGATGTGGAAACTTCAGAACCCAAACCACTAAAAAAGAAAATCAACCTTCTGCTGGTGGCATCTGAATCAGATGAAAATGAATATGCATCAGTCCATGCTGTTTTGGATTGTTATAAGCAGAAGCCATCATCAGCATGGATGTATGTCCTATGGAATGGTGGTTGAAACATGAAGGCACATATGAATCTTTAGTGCATCTGGCACGTAAATATCTTGCAATGCCAGCTACAACAGTGCCATGAGAATATCTGTTCTCACTTTCAAGTGACATTGTAAAGAAGAAGCAAGCAGCATTATCTCCTACATATTGTAACCAATCTTGTTTGTCTGATTGATCAGCTGACCAAGAAGTAGGACTGAGTGGACGTGTAGGCTCTAAAATTTTACATTGTATTTTTCAATTCCCTTCATACAGGTAGTGTAGTGCAATCTCTTTATCATGAAAATTGAACTTATAAATGTAGAATTATGTACAAAAATAAAACTTTTTTTGTTTTTTACAGAGCAAATATTCATAATCAAAAATAAATATAAAGTGAGCACTGTACATTTTGTATTCTGTGTTGTAATTGAAAATTAATATATTTGAAAATATAGTAAAAATCCAAAAATATTTGAAATAAATGGCATTCTGTTGTTGTGTAACAGCATGATTAATAGCATGATTATTAATTTTATAAATCCCTTGACAGCACTATTAATAATATAAACATAATTAGACATACTGCTTGTGATTTCACCTTGAAAAAAGCCACTGAGTTCTATGCACAAGTAGCAGGCAATAAAATACCAAATACTAGTGAAGTTTAGAGATTAGTGGTAGCCAGTGGAAGCATGGAAACACATTTACCCCTCATAAAATAAGGCTGATTAGCTGTTTAAATAATAGGAAGTGTCAGCCAAGGACACAGAAGAGCCTGCAAACAATTGCTTATTCACTTCAAAATTAGTATGTGTACTTAAATAAGAGTCAACTAAAATAAATTAAAGCAATATTAAGGGTTTGCCAACTCATTCCAGAAGGAAGGAAATGTAAAGTAAGTGATGAAAACAATAGCAATAGAAACTCAGAGTTAACTACAGTAGTGCAAATGGCACTCCCAATTTATACATCTCTTAGGATATTAATGTAGGTATTGAACATACATTCAGTAATAATTTGGAAAATTCTGCAGCTCATTGTGACATATTCACATTTAGGACTCTTGCTAATATCAATGGGAATTATGTTATGAATTCAGGACAACATATGTCCCTAAGAAGGTTAGTCAGTGGAAACTATTATTTAATTAGAAACACTACCCTTCTCTGATAATTTTTGTCATTCCATACGCTTTTCCTTCTGATTTCTTTTCTTTCTTCTGAATTTCAGGAGTGGATGGAACAGTAACTGCATACAGCTAGTATATCATATTGGGAATACATTTGATTATGTGCTTTATAGTTTGGTCTTCTGTAATGCACCTTTAATCTAAGGATCTCAAACCTCAGGTCATCTTCCCTAATAAACACAGTACCCTTTAAGACTAACCCAGGCCAAGCACTGGGGATCTTTTGCTTATGCTTAGTAACCCTTACCCCTCAGAGTCCAAGTGGCATAAAAGATCTTTTTGAACAAAGACTACGAGTGGCTAGCTAACTACAAAAGCAGCTTCTCTTCTCTCGGTGTTCATGCCTCCAGATCAGCTGCTAGAGGAGGACCCCATCCTCCCTGATTAGAGATAACAAGCTGGTTCAGCCTGATTGGACACACCTTGTTATCTCTAACCTGGCCCTTGCCTCTTATTTATTCTTGCTCCTGGATACTTCCACTGCTTCCATCCGACAAAGTGGGTATTAGCCCACGAAAGCTTATGCTCTAATACTTTAGTTAGTGTGATGGTGCTGTTCTTGGTAGGACCAGCTGAGAATGCCAAATCAGGACAAATTGCTTCAAAAGGGGCAATTACAGCCCAAAGCTGGGGCTTCTCCACCCTAAAGGCAAACCAAACCAGGCAGAGAGAAAAGACTTTGGTTTCGCCCCACTGGCTAGCCACAAGTCACACAAGCAATTCCCTTAGACACTTCAGCTTCCCAGTATCACCACCAGCAGCCACCTGCCCTGGGGACAAAGGGTTATGAAAACCAATACCCCAATAAAAGAAAACAATTCTTCCCAATTCCAAAGAATCAGGCCCCAGACCCAGGTCAATCTACAAATCAGATCTTACCCACAAATCACGCTGTTGCCAATCCTTTAGAATCTAAAATCTAATGTTTATTATACAAGGAAAAGATATGGGTGAGGGTTAGAAATGGTTAAAGGAAATCAGTTACATGCAGTAAAGGCAAATCTTTTGGTTCAGGCTTGCATCAGTTGTAGAATAAACTGCAGGTTCAAATCAAAGTCTCTGGATTACACGCCCCCAGGGATGGGTCATCAATCCTTTAGCCAGAATTCCTCCAGAGTAAGAATGACAGACTGAAGATGAAATGGAGGTCCCTCTCCCAGGTTTATATAGACTTCCTCTTGTGGGTGGAGTCCGCGTCATTCCTGCTATTCAGAGTCCAGTTGTACAATGGAGTTTCAGAGCCATGTGGTTTCAGAGCCATGTGGTCCAGTTATATGACTCTCCAAGATTCAGCTCCTGACCAGCCAGGCCACATTTCCGGGGAAGCTCGGGTGTGGACGGGCATCTACAAAGTTTATTGTGTAGCTGATAGTCTTCAATGGGCCATCAAGCAAGGTAAGCCCAGCTAACACCAAGGATTCTGAAAATGTCCCCAACAGCCTAGCACAATATTTGGAAAGACAGACGGTACAGAGCCAATATTCATAACTTCCTCTACAAAAGTGATACACACATACAGATAGCATAATCATAACCAGCAGATCATAACCCGGTCCTAGACATGTTATATGACCCCCTTTTACCTAATATTTGGTGCCCCTACAGGACCTTGGTTGCACCAATGATCTATATGATCCCAGATAATTTCAGTAACGTGACAGTTAGTCTTTAAGGTGCCACAGGAGTCTTTGTCACTTCTGCAATTCCAGACTAACACGGCTATCTCTCTGAGTCAATTCTATACAGGTGAACCAGATTGGTTCCAGCTATTGTCAGTGTTCAGCTCAGACCTAGGGGGGTTGGCAAGAGCAGGTGCCTGGTCTTCCAGAATCCCAACACAAAACTGGTATCAGAAGGAGTGTCAGCAACACTCCTGAATATGCCTCAGGGTCTCCCTGTTCTTGATAAGGCATCTTCCACTACATTTTCTTTCCCCTGAATATGGATTATTTCCATGTCACACTCCCACAGAGCTAGGCTCCAGTGTAATAGTCTGGAATTGGTCCCTTTAGCTCTTTGCAACCATATTAGCAGGGAGTGGTCTGTTAAAACCTTTTTTTTACTATTATTATACAGATAAGTCTTCAGTTGCTTAACAGTGCAAACAACGGCTTGATGACAGCACAGTTGTGTTCCATGGAGATCAGTTTTTTACTCAAGACGGCATTGGGGTGCCTCTTTTCCCCCACCCTATACTGCATTAGCACTGCCCCTAGCCCAGTGTTAGAAGCATCAGTGCACAGCACAGATGGTTTGCTGAAGTCAGGGCCATAGGTGCTGACTCCATGGATGCTCCAGGGCTGGAGCACCCATGGAAAAAAATAGCAGTCGCAGTCAGCTCCCCCACACTCCCCCACAGTGCCTCCTGTCCGCTGGCCACAATCAGCTGTTCTGTGACATGCAGGAGGCTCTAGGAGGGAGGGGGAAGAGTGGGGATGGGGTGCCCTCAGGGGAAGGGATAGAGAAGAGGGTGGGGACACAGCAGGTGTGGGGCTTGGGGAAAGGGATGGAGTGGAGCAGGACCTGGGGTGGAGCACGGGCAGGAAGTGGCGGGATGGGTGGGGGCTAGGGTGAACAGATGTCCTGATTTTATAGGGACAGTCCTGATTTGGGGGGCTTTTTTTATATAGGTACTTATTACCCCCACCTCCTGTCCCAATTTTTCACACTTGCCATCTAGTCATCCTACTGGGGGCTTAGAGGAAGAGGTGGAGTATGGGCAGGGCATGGGACAGATGGGGGTTGAGCACCTCCTGGGTAGAGAGGAAGTTGGCATATATGGTCAGGGCTGACTAAAACTGGGTCTGTAGACAAAGCCTCTTTTATGTCCTTGAAGCCTTTTTCACAGGCCTCAGTCCCTATCATCTGGTATGGCTTCTCTTTTTTTTGTAAGGTCTGTTATGGGGGCCACAATGTCACTAAATCCCTTTACAAACCTCTGGTAATAGATGGCCAGACCAATAAAGGACTGGACCTACTTCTTGGTTTGTGAAGCAGGTCAATTCCGAATTGCTTCTATTTTTAAAGGGTCAGGGCAAACTAACCCTCTGGCCATTCAGTGTCCTCAGTAAGGTGTCTTTGCAGCCCCCATCTTGCATTTGGACACTTTGACTGTGAGATTGGTGTCTTTATGTCGAAGGTCTGTAAATCCCACAACACTTCATTGACAAGCCTCTGAAAGGTAGCCCCTTCATTTTTTAATCCAAAAGGCATAACCTTAACTCATATAGACCAGATTCCACTATAAAAGTTTGTTTTTTCCCTGGATATCAGTGTCTAAGGGAATTCACCAGTACCCACAAGTCAACTCCAAAATGCTTATGAATTTTGCACCCCCAATAGATCCAATAGGTCCTCTTTTCAGGCTGTGGGGGAAAGGGCAGGTTGGGTGATGGCATTTACCCTTCTAAAATCCACATGGTTTTCTCTCTTTTAGGTAACATCACAACAGGAAACAGACAGGGGCTTTTCGATTTTACTAAGCACCCCCATATCCAACATGCTTTCCACTTCCTCCTGATTTGTTTTTACTTTTCTCCTTTAGCATGATATGCTCTGCTAAGAGCAAGGTGGGGTCTTCTAGTTTCACTGGAATTCACTATTTTGTTAGTTAAACCCGGCCGGTTGGAAAATACCTGCCTGTGAGGTTTCAAAAGGGCCAGCATCTCCTGCTTTTGCATTGGGTTCAAACCCTCCCAAATCTGAAAGCTCTCCAGAGGACTTTCTTTCTTACTCTCTCTGACTAAATCAGTTAAAAGGGCAGTACATGTCGCCTCAGCAGCACAACAAATCGTATTCACTGCCATCTCCCGTTCATGGTAAGCTTTCAATCTATTGGCATGTACTGTTTTCTCTGCTCCCCTGCCATGGGGTATCCTTACATCATAAGTAACATCATTCACTCTCTCTCTATCACCTCAAAAGGTCCCTCCCAACAACCTTATATCTTGCTCTTCCTCACTGGAATCAACAGTAGCACCAAGTCACCTATATCAAAAGATTTTTCTCCATCATGCCTGTCCTACCAAGCTTTCTGAGACATCTGACTCCTTTCAAGCTTCTGATGCACCAAGTCCATTTTAACTTCTCTTTAAAACAAGTGACATACTACCCTACAGGCTGTCCTGACTCCTCTTTACTACCATCCCAAGAGCCTTGAATTAAATCTAGGGGTCTTCTCACTTGTCTCCTGTCAAGCAGACAGTATGCTCCTTTATGTGAATAACAAATAAGGGAGCAATACATCCCAGTCATTTTCTCATCGAGTAACAAATATCCTTAGCATAGACTTCAATATCCCATTGAATCTTTCTGCCAGACAGTTAGTTTCTGATTCATGGGGGGAAAGGGGAGGAGCTTTATATGCCTCACTCCACGCAACTCCCATAACTATTTGAAAACAACAGACATGAAATTTGCACCATGGTCTGACATGATTTCCCTGGGAAAATTTATTTGCTAAAACTGGTAATGATATATCTGAAGTAATGGAACAACAGAACAAAGCAAAGTCATACCTACAATTTTATTGGTCAGATGAGGGATTTCAAAATGTTCTGAAGAGTGCACAAAAGTTGGCAGAGGAACTTCACACTGAAGCTGTTTTCCTACCCATTCAAGAATACAAGAATCACCGAAGAAGACGACATTTTGATTACAAGGCACAGGATAATCTCATAAGGGACCCAAACAACAATTCAAAGTTGAATTATTTAACCCAGTGCTAGATTGTACAATACAGTCAGTTGAAGAACATTTCAGGCAGGTCAAGGAACACAGCCGTATATTTGGGATGTTCCAAAACTCCTCACTATAACTGAAGAAGACCTACACCAGCATTGCAGGGCACTAGAGGCAGTGTTGACACATGATGACATGCATGATATCGATGCAAGTGATTTAGGTGATGAACTGAAAGCCCTTTCAAGATACATTTCAGCAGGATTAACTCCAAAGGCTGTTCTGGAATATATGTGCACAAATAAGATGACCATGCTCTTTCCAAATGCTTCTGTTGTTCTGTGCGTACTTCTAACACTTCCTGTAACACTTCCAGTGGAGAACGCAGCTTCTCCAAGCTGATGTTAATAAAAACACATCTATGCTCCACAATGACACAGGAGAGGCTGGTTGGCCTTGCAACCATCTCAATAGAGCATGAACTGGCCCAAACTGTGGACCTTAAGGAAGCAGTTCAAATCTTTTCAACCTAGAAGGCAGGGAAAGCACCACTTCGATTATTCAAACAGATAAAAATGCCAGTGTTTACTATGCAGACAAGAAAAGTTACATTTGCTGTTGAGGTGTTTGAAAGTTAAATGTTACTTAAAATGCCTTGTTCAAAAATGTTAAGTTGTTAGTTTTATCAGTAAAAGGTTAGTTTACCTTTATTGGGGTAGGTAGCAGAGCAGTACCATGAGAGGAGTAGAATGGGAAGAAGGCAGAATTGAACCTTTCAAAGTTTTGGCCCAAGCGAGGGGGTATGGAGGTGTCATTTGAGCTCCCCGCCTTAGGTGCCAAAATGTCGTGGGCCAGCCCTGATTAGATACACTATCTTGGTCATTGCTCGCAGAAGCAGCCAAACAAGGGGCTGTTGTATTCACATGGGGAGGAGAATGGACAAAATGGGGCCCACCTGTGCTCACTTCTCTCCACAGCACCATCACGGACCCAGAACTATAGAGGAAAGGATACCCCTCCTTCCCCCCTCTCCACTGACACCGCCATGTGGCCTTGGGAAAAAACTGCAAAGAGGAGCCACCCAGAGACTCCAGCCAGCTGAAGCAGCTGCAGAAGCAGCCAAAGCAGAAAGCTTTGGCCATTCAGAGAACTTTATGCAGTTTTGATTGGACTTTCTCTGCTCTGTGCAGATTGGCTGTTTTCTGCAACACTATCCCTCCTCTTCCCCGTCATCTCTTCACCTCCACTTCACTCCACACCTGCTCCTCTTACCACCACCTCCTCTGCCCCGTCCCCCTCACCTTTTTCTCTACAATGTCCTCTAACTCATTACTTTACTTTCCATTTAGCTTATCCCCTCCTCTCTAACCCTCTGCCAAACAAATCATGGAACACTAATATTATTAATAATAAAATTAATAACCTGATGTTTACTGCCATCACATTGTTCACTCTGCTTGTGTATTTCCATCCCTTCTCTCCTCCATTCACTGTCTGGTAGCTTTCAACTTTAAGATCTCTGGGGTAAAAACTGTGCTCTTCTCTGTGTTTGTGCAGTGCCTACAACAGTGAGATCCTATTGTGAGTTTGTCCTTGGACACTAGCATAATAAACAAGATTAATAATCAACTTCATTGCCTGTCCAGTGGTAGGCACCGCAGAAAATCCTAAAATAGATTAAATACGTGCAGCGCACATGCACTGCCAGATTCTGTGCTGATCTATCATCCTGTGTAATCCCATTGAAGCCAAACATAGTCCTAGTCTAAAGTCACATCTCTGAATGGTTTGTGCTTCCTTATGTTATGACATGGTTTCCTCGTAAATATCTCTGTGAACAATGAAGTTAATGGGGTTGCATGGTCAGTCCAGCACTCAGGCCTGTAAGAATCTTATTCATGCTGTTCTTGTCAGAGGTCTATCAGCATATCCACTCTTTCACATGCATACTAACTTCCAACAAAGATTAGGTCATTTTAACCACTTTTCTCACATTATGGCATTCTAAAAAAAGGCAAAATTAGTCAAAACAAAAACAGCAACCATATGTGTTCGGGATGTGAGCGGAGAAATAAGGATAAACAAATCTGCTGTCTTGCATATCCTAACAGCAGTTTGCCTCAGCATGCTCTTTAAAAGCAGCTGGGTGCCTAGCCTCAGCTTTTGTCAAATAACATTTATAAGACACCCCGCATTCCCTACTGGTAGACCACAAAGAATCCACAGGGAACTAATAGCCAATCCTTTATTTCTGAAATGCTAGGGTCTAGCTTAATCGAAAAATAGTGTGACACATTTTATTTTGTTTTGTAGCATGGGAAAGAATGAGAGAGAAATGACCCATGCAGGCTGATGTATGAAAATATAAGGTTAATGCACAGATATATTTATGAGGAAACCATATAATGGTGTAAGGAAAAATAAACCATTCAAAACCACAATTTTAAAAAGACATTCTTAGCACATGAAGTTTTCAATAATGTCAATTTGGAGAAAACCTCAATTTTTCCATATAGGAAGAGGGGAGATTGGTTAAGCTTTAACATGCCTGGACAGCTGTGGGTGTTGTCCCTGGACACAAAAGGATCTAGGGCATTTGGACGGGACAAAGATTGGAGTTGCTATAAAAGAACCAGTCACTTCCTGGAGGGGAAGGAAGATACACTGAATTTTTAGGAAAATGCAAAGACATTGTGAACTCCAAGGAACAGTGATGTAGAAGGAAGGGAGTGGCTGGCACTGATGTCTGAGCACTAAATATGTAATTAAGGCTGATATAAATGAGTCTTTGCACAGTCCTCATCTGTATGAGAACAAGTAAATTCTTTTCTTTACTGTTTTCATGTTTCTTTTCTGTTGCTTAAAGAAAGAGTCTCTTGTTTAAACGCAACTGTAATTTGGATTTGGCATTAGTAAGGAGGGAAGCAAGTGCTGAATGATCATCCCAGGAGAAGAGAGAGTTTCTGCGCTCAGGGGAGGAAGAAGAGTACATTGACCTCCAAGATATCCAAAGGCATCAGAGTATGGGGCAGAGGTGGGGTTTTGTCCCCAAATGAGGCCACAGATGGAGAAGCTCTGTGTTGTAATAGTGAACCCTTGCATCTTCACAGTGCCGGGAAAGGATTTTGCTAGGTGTTAGAGGTATATAATAGATGAATAAAATATCAAATAATAAAATAATAAAACATTTTGTGGTGGCAGGAAGACATATCTTCCCACACAAACAGTTCCAGAAAAGATTTGAAACAAAAATGAGAGGGAATGCTGTGATATTTGTTTCTCGT
The DNA here is from genome assembly GCA_007922305.1 of Dermatemys mawii. NCBI lineage: Eukaryota > Metazoa > Chordata > Testudines > Dermatemydidae > Dermatemys > Dermatemys mawii. The sequence goes on from ML677348.1 coordinate 10,226,139, forward strand.
TTTAGCTTCCATTATAGAAGTACACTGCATCCTATAAAACAGGTAGCGTTATCTAGTGAACTGGAAGACAGAAACTCTGGAATTTGATTCATAGTTCTGCCAGTGGCTTATTTTTGACTTATTTAATTACCCTTGTCACTTTCCCCATCTTACAAATCATGATGACACTTCAGACATTTTGTGAAGATTAAGTAAGGTTCTGAAAACACTTTACAGATACAAACTACTATGCAAGTGCTAAATTTCTACAGGTGTGAAAAGGAAAGAGAAATGGTAGAAACAAATAATTTGAACAGAGAGATAATCCTCCAAATCTATTAACTTCATTCCTAGAATGTAGCATTCCCCTCTTTTTATTTTCATATATGTTAGACAATGGTTAATAATAGACAAATATATCTAACATGAAAGACAAAACAATTTTATAGTCCTGAAATCTGTAATCTTTGTTCACAGAGAATCTCTTCTTCTGGAATCTGAAATAACATTTTTGAAATCACAAATGAAAAATGAATTGTGGAAAAGTCAATAAATTATCAGTCCCCACAGCAGGGGCTGGAAGCAGAACAGATAAAGTAATCAAAAAAACAAAAGGTTTTCACATAAAAATGTGTCATTAGAATAAAGAAAGCATGAGCTCACAGCATATTAGGTACTCAATTAAATATGGATAATTTTACAGGGTTTTTAGGAAAATTGCCAGACAAAATATGTGGAAATTTTTAGTATAAACAGAGCAGCAGATTAATGCATTAGTCTTTCATTTTTAGATAATATGAATCTGTCTCAGATTACTAACAAAATGAGCCTTTGGTGTCCACGTAATACATAGTTAATGTCTATCTCAAAGGCATTAAAAAATTGTTAGGTCTTCTTTGAAGGAAATCCGTGATTAAACTTTCAGGAGCTTTGCTTCAGGTTAGAAATGAGAGTATTTGCAGAAATAAACATGATGCAAATAAACAGTTTGCTGCTAAAGTGCATATGATATAATAATAATAAAAAACAAACACTTGCATAGTGCTTTACATCTGTAGATCTTGAAGTGCTTTGCAACTGAGATCAGTATTATATCCCCATTTCGCAGATGGAGATATATTCAAGTTAATATTATTTCTAAGGTTAGGAAATTGTAGATCCGTAAAACTTTTAGAACAGCACGTGATTTATTGATAATACATTCAGATCAGGGATACTGAGACTGAGGTTTGGGAGCGGCACGTGGTTCTTGAATGTGTCTCCTGTGGCTCTTTGCATGATATTAAACAATGTGTGATTAAATTATTAACCAATCTAAGTTATTAACTAACCAGGGTACTTTTACTATGTTATTAGCCAACTGTAGAATACTTGGTCAGTCATTTTTCTGTGAAAATTAGTTTATATATATGAAACAATGAATTCACATTACTGTGTTCTTTTGGGTAATGTTGATCACTAATTTGGCTCCTGAACCACTGAGGTTTGAGTATCACTGATTCAGAAAGTATAGTTTATGAATTTAGGGCTCAATGCACAAAAGAAGTTGGGCATTGTGATGCTGAGAATCACCTAGGCCTAGTAAATTGCTGCACCCGATTTAGGAGCACAAACATCTATCTTTCTCCAATTTGTGAATCACCGTGGGGCTTACATGAGAGAGGCATCTGGATGCCTAAAGGCAGGCAGCAGTGCACATGCTCAGAGGTAGGAACATAGACATCAAAAGAGCTTTTACCATGAAACCTGAGGTGCTGAATGAGTTTGGACGCCTAAAAGGTTCAACAGGAGTTTTGTGCATCACCATGATCTTGAAACTGGAGTTTAAGCATCTAAAATGTGGACATAGGCACCTAACGCCTTTGGGAATGAAGCCCTTAGTATTCATGCATAGTGTTGTCTTGACAGTTCAAAGCCTTATGTCCTTTTTTCATAAACACAGGTCTAGAACAGGTAGCAAGAGTTCAAGTGTCTTTCCTCTCACATGTCCTGTCCCTGAGTTGAAGAGTAGTTCAAACTCCATGCCCAGCCAATCTTTTGCTTTCTTGCCGAGAATGTCAACAAGGGAGCCAATAAATACCAATTGTTTTTTGTCATGTGAACCCCACTTCACAGGTAGCTGGACTGTAACTACCAAATTCTTTTTACCAAACTGCAATCATGCAGTAATAATTTTCACTCACTATCTACTTATCCTGGATGGATGTTGAACTTGAGCTATCAACTAGACATCCACAACAAGATGTCAGATAGACAGGCTTAGATTTTAGGCTGGCCAGGAAACAGGTCTAGAGTAGCGAAATAGCTGTGCGAATCATCCACATAGAGTTGGTAGTTGAAGCTGTCTATGTGGATAAGATTATTCAGATATAAGGAGTAGAGGGAAAAGAGAAGGGGACCAAGGACAGAGCCTTGTGGAAGCTGATGGGGATGAAGAGGATCTTCCAAAGGACATGCTAAAAGAGTCATTAGGGAAGTAGAAGGAAAACCATAAAAGGGGAGTCATGCAAGCCGAGGGAGGAAAAGGATTCAAGAAGACAAGCATGGCTGACTGCATCAAAGGTAGCTGATGGATTAAAGATGATGAGAACGTATGTACTGGTTCTGAACTTTGGCTAAGAATAGGACCTTGGAGCCTTCGGTGGGAGCAGTTACAGTGGCGTGCAAGGTGTGGAAGCCAGATTAGAGAGGGTCTAGGATGGAACTTGAAGAATGGAACCCCAGACAGTGACTATAAATATTGTATTCAATGAGTTTGAATGGGATGAAAGGGAGATGGGGTGACAGTTGGAGAGGCAAGTGTGGTCTAGGGTAGGTTTTTTAAGATGGTAGAGATTAAAGCATGTTTGTCTTGTAACGGGAGAGAGCCAGAGAAGAGTAAGGGATGAGATGAGAATGAGTGCAAGAGAAATTAGGAGATGGGATAGGGTCACTGGAGCAAGTAGAGGAGTTAAAAGAAGAGAGCAGAAGGAAACTTCTGCATCTATGACTTGGAGAAGAAGGAGAGTCTTAGGGAGAATGGGGAGCAATCTGAGGGGAGAGGGAACATTTTTTCAGTTTTCTCTTTGAAGAAATCTGCAACTTCCTGGGCAAAGTAGTGGAGGCAGGAGGAATGAAGGGTTTGATGAGTGAGTTATACATGGCAAAAAGGTGGCTAGCAGGCATGAGATTTAAAGAAGTTGGAGAAGTAGAGTTGTTTGGCTGGGAAAATGGCAGAACTGAAAGATGAGAGAACAAATTTGTAATGGAGGAAATCAGCCTGGTGGTGGAATTTCCACCACAAACACTAAGCAGCGTGAGTGCAGGAGCACAGGAAGCAAATGTTGGGAGTGAGCCAGGACTGGGGGTTGGTGGCAGGGCAGACCTTGTGACAGGAGAGAGAGTGCAAAAAAGTCAAAGGTGGGGAACAGTGAGCAATGGACAGAATAAACAACTATATTGATGGAAGATGGAGAAGACAGGGTGGCAAGGAGAGGGCTGAGAACAGACGAGAAGTCTGCAGCACTGGGCTACAGTGGGCTGCAAGTCATGGGAAGGTGAGTAGATGCAAGGGCAGCAGTGGGCAGAGGAGTGGGGTGCTGATGGGTGATGCTGAAAGAGACCAAGTGTTGATCAGAGAGGGGAAACTCAGAAACAGAGAGATCAGAGGGATAGCAGAGCTCTGTGAAGACCAAGTCAAGGGATCAGCCCTTTTAGTGAGTGGGAGACTTGAACCAGAGCTATAGGTTGAGTGAAGAGGTAAGGGCGAGGAAACATGAAGCTCTGGAGTCAGATGGGTCAACATGGAGGTTGATTCACCGAGGACAAGTGAGGGAGATTGTGAGGAGAGGAAGAGAGAGCGAGCCAGGATTCAAAATCAGGGAGAAAGGTTCATGGGGTGGAGTTTAAACTTAGTTCTCATGTCATTAGGCACTTCCTGTGCATTGAGGCCAGAAGACAGGACACTTTATAGGAGAGAATTCCTTATTCTGTGATCTTTAGACAGAGAATACCCAGTGGAGTACACTCCGGACACTCTTCCTTCCCTACTCCTTCAGAATTCTTTTCATCTCTTCAGGATGGTCTGCATGAAATTTCCAAACAATGTTCTAAAACCACATGGGTTGCAGTAAAACAAGGTTTATTAAGAGCTAAGAGACATCAGTTTTGAAAACATAGAAATGGCATATGAATAACATAGCTAGTCTTAAACTTTGCAACAATGCTCTGAATAGATACCATTTGGGGGTAGTTACAGTGCAAAAGCAAAAATCTTACATATCCATGCACTCTGTTCTGCTTGTTTCTTTCTCCCCAACTCCTCCACCAGCAGCATGTCTGAGACTCAGACTCCAAACTCAAGATGCCTAATTTGAACCCCTTTTAAGTCAGCTTGCATCTTCCCATTGACTTCAATAGATTTTGGATGTAGTCCTATATAGGTGTAATTCCCATGCTGTATAAGGTGTCTCATGTAAACCTCGCTCTCTTTTTGTCTCCTTTGAGACTCTAGGCTACTTTGATCTGCCCACTGTGATCCTCCACCACAAAGGTATTCTCACAAATGTATTCTCAGAGAAGGATATGGCAATCTCTCATAAAATGTCCCCTGTATATTTCCCAACCCTTTCAGTGTTATATTTGCTGGTTCAGATAAACAGTTTTGAGTTTATACTTTTTCTGTACCCTTTTAAAATTAAAAATGTTGTTTTGAAGGAGGATCCACACATTAGATCTCCCAGCTCACATTTGCATCATCTTTGTTCTAACCTAACCATAGAGCTTAAGGGTGTTGATTTTTATGGCTGAATCTGTCAGTCTGAATCCTGTTCTCTATTTTTCTTTAAAATGAAGAGGGATTATTTTTAATATTCTACATCAAATATGAATTATTGTGAAGTTAAAGGTAGTCTATTAGAAGGCAATAAATCCCCAAAACTATCGTCCTGCCTCTTAGTATTTGAATGCTGGGATTTTTTAAAACACTAGATATCACTTAGGGTATGGTTACACTTACAAAATTATAGCGCTATTGCTTATAGCGCTCGCCTTATACAGCAATAATAATAGCGCTATTGTATGTCCACACTGAGCTGCTCCAGCGCTATAGCATGGCCACATTTGCGGCAGTTAATACGGCATTAAGAGCAGCGCATTAGGGCAGGTATACCACAGTACACCTCTTCCTGATCTGGCGCAATGGCTTGTGGGAGGGGGGGCGTCACTTGCGGGGCATTCTATATCCTGTTTGAACTACCCATGATGCTTTTTGGCATATCCCAGCAATCCCTGTGTTTCCTTCCACCTCCGGCGCCATCTTTCAAGGGTTTCAGCAAGGCACGCTCCGTCTTCCATTGTCGAGTGCTGCAATGAATCCAGAACTGCTGAGGGACATGCTGACGACTGTCGCCAGCACATCTCTGTGTGCAGTGGAGTTATTCCTTGACATGCAGGATGACAGTGATGATTCTGAAGACGAGATCGAAGCGGTGAATGCATTTGACACAAAGCTGCTTGTCTCATTAACGGACATGCTCACGGCTGTTGAACGCTGCTTCTGGGCACGGGAAACGAGCACAGAGTGGTGGGATCGCATCGTCATGCAAGTCTGGGACGACGAGCAGTGGCTGCAAAACTTTCGAATGAGAAAAGCCACTTTCATGGGACTGTGTGCTGAACTCGCCCCTGCCCTGCGGCGCAAGGACACCAGACTGAGAGCTGCCCTCCCGGTGGAGAAGCGGGTGGCTATCGCGATCTGGAAGCTGGCTACCCCAGACAGCTACCGATCGGTGGCCAACCAGTTTGGGGTTGGAAAGTCGACCGTTGGAGTTGTGCTGATGCAAGTGTGCAGGGCCATCAATCGCATCCTGCTACGAAAAATCGTGACTCTGGATAACGTGCATGACATCGTGGCTGGCTTTGAAGAAATGGGTTTCCCTAACTGTGGTGGGGCGATAGATGGGACCCATATACCCATTCTCGCGCCCTCCCACCTAGCTGAGGAGTACGTTAACCGAAAGGGGTACTTCTCCATGGTTCTCCAGGCGCTTGTGGATCACCGTGGGCGTTTTACTGACATTAACGCTGGCTGGTCTGGAAAGGTGCATGACGCACGCATCTTCCGCAACACCGGCCTGTTCATGAAGCTGCAAGCCGGGACTTTTTTCCCAGACCAGAGGATCCCCGTGGGGGAAGTGGAAATGCCCATAGTGATTCTTGGTGACCCTGCTTACCCTTTAATGCCCTGGCTCATGAAACCGTACACAGGGAGCCTGGACAGCAGTCAGGAAAGGTTCAACTACAGGCTTAGCCGTTGTCGAATGACTGTGGAGTGTGCTTTTGGGCGTCTGAAGGCGCGCTGGCGTTGTCTTTATGGGAGGCTAGATTTGGCCGAGGGTAGTATCTCCGCGGTTATTTCCGCATGCTGTGCCCTACATAATCTTTGTGAGCGGAAGGGCGAAGGCTTCACTCAGGCATGGTCCTCTGAGGTTCAACGCCTGGAGGCCACATATGCCCAGCCAGAGAGCAGGGTTCATGGAGGGGACCAGCGCGAGGCTGTTCGGATCAGGGAAGCCTTGAGGGAGCATTTTGAGGCTGAAAGCCAGTTCTGAAGTGAGGTGCAGATGGAGGGAGGGAGGGAGGGAGCATTCTTTTAACAGGAACAGGCATTTGCTTTTCTGTAGCCTGTAATAATGTATGTACACTTAATAAAAAAAACCCATTTATTAAGAAGACAATTCATTTATTGAACAGGTACTTCGGTTGCTGAAAGAAAATATTGTGATGCATGTGAGGGGGAAGGCAGGGGAGGTGCAATGGGGGTGTCGTGGGGTCAGTCAGAGATCGGAGTATGTCCGGGTCTCTGAGTCTCCAGTGCCCTCAAACTGGCCATGTCCCCCGAACCCCATTTGCGGTGGCCAGTAAGGCATGTTATTAGGGGTAGACTGCAGTGGATAATGGTCTGGGGTCTGGGGGTTGTCCGGTGAAGACAGAGGGGTTGGAGGCAGCTGTGGATGGTGATAACCATTTGGCTGATGATACTGGCCTGGAGGGTACAGAGGCAAGGAAGGGGAAGGGAGTTGGGGCAAACGATAATTGGGGTGGTGGGTGCGGAGCTCCTGCTCCGCAAGGGTGACAAGCCGCTGCATACTCTGCAATTGAAGCTGCAGTAATGAGAGCAGCTTGTCGGTGCTTTTCCGGCGGTGAATCGCGTTCTCCTTCCGCGCCTTCTCCCTCAACATGCTCTCATTCTCCCTCCACCTCTGTGCAACTCGATTCTCCGTTACAGCCTGTTGCATTACTTGCTGTACAAGATCCTCTTTGCTCCTTCGTGGCCGCTTCCTCAGTCGCCTGAGCCTCTCAGCTGTTGATAAGAGCGATGGCGAAGGGGTGAAGGACGACCCTTCTAAAATAAAAAGATACATTTGACAGTGGTTCCCTTGTAAAGAGCAGACATGCCTATCATTCCCCCGCATTCCCCGTTTGCCTGTCCCGCAGACAGCACAGATACAGCAACGGAGCCCCTGCCATGGTGAGTGGACTCCAGAGGCAAGGGAAATGATTTTTTCCCTGCCCTGAGAAGCTGTGGCGGGGGAGGGGGTGGGGAGTGCCGGTACGTTGCAGGAGCCACAGTGTGAGCAGCAGGCAGGGGGAAGGATTTCTTCTCTGCCCTGAAAAGCTGTGGCGGGGGGTGGGGGGGGGGGTGGAGTGCCGGGAAGTGGCAGGAGCCCTACTCTGAACACTGTTCCAACATTCTCCGTAGGTGTTTGTCCTGGAAGATATCTCGTTGCTTCGAGTCACTGAGGAGCAAAGGGAAGGGATTTTATTAAGATGCGGCTTCCGCCCAGGGCCATATGCAGCGTGCCTATGTGCAGCAATGCTCCCCCCGCCCATTGTAGCACAGTGGCAGGGACTAGTGACCGTGACCGGGACGGGGACCACGCTGGCTCTCCCGGGAAACCTGCGCAGGCGCATAGCAAGTGCTCTTTTTGAGACCTTTGAAGAGATTACTGATGATGACTACCGCGAGGTGATAGACTACATCAGTGCTCTATTCCACATGTAGGCAAGCATGCAAGCATCCCCTTCCACCCCAAGCTGCCTGCCTTCCCCATAGAAAAGCAGCTTTACCGCCGCAATGCACTGCTGAG
>ML677348.1:10234256-10271467 GCA_007922305.1 Dermatemys mawii
AAAGCAGCTTTACCGCCGCAATGCACTGCTGAGCTGGCCCCTGCAACCGCCGGACGCTGTGGCTGGCCGCCCTCCTCCTGGCTTTAGAGGAGAGCTCCTGGCTGCATGCGTCCAGGGACTCCTCCGTGCCCTGGATCGCTGCTGCCTCGTCCTCATCCTCCTCCTCTTCTTCATCCTCCTGCTCTTCGTCCTCCTCTTCACCCCCCCCCTTCACTGGTGGGCTGGGAAGTGTCCGTGGTGGTCGATGGAGTGACCGTGGGATCACCACCAAGTATCGCGTGCAGCTCCTTATAAAATCTGCAAGTCACCGGGGCTGCCCCGGAGCGGCCGTTTGCCTTGCGGGCTTTGCGATACGCATTCCTAAGCTCCTTTACCTTAACACGGCACTGCAGAGTGTCCCGCTCATGGCCTCTTTCTGCCAAGGCCCGTGATATCTGCCCATAGGTGTCAAAATTCCTGCGGCTAGACCGCAGCTGAGACTGAACAGCCTCTTTCCCCCAGCAGCTGATGAGGTCCAGCACCTCACTATTGCTCCATGCTGGGGATCGCCTATTGTGAGGAGGCATGGCACGTGGAGTCACGATGATCAATCTGAATGATCACCTGCAACGATTCCCTGAGACCACGCCACGCAATCAATCAGATCAATGAGAATGATCACCTGCAAGGATTCCCTGAGACCACGCCACGCAATCAATCTGATCAATGAGAATGATCACTTGCAAGGGTTCCCTGAGAGCACGCCACGCTTGGCTGGAGCAAACAGGAAGGGGATTTTCAAATTTCCCTGGAACTTTAAAGGGCGGGTCTGACGTGTGGTCACCTGAGGACAGGACAAAAGAGTTTGCAAGTGATGACCAGAGTGGCTCGAACGGGAATTATGGGACAGGCTGGAGGCCAATTAATACGCAGTGGGTGTCCACATTCTTCCTGTAGCGCTACAGCAGGTGCGCTACAGCCCTTATTCCCCATGAGGAGGTGGATTTATAATAGCGCTATAACTCCGCGGTTATAGCGCTATTAGTGCCTTGCCAGTGTGGACAGAGAGTAGGTTATAGCGCTCGTAGGGGCTTTATAGCGCTATAAAGTGCCAGTGTAACCATGGCCTCTGTGGATCTAATGATAAGCAGTTGATTTTGCTCTATTTCTTTTTAAATAATTTTGATCTTGTCATACAACAGCAGCCTTGCAATGTTATATTAGTATGCACTCAGTTAGCTTTTGCAAGTCAACTTATATTGATGATTTACTGCATTATGCAGTAATTTTTTTAAAAAACATGGGGCTGCAGCTGTTTGCAGCCCTGTCCTAGAAATGCTGTTATTATCTGACAATCTTTGTCTCAAGATCTTCCCAATAATACAACATAAACTGAGTAGGAGATGTGCATTGTAAAAATGAAGTTCTAATTGTACATATTCATTCCCTTTCAATCAACTACTTGAAGATGGAAGCCCAATTTAAGATGTTGATAGAACAAAAATAATTACTTAATTTCATAATACAGGTAGATCTAGATACTAATAATTAGGAAGCACAGTATAAAGGGTAATTAAGCTACAATAGAAGTGTGGATGACTAATAATAAGGAAGTATGAATAAAACCCCAGCCTTGGAAAATGTATAGTCAGTTTCCAGGAAATATAACTAGAATACTAAGTAAATCAGTTTATAAACATTTAGAAACATTTTATCATCTATCAGCACTCTTTATGGTCAAATTCAGCACAAATCTTTCATTAAAAATATTGAAATGATTTTGTTCTACAAAAATATTGTAGCTATTATACTAGTCTTGATTCAGCAAAGGGATCCATGCAGATGGACTGCTGCTCATGTGCAGAGTACCATTAACTTCAGCTAGGCGCCATGAAGATACTGGGCTCTGCTTACAAGCAACGTATTGTAGACTGTAGAGCTAATTTAATTACATTCTGTGAGTCTGTTTGGTTTCACCCAGCAAATATGATCTGTAGTTTCCAATTACATATGGGCCTTCATTGCACAGTTCAGATCCAGATCCAAACTTGCCCAAAGGTCAGGGGTATCAGATCTATGGCTTTGGAACTTCAAGCCCACCTCTACTTCCACTGAATACAAGTAGGCGCTTAGTTACTTGTACAGTGCTGGTCACCATGCCATCTAGAGATACATTATAATGCGAAAAACATTCAGACATGGATTAATTATGGCTGGATAACCAGCCAAGCCTCTAGTTCTTCTTTGAAAGATACCATAGAAAATGAACTGGTGGAAAATTTTCTGTTGATGCTACTTTGGGGTAGAAAAATGGGTTTCTCACTAAACAAAATATTTATTGGAAAGTATCTGCTTTGCCCTGGATAATATAGACTTTTTGTGGAAAACGGAAAGTCCCCAAACCAATACTTTTTTTTGTTTCTGGCCATAAAAACTTTTCATTTTCCATCAAAAATCAGTTTTCCATGGAGAAAAAAACATTTTTCCACCAGCTGTAAGTAGAAATTAGAGAAAGCCTCTAGTTACCAACCTGTTTACATGGATATGACTGTGACTCAGAGCAACCTCGGACTCCCCTATCATTGCTAGGTATTTTGGCAGACTCTTTGGGCATTTTTTCCTGCACAGTAGGAGGAATGGGAAGTAACTGTTGCATTCAAACACTGGAGCTGGAATTACTATAAATTACTTTCAGGCTTCCTTTAGGAAGATGCACTCACAGGAAACTCCCTTCTCAGGCTCACCTATAGTTGGTCATGGTTCCATCTCTGGGAGGCCCATAGACTAGCCCTGAATTAGAGAGAGGATATAAACATCTTTTTATGAGCTCACAGAGGGGCTTTGATTTCATTACCATTATGAGTTAGTGCAACTGCTTGTAAGTACTGAGCTAGTGAAGTATTTTTGTCCCTTATAGGTGAAAACTGGATGTGGAAAGCATGGGACTTTGTTCCAGTAAGTAACAAGGTTTATGTTGAGAAAACGAGGAATACTTGTAGTACCATAGAGACTAACCAGTTTATTTCAGCATAAGCTTTCGTGGGCTATAGCCCACTTCATCAGATGCATGGAATAGAACAAACAGAAGTAAGATGCCTTTATGCACACAGAAAGCAAAAAAAAGTTGTAAATTACCATACCAATTCTAAGAGGTTTATGTTGTTTCAATAGTGCAATACAACCTACTGAGGACGACCCCTTTAAAGAGACACATTGCACCTGTATTTCCCATTACTTTCTTAGTCCTATGCACACATTCTACTAGTTTTATCTCTGACCTACAACTTTTTATACATTCACTTAATGATGGTATTAATTACTTAAAACACCTCATGTCCATAACCTGTACCTATTCGGAACAAACAGCTAATGCTGGCAGGCATGATGGAGGATGATAAAGATTCAGCATGTTTGGCTACTGAGCAACCCCTAGTGACTGGCTGCAAATGTTACTGTCTTCAACTTTTTGCCTTCACAGCAGAACAGGAAACAGAAGCCCAGCTTGCTGGAAAGAAGAGAAGGATTGTGGGATTACATAGGTTAAGGACAACTGTACAAGTGACAGCTGTAAATCATCCTAGAATTACACAGGCTACAGAATGAGTCACTACCTCAGTGGGGGTGAGGGACACCTTCTTATGCACCTTACCTGGCATATTAGATAATGAAGAGTCCTTGTTTGACTATCACCACCAAAACAGAAAATAAGAATGTTTTAACAGAAGCAATGTTATCTTTTCACTTGAAACCAGATAGTGGCTATAAACTATAAAACTAGAAAATGTGCCCATTAGTTGTGCTCATTAATAACATTTCACATCTCACTGAGATGGGTTATTTTTGTCATTCATCAAATTCCTCACTGCATTTGAACTATTAGGATAAGTGAATTTAGCAAGGAGAAAATCCCCAAAGCTCTAACACTTTCCAATAAATAGGGGGAAAAAATCATCTGCTTTGGCAATATGTTGAGATTCAATTATTATTTTTTTCACTGAAGCAGTAACTTTTTTAAAAAATACTTTCACCAGTTTCAGGAAAGGGTGGGTTAGAGTCAGGGGTTTCCTGAGCTTTTTCAGAACATGGTTTTAACGTAGCAGTGTGTTTAGAAGAGCCCCTAGAGAGTCTTGTTTTGGAACATACTGACGCCTACACATTATCTTTGTTACATTTTGCAGTTTTGTGTGAAATTTATTTTTAATCTTTATCAAAACATGCCCATGTTTATCTTAAATTCAGAAAAGGTTTAATAATTTAAAACAAAATAACTTTTTAAATAATTAAATTTACAATGAATACTGAAACATAAAAGTCTAAAGCAAGTTAACAAGAAAGGACTTCTTAAAGATCAAAGGAAAAGTGTTTATTTTACTTGATTAAGACAAATAAAAAGTACTTTCACTTTAGCAGATTCTAACTGGCTGTTGACAGAAACTAGTGGAAGAGAGTTGTTTCCCCAGCAGAATAAACATTTTTTCCTATAGAGGTTCACGTACTCAGAACAGACTGCTCACTGGCATTACAAAGGTATTACATTTTTAAAGAGGGATGTTCATTATCAAAATCAGAGATTCTTGATACAAGAGAAAGTTTTCTTGGCCAGTATTTTTCTGTGTTTCTGTTGTTATTTTTAAATGGGACCTGCAGAGTATTAAAATGGTTTCTCTTCCCCCACCTGCCCACCCCCTGATGGGCTGGATGAATGGACCATAGGGCAGATAGAAAGCTGGCTAGATCGTAGGGCTCAATGGATAGTGATCAATGGCTCTATGTCTAGTTGGCAGCCAGTATCAAGTGGAGTGTCCCAAGGGTTGGTCCTCGGGCCGGATTTGTGCAATATCTTCATTAATGATCTGGAGGATGGCATGGATTGCACCCTCAGCAAGATTGCAGATGACACTAAACTGGGAGGAGTGGTAGATACGCTGGAGGGTAAGGATAGGATACAGAGGACCTAGACAAATTAGAGGATTGGGCCAAAAGATATATGATGAAGTTCAACAAGGACAAGTGCAGAGCCCTGCCCTTAGGATGGAAGAATCCCATCCATTGCTCCAGATTACGGACCGAATGGCTAGGCAGCAGTTCTGCAGAAAAGGACCTACGTGAATGAGAAGATGGATATGAGTCAACAGTGTGCCCTTGTTGCCAAGAAGGCTAACAGCATTTTGGGTTGTATAAGTAGAGGCACTGCCAGCAGATCAAGGGACATGATCATTCCCCTCTATTCAGCATTGGTGAGGCCTCATCTGGAGTACTGTGTCCAGTCTTGGGCCCCACACTACAAGAAGGATGTGGATAAATTGGAAAGAGTCCAGCAGAGGGCAACAAAAATGATTAGGAGGCTGGAGCACATGACTTACGAGGAGAGGCTGAGGGAACTGGGGTTGTTTAATCTGCAGAAGAGAAAAATGAGGGGGGATTTGATAAGCTGCTTTCAACTACCTGAAAGGGGTTCCAAAGAGGATGGATCTAGACTGTTCTCATGGTGCAGATGACAGAACAAGAAGTAATGGTCTCCAGGTGCAGAGGGGGAAGTTTAGGTTGGATATTAGGAAAAACATTTTCACTAGGAGGTTGGTGAAGCATTGGAAGGAGTTACCTAGGATGGTGGTGCAATCTCCTTCCTTAGAGGTTTTTAAGATCAGGCTTGACAAAGCCCTGGTTGGGATGATTTAGTTGGAGATTGGTCCTTCTTTGAGCAGGGGATTGGACTGGATGACCTCCTGAGGTCCCTTTAAACCCTGATATTCTATGTTGCATAAAAAAGAACTGAAAAATGGAGAGATAAAAATTGCTTCGGTATAGTGCCATTTAAGTTACTTACTGACCCAAGTTGAGGATCTGGAGCAACGTGTTTTTGTTTATTTTTTACATCAGAAATTCATGTCTTGTCTACCTTAGACAAATCTATTGTGACTAAGGTCTAATCCATCTCCCAGGAAGTCTGAATAAAGACTCCTGTTGATTTCAACGGGAAATGCACAGGCCACTAGTGAAATGACGACATAAGAGCCAAGACAGAGAAAGCTGCACAATTCAGAATTAATTTTTAGTCAGGCAATTCAAAACTTTTTGTTTATTGGGATTTTATCACCTATTTAACCCCAATGCCAAATAGGTATTTGTACGTCCGTCTGAAAGGGCCATCATCCTTACTAATAAAATAAGGTGTGAGAGCTCATGATATAGAGTGGAATCTCAAAGCTACAAACACCAGAGTAACAAACTAACAGGTCAACGAGACCGAAATCGGAAGTAACCAATCAAGCAGTAGCAAAGTCAAAAAAAAAAATACTGTGCCTGTATTGCGTCTTAAAGGTAGGCACATCTGGGCTGTCCTCACTCCTGCCCCCATGCACAGGGGCAGCCACTTACAGCAAGGTGCTGGGGCTGCCTGCCCAAGGGAGCCAGAGCCAGCAGCAGCATCAGGGTCCGTGCCGGGTTCACACACACACCCCCGCCTGGAGGGAGACAGGCTGTTTTTTCTGTCTCTCTCACTCACTCATCCCCCTCCACTCTCCAAGGGAACAAGCTTGCAAACTCATGCCAGTGGAGAAGAGGGAGTTCAGCTGCTGCTGAAATCTGTCCTGGAGCATCAGCTGCTGGATCTGGAGCCTGAACTGTGCTTTGTTCAGAGTTACGGTCAACCTCCATTCCTGATGTGTTTGTAACTCTCAGGTTCCACTGTACAGCTCTGAAATTCCAAAGAAGCTTTGCAGCAAAATCAGGGAGACAAGACTTGGCATTCCTGGTATTTTTTATTTTTTTTAAAAGGGAGTAGGGTGGAGCCTGAAGACATTTCAGGCCTTCTTCATATACAACGAAGGAAAAAAGGGGCAAACTTTTTAAGAATAAAAGTACATAGATGTCACATTTAAAAGCAATGTGTCAAATTCACCTCTTCTGTAACTTCATTAAAGCTATTGGAGTCACACTAGCTTTGTATTTATCTCAGTGTGTCTGAGTAATAGGAGCTTTCACCATCCAACTTGGTTTCCCATGATTGATCCCAAGCACTGACCATCCTGTCAGTTATCCATGTGCAACTCCCACTGATTTTAAATGGGGCTGCATTTATGCACCTAAAGGGATAATCAAACGCTTGTCATAGAACTGGAAGAGAGATCACAATCACCTAGCATTGTAACTTTTACTACACAATCAACTAGGAAGATAAAATAGGCTGTGAGAAAAGCAACCCTTGTTAAAATTAACGCACACTTGGTAACATGATGAGAAAAATATCTGTGATTTATGTTTATGTCTGGCTGTTTCCCCTAGTGTGAAAGTCTGTCTTTAAAGGAAAACCAGATCTTTCTTGAAATGTACATTCTTTTATGTTATGCAGCCTAAACTATGCATTGCAATGATGTCAATAATGTACATGGAGTGATTATATCCGGTCTGTGTCCTGCAAGGATGACTTTGAAAGTTAGATGTTTCATCTTGACAGTCATATCCTGATCAACAAACTCAAAGAGTCAATAAATAAATACATTCAGTGAAAAAACTGGCCTCTCTGTAAGCTGCAGTTAAACAGGAACTTGACTTGTTTTTGTATTCACATTTAGTCCATGATAATGCCCCAACACCAGAGCATTTGAGCACCACTTAAACTTACAAGGTAGATCTTGTTTTCCATAAAAGAAAATAAAGATACTGTCTTCCACTCTCACCCTTTTGAAGACTGTGATTTCAGTGCAAGTTTTATTGATACAAATGTAGAAAGGGCCCAAACTTTGATTTCATAGAACTTTCTGAGTGGTGCTCTTCTACTGCTAGAGGAAAACTAAAAGAGTCAGGCACTGACTTTCCAAAGTGCCAGGGGGGTGCTCAGCTCCCAGCTCTGCCCCAGGCCCCACCCCCAGTCTACCTCCTCCCCCAAGACTCCACCCTGCCTCTTCCCTGCCCAGTTCTGCTCCCTCCTCCATGCCTCCCAGAATGCCAGGAAACAGCTGATCGCAGCAGGCAGGAGGTACAGGGAGCGAAGGGGAGGCACTGATCTGCAGGGCCTGCAAGCAGGCAGGAGGCACTGGGGGGAAGTTAATGGTGGGGCTGCTGACGAGTGCCCAGCACCCATGATTTTTTCCTCATGGGTGCTCCAGCCCTAGAGCATCCATGGAATCAGGACCTATGCTGAGAGATACTGACTGGAGTGAGGCTTTCGGTAATTAAGGCTGTGGCAAAATCTTTATTCTTGTGTACTGTACAACAACAATATATAAAAACAATGTTCCCTGTATAAAATTGATTTTGCACATAAACTTGACCTCCTTCAAGCTACATTCCATGCACATCAAATTTCACACATGAATTTTGTAGCAAAAGAGCAATGTTTGGAAAAACGTGAAGTGGACAAATTTCTGAACTTCAATTCTCAGAAAAAAAATGAATAATACAGATATTGGATATTTATGTCTGGAGCTGTGGAGGAACAAATGAATGCACACACTTCATTAACCTTCCAAAGAGCAGATGGATTTCAGAAAGTCTTCATAAGTTATTTATGTCTTCTATAGCAGGTAAAAATCAAACAAATTTGACACAGGTCTCTATAGATTATAATCAATTTATAATTTATGGCAAATATCAAGACAACTGCTGCCAAGAGCCTCTTGCCTGGCTGGCATTTCTCACAAATTCCCTCTTCCACTCAAGAAGAGAGTAGTAGAAATATGGAGCTGAAAGGGACCTTGAGAAGTCATCAAATCCAGCCCTATGCCCTAATATGAGATCACTAAAACACCTGGCTGGGATAGTCTAGGTTTCTCCAACCAATTCTCAAAAACCTCTAATGACAGGGATTTAACAACCTCTCTCGGAAGCCTATTCCAGAGCTTAACTACCCTTGCAGTTAGAAAGCTTTTCCTAATAAGCAACATAAACCTCCCTTGCTGCAGATTGATCCCATTACTTCCTGCCCTACATTCAATGGACATGGACAACAACTGATCCCCAAACTCTTCCTAACGGCCCATTACATATTAAAAGATATGTCAGGTTCCCTCCTCCCCCACCTTCTTGTCTCAAGACTAAACATGCCCAGATTTTTTACCCCTTTTATCGTTTTTGTCACTCTCCTCTGGACAGGAGCAGCAGAAGGCCCCTAAAGATGGGAGAGGGGGATCAGTACACAAACTGCGCCCCCCCCCATCACCCCTTGTTCCCGAGGCCCTGCCTCTCCCGCCCCCCCTTACAGCTGTTAAGGCATGGGAGGGGCCTGGCCCCTCTTCCCGCGCCACTGCCTCTGTCCTAACGGCCGGCTCTCAGCACGGCGCCCCCCGCCCAGGGCTCACCAGCACGAAGGACAGTTACCTGCCGCGTGACGTCACACAGACCCTCCCCCACCCCGCCCCTTCCCTCCTTCCTTCCCCCACCCCGCGAACCAAACGGGCCTTTTCTGCAACCGCCTCGCGGCGGCGCCGCTCACTCCTCCCGCCTTGGAGATCCCCTCTGGCCTACGCGTGGGAACAGGGACCGGGGCCAACAGCGCCCAGCCACCTCCCCACACACAAAGCTTCGGCTACGGATGAGTCAGCGGCCTGGGGGTTCCCCACCCCGTGTCCACTCCCTGGCGCTCTGCCGGCGCGACACAGCGCGGCTCCTCCCCGCGGCCGGACACGCTGCAGGCTCCGGCCCTGCGCCCCACGCGGCCTCGCTTAGCCCGGCCACCTGAGGCAGCGCAGCAAACTGCGCGCGCGCTCACTGCCTGACCCCGCCCTGCTCTGCCTTACGGCGTTTCTTGCGTAAATGACGTAGTGCGGCGCGCTGGGAGCGGAAGTGAGATCATCAGTGCAGGCGGAAGCAGTGGCGGCTTGTGTGTGAGGGGACAAGATGGTGAGTTCGGCGTCGGGGCGCGTGGGGCCGGGGGCCGCTTTGGCTGTTGCGGGGAGGGAGGCGGCTGTGGCGTGTCGACCCTGCGCACCGCCGCGGCCCTATCGCTCCTGTCCGGGGCTGGCCGCGAGGGGCGGCGGGGCTGTGCTGAGTCACGGGGGTGGCCGGGCTCCCCGTTTACAGCCGGGAGGCGGATCGTGGTCCGCAGTTCTGTGCCTGGGAGCCGCGGCGAGAGGGCGGGGGCGGGGGGTGAACTGGAAGTGCGAGTGTGAACAGCCCCTGTCAGCGCTGCTCGTTGCCACTTGGCGCCCTCCCGCCCCGTGCAGTGTCACGGCCACTAGTGCACCAGACCCCTCCCCACCGCTTCTGTGGGATCAGTATCTCAGGGATGGGAATATCGGTTACATTATCCCCCCTCCCTTCCCCAGTGGGGTTGTTTCCTACTCTGCACGGCTAACCCTGGCTCCAGAATATGAGAGTTTGATTTCTGAGTTTTCAGGGTGTCTTTGAGGCTGCCTTTGCTCGGCAGCCATGAGGGCTAGACGATTATTTCCAAGAAGTGAAAGCTGAGATTTTTACAGGATCATTTGACTCTAGGAGTTTGGCTTTAAGAAGAACACCAAATATTGCAAGACTTGTGGTAGAGTGACAAGAGTTGGCAGACACGACAAAGAGTCCTGTTGGCAATGCCTCCTGCTATTCCTTTCCCAGAAATTTGCCAAGATTAATGTTTAGGTATTCACCCCTGCTTTTGGTGCAAGGTCATGCAATTGGGGACTAACAACAAGAATGTTTGCTATAAATTGGGATCATATCAGTTAGAGGTGACAAGCAAAAAAAATATGGTTATATTGATCAATCACCAGATCACTATGAGCTGCAAACATGATGTGGCTGTGAAAAAGGCTCAGGCAATTATAGGATGCATCAAACAAGATATTTCTGGTAGAGATAGGGAATGTTATTACCATTGTAGAAAGCACCGATGGGACCTCATCTGGAATAGTGTGTGCAGTTCTGGTCTCCCACCTTTAAGAAAAACAAATTCAAAATGGAACAGGTGTAGAGAGTGGTTACAGGATGATCAGAGGAATGGAAAGCCTGCCTTACAAGAGAAGACTTAAAGAAGCCAAGATTGTTAGGCCAACAAAATGAAGGATGGGGGGAGATAGGATTGCTTTCTATAAATACATCAGAGGAGTAACTTAAATAACTTTTCCTCCTCCTCCCTGGGATTTAAGGGCCAATGCTAGCACAAAAAGAAATGGATGTAGGCTGGTCATCAATACATTTAGACTTGAAAAAGATAAAGTTTTTCAACCACCTGAGGAGTGAAGTTCTGGAACAGACTTCCAAGGGAAGTAGTGTGGGCAAATATCCTAACTTGATTTAAAACTGTTCACGGAGGGGATAGTATGAAGAGATTGCCTACAATGACATGACAGCCCCCACAGGGAGACACCATTACCAGATATCTTCAATGGCCTGAGGTATGACACTAAAATGGGAGGGCTCTGAGTTACTTTCCCGGGTTTCTGGCTGGTAAGTCTTGCTCACATGTTCAGGGGTTGACTGATCACCATATTCAGGGTCAGGCAGAAATTTTTTCAGGTCAGATTGGCAGAGACATAGGATTTTTCACCTTCTTCAGCATGGGGCATAGGTCACTTGCTGGTTTTGAACTAGAATAATGTTGGATTCTCTGTAACTTGAATTCTTTAAGTCAGGATTTGAAGATGTTAGTAACTTAGCCAGAGGTTAAGGGCCTACTATAGAAGTGAGTGGAAAAGGTTCTGTGGCCTGCAGTGTGTAGGGGATCAGACTAGCGCAGTGATGCTCAAACTTTTTGTGCTGGTGAACCCCTTTGTATGTTTTAAAAAAAAATGGTTCCCCTCCCTTGAAAAAATTGTGATCCCTACCTGAGCCCCACCACCTGAGACTAAAGCTTCACAGGGCCCCTGCGGTTGCCATGCTAGCTACCTCCTAAACCTGTCCCAGAACCCTCTTGTGAGTCATAATCCCCAGATTGAGTAACACTGGACTAGATGGTCAGGATGGTCCCTCCTTGCCTTAAAGTAGAAGCCTCTGAAGCAACAACAGTACTTAATGTGTTTCACTCTTGGGAATATTTCTGACTCTTCAGCCTTTATTTATTTACTTCGTCCTGTTGTTTGCTAGTCATTCCCTCTTATACAATAATAATTCCTCTTGTATTTTCAAATATGTGTGGTGATAGTGCAAGGAGGCGTCATTGTGCTAAACACTATACGTTGCCATAGTGGGAAACAGTCTCTGTCCAAAGAGCTTACTGTTTAAATAGACAAGTCAGACAGTGTGAGGTGAAACTGAGGCACAGAGAGGTGAGGTGGCTTGTTCAAGGTCTTAGTAGCTGAATGGCAGAGCTGGGAATAGAGCCCAGATCTCCTGAGTGCCAGTCCAGTTCTCTAATTGCTAGATGACACTACATTTATTTAACTTCTTGAAAGTCAGTGCCTTCAATCCTACCCCTACATACATACATACATACAAACAATTTTTCCATGAGTTCCTTCTAATTTGTTACTATGTTTCTGGAGTAACAAGATGTTCAAAACTGTACTGAATACAGAATTCCCCAGATAGCCACACCAGTCAAGCCCTATAAAGTGGAATGATCTTCTACCTTCTTTATTGCCTTTTGCCTTTGCATAAAGAAAAATAGCAATTGCCATGTCTGATCATTAGTCCAATATCATCCATTTGACAGAGCCTAGAACCTGATGCTTCAGAGAAGAGTGCAAGAAACCTTGTAGTGGACAATTATGGAATAATTTGCTCATAGAATTTTCTTCCTAAATCCTAGTTGGCACAGACATTTTCATATTTGTGTTACTGTAGTGTCCAGAAGCCCCTATCAGGATTGGGACCCAGCTTGGGTAGGTGCAGTCACACACATAGTAAAAAAGTGTTGTTATTTTTGTTCTGCCTTAGCAAGTTTGAGAAGTAAACAGCATGATATTACACCATTCCAAGAGATCTAAGCATTGTTAAATCGCTTCAAAGTGCCCTAATTAAATAGCATTTATAGTCTCAGTTAAAAATCAGTCGCCTTGAAGACTAAGGCTTTTGCATATGTAGTTTTAAAGAGAAATTAAATAGCTCAGTGGATAACACTTTTTTTTGGTATAAAGACCAAGAGATTAATCCTAAATTTTCATTTGCCAGAGTTAACAGAAGCAGTGAATGTGGTTTAATTCTGTAAAAGTAATCCTTGCTTTTTGTTTCAGAATTCCAGAGGAATTGAATCTCAGCTTAAGGATAGCATCCCAATTGCTGAATTCTCAGCTAGTGCAGCATTTGGAGGTCATGATATTCTACAAAGAGGGTATGGTTTGTCTGCCTGCTAATATAGTGTACCATAACCAAATTGAAATTCTAAGGATGTAGGAAGAAAGTTTATATATATTATGCACCTGTTTTTGAACATAAGCTTTTTGGCCACATACTTTATATCAAAAGATATATCTAGTCCAGTGGTCCTCAACCTATTTACCATTATAGGCCACATATGTAACTCTATGTGTTGTGGGCCACATTCACACAATATATATATATACACTACGTGTACATTTACATGGGCTACTGTTGTGTGCTGATTGTGGTGCTGATTAAGAACCACTGATGTAGTCACTTTGCATATAATTATAGTAGGAGCATTATGTGTCAAGAGCTTATTTCCTATGAAACCTTATTCTTAGAGGTAAATAATAAATACAAACAACTGTGCAATTAGTGATCTGTATAAGTATGCACCTTTAAGCAACTGATAGAAACATTCACAGAATAGTCGTTTGTTGCTCCTTTTAAAACGGCGATTCTCAAACTTCTTGTTGCGGCAGCCCCTTTTCTATTCCCTGCGGGGTGCCGGGACCCTTATGTGTCTGCTGAAATGCAACCAAAGTGATTTGTTTCCGCTTTTGGCGGCATTTTGGCAGACATGCTGTGTGCTTCAGAGTGTCCGCCAAAACTGGAAAGAATCACTTCAATGGCTTTTCGGAGGACTCTCTGAAGCACGCGCATGTCTGCCGAAATGCTGCCGGAAGCGAAAGCAGTCTACTCAGCGGCACTTCAGCAGCACAGGGAGCTCATGACCCCCCAGGAATAGGCCCGTGACCTCCTGAAGGGTCGCGACCCCCAGTTTGAGAACTACTGTTTTAAAAAGACAATTCACTGCAACTCACTAATTGAAGGGAAGCGGCGTTACAAATGCTCTTATTTCAGTCGCAGCACTGAATTGATTTATGGCAAAAGTAAAACAAGGTCATTAAACAAAAAGTTATAGATTTAAGTGATATCAAGTATAAGGAATAAATATAGAAAGGATTACGAGGAAATAAAAGTGAAAACACACTTCTCAGATTAAAATTGAAGTCTCTTGTTCAAAGAAGAGTTTCACCAAGGGTTAGATCAGAGTTCGAACTCAGGCTCAAACCTAAGTCCCACTTGTATACACACAAATTGTGCTAACCCTGGATCAGACCCAGTGTCCCAAGACCCCATGGTGTGGTGAGTCCAGGCCTCAGTCAGACCATGACCCCATTTTCAAGCCCTGTTGCTTTGTAGCATAGATGTAGCCCCACTAGAATTGTGCTCTGGGAGTCTGCCAAAAGTATCCCACAGGCTGACTTTTTTTTATCCTCTGAACTGTCAAGTTGGGTGGACGGTCAAGTTTTTCCATGCTGCACTATGAACAAAGGGCTAGAGTGGCCACATTTTGAGAGGGTGCTTAGAAGACTGGGATATAGGTAGTGGGACTTGGGGCTGTATAATGCAGTGTAAACACTAGACCGCTAGGTGAAGACCCAGGGTTCAACAATTCCTAGCCTGTGATTACAAATGAATGTAGATGCTCAAGCCTTAGATTAACAAACCCAGGGTCTGCTAACCAGAGTTCTTCTAATTCTGGGCTTACATTGTAGTATAGACATACTTGAAGTCTGTTCTCTACTATGGCTAACCAGACTTTCTGGTGAGGACTCTTCACAGAGCTTAAAGCACTTGGTTCTTTTGTCTCCTCGGACGAAGGATAATTTAGGGGTTCACTTCCCCTCTATAGTCTGGTAAACTTTTGAAATGTATTCTTCTGAAGTGTATCCCTAGATAAATTTCCTTTTCCCTTCTGGGTGCAGATGCCATGCTGCCTCCTGCAGACTGTATGCAGTCTTCACCACTGGTGACTTTTACAATGCAATTGATCTCTTCCTGCAATTTCTCATACAAATGAATAGCCCATTGAATTTGGCCACATTTGGCCTTTTTCCTTTGTTTGGGGAAAACCTGTTTAAACCAGGCAGATCAGGGGGATTTGATAAACACCTTTCAATCATAAATTTCAGGCCTATCTGTAAAGTTCTTCATGGCTTGACTGTACATACATCTCACAAGAATATTAATGATCAGTGAGTTAGTAGTTTACCAATGACATATTACATTACACCGCTTAGATAAAGATTTTAATATTGGTGAGTTGGGGTACACTGAGTTGGTCAGGGTAGCTGAAACTCATTGCTGGGTTCCAGGCAGAGCCTTGTCTTTTGGCACAAGGATGCTCTTTAGGGTCACACATGTAGATTATCCACAAGTGAACCAGTAATAGCAGGATGTATTCAGGTATTCAAGTTAAATTTGTCTTCTGTTTATGAGCTGAAGCTGGGGGAAGAAAAAACATGACAGATTTTATGTTAAGCTTGAAGCTGAAGCAGAAAAAGACTGAAGTTCTTGTACAGGATTTTTCCTTGTTTTAAGTGAACACTAATTATAGCCAGTTGATGTTTATATCTGGAATTAATGTCAGACTAGACATTGGTGCATTAATTTTTGGTTCCTGTGTAACTTAAAAAAACAAAACCTTTTGTTTGCATTTCTAGATTTACAAGTGTGAAAAATGAACTTTTGCCCAGCCATCCTTTGGAACTGTCAGAAAAAAATGTAAGTGCAATGCTGGATTTGATAACCTTTTAATTCTTTCTTACCATCAGTTAGTTACAAAGTTTAAGGCTCATTGTTACTGTTAATTTCTTGACAAGTGCAATTTCGGTGCATCTCAGTCAGTGGTGAATAGGATCCTAACATTAAAGGAATCAAGATGCCTAAAGGCAGTATTGCTTTGATAGAATTTATGCGATTAACATGACATTTCATTATGAATTTTTGATAGGCGAGGGTTGGTTCATAGCTGGAAGAACTTCTAGGGTTTATCTCAGCACTTGAGATTTGATGCAGTAGAATTAAACATCATCTTCAGGAGATGTACTTTTGTCTTCGTTTTAGTAATATTACAAAATATTACTCCTGTATTATGCTGAAATGGTTATGGTTGTTATTGCTGTAGAAGTTTATAAACTCTACAAATAGCATTAATAGCAAAGAAACGAAATATCTTTGCTTGGTATGTCATAAGCCCCACTTTTAAATAGCAAAAGACACTGGCTGACAAGGCTAATGTAGTAAGCTAAAGAAGTGAAGCTGGGTGGGCAGGGAGGGGAAGTATAGTTAATGTTTTTCTCCTGGACTTCTGATGAAAATTACAGAGTTCAACTAGATCTTTGATATTTTGCCTAGAGATGGTATCCTGTCCTGTAACTTATACTTCTGCTTGTTTGTGCTGTCATCTTTGAAAATATCAGTGGCTCTTACACCAATATATTGTTATCATAAACATTACAAGTATAACTTCTGAATATTAAGAAAAGAAAAAAATCAGGAAAAACCACTGTCTTCCGTCACTGAATACGCTGCTGCTATCAGTAGCATCAGTGCAAAATCTGGAGCCCAAAACCCCCACTAAATACTGCAAATACATGCAAAATGATTTTTAGTTTATACTTGAACAGTTTATTTGGTCAGTCAAGATGTATTTTGTTATCAGAAACCAGTACCTATTAAGTAAGTATACATACACACTATATTTCTTGTTATTGTTTAGTGCCAGAGGACCCAGTAAGGAGTCAAGACTCTAACACTTGCTTTCCTAAATATTTCAAAACACTGGGACTCATGTATAAGATATTTAAGAAAAATAAATATCTGCTGAGATCATATATAAAATAGAAATAGGAAAAGTTTGCCAAACATAGGCTTCTTAATTTTTATCAGTAATAGCAAAAAATTTACTCTTCTTGTCAGCTTATAAGGCATGTCATGGAATTTTTTAGGTCAAGATGCCTGGCTTTCCCCTTTCTGGACTACTAATATTTTAATAATTTCTTAAAATTGCTTAGTGATACTTTTAAAGTATTACACAATTATTCCACTTGGGGGAGTCCAATGTATTCTGCTTGCCAGAAATAACAAAATACAGCTTTACCCAGTAGCAAGGAGCATGTAATGCATGATTTTAAAATTAGATTTTCTTTCTCAATTGCCTCAAACAAATGTGTTTATAAATCTAGCAACCTATGTACTACATTTTTTTGGCTGAGGATGACTTCCATATGCATGTTCATTGAAATACAATTTTACAAATATATTTTCTATAGCTATAATTAAATGCAGCTTTAAAAAAATTCTTTTGATAGTTTCAGCTAAACCAAGATAAAATGAATTTATCGACTCTGAGAAATATTCAAGGACTTCATGCACCTCTAAAGCTGCAAATGGAATTCAAAGCAGCAAAGCAGGTAGGCATTTTTAACTATTCTAGTAATATGCATCACCTTAGCTAAGTTATAGCTGTCCCTTTGAGCAAGAGCCAATCTCAAGCTTTGTTGTTTGTTTGTATTATTGTAGTGCCCAGGAGCCCTAATCATG
This sequence comes from Dermatemys mawii, assembly GCA_007922305.1. Taxonomy (NCBI): domain Eukaryota; kingdom Metazoa; phylum Chordata; order Testudines; family Dermatemydidae; genus Dermatemys; species Dermatemys mawii. Next base: position 10,251,861 of record ML677348.1, read on the forward strand.
GACCAAGACCTCATTAAGGCTGCTTTTAGTGGAGATTGGAGAAATGATGTTCATAATCTAAATTTAACCTATATGACTCTTAGGGAGGGCCGTATACGTTCATTAAAATAATGGTACAGCTTGTTGATGTGCTTTTTACTCTCTTGAGATATGGATTGAAAAAACAAAATTGAAAATAAATTAGCTAGCCAAATTATTGAAATGTATGTTTACTAGTCTTGTAACTCTCAAGCTGTTACTCAAGGTAAAGATATTTTGTAGTGACCATTCACAGACATTTGGCAGAAAATAGTGGACATATTTTTCTACTGAAATTGAAAACTGTTTTTCATAATCATGCATTGTGATGTTTAGATCCCATGCCTTGACTATAAGATGAGGTGCCAGACAGGTCTTGAGACAAATGTGTTCAGGCTAGAATATCTCTACACTCGACTCCATGTTATCATTCTGTCATTTCCCAAAGAACAGACTATTTTGCCTGTCACTTTTAATTACAGTCTGGACTTGGGAAGGCAGAATATGGAGAAACCTGCATTTCTGACTCACTCTTGCTTTGTTTTAACAGATCCAACGTCTTCCGTTTCTGCATAGCTCAAATATAGCACTGGATACACTGAGAGGCAATGATGAATGCATTGGTTTTGAGGACATTCTTAATGGTAAATGTTTTCTTTCAAGTTTTGTAAGGTGTCAACTTTCTCAGGGCTGTCAGAAGGGTGAGATTTGAGAACTGTCAAGATTTCTGTGCCCCCAACAGTTAGGTTTTTAAAAATCTTGTTTTTTATTAATTTAAGCTTAGAGGTTAGAAAAGGGATGTATCAGGAAAAAAATAAATATGGTGAAGTTGCTTGTTCTCCTGAGGCTATCCCGAAACCTGAACAAAATTGTGTCTTGTATTTGGATATGTAACATATTCCCTAAACCATGTTTTAATAGTAGTGAAAAAGAATAAATGCCAATAAAAATTTATTGGAGAAGTGGTTTTATCATCTGGGGCTAAATTATGGAGCCTCAGCACCTCTGGGGAAGTGCTGAAGGGAATATGCCTCAGAGAGGCCCAGTTTGCACTGTGCGTGGAAGGAGCACTGTCTGTTCTGTCCATTAGGGCAGAGTGTACTGCTCTCCAATGTGCATTGCCCCGACCCCAGTGGTTGATATGAAGGGGGAGTCAGTCTGCCCCCTTGCATAATCTTGTTCCTTGAAGCCCTGTTTAAATGAAGCACCACATGTGGTGTTTGGGTTGCACTCCAGTTTGATTGCTGTTTTTTTTAGTGTGTTCTGTTCGAAGTTCTCATTCTGTTATTTCTCTGTACTATCTTACCTATCAGACTTGGGCTCTGTCTCTTTCTATACACATGCACCCACTTGAAACTAATATTTACTGTTGCTTTTTGAGTAGTGTAACCATTCGCTCTCTAATTCAATTTTTTTTTAAACTAAGTACTGCACTTTGATCATCACTTTGTAAAACTTCCTTCTGTCACACTCGGGCTGCTGATAGGCCATTTCAACTTAAAACAAAGTTTAAAACTTGCTGTTTTTCCATCTGTTGTACTAAATTTATTGTCCTAGATCTTGGATGATGTGTAACTCTGGTGCTTGAACATAGCATAACTTCCCTCCTCCTTTTCCCTGGAAAGGAAACCTTTGTCTAGTTTCCTTTCCCCCTGGTTGTTGCTTAGAACAAATATTTACAAGGTTGACAGATTTGCAGCATACACTGCAGAACTTTTCTCAGTAATCAAGATGTGCACATTGCTATAAACCAGTGATTTTCAGACTTTTTGTATTGGTGACTTCTTTCACACAGCAAGCCTCTGAGCATGACCCCCTCCTTATAAAAAAAAAATGGGGCAGGGGGTAATTTAATGTAATAGGGGGCTCAGGGCTGACAGCTCCACTGAGTTGACACCTCACGACCCCTATGTATCCACTTTGTGACCTCCTGAAGGATCACATCACCCAGTTTGAGAACCCCCGCTATAAACAGACACGTCTAGAGGAACTGTAGTCACCTTGTCTTACAATAGTTTCTGTTTCAAAGTGTTACTAACTTTGTAAATATTTTACTGTCTATTTTCTAGACCCATCGCAGAGTGAAGTTATGGGAGAACCACATGTGATGGTAGAATACAAGCTTGGTTTATTGTAACAAATGTAGTCCGAACCTACTGTTCATGAAAACATTTCTTGTATGTGTCTTTATACTATACTACAGATTCAGTGTACAATATTATTACACTGACACAATGTTTTTGTTAACTTACCCACAGGAGAGCGCTTGCCTTACTGGATGAATAGGCACATTAAATGTTTAAAGTCTATTATGATTTGTTCTCTGCTTGCTGTCAATATAAATGTCTTATAACTAGGTATTTTAAACCGTACAAGAAGACGACTTCATATATTGCTCAGGACAATAGCTGCTTAGTTTCTGAAATATTATACATATACTACAAGAAGTCCAAAAATGCATGTGCATTTTAAAATTGATTACTGAAATTAAATGCAGGGAATGCATGTTCTTGCAAAAGAACTTTTTGAATATCAAACAGGCATTTTCCACTGAATCACTTTTTTTGTTCTTGAAATCTTTTAAACATTGAATAAAAAAATGCTGTAAATGTTGTGGTTTCCAAAATATATTTAATCTTAACTCAAGTCCCTGACCTTCAACCCAAGCAATGTTACACTCATCACTTGCAGCTCCTTTAAGGATCCTCAGTAGCTCACTGGTAGAAAAGAACCTTGCCACACACATTTGTCTCCCCCCAGGTAAGATGTCAGAGAAGCTCATTCACTGGAGCTCAGTTGCCCCTCTAGGATAGAATTAGACACTGCTCCCTAGGAAGAGTTGGGAGCTGAATTTGGCTTTTGAGCTAAAAGCTACTTTTGAGGAGGGAACCACTTCTTTGGATTTCACAATAGCCTCAATGGGCTCCATTGCTCTATGGAATTAGTTTCTGTAGTCCTATTTTGGGCTGACTATTCCAGCCTACATGGAAACTTAACCTTTAAATGTTGTTAAATGGTTATTTTAAGGGAAAAATACCACTGCTGAGAAAATGTAAAATTCAAAATGTTTGTATAAAACAAAGGCACATCTGACAGACTGCATCACAAAAGTGTTACAGTAAGAACATGAATTTTCATTTTACGTAACTGCAGAACATAAAACTGAACTGACTTGGTTGTAAGTAAACAATCTTATCTGAGGATAACCAAAGGGAGATCCTAAAATTAAAAGTCACACACATGCATCTTTTATAAATGACTAGCCAGATTAGAGCTGTTTTCTGTAAATTTAAAGGGTGTGTTTTTTATTTAAATTACACAGGCTGTGGTGTTAACTTTGAATAGCTTGTATGCATAATGCATTATAAATCCTTGCAAGAAGTGTAGGACAGTTCTGTTTGTTCTCTTCATACAATGGTTAAGGTCTGTTATGTACACTTTGAGAATGTAACCATTTTAAATGTTATGGATTACTGTCTCTTTTAGAAGCTGAGTCCTATCTCAAGAATTATACTCCAGTATCTAAACTTTTTTTTTGGAAAAAAAATTTATATATATATTGGGGGGGGGAGAAAGTCTCGAGACCCAATGATTGTAAAGAAAACCTTCCAAAAATAAGCTTAAAGTAATGAAGTCTGCCCAAGTCTGTAAATGGCCTGAAACAGTAATTGTGAGACACGGGAACTGCATCTGTTCAGCAAATTTGGATGTTAACTCTGAAGCATAACGCTGAGACCTTAAATGTCAGCCTTGTTCTCTAGCATTGCTGAATACTTCTGCAGAAACATGAAGGTAAATGTTTATTCCACAACTCCAAAGTGTGTCCTATGCCTGTCTATGTGCCAAAAGCCTCAACTGTCCCCTACCGCTGTGGGCCAAAACAATGAGCTTCCCTTCCTGCCAATTCTGCAGTGCAGTTATAAATTTTTAATACAGTCTTGCAGCAAATTGAAGAATATGGAGGCAGCATATTACACTCCAGAAGGGATACCCTTCTGACTGCATTCTTTATTTTCATATTTTAACTTATTAAAGAAAACCACTTCAACTTCTAAATTACCTAAGATGGTTGTGGAATTTCCAGTCTGCTGCACCAGAGAGCTGCAGAAGTCAGGGAGTCTTGTTATAAAAGCAAATTTAGGTCAAGTTTGCTGAGGTGTATGTAGGGCCTTGCATGTACTTTATCTTCATTTACGTGAAGTTAAATTGGACAAATGAGTGAACAAAAATAGGCCTGTTCATTTTTTTTTCTTGCTCTTCAGGGTGGTTCTCTGGTCTTCACTCTGGGCAGCCATAATTAGGATATTTGCTGTAAATATCTAGCACAGCTATTAAGTGACTAGATTTCAGGGTGAGGCATTGGCATAGACTAGAAGGAAAAAAATGGAGAGGTGGGGACAGTGGTATGGGGGCAGTGAAACGGTAAAGGGAGGACACAAGTTAAGCAAATACATCCAAGGTGTAGGCTGAGGTGAATGGCCTGTCCTTGAAGGTAAGGACAAGAAATGTAAACTTGTTACTTTGGGCAAGGAGGAACCAGGGAAGAGTTTTGAAGAGGGGAGCGGCATTGTCTGATCAGTCTCCGAGGAACATAGCTAGCAGCTGGGTTTTGGACAGGGTAGAGGGGGAGTCAAAGTAGTAAGAGAGGTCAGAGGAAGAGATTAATGTGGAAGACCACCAGATAGGGGCAAAGGTTTTGGCCCTGGTGAGAGGAAGGAAGAATTTGATTTTTCAATACAAGCCAGAGAAATAAGTGACAAAGCTCGGAGGAGAGGGTGGTATCAAAGTTGACTGCAGTGGTGTTGGCTCAAGAGCTAGAATATATGGTAGCCTCAGCTACTTCCCTCTTTATATTTTATCTTACAGTCAAATCACATTTGCTGCTAGAGTAAGCTTTCTGCCTGGCAGACAAGTTAAACTAGTTCTGTATCCTCTAAGATTGGCTAGCCTTTCACAGTTCTTACACGACCAGTAAAATTCCTATTCCAAAATGCTGTTTTGTTTAGATAAGGGTGTTTGCATACAATGTAATCTCCAGTCATTTAACTTGAGCGTCAAGTACATACTATTTTGTATCACTAGCTGTAAAAGAAATTAAATCCTGTGTTGGTGGCTTGAGCTACATCTAAATATTACTCCAGCAATTTTATTGCTTTGTGCATGCTTATCTGTCAAAAGAACAAGATCCAAACGTTTAGACAAGATAGATCTCTGCTTTATTAACGTATAGCAAAAGGGTGCTTGCATTTATACAAAAATATTTCACTTGTCAAATCATTCAGTTGCTACAAAATTTAAGGTTTTATTATTAAAAATGTACAGTAGTGCCCAGAGACCTCAACCCAGCTGGCATCTCATGCTGTATACTGAATAAATACATGAGAAATGATTCTACATAAATTTTGGCATAATCTACTTATTTCAATCTAAGTGCTATATTCACCAGAAACATATTGCATCTCCCTATAGACACAATCCACAAAACATGGTTTTACACATTTTGTGTGCTGATTGATATAAAATGTTCTATTCTCCCACTCATGTAATATGATCATGTGTGAAAATTCTCATTGGGACCAATGGAATGTCCCATTGTCGAACTAGGTTTTTCAGATTACTGCCAGGGAGAATGACAGAACCTCCATAAAGAATGGGAAATGAATGAAGGTATCATTCCTCTTTTCTGAATCACAACATTTTCCAGGAGCTATTAACTTCTACACAGCAGCTTCACTCTACATAGTTGATGCCAGAAAATATTAAATAACCTGTGTGAGCAGAGTAGCCACATCAGAATTGGGTGTGGTCTAGATAAAGGGCCTAAAACAATCTTCACAGCACTCTTACAAAAAAATGTCCTGTCTTATTAAAAGCTGTGTATGTCCCTGAAGCTAAAAGTTTACAACTGAAGTGCTTTTTTCAAAGTTTATTTTTAAGAGCCCTTAGACTCACATTTTAATTTATGCTTTCTATGTAATGAGCATCACCAGTGTACTTGGTATTGTACAAATGTAAAGGAAGACAAAGTCCCTGGCCTGAAGAGTTTGCAATCTAGATCATACACATAGTGTGAACCTTTTATAACACCAGTCTTGATATGGTGCCAATATTTTTGGTGGATTACCTCTGAAAGACTGCTAAAGCTAAGTAGGATGTTGTTCTTAAAGTGAATTTGAATGAAGAGGGGAAAGTCATTTGAGTTACATGTGCAGATTTGTGGTCTGTCTCCTATATGTTAAAGACAGAAGTCTGTCCTTTTGCTGTTTTAAGTGTATGTGCATATACAGTTCACATTTCACAGTTGATTTCCTAACATAACATTCTTCCTAATATGGAGGCTAAAGTGAACTCCAGCCAATTTACTTTATTCTAATTACTACACCAAATCTATAGCAATATGGAGCCTCTCTTTGCTTGCTGATAGATTTTAGGGCAACCTCAGCTGTAAAAATGATCTATGGGGTTTTTTAAAAAAACAGAATGAGGAGGGAAGGGCAGAGTTGTGTATTATACAATGCAATTGCCTGCCTGATTTATGCAAAAAGGTATCAGTGCAAGACCAACGAGCCAGGAATTTATTCTCAATTCCAGTTCTAGTGCTACCTTGCTCTGTGTCCCTGGGTAAGTCACTTAACCTCTCTGTTTCCTCATTTCACAGGGATGATGATATCTACCTCAGAGGGTGAGAATTATTACTTAAATAATTGTAAAGTGCCTGGAAGATGAAAAGTGCTATATAAATTCTAATTACAATTAGAGTGCATTCAGTGCAAAAACAATTAGATGTTTGGATCAGATTTAGTCACGTCATCAAGGTTATAAAAGAAATAAAGATCCATAGAAGATAAAGATCTTATGATTTCAAGAGAGGAGCTCTTAAAGATGCTACAATGATTTAAGTGGAGTTTCATTGTAGGTAAATGAATGTACCTTGCCCCATGATAGGAGGAAAAAAGGACATTGAATGAAATTAAAAGGCAGTAGATTTAGAACTGGTGTAAAAATAACTATTACACAATCTGGCTTATGTACAAACTTAAGTTTACACAGTGCAAGTAATATCTGAAGTCAGTAAGACTAAGTGCATAAAATGCATGTGCTTAAGTCTTTGCAGAATCGGGGCCACTATAATTAGCCTATAATATTATTGAAACAAATAATTTGGCAGATTATTAAAAAGGCTTAAACATTTAGGGCCAAATCTTGGTCCCATTGAAATCAATGGCAAAACTCCCAGTTACTTAAATGGACCAGGATCTGCCTCTTTAGAAGAACATCTGCAGTTAAAATAACTAATATAAAAATCCCTTATACTTCACAGCATAGATCAGTCACTAGCTGTGGTCACTGTCACATGCGGAACTGGGAATGGACAGACTATTAATCTGTTTTGGCACAACAGTTTCTATGTAAAATTAATAACTTACTCATGAGTGAGACTGTGTCCATGTTCATCCAATGATTGTAAGAATACAACTAGAGATTAGAGTGTAAATTGAAGGCAATGAGCAAAAGTCATCGCAATATTGCAGCTGGTTGACTTTGTGTATGAAATGAGTTAGCCTCAACCTAGTTCCAAATGTCCATATCACAGATCCCACCATTGGAATGAGCACATCTAGTTGCCATGAGAAGGAATGCATTGGAACAGAGCCTATGCTGGCTTCTTATTGCCACAGGTTATTCTCAGTATAACATTAGAGGGAAAACCCATCTTGAGAACAATGTTACAGGTGAGTTCCACACTTGCAAATGTTTCACATATAAATTAAACCTGCAGAAAAATGGTTTAATTTACAGTATATGCCAGTATTTTCCCCAGTTTGTTTGCCTTTTGGAAGAGAACCTGTATAGTTAGACTGTACTACAGGCCCCACAATAACATAAAAGTCCTTTGAGATCACTCTATGAGCCTGATCCTCAGCTGGTGCAAACTGCCATAGCTCCATTGGCTTCAATAGAACCACAGCGATTTATACACGCTGATGATCGGGCAAACTATCATTGTCACACAAGTTTAGGTGACACAGCTGCATCATATGCCTCACTTAAAATCATTTTCAAACCTGAGTGAGAACAAAATATGGCTCTCGCTTATTTTCCCTTCACTCTGAAAAAGACATTATTTGCAAATCCAAGAGTACAGCATGTGAAAAAATAAGTCATTCTAAATTCTTATTCATAAATACATAATATCAATCATTTTTGCTATACTTTCAAAACGGATAAAGACCCTCCACTCATCTTATTTGCATAGTTAAGTATAAGGATTAAACTCATTCTAGCATAAAATAGGAAGACTAGAAATGCTAGCAGTTTTATGGTAATTGTTTCAGGGCTACTGTCCGGCTTTTCTCTACAACGGTCACACTCTCCTCCCTAGCACTGTGTTTATAACAGGCTGTGCCATGCGCGTCAGACTAGAAAACCAAGGTAGGTAAATTCTTTTTTCAGCTCGCAATACTCTCTTCACTGGATACTTCTTCATATACAACTGGTGCCAAGTCCTCTTCATGCCAACTGATGCGCATAAGGCAGCTGGAAGAGTGAGATAAGATACAGACATTTTTAGCAAGATAGCAATGTACAGTATGCTGAATCAGCACCAACACCACCCCCAATGGCTTTCTGCTCAGAAAGGTCCAGGTGGCTTAATAAAGAAAGCAATGATAATACTTTCCCTATGTAACATGAGTGAGACAATCTCATCTCGGTTTTCTGTGAAAAGCACTAAGCCACCATGCCTGATTTAGCACAAATTGGAACTAGCTGCAGTTTCTGCTCTGAGATAATACCTTTGTATGACAGCCTCAGAAAGGATGGTTTCTCAGGGTGAGTGAGATTATCTTAAGGGCAGCATACCACCAATGATAAGGCACTAATCTGGAGTGGAGAGGGAACTTTCAGAAATAACTATCAGGCTATTCTATAGTCCTGGATCCAAGATGGATTAATTTATTGGTATGTGTCTATGACCCTCTGTACAGAGAACACTGCCTTTTTGAAAGGAGCTTTCCCTGTTATACTGGAAATTATAGATTAAGTTACAGCTCTCTATAGCTAAGGCACTCATATGGCTCCCATTAACAAAGTATCTGAGCACCTCAATATCTTCATGTTCTAAAATACTTTCCACTTCCATGATGAGACGCTTTATCTTTCAACTCCATTAAACCTACTGGGTCAGAATCACGCACATATTACTCCAGTTTAAAGCCAGAGTAAATTAATGGAATTAGAGTGGCATAAAGCTGGAGTTATGCAATAGTGAATCAGGTCCAAGGTTTTGAAATGTTGAAAGGCACTCAAGTCTGAAGTGTTCTTCACGTCTCACTACTCTGATCTTAAAGCTCAGATAGTCCAGAACAAAAGGTGAAGTTTAGGCACGAGGTGAAAAGATACAAGACTTCAGGAAGGAAAACACTATTCCTCTTAGATTAATAGAAAGTTAAATATTTACTAAGACTATACCTGAACTGGGAGAATGGCCTTTTTTTTGTCAATTCCATTCACTTTCATTCATGTTTCTAAATCTCAGATACATAGTTTAAATTAGAGAGAATTAAGATTAGCAGCCGTGTTAGTCTGTATCCATAAATAAAATGAGGAATACTTGTGGCACCTTAGAGACTAATCAGTTTATTTCAGCATAAGCTTTCACGGGCTAAATCCCACTTCATCGGATGCATAGAATGGAACAGAAGTAAGATGCATTTATATACACTGAAAGCAAAAAAAGTTGTAAATTACCATACCAATTCTAAGAGGCTGCTTAATTTGGATGGGCCATTATCAGCAGGAGAAAACTGTGGTGTGTGGTTGCCGGTGAGCATTTGTTTCAGGTTGGGGGCTGTCTGTAAGCGAGGACTGGTCTGTTTCCCAAGGGTTAAACAGGGACTATGAATGGCTTTGTCATTACACTAATTGAATGCATTTTCCTAGTTAAGTCTCTTTTACAGATTCTTATCAACTGTCAGACACAGATCCACTAAATTTTCTACTACAAAAGGTTTTTTTTCTCCTGCTGATAACGGCCCATCCAAATTAAACAGCCTCTTAGAATTGGTATGGTAATCTACAACTTTTATTACTTTCTGCGTATATAAATGCATCTTACTTCTGTGTGTTCCATTCTATGCATCTGATGAAGTAGGCTACAGCCCACGAAAGCTTATGCTGAAATAAACTGGTTAGTCTAAGGTGCCACAAGTATTCCTCATTTTAATTAGAGAGAATGCAAGTGAAGTTAGATATCATGAACACCAAGGAAAGGTGTAACTTGTCCTGAATATTACTTAAATACAGCTGGTTTAGTGTGGGTAAATATGGCATAAAAGTTTGTCCTTCCCCCAGCTTTTCCAATATGCATGGAGATTTATTCACACAGAGGTTGATCCCATGCTCAGTGAAGTAAATGTCAATATCAAAGATCCTATTGATTTTAATGCTGCAGGATCAAGGCAAAGGGACCTAGATGGAAGTGCTCCCATTGACTTCAGCGGGCTTTGGATCAGGCCCATAATTCTCATTGGTGAGAATATACAACAAAACTGAGCTCTCTGCTTTCATACAGCTCAATTACCCTCATTTTATGCAAATTTTTCCCCTCAGATGCACACACTTAAACAGGGCTCTCACGCCAATGGAAGCCAAACACATGCATTCAGGGGTAGAATTTTGCCCCATATTAGGAAACTCAGAATAGACCTAGATATGGAGCTAACAAGTGAAAGGAAACATTTATCTACTAAACCACCCAGCTTCACTTCATACATACATATATTTCTCCTCTAGTAAAAATCCCTTACGATATATACTTACCACATGATGCCCAGGGGAATTATACAAAGACCAGCTGAAAAGAGGAAACTAAAGCCTGGAAACCAAGCTACAGTGGCTGCATACAGACTATTAAAAACCACGAGTGAAATGGCAGAACACATAACTTCCAAGCAGGCAATGCAAGCAAACACAGCACCTGTTAAAATAAAAATATCTGGATAACAATACCGTGGTCTGCAAGTATTGAAATGAAAGTCATTCACTTTGGTCAGAGGATTAATAAAAAAAATTCAAAAGATCCACTACAGTTACAATTCCACATCTACAATTACTGTGCAGCATCACTATTAGAATGCTTTATCGGGAAGAACCACCTTCAAAATTATTATCATTTAAGTGGCAAAAGCATGTTGCCAGTGGAGATTATCTTTACTACCATTCTGCCCATATATCTCCTTTCTTGAATCTTTTCAGTAACACCCACTGTTCTTCCATATCAAACAACTCATTTTCATTTGCAAAGTTCTGTGCAACTCCATCCACTATCTCTTCCCTTTTCCTGCTCTCATCTTCTACTTTTTCTCTATGTCCATCTTTTCCCAACTTTGTTGTTTCTTTCATGCTACCCCTTACACTCTGAACAGTTCCAGCTAATGTTCAACAAGGGTAGAATCCAACAAAGCAAGCGCTTTGCTGGATCAAGATCTCAGTGCCTCTATCCCCTTCCTTTATTTCCAAAACCAAAAAATTCTACATTACCTCAGTCTGTATTTCTTGCATTAAATCCACCCAGATTATCCCATTAGACTGTATACTCTTTAGGAAAGAATGTCTTCTTTAAGCATGCTTGTCAATAGCACAATATTATGTACATTAATGATGCTATACAGATTAAATAACGATAATAATTAAGCATAAAAAGGTCACAAATTCATAGAATCATAGTTTTCAAGGTCAGAAGGGACCACTGTGATTAATTAGTCTGATTTCCTGTATAACAAAGGCCATAGAACTTCCGCAAAATAATTCCTAGAGCAGATCTTTTAGAAAAACATCCAATGTTGATTTAAAAATTGTCAGTGATAGAGAAGCTACCATGACGCTTGTTAAATTATTCCAGTGGTTAATTACAAACAACATTAAAATGTATGTTTTATTTCGGGTCTGAATTTGTCTAGCTTCAACTTCTAGTCACTGGATTCTGTTGAACCTTTCTCTGTTAGATTGAAGAGCTCATTATTAAATATTTGTTCCCCATGAAGATCCAAATAGACAGTAATCAAGTCATCTCTTAATCTTCTCTTTGTTAAGCGAAACAGAATGAACTCTTTGAATCAATCACTATAAGGCAAACTGTCTCCTGCATCAAGCCACTCAACTATAGGCAATCCTAAAGAAAGATATTTCCACATCTGTAGTTTCTTGGCAATGTGAATGATTAGAGACCAGTACAGATACAAACATCTTTGTTTTGCTAAATATATTATAAATACGAATAGCTCATGAAAACTCTTTTGCAATAAATGAGCTGACACTTTCACAAAGTATCAGTTTGGCTACTCAAAATTCTGTGAGAGCATTCGTAGTTAGAGGTGCCAAAATATGGTACATACATACTTCAAACAATAAGCCATTCTTTACCATCTTTAAATTAAACATCAATGAAAACCTTGCAGAATAACAGGCTTCATGTGTACACTATACAAAGTGTTTTTAGTTTGAAATAAAAACATCCATGGTTTTATATAGGTAAAAATTTATGTTATCTCCTTTGGGAAATTTAATATAGTCATGAGCCAGTGGTGCACAACTCAGTATCAGAGTCCTTAATTGTTTCTTTTCACCCTTTCAAGTGTTTCAAAGATTGGCCATTCACCCTTTGTAATGGGTGACTAAACATGAGATGTATTTCTTTCTCTGAATGTGAAAACTTGCCAAATGTTAAAAGCACTTGTCAAGTCACAACTATGTAACAGATCTTTACTTTAACTCCACTTCAAGTTTTCAGGGGATCACTATTTTTAACCAAAATGCCAACCAATCTTTTAGGGGTGGGGGTTCCCCAAAGGAGAAATTTTGACCAGGAGTTAACATCTAATCTTGTTTACATTAACTTGGAAACAAAAGTCATGAGGATTTTATTGAAATAAAGTAGTGTGATAATAGATAGAACCTGAAATTAAAGAAATTACCTTAAAAAGCTATTACAAGCAAAAAAATGGAATCCCTGCACACAAATATGTTCTAAACATTTTATAATTTACAGCCTATTTGTTTTAAGATGACCAATGACTGTGTTTCTTCAATAAATTCAACTCACCTTGTTCACTAGCCAGAACCACTTTTGACATCATGGACCGCAGAACTGGAATGGGCATCAAACATAGAAGAGAGGGCACTCTCACTGCAAAACAATATAATTAGTCATGAGTCAGTCAAATACAGCACTTCTAGAATTTAAAGCTGAACTGCATTGTTTAAATGATCTGTTTTTTATGTACTGAAGGCTCCAAATAGTAAAAGCTATAGAAGAGTCATATCATAACTACTATTGTATTGTGACACAATTATCTTAGCACAGAAAAACATTCATAAACCCAGTGCATTAAAAGCAGAAAGCCACATGGAAGTGCTTTCATTTACTTGGCACACTTTTCATTTTTGAATTTACATTTAAAATCCAATATGGATTTGATTGAATATTACTTTTTTGTTGTTGTTTTTAACATATCTTTAGGTTCTTTTAAGGGATCAGCTGGCTTAATTATATAGAATATAACAATTTTCAGATATTTCATGAATCGAAAGGGCCTGCTTTTGAACTCACTTAAAAACATGAGCAGTGTAGTTTTGGCAAAGGCAGCCATTACCATTCCTCCAATGTAAGAAAATATCCCAATGAAGACAATATAGATGTCCCTGAGGCAATGTGAAAACAAGTATACTCCTAAAAAACTGGTCAGAGAAACAGAAGTGAATGCAGCTGCTCCATATCCTATGTAGAGTTCATTCCAGCAGAGAGGTTCATCCAGTTCATACAACGTAAAAAGAGAACTCCCACCAATCGAAGTAAAAAAATATGTCATGAATGTAAAAAGCAATAGAATGATTAATGTTCGTTTTTTACAAGTGGAAGTTTTAAAAAGCATGTACACTCCAGAAAATTTTTCTTTAAGGCCTTCAGTAAAAGATACTGATGCATGTTGCTGGAATTCAGGTACACGTACTGTATCCTCCAGCCAAAATGTAATATAGAAAATATTAAGGAAGTGAAGCAGAGAAGCAGTCACAAATGTCCATGGAAAGCCTAATCCTTTTATGAAGTAGCCGGAAGTCAGTCCTGCTAATCCAGATACAAGTCCAAAGATCAAATCAATCACAGCTATACGTATAGTTTTCTGCCTCTCTTCTTTACATAGGTCAGCTATAAAGGCAAAGGCTCCTCCAAGGAAAGTTGGCAAGCTACCAAACAGTGAAGCAAAAAATGCAACTGCAAATAAAATAGAGAGGGATAGGGAGAAATACGATAATGCACCGAGGAAAGCATTTGATAGAAAAGCTCCCACTGAAGGCAGAACTAAAGATTTTTTGCGTCCATGACGATCCCCATCAGCTACAAGGACAATGGCAACCAAAATGCTGGGAACTGCGCCAGTTAAGTCCAACTGCATAAAAAAGAGAGATGCCTTTTCTTGGACTTCCTGCAAATGGGAAAAAAAAATACGAAGCAGTTATGTATCCAAAAAATTCTACGGCTGTAACTTTTGTCCTTCCGCTCCCTTCCCTCAATACTGTCACTCTTGTATTTTAACTTCGGGCATGATCGTGAACACTCTCATTCAGGCAAGTAGTCCTTACTTGATGAGTAGTCCCAATAGAGTCAACAAGACTACTTTTGTGAGCACGCATTTGCAAGTTCAGGCCCCTATGCTGGGAGCAGTTCAGCAAAGGGACATTGGTCTACTCCTGCTCTTATTGAAGTCGGTGATAAAACTACTACTACTTTATGGCCATATGCTGATTTCCTTACTCACAGAGAGTAGCACCTAATCACACTGAAACATGCAATTTAATACAGATAAGGGGGAAATCAGAATCTGGCCCTGAATGAGATTATTACAGAGCCCATGGTATTTTACTCATACAGATATGATAGCTAAAAACCCAACACCTGTAAAGTGCCAGGCATATTGATAGTGCTACATCAATAAATAATAATGCACATAAAGAAGACATAGTAGATTATCAGTGTTACCAACACCTCAGGAACGGAGGTTGTTCATAACTCTGAAATGTTCGTAACACTGAACAAAACGTTATGGTGGTTC
This sequence comes from Dermatemys mawii, assembly GCA_007922305.1. Taxonomy (NCBI): domain Eukaryota; kingdom Metazoa; phylum Chordata; order Testudines; family Dermatemydidae; genus Dermatemys; species Dermatemys mawii. The sequence goes on from ML677348.1 coordinate 10,266,989, forward strand.
TTTCAAAAGTTGACAACTGAGCATTGACTTAATACAACTTTGAAATTTTTATTATGCAGAAGAAAAACACAGCTTTAAACCCTTTTACTTTAAATAACACAAGCACAGAAACAGTTTCCTTACCTTGTCAAATCTTGTTATTAAATTTCCCTTTATTTTTTGTAGTTTATGTTTAACACAGTACTCTACTGTATTCACTTTTTTAAAAATTTTATTTTGTTTCTGCTGCTGCCTGATTGCATACTTCCAGTTCCAAATGAAGCATGTGGTTGACTGGTCAGTTCATAACTCTGACGTTCTAGCATAGTGCATAAAAACTAATCATACTGACACATCTATACTTAATATTATCCTATAGTATCCCATGACATGAGAAGCACGACATGAGAAGTAATTCTTCCACTCTACTCCATGCTGATAAGGCCTCAGTTGAAGTATTGCGTCCAGGTCTGGGCGCCACATTTCAGGAAAGACATGGACAAATGGGAGAAAATCCAGAGGAGAGCCACAAAATGATTAAAAGTCTACAAAACATGACCTATGAGGGAAGACTGAAAAAAACCTGGGCTTGTTTAGGTTGGAAAAGAGAAGACTTGCAGGGGGGTGTGACATAACAACAGTTTTCTGGTACACATAGGCGTGGGAACTAGGAGTACTTTACCATATTGTCCTACCCCATCCCTCAAAGGAATGCTCAGGGTACTGAATAACCCATACCATAAAACAGTCTAAAACTCATGCAGATATGATAGCTAAAAACCCAACACCCTTAATAACATTAAACAAGAAGAGAAAAATGGCATGTGTGTGTGTTTTGGAGGAAAAAGTCCAACACAAGAGAAAAAGCAGGCGAGATGCTCAACTCCTGTAATCACCCATCTCCATTAATTTCACTGGAATTACCTTGGCTTGCACCAGCTGATCTAGTTCAAGGACGGGGGTGTGGGGGAGAGGGGACACGTGCCCCATTTAGAATGCATGAACATGCTTAATGACCAGTTCAGGCATTTATGAAGTAAAAGAAAATGAACATAAAAAATTATGGGCAAACACTTCAGCTCAATCAAACCAACACAATTCAATTGAAATCAACAGAGCTACACAGATTTAGAACAGCAGAAAATATGGCCCTATTTTCTTAATCTGCAAATCCACTACACTCTAAAATATGACTATACAGAACAAAAAATCCTAGAATACAAAATTAAATGGATGAAAATGAAGAATCCCTTGATTTAAATAAGGATTAAGTTGAGTGAGGAGTGTTGTGCCCAAGGCTGAACAATGACCAGGCAGGACAAATTGGTAGCGGCTCATATAATTAAAGAATGTTACACACTAGCAAAGGCGACTGCATGCACTGTATGATAAATAATGTTTCAGTATAACTCCTCTGAGCTCAGTTAAAAGAGATTTTGTTCAATCCAGCAATCGGAAAGCACCAGCTTTCATTCCAGTGAATTCTGAATGTCTTTTTAATTAATTATAAAATGAATACATTTTCCCAAAGCCTATGAGATATGAATCCAAGTCCCACAAAGGCCTTATCCATCTTTGACTAAATCTTATATAGCTTTACAGACCTTAAATGCTCTCCTACCGTCTTAAATGTATTTTCTCATTTTGCCCTGACATTGTTGAGATTGAAAAGCCCCTCCCAACCCTACAAACAAAGGAACTACACAAGAGGAACAGAGAGGAATATTTGTCTCTTCCTGAGAAGCTGACAGAAACAGAATTTAAGGAACACCACAGCAAAATGTAGGGCATCTGTGTATAAAAGTCACTAATATCTTGGACTCCCAGGAACATCCAGAATAGCAGGTGCAAATATAATCTTTTCTTAGCCAAGTGTCTGGAGTTTAAATTTAATCAGCCTACTATTTTCACCCACTTGCAGATAGAATTCTTTCTCAGTGTGGAATCCTGGCTCCCTTGAAGCCACTGGGGATTTTGCCTTTTACATCAATGGGGCAAGAATTTCATGCTCAGATGCTATGGTGATGAGTGTGGTGTAAAACACAAGCAGACAGACAAAACTGTGATTATTTCAGAGTTTACAGCTACCTGAGGCTTGTAGTGATGGAACTGGAAATTGGCAGGGCATGTGTAATAGAAAAGTTCTGCAGGACAAAATCCTGTTTGCTGGAGACCAGTTGTCCTGAAAGGAGTTATCCAAGCCCAGTGAAAGTAAAGCTAGTTATTTATTATGCATCCTTTATGTCAAATAATTGCAGCGAGCAACTGTGTGAAAAAGTAAATTCACAATGATCTTGTTGTGAGAAGCCATTTGAAATTCAGCTGACTCCTGGTTAATAAGCGCTTCGATTCAATGCTTTGCATGGAGTGGAAAAGTTTTATTTTTCTAACCATGTACTGTCATGTTTTGAAAAACAGCTTGAATTTCAGGGGCTTTCCAGCAAAAGTCAACTACAGAAAAAAAAATCAAACTAAGTTTTTATGAAGTTTAACTAAATTTCCAGATCTGAAATCTGCAGCTGGCAGATTTTTCATCATTTATGGGTTTTGTAGTTGCAATATTGAAAACAACATGACAGTGTATGGCTATGTCTATACCAGTACTTTTGTAGGTAAAACTTTTGTCATTCGGGGATGTGAAAAAAATACACCCGTCTGACAATGTTTCTCCAACAGAAGTGCCAGTGTGGACAGCGCCATGTCAGCAGGAAACGCTCTTCCGCTGACATAGCTACTACCATTCGTTGGGGGTGGTTTAATTATGCCAACGGGAGACCTCTCTCCCGTCGGCATAGAGCTGCTACACAGGAGACTTTACAGTGTCACAGTTGCAGCGGTACACCTGTGCCACTGTAAGGTCTGTAGTGTAGTCATAGCCTAGGTGTGACACTAAGTACCTCCCAGTGCCAACTGTCCAGGGTTCACTGTTCTGTCAGCAACTCCAATCAGGCCTGACAAACTCCCTGCACCTAACACATTGCTGTCACAGTAACTATCCATAAAGAATGTTGTGTGAGGCGTGAAATGAAAGCCAATGACACACTGGCCATTAATATCATTGTGAAGAGTATGTATTAATCCTATATGAGGAACTATGTATATGTACTGAATAATATTCTTTAAAGTCTGTAACCCAACAAAGGGAGAAAGAGGTTTCTTCCAGGAGGAAAGATAGTTATCACTGTCATATGTAAATGAAGCATCATGAGCCAAAAACAATGGGAGCCACATTTGCATGTAAAGTCAACAGGAAAAACAGGTTGACAGAGGGCAGGAGGGATGTGAACGCAACATGGCACTTGCACAGTGGAGAACAAACAGCAGGAATACTTTCAAAGGTTTACTGGGCTATAACAGGGATGCAAGAACAACTCACGTTATCCATTTCACTGAGGAACACCCTTAGTGCAGGGGGTGATTTGTGAAGGAATAGATCCTAGATTTACTGAAAACCAGCAAGCTCTGCAGAAAGATTTTTGAGGGTGAGAAACTACTTTACACAGCAATGGTAGCCTGTTAACTTTTTATCTTTGGAAAGTGTGTTATAGTTTTATAGATGCTTGTGGTAGATTCAGGGATTGGGATACACCAAGACTTAACCTACAGGCAAAGTAAGGGCTGTAAAAGTTCTGAGGAATTTATTTGGGTAGTCAACTGACCATGAGTGTTAGGGAACTGAAAGACAGCGAGTACGTCTCTTACTGAGGCAGGGCGTAACACAGTGACCTCTGGTTCCGGACACCCCGAGAAAGAGTCACAATATGCCAAAATTCATCTACCTAAACCACAGCATGTAATAAGAGCTAACACTGGATGAAAATACCTGTTGTGAGTGATGTACAGAGACTACTAAGCCCAGATCCACAAACCCAACTTTTAGATGCCTTGAAAAGAATCACTGGAATTCACAAACCCTGAGTTAGGTGCCTAAGTTCCCTATACAGTTTATGATGAGAGGTAGGCACTTGAGAATAGAATCCATAAAAGCCAGCACTTTTTCACTCTTTGTCTAGCCCAGGGGTCGGCAACCTATGGTACACGTGCCAAAGACAGCACACAAGCTGATTTTTAATGGCACGGCTGTAGCGTGCCATTAAAAATCCTGCCCAGCCCGGCTGCTCTTCTCCGCCCTCCGTTTGTCCTCTTCCTCCCTCTCTCTGTCCCTCCTTGCCGGCTAGTCAGCTGATCGGCTGGCAGGGACTGAGACAAGAGGAGGAGGAGGGGCAGGAACCCACCACGCTGCAGGAAGAGGCAGGGGAGCCAGCAGGACCAAGCTTCTGCCCCCACCTCCCTACCCCCGCAGGAGGGGGCAGAGCCCTGCCTCTTCCTGCAGCGTGGTGGGTTCCTGCCCCTCCTCTCCGTCTTTCTGTCCGTGCCAGCCGATCAGCTGACCAGTGGCAGGGAAGGAGGGAGGCACAGAGAGAAGGAGGTAGGGGACAAACAGGCTGGCCGAGGCAGAGAAGAAGTGGGGGCAGAGTGCAATTGGGGCATATCCCCCCC
>ML677348.1:10271867-10452290 GCA_007922305.1 Dermatemys mawii
CTTCATGCCCCCCCCCAAGACCGCAGCCCTGACTCTGGCACCCGCACACATACCCAAGCCCCCCACACCTGTACCCCCTCAAATGCCCCCAGCCTTCTGCCCTGACTCCTGCACCCTCCTCACACACACCCAACCCCCTGCCCTGACTCTAGCACCCCCACACATACCCAGGCCACCTCCACCTCCACCCCAAGGCACCCCCCACATCCTGACTCTTGCACCCAACTTCCCCACCCCCACCCTGAGCACCAAATGGGAGCTCCTGCACCCCTCCCCCGCATTCCCCCTTGCACCAAATGGGAGCTGCCCAGGTAAGCACTCCTCACACAAACCTCCTGCCCCAACCCTGAGCCCCCTCCCTCATTCTAGCTCCTGGCCAGACCCTATACCCCAACCCCCAGCCTGCTCCTTCACCCCCAGCCCTGGGCTCAGTGAAACCCCACCCGCAGTGCAGAGAGAGAGGAAGAGAATGGGCCAGGACCAGGGAGAAGGTAGATACTCACTCAATGTGGGCAGGGCAGGGACCCCAGACCAGCAGCGGGCTGAGCGGGTCTGCCAGCTGGGATCCCTGAGCCACTCAGCCCACTGCCGGTCTGGGGTTATGGCTGCTGGTCCCTTGACAGCTGGGGTCCCGGCTGCAAGCCCCACTCAGCCCACCGCTGGCCTAGGTGAACAGAACTCCAGGCTGGCAGCTGGCTGAGTGGGCCAGCGGCGTAAGATCAGCATTTTAATTTAATTTTAAATGAGGCTTCTTAAACATTTTGAAAACCTTATTTTACAATATGACAATAGTTTAGTTATATAATATATAGACTTATAGAAAGAGACCTTCTAAAAAACATTAAAATGTATTACCGGCACACGAAACCTTAAATGAGAGTAAATAAATGAAGACTCGGCACACCACTTCTGAAAGATTGAAGACCCCTGGTCTAGCCCCATTAATATTTAATTGTTTAATACAAAATGCATTGGCTTCAGCAAGAGAGACCCACCTCAGAATATTCTGTAGCCTTTACCTTCTGTTTGATATAAGTTGGGTTACTTTTGTTTAGTTCACAGAAAGTAGTGTTGTTATTTTCTATTAAACTGGAGTTGCTTGCTTCTTCCCATAGCCTCCGATAAATATACAGTCCAATCAGCATACAGCTGCAGCACGTTCTCAGGGCCATACAGCTAGTATATATATTGTGTGGATGAGATCCACATAACACAGAGAGAGCTGTATATTCAGCCCACAATGCTAAATAGGCGGAGAACCACTGCTCTAAGATAATGTGCAGCCTCAGCTTCTAATGACTTCAGAGGAAACTGAATGTCCTCATCATGTTGCTGAGTTGATTCTTTGTAAACACTATACACACCTACGGCACCATGTAAATAATAATGAAATCATAATTTTATAAAAATTAAGCCACTGTTAATTAAATATTTATCTAGAATTCACTGCATTTTTTCCTTTATAATATGTTTTCATTGGTACTTCCCACTCTTCTCCCCTCTCCCCCAACTACTCCTTACCTTCTGTTTGATATAAGTTGGGTTACTTTTGTTTAGTTCACAGAAAGTAGTGTTGTTATTTTCTATTAAACTGGAGTTGCTTGCTTCCTCCCATAGCCTCCTATAAATATACTGCTGAATCACTGGTACGGTCAAGAAGAAAGCAAAAATGTAAATGACGATGACAGGTTCCACTAACAAAACCTTCCTCATGCTGGATTGCCCTTCAATTCTCTGTTCAGAAAGAAAGAGCATGTATTAGCTGTCTGTTATGAAAGGAACGCACATGCTAGTGTTTCAGTATAGTCTAAAATTCAGGTGAGGGGTTTTGCACACCGCAGAGAGAAAGGAAGAGTCAGCTGGTAATTCTCTGTCAGTTAGGGAGGAGTTTACACTCTGTTTTGAACCAAGCTTGGTTTTAGATTGCTATTGTGTAATTTATATTGCTAAAAATCTGAGTCACAAATGAGTTGGACATTTAATTCAGTTTCTATTTTAGCCTGTCAACTGCTTAATTAATTTTAAAAACCTGAATGTTTTAAAGTTGGTGGTGTCATTTTCTCCTCACTATTGTTCACCTTGTTTATGTTTTGCCATGTTCAGTAGTTTCTTAAAAACATATATTTTAAATTCTAAAAGCAGTTAATCAGTAAAACATCATTTTAAAACTTGCCTATCACACCATTTTAGAGAACCCAAAGGTAGACATCTTGCCTCCTCAAATAAAACATCCAGTCTTGCTACTCTCTCTGGGGATGTTTAATTCAGCTGCTCCAAGATATAGCCCAGTTATGCAAAGTCCAGATGTGCAAAAATGACAAGCAGTAATAGTGGGATCACTTTCTGATAAGTAACATCATCCCCTCCCCCTCAAAAAACCAAACTATTTTCAGTGTTAGTAAAGATTCACGTCTGTGTGTATCTAAGCGTTCAGGTATCAGAAGTGACAAAGAGTCCTGTGGCACCTTAAAGACTAACTAAAACTTTTTTTTAGAGCATAAGCTTTCGTGGGCTAATACCCACTTCGTCGGATGCAGGTATCAGAGTACAACTGATTGTCTGTGTGGCATATCTTGGTCTGATAACGTGTGTGTCGCTATCTCCAGTATGCCTTAGTGGCTGTGTGCACTGGTCTGAATGTGTCTACACCGCACAAAAAGTGTGTTCTTCACTCACCTTAGCTAACCCATGTTAAAATAGCAGTGAAGACAGGGTGGATGGGCTTTTAACTGGGGTGAGCAGATCCAGTTCAACCCTTGGCTCCCCTACAGGCTTCAACCCAGTGTGCCTGAATGGCAGGGTGTGTGCTGTCTGTCTTTCCGAGTGTGTTGTGTATGCCTCTAGGACTAGGTACTGGTTCCCGTGTGGATTCTGGGAGGTGTTCCAGTCCCACTGGGTCTCCCTCTGCACGGGCTGTGGGGTGCTACAGGCTCAGCGTGTCTCTCCGCGCGCTGCGGGTGCTGGCTGCGGACCGAGTGCCGGCTGGCCAGGGGAATAGGAGCGATGCCCCCACGCGACGTCCCACACCCTGGCAGCGCCCTCACCTCCTCGGCAGCGCCCGCAACTGGCAGCTCCCCCGCCGGCTGGCACCCGCGGAGCTCCGGCCCAGGCAGCAGCAGGGACTCGGTACTGCCCGGTCAGCGGCTGCTCCCGGCTGCTCCCAAACATCGTCACGTCAAAGCCGGACCCCGCTCATTGGCTCCCGGCCCGCGGAGCCTGTCCCACGGAGCGCGGCGATTGCTCAGCCCCAGTGCCACTCGCCGCGGCCCCGCCTCCCCGTGGCTCAGCCCCCCGGCGGGCAGGAGACAGCGCTCGGGCTTCCCTGTCCTGCACCTGCCAGCCCCGCAGCGCGCCCCGGGCCACCCGGCACCTTCCCTCCCGCTCGATCCAGACAGGGCCCCGCCGCCGGGGATCGCGTGTTCCCCGTCCCCGGGCTCCTGCGCTGCTTCCGAGGGGGAAGCCCTCTCCACGGCAGAACCGCCCCGGGAGTTTCCGCAGCGGACAGGGGAAGCCCCGGCCTTATGGTTCTGCTGCAGCCACGCAGCTAAGGGCCCCGGGGGCGGCCCTGGGCCTGCTGAGGGAGGGCAGGCTGGATCCAGGCTGGGGCACCCCACTCCCCGCTGGGGTGACTAGAGAGCAAGTGTCAAAAATCCCGACGAGGGTGGAGGGTAATAGGAGCCTATATAAGAAAAAGCCCCAACTATCAGGACTGTCCCTATAAAACTGCCACATCTGGTCACCCTGCTCCCCCATGGGGTGATCAGGCAGTTTCCTTCTGCCATCCCCATCCCGCTGGGATGTGGCATGGAAGAGGCAATCTCTGGGCCTCAGGCCACTCTTAACCCCATGAAATCTAAACACCTGCTGACGGGTTGGGTCTGGAAACTTAGTTGTCAGTGAGGGAGCTGGGGTGGACAGTGGAAACAAGTCACTAGAGTCGGCCATTTTGTGATTTGACTTCGCCGGGGCAAAGCCAAGGTAATGGAGCAAATAATTAAGCAATCCATTTGTGAACACCTGTAAGATAATTAGATGATACATAACAGTCAGCATGGATTTATCAAGAACAAATCATGTCAAACCAACCTGATAGCTTTCTTGAACAGGGAGTAGGTGTGTGCATGGGGTGTGCCTGGTGTGCCCAGGCACACCCTAATGCAGGGGTGGGCAAGCTCGTCCTGCCTGGCACGCCAGCACTGCTGGCCAGGGAGGCTCCCCCCGGCCCCACCTTCCACCATCCCCCAGAGCCCTGCCTCCAGGAGCTGCCCTGGACAGCACTGTAGCAGCGTGGCTCCGGCAGGACCTGAGCTCCTGCCACTCGAACAGGTGTGGTAAGAGGGTGGGGCTGCGAGCTCCAGCAGGCTGAGTGGCAGGAGCTCAGGCCTTGCCAGAGCCACGCCGCTCCAGCGCTGTCCAGGACTGCTCCTGGGCGCTGAGGCTCCAGGAGAGCAGGGAGGTTGGGGTAAGCGGCATAGTAAGGAGGCCGGGGCCGGGGGGGGGTTAGATAAGGGGCAGGGAGTCCTGACGGCAGTCAGAGGACAGGGAGCAGGGTGGGTTGGATAGGGGGTGGGATCCTGGGTGGTGATTATGGGTAAGAGGTCTCTGGAAGGGGCTGTCAGGGGAAAAGGTCGGGGGGGTTGGGTCGGTCGGGAGGTCGGGGGGGGTTGGGAGCCCGGGGGGGGGTCTGTTTGGGGGTGGGAGGGTGGATTAAGGTCAGGGCAGTCAGGGGACAGGTAGGGAGTAGGTCCTAGGGGGGCAGTTAGGGTGGGGGCATCTCAGGAGGGGGCAGTCAGGGGACAAGGAGCAAGGGGGGTTGGAGGTTTTGAGGGGGGCATTCAGGAGGTGGGAAGTATGAGAGAGTGAATGGGTGCGGGGCTAGGGCGGGGCTCCCTGGGTGCACACCCTAATGAAATGTGCTGCGCACTCCTATGGAACAAGGTAACAAGATTGGAGGGAAGTGGCAGATGTGGTATATCTTGACTTTAGTAAGGCTTTTGTTACTGGCTCGGATGACCTTGTCATAAACAAACTAGGGAAATACAACCTAGATGGAGCTACTATACAGTGGGTGCAAAACTGGTTGGAATATCGTTCCCAGAGAGTAGTTATCAATAGTTCACAGTCATGCTGGAAGGATGTAACGAGTGTGGTCCTTCAGGGATTGGTTCTGAGTCCGGGTCTGTTCAATATCTTCATCTGTGGTTTAGATAATGGCATAGAGAGTACACATACAAAGTTTGCAAACGATACCAAGCTGAGAGGGGTTGCAAGTGCTTTGAATTAAAATTCAAAATGATCTGGACAAACTGTAGAAATGGTCTGAAGTAAATAGGATGAAATTTGATAAAGACAAATGCAAAGTACTCCACTTAGGAAGGAACTATCAGTTGCAGACATACACAATAGGAAATGACTGCCTAGGAAAGAATATTGTAGAAAGGTCTCTGGGGGGTCATACTGGATCACAAGCTACATATGAGTCAATGATGTAATGCTGTTGCAAAAAAAGCAAACATCATTCTGGGAAGTATTAGCAGAATTATTGTAAGCAAGATATGAGAAGTAATTTTTCCACTCTACTTCACACTGATAAGGCCTCAATTGGAGTATTGTGTCCAGTTCTGGGAGCCACATTTCAGGAAAGCTGTGGACAAACTGGAGAAAGTCCAGAGAAGAGCAACAAAAATGATTAAAGGTCTAAAAAACAAGACTATGAGGGAGGATTGAAAACACTGAGTTTGTGTAGTCTGGAGGAAAAAACACTGAGGGGGGGACATGATAACAGTTTTCAAGTACATAAAAGGTTGTTACAAGAAGGAGGGAGAAAAAATGTTCTTCTTAACCTCTGCGAATAGGACAAGAAGCAATGGGCTTAAATTCAAGCAAGGACGGTTAAGGTTGGACATTAGGAAAAACTTCCTAACTGTCATGGTGGTTAAGCACTGGAACAAATTGCGTAAGGAGGTTGTGGAATCTCAGTCACTGAAGGTTTTTAAGAACAGGTTAAACAAACACCTGTCAGGAGTGGTTTAGTTATTACATTGTTATGCCTTGAGTGCAGGGGACTGGACTAGATGACCTCTCCAGCTCCCTTCCAGTTCTATGATTCCGTGATTCTAAGGTAAACCTTCTCTCCAGTTTAGACTTTGCTGCATCTGCAGCAATGGACTTTGTTTCATCTAATAATTCCTTATGTCTGGGTAAACATATGGGGTAGTTTAACATCAGCTATAAAACCTGTGGGTCTAATTCTATTCCCAGTGGTATAAATCCATTGATTTAATGGGACAGGATCAAACCCTGAACTCTTCAGAACAGTAATAATCAGGGACGCTAGAAATCAGTGCTGATTTTGATTTTTCTACTGGGTCCTACCCATCTTTTAATCTCAGTAATAGGGTTGCCAATTTTCTAATCACACAAAACTGAACACCCCTGCCCTGCTCCTTCCCCAAGGCCACTCTCTTTTTCCCCCCGCTCCTTCTGCCTCTCACTCGCTCTCCCCCTAGCATTGCCAACTTTCTAATCCAGGGGTGGCCACTCCACAAATTTTGGTAAGTCGTCATGGGCCACACATTTCTACTATATTAATGGAGGGGGTGTGGGCGTGGGGAAGGAGTTTGGTGCAGGAGAGGGCTCCGGGCTGGGGCAGGTGATTGAGGTGCAGGGGGAGGTACGCATCTGGGAGGGAGTTTGGATGCAGGACGGATCTCCGGGCTAGTGCAGAGTGTTGGGGTGCGGAAGGAGGTGCCAGATGCAGGCTCCAGCCGGGAGGTGCTTACCACAGGCGGCTCCTGGCCGGTGATGCAGCAGGCTCAGGCAGGCTGCCTGCATGCCATGGCCCCACACCACTCCTGGAAGCGGCTGCGGATGGCTACTGCTGGCACATTTCTGTGCACCCCTTGGGGGAAAAAGGGGAGCAGGTTTCCGTGTGCTTCCCGAGCCCACAAGCACTGTCCCCGTGGCTCTCATGGGCTGATTTTCAGCCAATAGGAGCTGTAAGGATGGTGCCGGGGTGTGCAGAGACTTGCCATCGGCAGACAGCCGCTTCTCGGAGCAGCATAGGGCCATGGCAGGCAAGCTGCCTGCCTGAGCACCCCGCTGCACTGCAGGACTTTTAGTGGCCCAGTCTTGGAGATCGCGAGGGAAAGAGGAGGCTGGACAGAAATGTTTGTCATGGTGGGCTGCACAGAAATGTTAGATGGGCCAGATCCAGCCCACGGGCCGTATTTTGCCCATCCGTTAATCCCACAAAAACAAACACCCTAGCTCTGCCCCTTCCCCAAGGCCCCACCCCCTGCTCACTACATTGCCCCTCCCTCAGTGGCTCACTCTCATCTACCCTCACTCACTTTAATTGGGTTGGAGTGTGGGAGGGGGTAAGGGTCTAACAGGCTGCAGACTGGGGTGGGGCCAGAAATGAGGGGTTCAGGGTGCGGGAGGGGGCTCAAGGCTGGGACAGGGAGTTGGGGCAAAGGGGGTTGTGAGGGGTCAGGCTGGGGGTGCAGGCTCTGGGGTGGGGTTGGGGATGAGGGGTTTGGGGTGTAGGAGGGGTCTCCAGGTTTGAAGGGGCTCAGGGCTGTAGTTATGGCTCAGGGCCTAAAAAAGGGTCAAAAAGGGACTGAGAGAGGCCAGGGTCCTAGGCACATCACCAAATGGGGGCATGCATTATGCAGGAAACCCTGCTCCGAACTGGGATAGGCAGCTGGGAACTCCCACAGAGCAGCAGGGTCTACTTTGGGGTTGGAGTCAAATGACTTTCTCCATGGCTCTAGTGGCTGCTGCACCAGTCTGATGTATGCTGTCTACAAACTCAAGCAGGCATCACACCTGGGTGGAGTTTTTCTTTGCATCTGTGAGTGGTCTGAGGCATACTCTTTCCTGTTTCCTTGTTAAAACTTGCTCTGCATTTGCTAACATGTCTCTTGTTAGTTGGCCTTGAATTAGTGTTAAACAGAATCTAATTAAATAATCCATCTCAGAAGTTCATCTCCAGTGTACCATTCATATTTTTGTTTGTGAGTAAAACATAACAAACCTGGAATTCTGATATAGTCACATGGCTCTGGGAGTTGGGCTCCTAGGCCCATGCCTATGGTGCTTATGCCTTAAAGATTAATCTGATGTTTACTGTGGTAGTGTCTAGTGGCTTCAGTGAGGAATGAGGAACTGTTCTGTTAGGTACTGCACAATTACAGGGTAAGAAGTAGTTCCTGCATGTTGAGTTTACAGTATAATATGAGAAAAGCAGTGACAATAAGAAGAAAAACAGAAGGAAAGAAGTAGAGAGGGTAGTGAAAATAAGATCATGTAGTTACTTTGCTATTGCATAACACAGTAGTTACAGATAGTTCCAAACAATCTTCATTTTTTCCCCAATAAATGAAATCACTTCTCTTGAATTGATATACAACCAAATCATAACTGATTAGTTGATTTGTTGCAGGCATCACATGGGTCTGAGCTGGGATCTGTAACTGCCTTTTCTGTTATTGGACCAGACTTAATTATTTTCTGACCATAAACTTCACTTTACCCCATTTCAGGGGTGGAGGGTGTCACTTTACTGAAATTATCTGGGATCATATAGATTATTGGTGCAACCAAGGTCCTGTAGGGGCACCAAATCTTATCTGAAGGGGGTCATATAAGGTGTCTGCGACCAGGTTATGGCCTGCTGATTATGGTTATGCTATCTGTATGTGTGTATCATTTTTGTAGTTGAAGTTATGCATATTGGTTCTCTACTGTCTGTCTTTCCAAATATTATGCTTTGCTTCGGGGGTGAAATCCCAGACAAATTCCTGTTAGCTCCGCCTTGGCCAGCTTGATGGCCCATCAAGAACCATCAGCTACACAACTGACCTATTGAGAGAGGGCGGACACATCCTGTGTCTTAGCGAGGGGGCAGGGATTGCCCATGTGACTCAATACTCCATTTTGCTGTAAGTTTCCACAGCAAAAGACAGAGAGAATACTCCATTTTGCTGTAAGTTTCCACAGCAAAAGACAGAGAGAATTCCTGCACCTGGGAAGCATATAAAAGGGTGGTACCCCACCTCCATCTTGTCTTCAATCTCCAGTCTCCAGCCTCAAGCCTTGCTCCTACTTCTGGATGGGACTTTGCTACAAATGGGCGCTCTGGCCAAAGGATTGATGACCCATTCCTCCAGGGAATGTATTCCAGAGACTTTGATTTGAATCTGCAGTTATTCTACAACTGATGCAAGCCATTACTGCATGTATTTGATTTCCTTTAACCATTTCTAACCCTCACCTAGATCTTTTTCCTTGTATAATAACCTTTAGATTTTAGATTCTAAAGGATTGGCAACAGCGTGATTTGTGGGTAAGATCTGATTTGTATATTGACGTGGGTTTGGGGCCTGATTCTTTGGAATTGGGGAGAACCGTTTTCTTTATTTGGGGTATTGGTTTTCACAACCATTTGTCCCCAGGACAAGTGGCTGCTGGTGGTGATACTGGGAAGCTGGAGTGTCTAAGGGAATTGCTTGTGTGACTTGTGGCTAGCCAGTGGGGCGAAACCAAAGTCTTTTCTGTCTGACTGGTTTGGTTTGCCTCTAGGGTGCAGAAACCCCAGCTTTGGATTGTAAATGTCCTGTTTGGATCAATTTGTCCTGATTTGGCACTCTCAGTGGCATCCCACCAGGAACAGCCCTGTCACGGAGGAGGGGGAGGCAGGGGGCGGGGAACAATAATATATGTCTCATTTATCCTGAAAATCCAGATATTCAACTAATTGCACATTCAGAATATTCAGATTTGGATTATGGAATATCCTTGCACATCAGTGAAACAAGGATTGTGACAGGAATGTCATGCCACATTAGGTAAGCACAAGCTATGATCATCGGCTGGTCATTTGGAAATGACTTGGTTCTCTCAGGCTGTTCTTCATCAGAATTGCTCCCCCTGTTCTCCTCTCCCCTGCAGTTTCAGACTGGAGGATATTTGCATAAAAAAAAATTATTTACTGTACTTACAATCTCATCTCAGTTTGGGACGTTACAATCTCCTCCAGACCAACAATTTGTGATGTTGGCAGCAGCACTGGGAGCATGCACCAGAGTGGGAGCTGTGTCACACTCTTGAGGGCTGCAGAGTAGGTTCCCCCTTCACCAACCCTGTTCCACTGACCAGCACAGCAAGGGGCAGGGCCACAGGCCACTTCTACCTTGCTGCTTTGGGGGTTCTAATGATGTTCTAGAATCTAGATACTGGATATTTCCATTGCACCAGGAGTTCAAGGACTGAGACTTCTGCCACCCCGTGCACAGGTACATAGATGCTGTTCTTTGCACGCTGCAATGCTTGCCCCCACCCCTGTAGACTCCTGCCAGTCCAACACTTCCCTCACCAACTGATTTGATATTGGATTAACTGTAGCATGGGTCATATGAGACACAATAAAGCATTTCTTGTTTCAGTGGCATGTGAGTTGGATTTATTCAGTCTCAGGTTTAGGGCCTGGAGTGAATACTGAGTGTACAACACTGCCCGGCCACGTGTTTGTTAGCTCAGAATGAGACCAAACTAAAAGCTAATTAGTATGGATTATCCACTTCCTATGGGTAACTGTTTGGTCCACATACCCTGTGATTCAAGGCAAATACCATCCAAGTGTAGATGCGGTTTCGGATTAACTGCACTTAATAGTACCTTTGTGCCTTACATACCACAGAGTCCAAGGCTGGGATCTACAAAGGTACATAGGTGCCTAAATCCCAGATTTTGGCACCTAAATCTGAGTTTTAGGCTCCACTGTAATCCACAAAACTTAAACTCAATTAGAACAAGGAGTACTTGTGGCACCTTAGAGACTAATCAATTTATTTGGGCATAAGCTTTCATGGGTTCGAACCCACCTCATCAGATGTACCGAGTGGAACATACTGTAGGAAGATTTTATATATATATACAGAGAACAGGAAAAGGTGAAGATTGCCATGCCAACTTTAAGTGGCTAATCAAATTAAGGTGAGCTATTATCAGCAGGAGAAAAATAACTTTTGTGGTGATAATCAGGATGGCCCATTTCAAACAGTTGACAAGAAAGTGTGAGTAACAATAGGGAGATACTTGACATGGGGAAATAGATTGTAGTTTGTCTAATGACCCAGTCACTCCCAGTCTTTATTCAAGCCTAATGTAGTGGTTTCCAGTTTGCAAATTAATTCCAGTTCAGCAGTTTCTTATTGGAGTCTGTTTTTGAAGTTTTTTTATTGAAGAATTGCCACTTTAAATTGACATAGTTGGCTCTGGGCTTTGTTGCAAGGATAACCTTTGTTCCTGGGTTAGTGTTTTTGTTGTGTGGTTGCTGGTGAGTATTTGCTTCAGGTTGTGGTGCTGTCTGTAAGCAAGGACTGGCCTGTCTCCTAAGATCTGTGAGAGTGAGGGTTCATCCTCCAGGATAGGTTGTAGATCTTTGATGATGTGCTAAGATACAAGTTCTAAGATACAACCACATTTGCTCCAATCCTTCAGACAGAGACAAACACCTACAGATCTCTATCACGCATTCTTAAAACTACAGTACCCACCTGCTGAAGTGAAGAAACAGATTGATAGAGCCAGAAGAGAACCCAGAAGTCACCTAATATAGGACAAGCCCAACAAAAAAAGTAACAATGCCACTAGCCGTCACCTTCAGCCCCCAGCTAGAACCTCTCCAATGCATATCTCTGTCTACATATCTATTCAAGTGACACCATCATAGCACCTAATCACATCAGCCATGCCATCAGGGGCTCATTCAACTGCACATCTACCAATGTGATATATGCCATCATATGCCAGCAATGCCCCTCTGCCATGTACATTAGCCAAACCGGAGAGTCTCTACGCAAAAGAATAAATGGACAAAAATCTGACATCAGGAATCATAACATTCAAAAACCAGTAAAAGAACACTTCAATCTTTCTGGTCACTCAGTAACAGACTTAAAAGTGGCAATTCTTCAACAAAAAAAACTTCAAAAACAGACTCCAACGAGAAACTGCTGAATTGGAATTAATTTGCAAACTGGATACCATTAAATTAGGCTTGAATAAAGACTGGGAGTGGCTGGGTCATTACACAAACTGCCATCTATTGCCGCATGTTAAGTATCCCCCTACTACTACTCACAGCTTCTTGTCAACTGTTTGAAATGGGCCATTCTGATTATCACCACAAAAGTTATTTGTCTCCTGCTGATAACAGCTCACCTTAATTTGATTAGCCACTTAAAGTTGGTATGGCAATCTTCACCTTTTCATGTTCTGTGTGTATATATATATAAAATTTTCCTACTATATGTTCCACTCTATGCATCTGATGAAGTGGGTTCTAGCCCACAAAAGCTTATGCCCAAATAAATTTGTTAATCTCTAAGGTCCCACAAGTACTCCTCGTTCTTTTTGAGGATACAAACTAACACGGCTACTACTCTGAAACCTGTCAAACTCAATTGGCACTCAATTGTTTTTTCCCCCTTATTGAGTAACAGGCGTACTCTGTCCTTGGTCTTCCTCTTGCTTCTAATATATTTGTAGAATGTATTAGTGACTTGTCCTCTTCTTTATTTACCGCTCCCCCAACTTTTGTGTCATCTCTTCTCTCTTGTGTGCAATTCCTCCTTCTGAGTTTCCCCATTTCTACCCACTTGCTCTCCCACAAAGCTTATTGCAACTAACTCTCTCTTCTTAAAGATGCATCACAAGTGGGGGAAATTTATGAAGCACAGCTAAATGTTTCTCTCTGCTTTTGCTAATTTAATCTAACGTCCTCTGGAGTTTTCCTCTGAAGCTCCCTTTCTTGCTCGACAAGGTTTTCTTTGAACTCTGTTGATCATCATATAGCTAGTGTTTGTATTCAGCAAATTGTTTCCTCTTTCACCTTTGCTTCTACTTCTGGTGTTTGCAGAAGTCTTTCTGCCTCATTGGGACGTTTGTGTAAATCTAGATTAAGCAGTTTTCAGTATAAACCACTCCTCCCATGCACAATGAGGAAGTGAAACTAAGCAGCTGCGTGGACTGAAAGAGATAGTGGTCTGAGGCATACTCTTTCCTGTTTCCTTGTTAAAACTTGCTCTGCATTTGCTAACATGTCTCTTGTTAGTTGGCCTTGAATTAGTGTTAAACAGAATCTAATTAAATAATCCATCTCAGAAGTTCATCTCCAGTGTACCATTCATATTTTTGTTTGTGAGTAAAAACTGCCTTTTCATGTCTGAGAAGTAATGCTGATCTATATAACAATTCATTTCCATCCCCATTCTGAAAGCAGGAAGGAGGCAGACTTGACTCTTTAATTTTGCTGCATGTATGTCACTTTTTGCACAGCACTCCTTTCAGATGACATTAGTCCAATTGTCTGTCATCAGTATGAAAGAAAGCAGTTACATTTTTCCTCAGTGTACAACTATTGGTGAGCAGAAAGCAATATCATATTTAGGGTGCTACAAGTTAGTGAGATACTGAGATGAACATTTTGGGTAAATATCAGGAAACATTCTTGGTAATGAGATCCAGGGAATTGTTGTAAAGCCCCTTGAAATCAGTTGGAAGATTCCTATCGATTTCTTTCAATGGGCTTTCTATCAGACCCCAATAGGCTGTGCCATAAACCTGAAAGGAGGTTATAACAGTTCCATCACTTGGCATATTTTCTAGTCAATTCTAGTTTTAAATGGTAATATACCATTAGCAGAGGTTGATTTAACACGTCTTTCCTCGATGACATGGCAAAACTCCCATTGACTTCCACAGAACCAGAATTTTATTCTGTCTTTCTATGGTTTGGGTGCTAATGGCATTTTCTACAGAAGAATCACAGGCGCTATTCTTGGTAGCTGAGACAGGAATTACCTATTACTAACTATCAGCTTTCCTTCTGATCTACCCAGAAAAATATTGATTAACTTTAACATTTTCTCACTTTTCAAATGATTGTCCTAGTCTGTCAGGGGAGACTTGTAGAACAATGTGATCTGCTTAATAATCCTTCATTGAAATAATTGTCGTTAATTATTAATAAAGTATTGTCATTATTCTGCTCTGTTTAGGTGCACTTGGACATCAGTGATCCATACTCCTCGGGGAATTTTGTGTCAATGCACATGTGCAGAATTCATGTCTCCCACAGGTTTCTTTGCTTTCCCACAGAAAAATGACTTCTGACGGGGAAGCAAAGAGAAGCTGCAAGAGCGGTCATGCATCTTCTCTGGCAGCACAGACAGGTCAGTTTGTGCACCTGGAGTAGCCGGTAGAGAGGTAAATCACTCCAGGGAAGGGGGGACTGGGAAGTAGTGTGTGTGTGAGAGAGAGAGACACTCTGTCTTGCTCACTATTGCAGCATGCTCACTGTGGAGGGGCAGGGATTTGGGGTGTTTCTGAGGAGCTAGGCATGGGGCAGGCTCTGTCCCCTCAGGCAGAGTTGAATATAGCAGCCTGACTGCTTAGTGAATTGTTTCCATTGTCTTTGTGAATTCCCGAGGGAGTATAAAACAGGTGTAAAAGTTTTAAAGCTCCTTTACATTGTCAGAGTGGTGTAAAGGACAACATAGCCTTATAAATGCTTATGGTGCTTTAGTGATTAGAACTGATCTAAATTTTTGGACTGAAAAAATTTCCTATCAAAATGTGCTCTATGCACTGTTTGCTACTGACCTTTCTGGAGATGGTTAGAAACCAGTATAAATTGTGAGTTTGATTCCCCAGCCCTCACTTGCTCTTCAGTTGCCTATCATGTAACACAGAGTATATGGCTGCATATATTTGTTGACTAATAATTAGAAATAAAGGATCAAACCTAGCTACATTATTATTGGGCAAGGGGAACTGAGGATTTCCTCCAATGCTCCACATTCCCATTTCCATCCATTGTATTGTAGTTTAAATAAATTACCTAAATAATTTAAACCAGCATAATTATATTGTGCTATTTAGACAAAATATGCAGATTTTTGCAGAATTTTAAAATATTATGTGCAGAATTTTTTTTTTGGTGCAGAATTCCCTCAGGAGTAATACATGTATCCCATTACTATACTTTTGTTTAAAAACATTTGAGGGTGAAGTTCCTTTATGTTCCCTCAGAAGCAACAGCATGAAATTCAAATAGTAAATACATTCCAATTAACTTGCTATATTTGAAATATCATGGTGACTAAATGAACCTTCATACAGTCCTGAACTATTTGAAGCAAGTACCCATGATGACTCCTCAAAGAGAGAGAAATGTAACAATATTATTTTGTGTGGAATGTTTAACTATGTGACCAAAAGTTTCAAACCCTGAGTGCCCAAATCCATATTGAGGCAACTAAAGAAAAATAACTTGATTTTCAGCGGTGTCAGATGCCTACCACTCCCACAGGGGAACAGGAGATAAAGCTATTCAGTACTTTTAAATAAGCGGCCTGATTTTCAAATATTATGCCTAACTTTCAAGCACACAGGTGTGAAAACCTTGGCCTATGTAATTAAAAGAGTCAATTAAGAATTTCATTGGTAGCAACTTTATTTCAGTGGAATGGTTTATTCACTCACAAAAGACTTTTCTCATCTGTTTCCCCTTCTCTCCCCTCTGCCCCCCGAGCTACAGAATTATCTTTCCACTTTGCTGTGTTGGGTTTGCACCTGGTTGCACACCCTACAGTTTCTACTCTCAGAATCCATTACCAAGGGGTTGTTCCCAAAAGCAGATGGTTGGTGTGATGGGTTTGCCCCAGGGTGGCACCTGGAACTGGGATACCACTGAGCCCTCTGACCCACCAGCCTGGGCTCCCTCTCACACTGTGCTGCTCTGACAAGCTGCAAAGCCCTCCAAGCTTGCACATTCATACAAGTAGGGACACACCCAGCAGCAGTTACAGGCAGGGTCTCTATCCACCTGCCTCCCAGCCTAGGACCCCAGATCAGTACCATTCTGCCCTGGTCAAATCTGGCCAGTATATGAGTTTAACACCTGGTCTGCCTCGCCCTCCACGTGAAGAGGACCATGCACACTTGTAGTAACCAAGCTGAGATTTTTCCCAGACACCTTAGTCAAACACACATTGGTCTGGATTAAAACATAAAATAAGTTTATTAGCTACAAAAGATAGATTTTAAGTGATTATAAGTGATAGCAAACAGATCAAAGCAGGTTACCTAGTAAATAAACAAAACCACAAACTGAGCTTAACATAGTAGATAGGTAGAATATAAATTAGAAAATTCTCAGTGATAAACAAGCTAGCAGATTCTTAACACACAAGTTGCCTTGGCTTTTCAACTTGGGTTTTCCAGGTTTTAATACACAGGCTAGAAAGTCCTTTAGCCTGAGACCATCACTTCCCCCAGTTCAGTCTGTTCCTCAGATGTTTCCAGGTGTGTTGTTGTAGGGAGAGTGACATACCATCAAGATGTCATTTCCCCTCCTCTCCATATCTTCTTTCCACTTGCAGGAAAGCTCTTTTGCTGTGACCTGGGTCAAACAATCCCCATTGCATAGTGCTGTCTCTGAGACGTTTTTATTGTACACTGTTCCTGGAGTAATCCTTGTGCTTGTGTGCATTTCCTCAATAAGCCATTAACATTGTTTGGGTTTTTACTATTGTACCTGAAAGGCTGCATGTGGGTATTTTCACTTCACAGCATGTTTCAGTAAAAACATACATAGCCAAACATCATAACTACGATGATAGCGCATACAGTCCAACATGAGATAGTAGGGTCTAGCAGATCAAGACTGTAAGAATGATACCTCAGAAGGCAGACTTTGTGCAAAACATACCCTAATTACATGACAGTGATGAATAAGGGGATGCTGGGGTGTCACAGTTGGGTTCTCTCTATGCCCAGCAGCCATGCATTTGCCAAGTTGTGATACACCATCACACCTAGAGTAATAACCATAGCCAATGCAGGCTCAGCTCCTGACTGCCTGGGGGTCTGGCAGCCATAGGCCTAATTGTAAGGGTGTTAACAGTAACATTTCTCCAGGAACTTTCAGCAGAAGTGGGTGGGACAACAGTGCCACTCCTGCAGAAAAAAAGTGTGGGGGAGAGGTGTCAAGGAACTCAGCCCCAGAGTTGGACATGCTGCTGTCAACAACACGAGCAGCCCTGCCTGCTGAGAGCTGTAGGGAGGTGAGAAGAGCTCTCCTCCTCAGCCCTGCTCATCCACCAGAGGGAGCTGGAGAGGAAGAAGTTTTTTATTCCTTCCTTCTCTAGCCTAATCCATGATGGTGGAGAGAAAGAGGGCACCAGCCATCCACCTGTCCCTTCCAGTGGAGAGGAGAAAGGTACTTCAAAGGAAGGAGAAAATGGAGGCATATACAGAGCCCTTGGCATGGGAGGAATGAGAGCCCCTGGCACAGGAGGAAGGAAGGTGGGGAGCGCACAGAGTCCCTGGCAGGAAGGAGGAGATGGAGTTGTAGGGAATCCCTGAAATGGAGGAGGGTGGGGGTGCTGGGGGGCAGGAGGACACAGGGAACTTCCAGGGGAAGGGATGGAGGAAGTATCATGTGTGTGAATGAGGTTGGGAGAACGGGGATGAGATCCAGAGCCTATGGTTGGTAGGATCTCCTGGGGGACAGAGGTGGACGTGAATTTTTGAGACGGTTTCACCAAGGTGTGGCCCATGGGGAGGAGGGAATATGATGAAGGCCTTAGGGAAAAAGAGTGGGGAGAAGGAAGGAAAACAAGGGAGCCATTGTGATGTTGATTCCCTTGTTATGTAAATATTTATTGTATTTTTGTTTATAAAACCCATTGTCATTCCACACACAGACTTTTAGTGGATTGTTCAGAGTAAAGCTGAGGTATAAATGCATGGCAGGATGCTGTTGGAAGTCTGCTGGGCATAAAGAGGCTGAGGTGGTCTGTTAATCTAAGTCTTTGTCTTCCCCCACCCTCCACTGCCAACTGTTAGGTCAGAATTACTCCACTGCTGGCAGCCTTGGGCGTACGTGACACTGGTACACCTGACTGGGGTTGATGGATGAGGTTGGTTAGTTGTGGCATGTGGTTGCCTAGTGTGTAGAGTCTCACAGCAAAACACAGCCCTCATTTTTCATTCACCCTGTTCCCAACCTGTTCAAGAAACCACCTTTGCTGTTTTCTTAATGTTTATTTTATTTTACTCCGCAGTCAGTTTTTGTTTTGTTTTGGCACAGTTAGGAGAGCGGTTACATTACCCCTGTTCTTCACAGGACATCCGGAAAACATTATTTAACTCCATTTCTGGGCCACAATTCTATGAGATGTTAAATGCACTCTGGGGAATGCCAAAAGCCCATCACTTTTTAGTCACTTAATTGGAAACTGAAGGGTCAAGCTGTCCTACAGTGGCTTGAGTGTGAGTACCAACCTCAGGGCAGACTGTTAAGAAGCGGGGTTCAAACCCCAACCTGACTGTGAGTTCTATACTTAGATTTCACCAACCAATTATCAAGTGTAAACTCCTTAGCCACTATAACAGTCTAACCATAGAGTCACAGACAATCCCCTTGGCTACTCTGATCTATCTTGTCACCCAGGCAAGTTTGGTCCCTTATACAAAAATCCAGGTTACTCCCAGTCCAAAGGACAAGTCAAAAACACCAGGTCAGTTGCACCTTAGATCTCACACAAAAGACAATGCTTGTAGCCAATACTATAATAAACTAGGAAAAAGAAACATGAGTTATTACAACGTTAAGGCAGGTAAATGTTTACACACACAAATGAGTTAGTCTTGCATTTCAAAATGTAAGAGAAGCTTGTAGAATAAGCAAGCTCTATATGTCCTTGCATTCTAACCCATGTAAGGCACTGATGATCTTTTGTTTATGCTTAGTAATCCTGGCCCCTCAGAGTCCAAGAAGCATAAAAGAGAGGTTTTCCTTGCTAAGGCTTTTTATTCCTTATCCCTTTCAGTTTTGAGTTACAAATATAGCTGTTGGGAAGAATTCAGGTGCATGTCTCCTCTTCGGTTGGGTGGGAGGGAGAAATCCACAAAGTCTTTTATCCTCTGATGTTCCCCAATGGTTTGTCTGGTGTTGATGGGCTGGAGATAACATCTCCTGTTGGCAATTAGTATTTTACAGTTGTTAATCCTTCCCTCCTGTCTGGTGATTTACATTTACAGAACAACATGAGATACAGATGGTATAGGTGAGATTAATGCATGCAGCAATTTACAAGCATTTCATAAAGTCTA
This sequence comes from Dermatemys mawii, assembly GCA_007922305.1. NCBI lineage: Eukaryota > Metazoa > Chordata > Testudines > Dermatemydidae > Dermatemys > Dermatemys mawii. The sequence goes on from ML677348.1 coordinate 10,291,056, forward strand.
AACAAGAAACATATTTTAATAATTCTAATACTTATTTTAACAATACAGACACACAAATGAGCCACATTGGTTCCAGTTATGTATTTGTCAGTGCTCAGTTGGGAACTAGGGGCCTTGGCATGAGCTGGCACCTGCTCTGCTAGCATCACAAAGGGTACTCAGTTCATTCCCATACTCACAACATCTCATAGGAACTGGCTTTTTAAGCGGGTGTAGGAAGGAGTCGGAAAGTTTGTCATGTTTGGTGGATCAGGTATGTAAAGTCGGCATTGGTAAAATTGTTTCAGGGCTTTAAAAAAGGATGGGAGCCAGCAAGCTCTTTAACTGAGGAGAGCTGCACACCAGAGCTGAACTGTTCAGCTGGCAGCCAGGAATTTGAAAAACACCCAAGAAAATATCAATGGGCCTGGATGTGTTGTGGGTCTGGAAGCCAGGGGAGTTAAAACGTCTTCCATGCAGCCTACCAAGTGACTTTGGTCATACAGTAAGAGTACCCCATAGAACTAAGATGTTTGCCGGGGTGGAAGGGGAGGAGGATAAGTTAATCATAGACTCATAGACTATCAGGGTTGGAAAGGACCTCAGGAGGTCATCTAGTCCAACCCCCTGCTCAAAGTAGGACCAACACCAACTAAATCATCCAAGCCAGGGCTTTGTCAAGCCTGACCTTAAAAACCTCTAAGAAAGGAGATTACACCACCTCCCTAGATAACCCATTCCAGTTAAGCCTGCCATCCTTTTCAAAGTGGGGCTTGGGAAGGGGACACTGAAACATGATTCTCAAGAATTTTCACATACTGGATTACATGGTAATAGAAGTAACAAAGAGTCCTGTGACACCTTAAAGTCTAACTAAAGTATTAGAGCATAAGCTTTCGTGGGCTAATACCCACTTCATCGGATGCATGCAGTGGAAGAGCGAAGGTCTCATGAATTCTTCCTCTCTTATTGACAACACAGTGGGCCAGACCACCCGCCACCACCTAGTTATGATTCTGCAACTTTCCTGTGTCAGTTAAAACTGCTTATGTAGAAGAGTAATACTAGGAGAGTATTGGACTGCAACAAGAGTTTGTCCTTCTTGAAAAACAAAGCAAAAGGCCTAACCCTGTTTCCCAGTGTTTTTATTCCATGTCTCTCCCTCCCATCTGTTCTGTTCCTCTCTCTCCTTCTGCTTTCCTCTACATGCTTTGTTACCACCTGGTGATTTCCTCCTTCCCCTCTGCTCACAATTCTCTGTGACTTGATGGATGCTCCTCTGGCTCTCTTCTCCTCTGACCATTTCTCTCTTGCTGAAATCCTGTGATGGTCTCCCATCGGTGGGACTAGTCTTGAGGGTAGCACCGGTTTCCTCTCCTCTCTACCTCTATAGCACTGGATCCTTGCAGAGGCAGCCAGGCCATCTTACTCTAGTTGCTTTCAGCTGCTTGTTCAGGCGCCAGGCAATAAAAAGTCTAGGCACATGTAAAGCAGCTGGAAACAAAATGGGTGAGCTGACATTGTGAGATCTGCTTCTCTTTCAGAGTCACTCTGTGAGAATGGCTACTGTAGTTAATTTCACTTTTGTCGTTTCTGGTCAGTTTCACTTTCTGTGTTGTCATGTGCCATAACTACAGTGCGGCAATACTGGACTGTAACCATTGAAGGTGAAGTTTAAATCTAATGCATTTTCTTTTCAATTACCTCAGAACAATTCTATTAATATTATGTTTGTAAAATCACTTTACAAAACCTAAATTTCGGGCCTGAACTATGACACTTTCTGTGGGACATTCCTGCTCCCATGAACATCAGTGGAAATGTTGCTGTTTTTGTTACGACCCTCCATTCACATTATTTTAAAATACATTTTTAGCACCAGTAATATCACTAGTGAAACATGCGTTGTTTGTAATCATATATATTTGAACCATAAATCACTTATATGTTGTGTAAATCTAAGCATTTGACATTAAGAACATTTGATGTAGTCTCTCTCTCTCTCAATTTGCTCAAAGAACGGCAATACTTTAAGACTTTCCAAGGATGGTAAACTAACATCGCCATAAGGTGATTGTTGGTTTAAAAACAGTAAGCGCTTTAAGAAATAACTGGAGACACATTTATTCAGAAAAATCACAGCTTGAAGTTTTGTCTTTTCTATTGTGTATTTCCTGAGTGTGTTTTTTGTTTAGTCTTAAATGATTGTATAATCATTCTTATGCTTGAGTCTGCTTTTCGTGAGTATTCTTCTTGACTTCAAAGAAAGTTTTGAGTGTGCAACAATTACAGGTCTGAACTCCATATATTCAACTGAAGTGTACAAATTCTTATCTGAGACTTGCACGGTATATCTTCATGTGCTATACTGTTTTCTTTACTTGGATGGATCTCCATTGGTATCAGTGGGAGTTCTGCATGTGGAACAAGTGCAAAGTATACAACAGAGAGATCCACGCAAGAGGAAAAGAAGAAAAATTCAGCCCACAAAAAATATAGCAATGACAATCGTAATTATTTGTGCAATCTCCATTTGATGTGAGAATCCAGACCCTAACTTCTTACATCTCTTTTCTTTCTGGCTTTTCTTACTTATGTCTAATCAACGCTAGCCATTCAAACCTTTGCAGTCCTTGTGCTCAGTTAAAATGAAAGGACTGCAACTTTGTGGGGCCTCTGTGCAGGCTTCAAGTGGGGATCCAGGTTAGGACCCAGAAGACACTACAATAATGGGTGCTTTAGCAATTCCTCAGATCATATAGCACATTGATTCGCCTAAGAAGTGCCAAGAATTAGCTTATGGATGTGGACAGCTCTCTTAATTATTCTTCAGAATCTCAATTCTCATTTAATAAATAATAATCCTCTAGCTGTTATAATTCTAAATGTAAGCAGTGTCAGGAATGAGATATATTCTGACATCTGGTGGCGAACTATGGAAATTGCAGTAAGCCTTGCAAAATAAGTCTGGGGCTAATCAATTTGCATAGACACACCCACTGCGCCTAGCCTGAGCCCACAGCAGCCCACATGGCCACTTCGGCTGATGAGGGAGCCCCAGTTTTTATGTTATTGGGGCAGGAATAATAAAGTAATGTTACTGTGATTATGTGAATGAAGGACTATGGACATGTACTTGGCCCGTGTTATGATGGAAAGACTCGCCATCATCTAGGTAGCACTTACTGGGCAAGGGCCATGCGTTTTTAGAACACTGTGAGATTGAGAGAGGTGGTGGACAAGCACCTATACCTTTTGGTGAGGGCTCTGTCTTAGGGCCTCCCAGGCCTATTGCACCCTGCCTCTCTTCACTGTGAAATGTCAGAATTTAATTTTGCTTCCATTAGGAGCCTGGTTTTAGGCTGCTGAGCTGACAATTGCTTTGGGCTTACTGGTGCACCTGCACTAAGGCTCCCCTACTGTATGCTGAAATTACTTAAGAGCTGAAATTACCTAAAAGCTAAAAAAATCACTAAGCACTGTCTTAAGTAGGGGGGACCTGGAAAAAGTGCAGAGTGGCTGGTGCAGCAGAGCAGTCTGTGTGTTGGCTAGCAGGACGGCTAGCGGAGTGACTGGTGCAGCAGAGCTGTCTGTCGACTAGCGGAGGCGTTGGTGCTGTGGGCGGAGTGAGCGGTGTGGCAGAGCTGTCTGTCTGTCACCTAGCAGAGGCGTGGGTGCTGCGGGCAGAGTGACCGGCGCAGCAGAGCTGTCTGTGTGTCGGCTGGCAGAGCAGCTAGCGGATCAACGGGCAGAGTGGTTCGTAGGACAGCCAGTGGAGCGGAGCAGAGCCGATTGCGGTGAGAGCTGCAGCAGAACCTCACGGAGAGGTGGCGCAGTCGGCCTCGGACCACGTAAGGTGCCCCGTGCCCTACCCTCCATCTCCACCCAGGCTGGAGGTAAGACTCTGACAATTGACTTTTGAACTCTGCACGGACCAAGGACAGAGACTCTTGGGCTGTTGGACTTTTGGGACTATTAAGTGACTTTTTGGGGTTGTGGAACTCAAGAGCCAAAGGGAAGGCCACGGCCTATTTGCTGGGAGGGGGGCTTCTGGTTCATGGTCTGGTTTATTAACCTTGTTTGTGGTGTTTCCCCAATATAATGCCACATTGTTTCTCCCTGTTATTAAAAGGCTTTGGTACACTCAGACTCTGTGCTTGCGAGAGGGGAAGTATTGTCTCTTACAGACGCCCAGAGGGGTGGTATATGGTTGTCCCAGGTCACTGGGTGGGGGCTCGAGCCGGTTTTTGTATTGTGCTATTGAAATGGAACCCCTGGATACTGAACCCGGCCCTTGTTGCTGCCAACTCTGATGGGCAGAAGGGTTACATAAAGAAGACCTAAAAAATCTGACCCAGTTATGACTGGTGCAGCATTGTCTATCTGAGTTTGCAGAGAGCCTGAAAGCATAGTTTGGAGGTGTGAATTGTCCCAAGTATTACAATGTTTGCTAACTTAGAAGCCAGTGCTACTTGTTTAAATACCAGGTGTACCGCTTTCACTGCTCATCAAAGCCTGTGGAAAAAGAGGCACTATATTATGAAGTTTTGCACAATCTAGTTGGAGTGACTACACTTTAGACAGATCTTTAACAATGTACAGCAGACTTGAAGGGGGGCACAGTTGGTATCATTTTGCTGAAGAAGAGCCATCTAAAGGTGGGGAAACACTGATGCCGGTAGATATTTGAGTGGTGTATTTTTTAAATCATTAGATTAGCTAGATACAACAGGACCCATTCAAGCGAGTGAAAACGTTGTCACTCATTTGATCTGTAGCAGAATCAGGCTCTCCTTAGTCAATAAAATGCTGTATTAGTCTGTATTAAATCTCAGGACCTAAAATCCATGCACAAGTAAGTGCAACTGTGTGAACAAATTGGATATTTTCACATGCAAATGGCCCTTTAGACATCTGAAATATGATGTGTATCTACAAGTACTCTATGGACACGCACTGTAACAGTAGGAGCAAATACAGGCTAACAACCATATGCAAATGGAGAAGCACTTAAAAATTTGGCTTAATGGTCCCCAGTAAAATTGATCTCACAAAAATGTACCTTGACTTCCCTTTCTCCCCAGGGCGGGCCTTAGGGAAAATGGCACCCTGAGCAAGCTTGCTGCCCACCCCACAGAGGAAGCCCTTGGGGAAGGTATTGCAGGGGAAAAGCTCATCCTCCGGGTAAGCCAGATGGGTGAAGCAAAGTCAGATGCCCACACCCTGTGTGGGCTGCCCAAGCAGTGGGCGACCGCTCAGAGGGCGGAGCAGAACAGGTGGAGCGGGGCTGCAGGTGTCATGCTGCCAGGAGGGCAGAGAGAGGACATGTGTGAGCCCCTGGCTCCTGCCCTGCAGCCCCCTTTATCCCCTCCCCCATCCCCCCCCGTGGGCATGTCTATTAATCATGATCAAGAAACTCAGTGCCCCCCCATTCCCTGACCACAGTGCCCTAGGCAGTTGCCCCTCTGTCAGGCTGCTCCTGTTTCTCCCACTACTACATCTGCCTCTTCCTCCACACTGCCCCCTCTATTGGGATGCCTTCCCACACTTGTTCACCAAACAGCCTCTTTCTCCTCATTCAGATCCTTCCTAAAAATGTGCTCCTGCCCAGTTACCTACAAGAAACGTGAGGAAGAAAGAAAGCTAACGTAAGAGAGCTGCCAAGATAAGTTCTTCAAGGCAGGGACTCTGCTGGCGTTTTATCTGTGGAAAGTGCTTAGCACAGAGTGGGAGGAGGATACTAGAAGCGTTTGATATTATTCAAATCATAGATAATAAACATGGCAGATTGAGCGGCTGCATAATCTTATCACTGTAACCCTTGTACTTCCTCTCTGTCTTCCCACTGTTAGGGCTCAGTGTGTGTCCTGCTGCGGGCCTATGAAGCAATACAAGGCATAAGGAAAGGAGAGCAGGCTCTACCAGGCTGTTGTTCTCTCTCCTGCACAGGGAGTGGGTGGAATCTTAGTTCTAATTCACATACCACCAAACAGCAAGCAGAGCTGAGCTGACAGGGAGGGGTAGTACTCTGCACCAGCAAAAGGTCTGGTGGTGATTACTGGAAGCAAGGACCACATGATGAAATCTTGTTCCTGTCCTGATTTAGAGACAGCTCAGCTGTAGATAAACCCTTACTTAGACTGAATTCTCAGGTTGCAATCTAGCCTATATCTGCCTATGGCAATCACAAGTGTCATGGCTTAATTTAGACTGTGAGCTCTTTCAAGTCAAGTACCGATCTGGGAGACCCCAGCATGCTTTATAATACTCAAAAAATAATACATAATAAGTGTAAACCCTGATGGCTTTGAAATTGAAATATTTTCATTTACTGTCCAGATCACAGTGATTTCATCATGGCACAGTGCATTGTAAGGAATGCTATGTTGGAGTCTCTGTGAGCAAAGCCAGTTGTAACAGGAGGGCAGGCCAGAACAGACATAGTTTCTCTAATGCAGCCAGGTAAACATAGCATAATGGAACAAGATCAGAGATGTGAGCCCAGCAGGAATGGAGACATAATCCAAATTTTTGTATGCATCCTTCCTACGCTGAAAATATTAATTGCAGATCTAATCAGTACATCAGAATTTTCCAAAGGAAATTTAGTGTTGGTATTTTAATTCATTTTCTTTTAATTAAATTCTTTATTCTTAATGAGCTTGGTACAATTTAGCCATCTTTGAAGACCTGCTAAAATAATGTATATATGTGCATAGCCTCAACCCTGACTTATTATTACAGGAGAAAAATAGGGTTGCTTTGTACTAAGTTAGTAACTTGAAATTATTGATCAAAGACTCATTTAATTTCCCATCCTAATGAAATTCTGTAGCCAAAGTCCTAAAGCCCATAAAAACTCACAATTCATTCAACATAAAATATTTGAACTGTTAAGTGAAATCATCACCTCTGACACACTTACAAACACAATACACTATCTGCACCTCTGATGAGAACAACTGAAGACATGGAGTGCATTTAAAGGGCCCACAGCATATTGTATTAAAAGGGAAACAATATTATATTTTTCACCATTACAAGCCCAATTTTGTTTTTATAACAGCTTGTTTTTAATTTACTAGAAAACAGGGTACAATTTCAAACTGATTAAACAGACAACATAAATATATTTTCCTTCCTTTAAGGAATTTATAGTAACAAGGAGACTGATTATTTCAAAAAGACGTACAAGACCCCTCACTATCTCTCTAATGAACAATCGCTTATAGAAGATCAAAGCAAAATTTCCAAACTAGTCCTGTTTATTTCTCCTAGTCTGGCACGTACATTTGGCAATGGACATATTACTGGAAAGAAACATAGTTGATAATGGGCTTCTGTGGATCATTCTCGGGGCCAGAGCTCCGGGAAAAGCTGAAGAAATGAGAAAGAGGAACTACAGAAATGTATTCCTATGCAATCATTTATTTGAAGTTCACAATTTTGTTCAGTTTAATATGGGTGATACTGGCCATGGAAGGGAGTAGCCAGAACAGCTTGGGTCTTGCTGATTCCATGTCTCTGTGCAACTGATTTGGCCAGCAAGGCTCCTATGAGCCCCTCTGGCCATAATTGAAAGCTGCCCTTCCCTGATGAAAAACAGGGGGAGGACAGCAACTGTATCAGCACCACTGTTCCCTCTAAGCTGTGCGCGTGTGCACGCACACAGATCCTAAACCCCGCGCACACAGCAAAACACCGCGCGCACAAAAAGTTGCACAAAGTGCAAAAATTTGCACAGAAGAAATTTTTTGCACACATGGTCTGCCAAAAATTAGAGGGAACATTGATCACCACCTGCCCTCCATCGGGTGGACTCTCCTTCGGCTGCAGAGGGGTAGGTTGGTGGAGAGAGATGTCATCACCAAGGGACTGACCAGCATAGACAATTCCAGGGACACCCTCCCATGCACATCCACACTCCCCCAAAGTCCCCTTACTGAGTGGCATGTGATGTGACTCCTGGCTGATAGAGGGCCAACAGAATGTACATCCACAAGACCATTTTTTGGGGTGGGGCACACCCACCACTAGAGCAAAAAGTGTCCAAGAAGCATAGAAGGTTTTGGGGGTGGGTTGGGCCTATCATGCTACTGTATTATGCATGATGAGGTGTGAGCTGGGGCATAGCAGAGTAGCATGCTAAATTCAAACTCAGGAAGTAGCAAAAGGCAGGTGGAATGTGCATGGACAAGCACCAGGGCAGCTTGAAGGTGAACTTGGTGCTTCGAGCCTCCTTTATCTGATGGAAGACAAGCCCATTCCCTAAAATACAGGGAATGGGGGTTTATTGTTTTCCATACAAAACATTTGTTTTGCAAAATTTCACAAAACATAATCTTACAGTAATACTAGTACTGCATCCCCTTTGACTCTGGGGAACCCTGGATACGATGGATGGAATAGTACAGAGACAAGTGGGGGGTCATGAATGTGTCTATTATGATAAATTAGTGTAATGCATGGTGATAACAGAATTACAGGAAGACAAAAAGGTATCTTAAAAATAGGCACCTGTGAATTTGCTTACGATTTATTATGTATTTCCTTTCAATAGCAGACACCCTGCTCTAACATAAAAACATCTGGCTCTCAGCAAGTTGACAATGTTGCAGGTGGAGGGTGAAAGCCCTTGTTTCAGCAAGGTGAAAATTAATGGTTGCCTTAAAGTCCCTCTGATCCACATCAAATGCCAATCGACTGACTAATGTGTATGCAGCTACAATATTGTCCTAATAATCGTTACTACTCAGTGACTTGTAACAGCTGATGTCTGTTAGTAGTTCCCTCCCATGTTTAAAAAATGGAGAAAAATTAACTGTTGTTCTGTTCCTGTGAGACAGTCAGCATTTTCACTGCAAGCCTGACTCAGCTACTGAGTCCCTCCCCTAATGATCACAGAATAAACAGCAACTGTAAAACCAGGGTAACAACTTAGAAAAATACAGCCCATTTCCTTCTGTGCATTGGAATTTCACACAACTGGCAAAACTGTTAGAGAATGATGCCTTGTTTTCTAATTTCACCTCAAGTTTCTTGTGTTCCAGAAGATGGAAAGGTAATTTTTTTTCCACAGTGAAAATCCCAGATTATTTATGGGCAGAATGTAATCAGTGTTACTGGAATGATTTATGTAAAAATGATGGAAATGCAAATATTTCAGCCAGGATTAAATTTGTAAATTTCTATGAAATAAACTGGTTTTCGGCCCACATTTCTAACACCGATCAACTTTCTGGAATGCCAAGCCCTATTATATGGCATGTGAAATCGTTATGAGGAAGCGTGAGTTATCATTTCAGCCATACCTGATATACCTCACTAATGTGGTAGCTGGCAACATTTGATTTTGTGGCTGTCATAATGCTCTGTCTTCCCTGTCCCCCTGAGGCTATCATTACGCTCTTGAATGATTTGCAGGCAGCCTGACATCTGAGGGAGCCAGGAATTCTTTGCCGGTTCTTGCTTTGAAGTTTTGCTTGTGATCGCTCTGCTTTTATCCCTCCTCCTTTCTTAGGGCAGCTGTCAGAAACCATTTGCAGTACTAGAGATTGATGGCATGATGCAAAGGGCTTCTCCAGCTTTTTCTTTTCATTGCTATGACTCAAGTTCTGGAAGTCTGGAGGCCTGTCCTCTCAGTGATACACGCTCATTAGCATTTCATTCGATCCACCTGCATACCGCTTTCCCAGTGCTTATCCGTGACAGGGATGACAGCAGACGTTGTACAAGCTTTCCTGCACATTTCTACCAGCGCATCTGAATCCTGGCCTGCAGCACCTTTGCTGTTTTAAATTCTCAGCCTGCCATGAACAGAAACTGCTGATGGTGTCCAGTTATGGGGTAGCCTAGTGATGCGTACAGACATCTGCTAAAGATGATTAGCTCTGCATGCCTCTGGGTGCAAAAACCTCCATCCACGCCTCCATCCATCCTCCATGCCCTCAGTGTCATCACATGAGCACGATTGCAGCCTCTGCACTCCCAAACTGATAGTGGTCCCGCTACAAAGGGGATGGGGAGGAACAGGGATGGCCATGGCCTTGTTGTCTTCTCCTTTACACCAGCTAACACAGGGGTGGGCAAACTACCGGCTGTGGACCAGATCCGGCCCGTCAGGGCTCTGGATCTGGCCTGCGGATTTGCCACCCTCGTGGTGCTGCAGGCCCCGCTCCACCCTGGAAAGTGGCCGGTATCATGTCCCTGCCGCCCCTGGAGGAGGGGGAGCCGAGTGCCCCGTGAGCTGTTCTTGCCTGTGGATACCTCCCCTGAAGCTCCCATTGGCTGGGGACGGGGAACCGCAGCCAGTAGGAATGTCAGAGTGGTACCCACAGGTGCATGGGACCCTCTGCGCCCCCTCCACAAGGACCAGCAGGGACATGGTGCTGGTTGCTTCATGGAGCAGAGCGGGGCCCAGGCCAGGGCAGGCAGAGAGGGAGCCTGCCCTAGCCCCACTGCCACTCCAGAGCCGCTCTAGGTAAGTGATGCTGGGCCAGAGCCTACACCCCGAGCCCCTCCTGCACCCTGCACCCCAACCCCCCTGCCCTGCCACACTTTGCACCCCTCCCTGCACCACTGCTCTGAGCTCCCTCCTGCACTGTGCACCCCAGTCCCCTTCCCTGAGCCCCCTCGTACACCCCACATCCCTCCTGTGCCCCAACCCTTTGTCCTGAGCCTCTTCCTGCACACCACACCCCCTCCTGTACCCTGCACTCCCTCCCGCACCCCAACCGTCTGCCCCAGCCCTACAGTCATGGCCCTGCAAGCAATTTCCCCACCCTGATGTGGCCCTCAGGTCAAACGTTTCCCCACCCCTGAGCTAACAGTACTGACCAGGTGCACAGGGGGACATACTCTGCACCCCTTTCAGTGCTTCAATTGACCCAGCATGCCATCCCCTGCTAATCAATGCCTCCTGGCACAGCTGAGCCCTCCACTGAGCTCATGAAACTCCTTCCACTGCTGAAAAGTAGGGGTACAAATCTGAGCCAGAGAGCTGAAGTCCTCAGGACTCCTGAGATCTATTCTCACATTTGCCTCTGGCTCAGGGTGACCCTGAGCAAGTGATTTAGGTCAACAGCTAAAGTCAGGAACCTTAATAACTGGCTTGGTTTTCAAAGGTGACTAGCACCCACAGCTCTCATTGACTCTGAGCATCTGGGTGATTATTTAAGTGCCTGAAAGTGGATTTGGGTGACTGGCTTGAGGCCTTAAACACTACATGTTTCAATATTTCTCCATCCATAAAATGAGCACCTACAATACTTAGCCTGAAGGGCTATTGTGAGGGTTTAATTAGACAATTAAAGCAAAATTGTTGACTGTGAGATAGGCATGTGTAAATATCACTGAAGTCAATGGAAAATTTTGTAAAAGCAGAATTTTGTCAATGTCTGTAAAATGCTTTCAGATCTTTCTGTAAAATGCTTTCAGATCTTTGAATGTCAGATACTAAAGGGCTATAAAATATTAGCCACACTTCCTGGTTAATCACTGAAAAAAATATCTTTTTGCCTCCTTTGCAGTATCCCACTTAAAAGATATTGTTTTACACCACCCAGTGCATGGGGTTGCATCCCGATCATCTTGCTAATAGCCATTGATGGATCTATCCTCCAGGAACTTATCTAATTCTTTTTTCACATAGTTAAACTTTTGGCCTTCACAGCATCCCCAGGCAATGAGTTCCACAAGTTGACTGTGTGCTGAGTAAAGTGCTTCCTTATGTTTGTTTTAAACCTGCTGCCTATGAATTTTATTGCATGACCCCCGCTTATTTTGTTCTGTGAGGAGTAAATAAGACTTCCCTATTCACTTTCTCCACACCGTTCATCATATTAGAGCAGATGCCTGTCATATCCCCCCTTAATCATCTCTTTTCTAAGCTGAACAGCCCTAGCCTTTTTAATGTCTTCTCACATGAAGCTGTTCCATAACCTAATATTTTGTGTTGCCCTTCTCTGTACCTTCCACATAGAGCAAACCAATCTAAAGCATCAAATCTGGTACAAGAAGATGGACATACCTAAGACACTCCTGAAGAACTTCCATGGCAAGTGATAATGGACACCGCCCAGAAAGAGACACAGAGGGTGACCTAGAAAACAACTATACAGAAAAATATATAGAGAAAAACCAGATCAACCACTATGACACCCAGAAGCCTGAACACAACAGCATGAGACCAAAATAAATAGCAGAAACTGGTGGATGCTCTAAGCCATTGCGTGTGGGAGGATTAAAACCATATGTTGCAGCCACTGCTTCTAAACCACAATGTCCCAATCTGGTTGTCTCGCTTTGCAGCATTTTCAGACATAATTACCAGGCTCAGATGAGGGCCTGACATTTTTAGCTAAGGAAATGCTCTTGATCAAAAACCAGATTTTTAGTAGTGATACTACAGTTAAATAAGCCATTATCAGCTTCCTACAGATCTTCTAAGAGCAATTCTCAATCATTATGGAACCCAAATTACGGAAGCAATCTTCATAAGGGCCACTTCCCCAGCTATACTGCCTGCTGTGCTATGATTCATGCCTTTTGTGTTCGGCTTGGAATTGGGGGATGTTTATGGAAGACTGTTATAAATACTATTTGTAATTCCTCTTTTCACAAGATTCTTTATTCAGGAAAAATGAGAAGTGCAACACATATGGACGTTGTATCATTTCCATTCCCATTGCCATCTGGCACTATTCTCATTACCACCTTCATGCAAATATTAAAAGGATACAAGATCAATATCACGCAACATCCTAGAGAACCCACTTTCCGGTTATGGCTGTTAACATTTGTATGGCACAAGATCCAACTTACAGCCAAATTGATGCACGTATGTGTATGCAGGCCTGCGGTTGAACAATAAATGTCTGAGAAGGAGGAGAAATGCGTATGAATAATTCACATTCTTCACACTGTGCATTATTAGTAATCTTACAAAATAATTGCCAGAAGCAACATGAGAAGCACCTCGTATGTTATTTTTAGACTTTATTTTCTTCAGGAAATCATTTGTATTTGGAACGTGCATAGCATGCTGCAGGCACTGCTTCATTCTAGATCACAGTACGTTAAAAATGAGTCACATCTCACTGTAAGCTCTCTGGAGCAGGGATCATCTTGTCACTAGCTAAGTGTTGAACAGTGCCTAACACAATAGGCTGTGCTGAAGAGTTTCTACTGCCACTCATCATCATCACCACGGATCGATCATTCTTTAGTCCTTTCTCAGGCAAACTCCCTTAAAGTCAATGGGAGGACTGTCTGAGAAAAACTGAGTAAGGACCTCTCAGGATCTAGCTCATGGTTGATTGGTTGGTTTTTCCCCAGGGAAACAGTTAACAAAAAGATGGGATATGGTAATAACTATGTGACGGGATGTATTAATTGTGAATTGTTACTTGTTCTCTGTGTTATAAAAATACAAGATAGACGTGGACTCTGCTAGTTTTAGAATCCAGCCATAGTATTTGGGTGTCACTTCTGTGCAATTCATTGTGGCTGTGATTCAGGATATGCAGCCATTGTTCCATGTAAGCTACACACGCCCAAAATAACATGCTGTCAAAAGGCTGCATGTGAGTGTGATCACGTGCGCACATACTGCACAGCCGCTACAGCCCCAGGAAAGGAGAGAAGACACCCACAGCCATATGAGAGTTCTCATAAGGAAAGAAGAAGACACACGGTCATCCCATGTATGGGCACAAATGAGCTGTCATCCTGACATTTGATCCTGTATGGACTGTGTCCCTGAAGGCCCATGATGCCTCTGACCTTCCTCCATTACTCTGCGGGCCACTGTATTGAGTTCCTATAAGGAACACTGTTAATAAGCATTTCCTGTCTCTATGGCAGTGAGACTAATGGTGCTTCTAGACTGGCTGTTTTTTCATAATACTTTCCTATCTCAGAGAAGGGTTGTGAAGCTAATTTATTAATATTGGTGCAGTGCCAAGTCATATAAGGACAGATGCACTCTACAGAGGGGCCATCTTGGGTTCACTGAGAGGAGTGACAATGGCCCTTGTGGGGACACACATCTAAGAAAAATGGGGAAGGCAGTGACTGGCGAGAATGGGGGAACTGACAGTGGTCCAATGTAGCGATGAAATGAATGAAAGGAAGTGGGAACATTACAAGAGCCTTTGGAATGAAATATGTGGAGGCACAAGAGTACCCCTGCAAACACCACTAATGGACTAAGCAAAAATAGATGGCAACTGAAATGGGAAAGATAGGAAAAAGATAAATTGGCATAGCTCATATTTGGGAGGCAGCAAAGTATAGTGGCTAGGGCACTGCACTGCGAGTCAGGGGATCTGGGGCCTAGTTTTGACACTGTCACCAACTAGCTGTGTTTACCATAAGCAGCTCACATCACCTTCCTATCTCTGTTTCTCCTCTCACTGTTTGTATGTCTTCTACACTGACACTATGAGCTTTTGTGGGGCAGGGACTGTCCCAGGCTATATGTTTGTACAGCACTCACCTAGCACAAAGAGGCCATAATTTCTGCTGGGGTGCATAGGCACTACCCCAGTACCACTCATAATAGTAATTTCACATATCTCCGTCTCCCAGAGGAAATGGTCAGTGGCCACTATACACCTACCTGTTTAGCCAATGAGTGAGGATAACAGCTCTCTTTATATTGGATAGGTTGTTTAAAGCAGCCATTTGAACCTTTATTCTAATGAGAGATGGAGTGTAAGAAAGAAGCAGAGGAAGTCTGGCTAAGGAGCTGAACACACAGCTGATCCTGTTATAAAGAGCATTCGCTTCCAAACAGATTAGACGAGGCTATCCTGGGTCTGTCTCAACTCCTTTCTCTACCCGTCCTCAAATCCGAATCTTTCTGATCCTGGAATCTGTGGCAGTATTGTATTACCATAGGCACTAACTCTGTGGTTGCTCTAGGACTAGAGCATCCATGGAAAAAAATAGTGGGTGCTCAGCACCCACCAGCAGGTCCCATGGATCAGCTCCTCCCCTTTCCTCCTAGCGACTCCCACCCACTGCAATCAGCTATTCAGCGGCATGCAGGGGGCACTGGGTAGGGGAGGAGAAGGAGCGTCTCTATGTATTACGTATCACTAATAGACCAAAGTCACTGCCTGGATGCCGATTCTCCCAGCAGAACCATGGCTGCAAGCCCCTGGCAACAAAAAGTTTACTTGGAAAGATGGTACAGTAGCAAAAGACAACCCAACCCTACCAGAGGCCCAGAGCCAATGGGTGTGCCAGGATAATAGGAGAGAGGGCAGAGTGCATTTTGGAGAAGCATCAGTTCAGCCCCTCTCCTTGGGAGCCTCAGCTAGTGGAATAATTATAGAGCCCAGGCTGGAGTTTAAAGTAGTCTATGTCTGGCAGAGATCAGTAGTTGCACCATCATCTGCCCTTCCATCAAAGGTAAATTATGTTTAAACAAAGAGGGCGAAAATTACAACCCGATAGCCTATAGAGACAAATCAGGCTTAGTAATATTTTATAGCACAAAATTTGTGTTCATTTGGAAAAAAATAGCTGCCACTCAGTAGTGGTGATGGTTTCCCAAGTTGCATGAAAAATTAGAGGGATTGTTGCATGGTCTGGTTTTGTGGTCTGACATTTAAAAAAAAACCCCAAAGATGTTTAAAATGATATCATTTTGTGAAGGGTAATTTTTATCAGTTGATTGCAAATGGGCCAAACTGCAAAAAAATCAAACTTTGTTCTATTTGCAAAATGTTAGAGAAAGTCAAGTCTGGATTCTCATCTCCACAGTTCCCATTTCTACAAACTCGGATAAATAGGGTGCTGTGCGTCCATGTGGGTATCTGTTTCTATTTGTCACACTGATGTTGAAGGTTGTATACCAGTCCTGAACTGTAGAAGACATACCAAAGCTGGGCAGTTTTATAATAACAACGTGTAGCAAAGGTGTCAAGGTATTTCTGATGGCCTTGCGGCAGTATTTCTCTTTCTTTCTCTTTCTTTCTTTCTTTCTTTACTGTAAATGAAAAATTACCAGTGACAGCCAATACTCGGCAAGTTCTGTAAAGAGATTCTCCAGAGTTCAGACTTAACTGCATAATTTTACATTTTGATTGACACATTGTCAAGGAATGTGGGTGCAGTATGGAAGTACGGCGTATGTGGCAGCAGAATAATTGCAGTGATTGTATTAAAGTCAGAGGTCTTGAACTACACACAAGATAAATACCACTATAGATAATTCAACACAGGGTAAACTGAACATATGCGTTGGTTGACTTTTGTTATAAAACACTGAGACCCAAATTGTGCTCTCATTGACGCTGATGTGCTTTGGAGTAACAATAGTAAAGTCAACATAGTTACTGTGGAATTATACTAGCGCAATGGACATATTTAGCCCTGAAGTTGTACATTAGGGTTAGCTTCATATACCCTGGAGCAAATAGAAAATTCATATACATAACCATAGAATCTCTCCAACATCTCTCAGAGTAATGCTGCTTGGCTATTTATAGTCATAGTCCTTCTCTTCTCCAAAGTGCTTTCAAAACACTAAGGGCCACATCTTCCTGCATAGGGCCAGGAAGCTGCAAGCTTCCGCCTTTGGAGTTCCCTATTGTCTATCGCAGGAGTAGGCAAGCTATGGCACGAGTGCTAAAGGTGGCACATGAGCTGATTTTCAGTGGCACTCACACTGCCCAGGGCCTGGCCACCGGTCTAGAGGGCTCTGCATTTTAGTTTAATTTTAAATGAAGCTTCTTAAACATTTTAAAAACCTTATTTACTTTACATACAACAATACTTTAGTTATATATTGTAGATTTATAGGAAGAGACCTTCTAAAAACATTCAAATGTATTACCAGCACATGAAACCTTAAATTAGAGTGACTAAATGAAAGATCGGCACACCACTTCTGAAAGGCTGCCGACCCCTGGTTTACTGAATCTGTCTAAATGCATTTATACCACGCTCACCACTATGGTGTCTGAGAGCCTCCACTACAGTGAGTGTAAGATTTGCCCTTATGAGGAATGTGTAGCCCCTCAAGCTCACCAGCCTTGGTGGATCATATGTGCAGAGACCCTGCCTCCACACTGCCTCCCAGCAATACCCTACCCAACTGCAGATGACATGATCCCTGTGTGTTGTCCTGCTTGTTGCTGCCCTTCAGCCCACCCCTGGGACCCAAATCTAAGTCCATGCTGACACTGCCAGCAGGGATCACTTACATCTGCAGCCCCTGTAGGCCGGGGGAAGATACCATGGAGT
This sequence comes from Dermatemys mawii, assembly GCA_007922305.1. NCBI lineage: Eukaryota > Metazoa > Chordata > Testudines > Dermatemydidae > Dermatemys > Dermatemys mawii. The sequence continues at coordinate 10,308,291 of ML677348.1, forward strand.
GGACAGCAGACACCCAAAACAAAAATCTTTTTCTGCCCAGAGCAGTTGCGGTGGGGGAGGGATCCTGAAAGTTGTCTCTTGTCCCAGCAGGTCTCTTTAACAGCGGCACGATAGCCGCTCACATTTTCTAATTTTGCAGTTGCTTGGCCCGTTTAACGAGCTGCCTGAGTAGCCCAGCCACTCAAACACCCCCACCCCAGTGCAGCCTCTCCTCCCCACAACCTTCCGCACACAACCGACGCTGCTGAACAAGCTGCTGACTCTGATTTTGGCTGACGAACAGGGATTTGGGGGCTTGTGTAGCTGTTTGGTAGACTCTGCTCAGGGACTTCACCACCGCAGTGCTGTTTGAGAATTTTAAATCTCTACAATAGGTGAACGTGAAAAGGTCCAGATAAGCCTGTCAAAGTTATTGTAATTACCGTGTTGGCAGAGGACCAAGTAGACCTTTTTTTAAATAACTGATCAGAAGATTGTTATATTGAGAAACCCCTATGTATTCAGTATTACTGTTCCAAATTGCCTTATAAATAACATCATCAGTCACTCTGAGTTCACTCTAGTAGAGTTATGCAGCATCTTGTTTTCAGGCTTCTTCTCCTGCTGCTTAAGCATTTTTGTTGTTCTCTCATATTGGCACTACAGCTCCTAATAAATTACTTCTTCTGGCTAGCTGCAGTAACTAGAGAATTGGTCTCATATCATTTTTTGAGGCAGCAGGTGGGTATTATTTGCCCAACCTGGTTTAACCTGTTTTTATGTATATATATATATAAAGGTGACTTGCTTAAAGTCTACTACTTTAACTGTTTTCTACCTATTACATTTTCATATTAAAATAAAGTCAGTGCCCAAGGTCAACAGGATCTGAATAATAAATCTGCAAATCTGCCTCTTTTCTCATGTAGTAAAGCAATTAATAGCTGAACACGCAATACTAATACATTATTATTTTTTTTACATTTTGGATTGAAGTGCATAAGAGTTTTTTAAGATCTAGATCTTGGGAGTCTATAAAGTCTGACCATATCCTAGGAGAAGTCTTCAGGTTTTTTTCTGAATTTGTAGGTGTTCTTCCAATGGCATGCAAGTTTGAATCTCTTGTGTCCAACCTTCCTTTGATGATGCTGTTTCTTTGATCAAGTGGGATGCAGTGTTTTTCCTGGCGGTCCCCAGTGCAACGCCCTTGACTTAGTATTGAAAATGAGCCAATCTAGTTTCTGAGAAATTATTCAATAAACAAACTTTTGTACAAAATAAAGTGGTGACTTCCATTATATTTTTTAAACCTCTTCATAACCCATCCCTAGAATGCTTGCATTTTCCTGCACTCCCATACAATGTGCCAGGAACAACTTATCTTTAGTTTACATCTACTATAGAACTTGGAACTGTTTAGATTAAGTCTGGGCATACTTTTTGGTCTGAGATAAATTGTGTCCCAGAAGCTGCAAAGGATTACCTGGTGTTTTGTACTTACAGGACCCAAACTCATCCTGTGCTGTGTGTGTGTATACTGCAGGGAAGAGAACACAGGAAGTTTTTCCTCTGGTCTCATAATACCATAATGCCTCAGAGCATGGCTGCATTCCTTTCTAGCCTTCAGGAATGCTCAGGAAGGGCAGGCTATTAAGCCTGCCTGCACGTAAAGTAATAGCATTAAAGAGATGGTTAGAACACCTGGTTATGCTGTATTCACTGGCATGCGACCAGCTCTAGTCAAAGCATATGCCTTATCTAAAAACACAAAACGCCCTCCTCCCTCAACAAACGAACCCAGGCAGTGTGAGAGCCACTGAAAATCAGCTCCTGTGCTGCCTTTGGCACTTGTGTGCCATAGGTTGCCTACTTCTGGTCTACAATCAGTGGTGACTTCATTAAAGATAAGGAAAGCATTTGAGGGCTACCTATTTGGTCAGGTCCTGGATGACAAAGGGAAATGGGATGGTAAAGACTTGAACAGGGAACAGCAGCTGTTACTGGTGCACTAGACAATTCCCTGTTCTGTTCATCTGAGCAGCCCACTGCTAATCCAGAAAGCCAATGATCTTTTAGCAATGGAAACATGGCTGATCTGCTGGAAAACCAGCACGCCTGGCAAGAAAGTGAAAGCTGACCACCGCACATCTATGGCCTGGAAAAGAGATTGGGCCTCTTCACCTATGGGTCGGTGTAAAGGAGAACCGTCACCGTCATAGCAAGAAGTGGGATATTGTGTCATATGGTTGGAAATGAGATGTTAACTTTTAAGAATCTTCCTATGTAGGCTAGGGAATTAGAAAGAATTAGAGGGGCTGATTTTACTCTCACGCATGTCTCTTCAGATATAACTCCACTCATTTACCCTGGAGTTTTTCTTAATTTACGCTATTTTATGTTAGAGGAAAATTGGGCCCATTATTTTATTCTTCTGCAAACTGAAATACTTTTGTTACTGGAAAACCTGCAACATAATTCAATGTCTAACTGGAGTCCACAACCTACCTTTGGAATACAAAAGCTATAGTCCTTCCGCTGCAGCAGAGTTTAGTGAGTGCCTTAAAAACAGAGGGTCAGATAGCTGAGTGAGAGCAGCACTTACTTATTCCAGCTGAAGATCTGTCCCAGAATATGTATTGTAGTGCTGCCATCAATGGTGGAAAAATTATCTTTCTTGCCGTCATGTTTTCTAGGCAACACAGACATTTCTGGGCAATACAGTCTACCAAACTGCTAGTCTTCTAAGCAACACAGACATTTGTGAATGTGGATCCAAGGGTTACAGTCAGGTCCATTTTAATCGGAGGTTTAATTAGTGTTCATAACAATGTAAATTGTTAAATCTTCTTTTGTGATAGCCCAATACACGTGCCTTAAATCTGTAATACCCTAGTAGGAGCTTGACCATCATTTTTACCCTACTAACTTTATACTCTTCCATTTGCCAAATATTTGCACATCAGCTATATTTAAACTAACTAGACTGTAATTATGCAAAGTTCTTAATTATTTTTGTTGTAAATAGGTTGAAGCGTGATCCTGCTCACATTGCTGTCAAAGGGAGGTTTTGCTCATTAAATACAATGGGAGCTTTTCGTGAATTTAGGAGTGTTTGTGTGTTGCCCTCTGTTGGCAGGCTACACCTTAGAAATCATGGAAAGCTCTTTCTGTAGTTGATAGTTAATAGTCTCTATTATATAGGTAATTTTGATTCTCCCAGTAATTCAAAAACAAAACAACCCCCCCCCCCCGGGAACGGGGAGGAAGCGTGTGGGGTTAACATGTTTAAGTAATTGACAATTAGAACATTTTGTGAAAATGTGATAAGTGAGCAGGTACCAGGTGTTAATAAAAGTGAGCAGATTAAAAAAATGTAACGCAGTGTCTTTGTGGCATTCTTGCAAAGTGTTTTCTGTTTCATTGTGTCCTTCAATCTGCCCAACAAAATCACAGTCCACCACAGCATTTGAAATAGGCAAAATTTGACATTAGTTCAGGCAAGAGGAGTTTTCAAGGGCAGGAATAGGAAATCACCATCATGTGAAAAATTGGCACGATGGCCCCGGGCCCTTTAAATTGCTGCCAGAGCCCCACTATGGCAGTGACTCCAACTGCAGTAGTGGCAGCTGGGAGCCCCTGGCCCTTTAAATCACCGCCAGAGCCACCAGCCAAGGCTGCTACACCGGGGCTCGAGCAGCGGGGCTCAGGTGGCGATTTAAAGGGCCTGGGGCTCCTCTGTGGTAGCATCGGCCAGAGTCCCAGGCCCTTTAAATGGCCCCCGAGCTCCCTCTGCAGCTGGTAGCTCTGGCAGTGATTTAAAGAGCAGGGGTCTCCCAGCCACCATTCCCACAGCCAGAGCCCAGGGCCCTTTAAATTTCAATTCAAAGGGCCTAGGCCTCTAAAGGCCTCACCTCTTCCAGTTGAGGCAACACCCCTTCTGTTGAGGCCTCACCCCCTGTTCAGGACTCTGGCATACTGGTAAGTCCTGTAAATTACTTTCACCCCTGGCCAAACCTAAGTGGTGTTGTGACCCTGTGCTCTCAGTCACGATGCCAATGAAATTTGGCCCATCTGCCCCACCGTCTCCATCTACAGAAGGATGGCTGGGCCAAATGTAGGTATTGCAGCAGTAGCACGCCCAGAGCATGGAACCAGGGCCAGCCCTGTGGGACGGGAGCTGCGACTGCAGGATGCATGTGGGGCGTGCATGTCAATGTAGCAAAAACTGCATTATTTGGGGACCTATCTCTGGCTTACTGTCTTTTCCTGCTGTGAAATTTACTAAAAATTTCCAAGCCAAAACAGTAGCCTGAATTGTGGCACATGCTACACAGTAGGTGAGATCAGAGTGATAGGAAATCTCTGCAATACGTAGTCAAGGAGGGGTGCATTAAGGGCAGAGATTTAACCTTAACTTTGCATCCCTTGTTCATGCAGGTTTTCATGAGGCTAATATAATAAACACACAGTATCATCCAAATCCTGGGATTTGGCACTATGAGTAGTTCAAATAACAGCCAAAGATAAACTTCAGCCTAAGCTTTCTGATGACACCTGGCTGTTCCTAATGGTTTCTGTGCAGAACCTCACTGGCCAAGGCCTTATTTCCCAATGTACCAACCCCCTTTTATATCACGAATCTCCCTGCTAGCCTGTCTCCACAGTAATTCCACTGCATCTATCTGGTGGTAGGTGGGATTTGCAAACTTGTTACTTTACCTCTATTAAGGTAAAGTTCCCATTGCCTTCACTGGGAACAGAGTTAGGCTAATGCTGATGAGGTCTAAAATCTTGCCCAGGGAGTTCAAACCCCTGGCAACAGGTTGCCTGAACAGAAGGGTCCTGGATCCCAGTGCATGCTCCTAAAGTGTGCCATCTTGCTACAAAAGGGCCTTAAACATGGGCAGACTGGACCTTCAATTCATGTAACTATTATTTTTCCAGGTCAGGAATTGCCCTTTTACTGAAATCCAAAGCTTTGGAGCAAAGGCAGTTAGTTTAAAATGCAACCATTTTGGGTGTGGCTGAAATCTGCTAGGTGCAGGACCTGAGAGGCTGGGGATAAGGGTGGCTGCGCATATCGCTGATCACAGGGGCTACTAGAGGCTGGTTGAGCTCCTGGCCTAAGTTAGAGTCTCAGGGCTGCTCTAATTTACACTGGCTGATAAAAACCCCTAGTGGACTGTTGTAGCAGCCAGGGATTGCTAAAGAAATAGCAAGTTATGGCAACTCCTTCTACTCAAGCTTTGCCCTGACCACCCCCATGCAATGGCAGGTGACAGCAAGAGGTTATGCAGCCAGCTTTGCACTTCTTTGGGATTCCTTCACATAAGGAGAATCCTCATCTAGGTATTAAGGCAAATTTATGGCCTCCTTGGCTCAGCCGGCATGGTGCAGAGATTGCCATTTCAAGACTAAGGCCCTGGCTCTGGGAGTACAAAGGAAATGAATTGTGAAAGTGTTGTAAATACAGTTTAAATTGAAATTTGCGTTTCAGATTTCAGCAGTTAGTAAATTTGTTTTTATTCACTATTCACCCTTTTCTGAGTTTGACCACAGTTTTATGTAAAAAGTGGAAAGTACACAATAATTAAACATAGAGTTCACAGGTGTTAGCTTACATAATTCCATTTGCTTACAGAATGTTGCATTTCTGGCCCTCTTCTGTCTTACATTGATGTTGTATGTAGAGCTGGGTAGGAAATGATTTTCCCATCAAAAAGACATTTTTGATATTTTTGAAACATTTTATTTTTCTGACCCAGGAGGAAAAAGTCAAAATCTCAAAAAAAATGTATGAAACAGCAATTATTCAGCTTGGGTCGTTTGAAATGTTTCATTCTGATAATTTTAAAATGTTTTCTTTTGATTTTAACCTTTAAAAAATTTTAAAAAGTCATTTTTGAACTGAGGAATTTTATATAAAACTATAAAAACCAAGACATTTCAACAAGTTTTTTCCATTTTTTTTTAAAAGAAATTAATCAAAACTGACCCTTTCCTCTGAACAGTTTTAGCTTACTTGGCATTTTCTCAACAAGAAAAGTTTCAAAAAATTCCCCAACCAGTTCTTTAGTTGTACATTGGGTTTTGACAGTCCCACATTTTACAGGTTTAAGATTAGCAGCCGTGTTAGTCTGTATCCGTAAATAAGATGAAGAAGACTTGTGGCACCTTAGAGACTAACCAGTTTATTTCAGCATAAGCTTTCATGGACTATAGCCCACTTCATCGGATGCATAGAATGGAACAGAAGCAAGATGTATTTATACACACAGAAAGTGTGGGTGTTATTATTAATAGTACTCTTGCAGGTGTGGTCACTCTTTTGAGGGAATTCTGGAACAATGTTGTACATTTTTTACACTGAGCTCTACACTGTGGTCTAACTGAATAATGGAAGTATGTTGAAAGTAAATTAGCACCCTATAAATACTGAACTACTACTACACATGCATTTTAATTTTGTGTCATTGTATGGGCCCGTCATGGAGCCTGCTTTTCACCAGTGACATTATGTTGTGCCATGAAGATAAGTATGAACTGGAAAGGGACCTAGAACTATGGAGGGCTGCATTTGAAGAAAATGTCCTAGGAATCACCTGAGAAAAGATGGAATACGTATGATGCTTCAGTGAGAGGCACAAGGAGATGTCAGTAAAACTTGATGGCATAGAGTTAAAGTATGTGCAACAATTTAAATAGTTTGGTTCAGTAATTGAGCCATGATGGGAATGTTGATGCAGATGTTAGGAGCCACATGAAGAATACTTGGTGTAAATGGAGGGTGTTGATAGGAATTCTCTGTGGTAAGAATATGCCAAGTAAACTACAGAGGAAAGTGAACAAGATCATGATCAGGCCAGCCATGATGTCTGGGTTGGAATGCTGGCCTGTGAGGATGAGAAAAGAACACACTGCAAAATGAGAATGCTCAGGTAAATAGTGGGTAAAACAAGAGCTGATAGGCTACACAGTGAAATGGTACAAGATATGACACAGGTAGCACCCATCATTGAAAAGCTGAGGGAGTTTCTGCTGAGATGGCTGGGTCCTGGAAGACTACACAATGTGGGATATGGTGGCCAGAGACTATAAAAGCTAGTATTCACGGGACATAGACCATGAGGAAGACCTAGAGAAAGGTGGTTTGAGATGCTGAAGGAGAACATGAAGAAGATTGGTGTCAGCTTGGAAGATGCACTTGACAAGAATGCTTGGAGACAAAGAACCAAAGCCAACCCTGACTGACAGGACAAGGCAAAGGCAAAGAAGTACACACCCTTCTCACTTCCTGTGCTCCTCCATGCATTCCTTCTCCCAAACTTCCACTCTTGGCTTTTTTCCTATGTATTCTTCACACCTCTTCCTCCTACACTCAGAAAAATCTCCTACTTCCCATATGACAGGTATTCTTCTCCTCCATCACATCCCTTCGTAAAACCTATTCTTTCAGTAAGTAGTCACTGCCGGGCACCCTGTGTAGTCACTATAGTGACAGGAGGCAGTATAAAGTCTTAAGATTGAGAGATTTACACCTGTGTAAAGAGAGTGTAAAACACTATCAATTGACTCGCTTACCCCCGTGGCAACACTTCTACACCTACTTTATAAAGATGTACGTGACTGCACCAAATGTAAAACAGTAGAGTGTTAGGCCCAGTGCAAGAAGGAGTTAAAAGTCTGTACGGGAAACCAAGGCTAACGTCGAACCTGCCTCGCAACACCTGCCACAAATTGGGAGGGAGGGTTTGCCAATAGCCTGGAATGAAAAAGGGAGAAACCTGGCTTCAGAGCTGGGTTGAGGTTACAGGGGGATTTCAGATCTGAAGAGCCCTGATGTAGGACTCATAGGAGTAGCCAAATCCCAGCACTTTGTTGTCTTATGCATTTTGTTTTTAGTAAAGTTGGACGCCAGGACGAAGTTGAATTTTGACTGCACACCGCAAGTGTGGAGCATGGTATTTTACAACAATATGAAAGCCACCTGTTCACAGCCTCCATACCTTTTAACCTGTTAGCTTTAGGGGCAACTCAACAACAAAAAGTGGAGGACCAAGGAATGAGATTCATTTTAAGGTATACTTTAACAAGCTAGAGAAAATGAGGGTCGGGGAAGCAGCTTGATATGTCGCCCTTTGTACTGCAGGTATCTGAGTTAGCTTTCAAATTCTTTTAGACCGGGAGCCTGTCTTTCTTATATGTTTTGCAAAGCACTATGTATGTTTGAGTGTCAAAATGCTCTGATTCTGGTCCACCATTGCTGGAAAGAAGCAGCTATTTTAAAATCTCCAATATATTCATGCTCATCAAGACCTTGCTAAGCACCCCTTTATCTCTATGCAATGCTTAACACCACTGGAATGAAATATATAGAATTTGTTTTATACTTAATATGCTTGTTTTGTTTTGTGGGGGGTGAGATGTGGCTCTTGGATGATTGAAACTGCAAAGGTAGTGGCCTTGTGTTATTTTCATCAGGCAGCAGTAATCCAGTTCTTTGGTTTAATAAACTCCCAGTTCTCTCACTGGGATAAACTACATAACCTTAATTATCATTGTCAGGAAACAAGACGGTGGTATTATTGTCACTTTCACATTTAACAAATTAGAGTTATTTTTTACCTCTTCAAGTCATGACCATGCATGATGATAAATTATCTTGTGAATGTGAGCACCACTGCCCTCTACTGGCTGTCAAAACAGGCTTTTAGATTGACAGGTCAACTCTTTCATGCCTCAATGATCCACTGACAATTGCTAGGCAATTACGTGGCCAAAATGTTTGCTCTTGCACATTTCAGGAGATTGCTTTGGGCTTTGGAAAGTCAATTTAAAAATGCAACTGACTGGATTTGGAGTTTTTAAGAGAAGAACTCCAAAACAGATAGGCTGTATTACTGTTCTAGGATCAGCTTGGGCTGAGTGAACCTATGACCCTTGAAGAGGAGATATTCTACCTAGAGAAGCCCACATTACACTAAGGGCCAATTCCAGTTTCTGTTAAAGTAAATGGATAGAGTCCCACTGGCACAAATGGAAGGTGAATCAGGCTCTTAAATGAAAAGCACTCTACCCTACGGCCCTGCATTTCTCAGATATGGCTACAGTTGCAGTGATTGACTGATCATCAGATTGGAGGGAGGTCAATAGTGTGGTGCCCAAGAACTGGTTTGGGGACCAATGCTATTTAATTTAAATTGTAAACGTTTCAGGGTAGGGATCATTTCTTTCTTGTAAGTTTGTAAATTACCTAGTGTCCAAACTAATAGTATTCTTATCCCACGTGAATCTCAGATGCAAAATTAGTATCTGAGTCTATATATTGAACACTTGGATCTATTCACAGATTGTAAAGCCTTAAGAGACTGTTGTTATCTAGCATGACCTCCTGTTTAACATAAGCCACCAGAATTCCCTGGAATTAATACCTGCTTCAGTAGCTATCACTGAGTGTGTGGAACAGTGAGGAGGTGGGTGAGGAAGAGTGAGTCTTCTAGGCAGTAGAAATAAGTGAGGTTACAGGAGAGGGCAAAACCGTTCCTATCAGTTGCAAAGACTGAGTGAGGACTCAACTAATGAGTAGGCACTTGAATGACCTTAACCGTCTTTTAACTAACCTTGTGGAATTATGAAGTTACCAGTCAAACTGTTTAAAAATGATTAGTGATTTTGGATTCCCACCTTGACACACTGATTTTCATAGGATGTATAGCTGATCTGGCCAAATCCTATATGGACCTCCACTAACTTGCCCCATTTGTGGATCGTCGGTATACTAAATTTGTCTGTACTTTTGATAAGGTAAGTAACGTAGAGCATATAATCAACTTTGCAGTCATTCTGCCTAATGCATGATACAATTATGAGAATAGTCTCTTGAGGAGTGTAGTACTTTGCTCCAGTTCTGGTTGTTAGGTCTGGTATAAGGGTGAGTGGGTGGGTGGTATTGGTGGACTGTGATATACAGGAGGTCAGACTAGACGATTTGGTGGTTCCTTCTGACTCTGTGGTAAGGTAAATTGTGAGATCAGAGTCAAGACTGTGGAGTGTGATTTTCAGTTCTTCGAGGTATGCACTAAGTATGACAGCATTGTCACACAAAAGCAAGTGTGTATTAGTGAGTGGGTGTAGTGGAGTGTTATGTTGGGGGGGACTAATGGTTAGAGATTGGGTTTGTGTTTGGTGCAACTGTTGCCTTAACTGATGATTTACTTGCCTTTTATTTTTTGCATTATGACAAAATACACTAGGGCAAGCTAAACCAATTGTTTTGTTTGGGAATACAGACAATAAGTGGACTATGCTGGAATAATTTGTTTGTTCTAATGTACAGAACAGAAAACAAAAGCAAATCAAGGCAAAGGTCATGCTTCTATAGAATATTTTTCTTACAGCCCTGAATTACTCTGTCAGTTGTTTAAGGTTTAAGAACAGCAGCCACGTTAGTCTGTATCTGTAAAGAAAACAAGGAATACTTGTAGCACCTTAGAGACTAAGCAGTTTATTTCAGCATAAGCTTTTGTGGGCTATTGCCCACTTCATCGGATGCATAGAATGGAACAAACAGAAGTAAGATGCATTTATACACGCAGATACTTGTCAGTTGTTCAAGTGACTCATAACACATTTGAAATTCAAACAGCCTTCACAGATTGCTATCATTTTTATCCTCCTGATGTTTCATTTATACTAAACATGATGGCCTCAAGCACTTTTGCCACTGGTACCTTCAGCTGAATGTGCAAGAGTAGGGCTGGAATTAGTTGGATGTCATTATAGCATGCCAGCAATCAAAGGAGAGCAGTAGCACTATATATCTTTAAATGTGGGGGAAAGGACCAGAATTAGAAACACAAGCCCAAGCAGTACAGAAAATTCCTTAGGCATAACAAAGGTTTTCTAGAATCTTATGAACAGAGAGGTCAGCGCTGTGTCTGTTATGAAATCACAGACTGAGAGCGTGAGAGAAAATATGCCAACTATGTGATATTAAGGTAAATGTGAATCAAAATACAGGAGAAGGAGGATAGTTCAGGAAGTGTTATATAACAATGGGGATATTAAAAATACAAAAGAAAGGATACTGACTTCTGTGCTATGCCGTGTGTTAACATAACATATAAGGAACCTTACAGAAGAACCCCATATAAAATATAATGAATTCAATGAAGATTTCTTAGGCTGAACTGGCAATAAAGGACACATTAAGAAAGTCGTCGAAGATTAAATTAGTCCACTCACCTCAGTATTACCAACCCAAGTATTCAAAAAATCATGAGTAAGGTCCCCCCAAAAAATCAGAAAATGGGCTCAGAAATCATAAGATTTGAAAGGAAAATTGGGTTCACACTGTCTGTTTTTTTAAGCTTTAGGATGCACATTGTTGGCACCAGTGGGCTACTACCTTTAATGGATCTTTAATGGCTCCCAGTGGAGCAGATTACTGTCATACCAGTGAAAAAGGTCCACAGTAATTCTCTTGCATACATTGCAGTTTATTTGAGAAGGAATTACACAAGTGGTAAAGGATTACATTAATCACATAACTTTTGTGTTAGACATTAATAACTAAACATTAGGAGCTATATGTTCCTCTTCACGAGCCTCTCTTTCACAAACAGATACAAACAGGCCGCTTGCTGGCCTCACACAGTTTCTGGCTGGCAAACAGAGAAGGTGGTTACCAATTCTATGGATGGCTTCTTCTCTCCAGGTCTGGTCTCCTCAGTTCTCTGCTCTGTCTCAGATTCCTCATGGCAAGGCCTTGGCAGCTTGGAGACCCCTCTGGTTCACCATCCTACTCGAGTCCATGGAGCAGAGTTTTGGCTGCTCTAACAGTGGTTCTTCTGTAAACGTTAATTAAGGAATCCCTCAACAGTAATTTAATTTTCTTGATTTTTATACTCTTTTTCCTCAAAGGAATCACATGTCTTACAAGCATGCCCAGTGGGCATGTGGCTACTCATTTTTACGTAATTAATACTTTAGGAGGAGACTGCAGAGAGGTGCCAGTTGAACATTACCCCACATTCACTCTCTTATCAGTCATGCACTTCAGCCCCTTGTGTGAAGTCCTTCAACAGGGTCGAGATGCCCCGGTCAGCCCATGCTCCACTCAAGATGTTCTAAATGTGTTGTTTGCTTTCAAGTGGACATATTTGTTGACTCAAAGATCTGTACTGATCATACCTGCAGCATGGAGCCAGTCAGTTTTACCTCTGGCATCTGCGTGATGCTAAGAGAAGTATTCTGCTTCCAGAATCCATTTTTTTGCAGTTCAGTCATGTCAAGCCATGTTCTCCCATTCATTCAATATGGCCACAGCAATTTGGCACTTTCCAAACACACATGGGTCACATTTTCAAACTTTTTTCCTTAACGAGGAAGATTAGAAACTTAAATTTTAAAAAATGAAAATGGACATTCTCATGACTCCAGGAACTGGGACTTTGAGAATAACACCAAATATCACAAGACTCACAATAAAATCACAGGAGTTAGGAGCACTGTCATTTAATCCTAACAGGATCCATGCTCAGTGCTCCAATGTCCCTGCCTGTTCTGTGAAATTCAGACTCTTATACTGTGCCCATCATGGAGGGAAAGTCAAAAATATTTGCTGCATGTATGTGCTTGAGAAATATTTTCAACCTCAAATTAGAAGCCTTGATCATGCATCTAAGACACAGCCCTGGGTTGGGACAGTACAGAGCTGCAGTACCTCAGCAGGAATTCAGGAAGCAATTGTGCTTTGTGGAAACCTAAACTCTCCTGAAGCTCCCTAATGTACACTGTGACGGAGTCAGACCAGAAAGATATAGGAGAGTGCTGGAAGGCAGTTATATCAGCCTCAGGATGTGCAGGTCCTTGTTCCCTGGATAGCCAAACAAAAGCTACTCCAGACCAATCAAGACACCTGGGGCCAATTAAGAACCTTCTAGAAAGGAGTAGAAACAGCTAGCCTAATTGGGACACCTGAAGCCAATCAGGGACTGGCTGAATCCAGATAAAAACCTCCCAGTTAGTCAGGTGGGTTGTGGGTGTCAGGAGCTGTGGAAGGAAGTTATGCTGTTGGTGAGACTGAGTGGTGGACAACATATCATACAGAAGGAAGGAGGCCCTGAGGTAAGGGTGAAGTGGAGTTTGAAGAAGCGGGGACTGCTGTGGGGAAGTAGCCCAGGGAATTGTATTGTGTTTTGTGCCTAAAAGGTCAGCCATCTTAGCTGATACTATTAGGGTCCCTGGGCTGGAGCCCGGAGTAGAGGGCAGGCCCGGGCTCCCCCCAGCTCTTTCCACCTTCCATACTGGCCTGTGATGAAGGCAACTCACTAGGTGGTGACTCTTGCCAATTATACTGAGAAAGGGAGGTCACTCTGGGGCCTAGATGAGTTTCTGAGGCCCCTAAATCTGCCAGGAAGCGCAGGACCCACGAGTACAAACTTGGAGCTTTGTCACAACACACACACACACACAGAGGTAGCAGGCCTTGTATGCAGGAGTGAAAGTAACTATAGGCACTTCCTGGTTTGGGGCCGGGCTGGGGCCAGCTCTGGACCCCAGAAGGGACAGGGCCTCAGGTGGAAGAGGTGGGGCTGGGGCTCAGAACCTGGCCCGCCACGTACCAATAAGTGCCTGTAGCTGGGGAAGCTGTTCCCTTTGTCCCCTGGCTCCTGGGGGTGGGGGCTTTACTGTGGCAGCACTTTAATGTGGGGCGAATACGGAGTGGTGCATGTTCTTACCGGTACACCGTACTGCCCCGTACCAGCCCACTTTCACCCCTGTCTGTATGTCCTAGGAACACAGGGACTGCAGCTGTAGCCTTATGCAGGCTGTGTCCCCTAAAAGGCCACAGTCTGGACCTTGGGGATGAATTAAACCCTGTGCATGTAAATGGGAATTACCACATTAAATATCTAATCCCATATAAGACCTGAGAAGTACCACTGGCACCCTAGTAATTCCCAGCCACCACCCCAAGCTTCTCCACCTTGCATCCCAGTAGTATCTGTTCTGCCAGAATCTTCTGAGGCAGACAGCTCCCTCCCTCTCACAGGCTGGATCCAGCACTGATTGAGTTTTGGCACCATTGGCTCTGACTGACTAGTGATAACATCAGCACAAGATGGCTGCTGACTGGTAGATGAGCTGCCTGGAGGGCCTAGGGGAGGAAATCAAAATGGCAGCTGGCCAGGAAAAGAGTGGCAGCTTATCATATGCATGGGAAACAGCTGGTGATAGACATGGGGAATTAGTTATAGAAGTGAAATGAAAATCATGCCCCATTAAGAACTGACACAAATGCATCATTTACTGCCTTAGCAACTAGCTTCACAGTATGCTAGGCTGGGGTGGCTTGTTTGTATTATTTATAGAGTGTCTGCAACTAACTACTGGAAAGATGAAAGGTCAAACTTTGCTTGACGCTGTTGAACAAGCATATAACCAAGCTTGCTGTAATTCACTATTTTCTGCTGGACCGAACAATGTAACAACTGCCTTTCTGAAAATAAAACCCTGGTACTGTTGTCATACTATGGGATTTAATTGCCTGACTTCAGAGAGAGCTCTGTGTACTCAGCAAGTACTAAAATCAGACATTACAAGGTGGTGAATGAATTGTTTGTACTGATTTTTTTTTAAAGATCTTTCTATGTCCTTCCTTGTAGGATATGAATACCTCACCAACATTAAAAAATATAGTCTTACAACGTCCTCATGAGGCAGGAAAGCATTATTCCCAACCCAGCTCTCCAAATTCCCAGTTCTGGTCCTTAACTGCTAGACCAGCTTCTTTCCTCTCTACAAAGCACTGCTACCTTCTCATTCTAGCTGAAAACACTTTAAAGTTTATGTCGTTGTAATTTTATGGTGACAACATAGGTGGAAGCAAATGATCTTCAGACTGAGGGCAGTGAATCCACAATTCTCTCACCACTCCACTTCCCTGGTATTAGGAGCTGGAATTTCTGGGCATGTAATGACAGTCTATTTTACATACATACTAATGCTAAATACTGTGAGGTAGACACTTTCTACAGCAAATTTACAGGACTCGTTGGAAGATGGCATGCTCCTAGTTTTGAGGAGCTTAAAGTCTCTCTCTGACAAAAATACACAAAACAATAGTTCAAACTCCAGAAGGGTCGAAATGTCCCTGGTGAGACCAGCGTAGGAAGGCTTCATAAAACAAGTGTGTCCTAAGGAAGGAGGGTGCTTGTCACAGCTAGAACAGCAGGTTCTTCACAAGAGGGTCAGGAAAGAAGGCACAAACAAGGACTGGGGCAAGGAGGCAAAGGGGTTGGTCTGGAGAGCATGTGTGGATGAGCATAATGGGTAAGGAAAGCCAGAGGCTGAGATGAGAACATGCTTATCACCGTGGTGTTTGAGCCACAACAAAGAGGGAAATGTATTACTTATACAACATTGTAAGTACACGTGAATCTACCAATGCACGTCCTTTCTCTCCAGTTTCCTAGGCAGAGATCACTGTGAAGCTCAAACATAGGCCAGAACACTTGGCTATAAATCTCTACTCTAGAGAAGAGCATTTGTATGATGGATTTTAAAACAGGGATGTTTTAGTTAACTCCAAGTCCACGTAGTCTAGTCACAAAGATCAAACACCCAGAGCAAATTCCTGATGGCCATTGTGACAGGTGTACATGACCCCCTGCTGGAAGACCTGCCCTTCTACTACACCCTGCCCCATGAAGGAGCAGTGAAAATGGGTCCTCCAGGCCTGCCTAGAAAGGCTGTATGGTAGCAGTCAATCAGAGACCAACCAGGCTTAAATAAAAGGAGCTGCAAGGCATTAGCAGGTCAGTTCCTGGTTGGGGCCTGAGGGGTGAGGATGGATTGATCTGGTGCTTTGGCCAGAGCAGCTTGATAGGCTGCATTTGCTAAATCTGGAAGTGAGAGGCTGAGAACTGTAACATTAAGGTAGTGGGTAGAGGTAAAGGGGCTAGGTGGGAAGAGGCCCAGGTAATGGTGCAGTAACTAATTAAAGGAAGTAGTACGTGGCTGCTGTTTATAGAGTCCCTGGGTTGGAAGCTGGAGTAGTGAGTGGGCCTGATTTCCCTCCCGCCCCACAATAGCTGCCTGAAAAGTGGCCTAAGCCCTGAGAAGGGGAACAAGGCTCTCTTAGAAATCAGAGTGAAGACCTGGATTTCAAGGGCTTAGAGGTGGGGATGAAGACCTTGGGGAAGGCACATAGTTTGTTGAATTCTTTGCTACCCTGGAAGAAGTTGATTTTTGATTGTGACTTGGCCAGAGGGCTAAGCCACTGAAGACCTACCTAGTCAGGTTGGCAACCTACACAGGGTGCCAGGAATGGGGAAAAGCTTGCAGCTGCTAGGAGGGACTCAAGAAGTGAGTGCTCCCACTTCCCCCATTACAGGCATGTTAGCCCCTTACTGCTGCATACAGTAGCATCATGCCAGTCTACTTGTTCCTGTTGATGTGGCTAGTGTGATAGGGGATGTGGTGTGGTACTTCAGCTCTTCTGTTGTCAGGCTCTCTGAAGAACTACAAGAGGCTCCTCATCCCCCTGACTGAGCCTTTCCCTTTGCTGGATAGGCTCCATGGAAGCTATTGAAGCATTGGGCCTATAGTAACCTTTGTAAAATCATCTGTAGTGAGGGGACAAGGAGTCTGGGGACTGGGATTCTGTTAGTCTCTTCTCCTTCCCCCCAAAAGTTAGCTCCTAGGAGGTTAGAGGTCTTGGGGGATAGGCTGTGCCCTGCAGAGTCCCTGTTCTGGAGCTGCCTAATATCTACAGGGAGGTTCATTTTGGAAAGGTCCATTACTTCACATGTCTGCAGGGAGCTTGTGGACTCTTCCTTGCCTCCACAGCTGAACTCCGTCACACTGACAGCTGAGGAAACCTTGTCCCCACAGGCAGAGATTTTAGGGCTGTACACATGTTGCCTGCCACAAATGGTGGAATGAACAAAGCCTAAATAAACCCTCTGTGGCCATAAGGGCTAGCTGGGTTGCAGGTCTCTAGCAATGGCTTCTGCTCACTGGCTTGTTATAGTTTTTTAGATATTGCAATGAAAAATGCTTAGTCAGTTCCATGTTCAGTAAAACTTCAAATATCTAAAGACTTTTTGGTGGGTGGCACCCAAAACCTAGGGGAAGCCGAGGGCTTGGAAAGTTACACGAATATGAAATAACCAACATCTCTAGTGAAGAGAGAGACCACTACCAGAAGTAGGCACTATTGTATGAATCATTGTGTATGCTTAATGGTTCTTGTAAGATTTTTTTTTTAGTTACCACTGCTAAAAATGTGAAGAAACTTATCACAAATATTTTTCATTTTACTACTACTTTTTCTCTACTGCTGTTATGTGGCACTGTCTCAGTAACAGAAGCTGCACGCAATCCGTGTCACTCTTGCTATCTAGCTTGGATAAGCATTTCCCAAAGCATTCTGCTAGCTGAGAATCTGTCAGTCGTTGTTATAATTTTCTCCTCTTCCACTTCATTTGCGATATTCTTTCCTGGAACAAAGTCCATGTCATTCAGGGCTGTGGATAAGCCAAGTTGTCAGTCATATTTCCACAACCCTCATTATTCTGTATCTACTTCCTTGATTTCAGAGTGTGAATTCCATTGCTGTCCTAGCTGTTGGTTCTTTTTCTTATTTCACAGTTGTTACTATGACTTTCCCCACACTTACTATACCTTACCTACAGTAAGCTCTTCCTTAAAATTGCTGGCCATTGTACTCCCAGCAGTGGAACTTCACAGCTGGTAGTAATGGTGAAAGCTGTAATGTAAACCAGCTGCTGCTATCTTTTTTACTGTCCTATAACCATGCCCAGAGCAAACCTAGATGGCACAGGGGATTAAAAACCAGGAAGGCTGTGACACAACTATTGGTGCCAACTGGCAAAGTGTTCACTGTTCTTAGCAAACAGTGCCTGCCTCAGGTGTAGTGAGTTTGTCAGGTCTAATACACCATCATGGTATTTATCTATAAAGGCCAGCAGGTGAGGTGTCTAATTAAACTTATAATCACTGTGAGATGTGTTCCAGTAATCATTAAGGAATAATGTAACTATTTTAAAACTATACCTTATGGTCATGGAGTGAAAGTGAGTCATCAGGGAATGGCCCATTCTAGGACATTATGTAATGTTTTGCCCAGGTGTCCACCACTTCAACTATCAAAAAAGTCAAAATCATCAAAAATAATCTATAAATATTGAAACCACTGGGAAGTGAAAAAGAATGATGGGACAGTGAAGGGATCTCCCGATCTGGGAATAAAGACAAATGACAGATTCAGTATATGACAGGGTTTCTGGTTTATTACTAGTGACTTGACCATAGGTCAATGTGCCAAAACCAAAATATATTACAATAATATTTAAAATTAAATCCAAAACTTTAAAATCTAAATACAAACTTAAAACAAATTACATTGTATATAATCCTCATGCCACTTGCCTTTGTCTTATTTTAGTGGCTGATGGTACAAATAGGGCAATCACTCAATCAGATATGTTGTTGGTTCCTGATAAATATTCTGCTCTTCTGAGAGAAAAGGGCATCTGGTACAAAAACACAAAGCCCTTTTGACCAAGTGGCAATACAAATTACAACATCATAAATAATGGGGTAGGTCTTCCACCTGCTTAGAGCTGTACGGACAGAAGTGATTACATTTCTCAATGCCACTTTATAGTCCTAAACAAGTTGACTTAATAGATTGAAAGGCAGGACTTTACAGCCTGTTTATCTTGTTGTTGGACAAACTGTCTAAATAAGCAGCACACCTCTGACCTTTTTAACAAGGGTGAACCAGAAGACCTACTTGTAACAGCAACAACTGCCATGTTTGGTTGCTTACTAATATCCTCTAATCTCAATTTGATTAGGGATTTCCCATTTTTTAAAACTTAAATCTAATCAGTTCAAATTCTGAGAGGCCTAGAGAATGCAGAGAATTCTGCATACACTCTAATAAAGAAAATGTACATGACAAATCCTGACTAAGCACTTCTTTTGTGCTTATCTTTAGCAAATGTTATGGATGCAGATTGAGTGTGAAACCAAAAACTGATATTATGGAATTATGCAATTGCACAATATCAGTTTGAATGAATTTACTTTAGCCAGAATAGAATTCATGCTTGCCTTAGCTGCCAGGAGAATGGCTGGGCTATTATTTGGGAGACTCAAAATTTTCCTAAGGAAGTTGTTTAGGATTATTTCGAATCTCCTAGGATGGGGTTCTCAAACTTTATTGCATTAGACCCCCTTCTGACAGCAAAAATTACTACATCCCCCACAGGAAAAGGGACCAAAACCATTTTTTTCAATAGTATCACTCAGAATAAATTGTGTATTCTCCTGAATATCAGTTTCTAGTGTCATTGCTGTTATCAGTGTAATATAAGAATGGCCATATTGGGTCAGACCAAAGGTCCATCTAGCCCAGTATCTTGTGGCCAATGCCAGGTGCCCCAGAAGGAATGAACAAAACAGGTAATCATCAAGTGATCCATTCCCAGCTTCTGGCAAACAGAGGCTAGGGATGCCTACGAAGCAGTAATACAGCTCTGAGAGGCAACTGTTATGATCTCAGGTGACTGAATTTATGGCTTAAAATAATCAAAACTTTAAATCCATGCACTTGGCTGTATTTTGTCAAACAGGGAGATTATCCATGTAACATACTGTGTTTAAAGCAATATGGTTTAATAGACTTCAGTCACCAATAATTTAAGCATATGAAACATTCATTATAATTTTGAATCAAGGGGCATTTGGCTTGATTAAATAAAGGCAGTGCTTTTCTGGCAAAAGTATCCAGAAAGGTCGTATGTCGTACATTACAAAGTTCCTGTGGTTACAATATTTTGTTTCATTAAACTAGCCAACCATCATCTACAGATAAAGGAATCCTAGCAGCTAGCGTGGGGCTCATCTGTATCTTTAAAGCAGGGGCTCATTTTTGGGGGTTGAAGTAGAACCAGATTCTCCCCCCCCCCACACAAGAGCTTCAGGAGACAATATCTCAGTTTCTGAAGCTTGTTTAAATGCATATATTTTACCATGTTAATGATACTGGTAGAATAAAGAGATACAATCCCCTAGTGTGGATGCAGTTATCAGTACAGAGATGCTTATATAAATATAGCTAGTCCATATGGGAAGGTGAATAACATGATTTAATAAATTGATCGTATGTCACCTTTTTAGTGGTGTAGCTGTGCCCACACTAGGGCTCTTGCCAATGTAACTATTTCAATACCCACACTGTTCCCACCCCACCCTGCTGCAAGTCTCAGCTCTAACCAAAATACTTTTACTAGTAAAACGTTTAGGTGTAGATGAGGCCTGAGAGCACAAGGGAAGTGTCCTTTAAGGGGGTGTATCATATGCTTCTTGCTATGATTGGCCACTGTGGGGAGAGGATGGATCTGGAGCTAGATTTCCTACCTATTCTTCTTGAGTTACCTACAGACTTGTCTTCACTGAAATGCTGTAGCATTTTAAGTGTAGACATTACCTGTGCTGATAGGAGGAGTTCTCCTGTCAATGTAAGGAATCTGCCTAGGCTGACAGAAGAATTCTTCCATTTTCCTAGTGCTATCTACACCAGTGATTAGGTCAGCCATAACTATGTCTCTCAGAGCTGTAGATTTTTCCAGCTCTAGCACAACTAGTGTTACAGGTGGAAGCTGTCTTCGTACTTATGAACATAAGAACTACACTGTGGCCACAAGCTGCAGAGGTGTGCAGAACAGGGGGAGGCTGTGACAGTGGGAATTTTTCATAATATTTTGGATGAATATTGTGTGCCTCATTTTCCCCATGGGGGGGGGGGAAGGTAGTGTGTTCTTTACAGTAATCCAGATGTGACTGATGCTTGGCTATTTATTTAGGCCTGGGGGCCATGCCCCTGGAGAATCCTAGAAGACAATTGGCTGGATTTTGGCACCTAGCAACTAATGACCACGATGGGGGCCCACCGTTGGGAGGGCTCACGCTCTGCAGAAAGCCAGCTGGTTACCACCAGCTAGAGAACAAAGGGCTAAGGACATGGCCAGATGACCATGTTTTCTGGCGAACAAGATGAAGGACTAACAAACGAGGGGCCCCTTGGGGTTGCTAAGTGTGGGTGTCTGGAAGCGGGAGAAGCTTCCGGACTAGAACTAAGAAGGGGTCAGAGGAGTGCTCTGGGCTCTGAACTGACCCAGATGGACTATGCTGTAATTTTCTGTTCTGTGTGATAACCAGGGACATTCTACGCTGTGTTCCAGACATCTAGTAAACTCTTCTGTCTTTACAATGCAGGCTGAGAGTCAGTAAGCCCAGAGTCAGGAAGTTGGGGTGCAATG
This sequence comes from Dermatemys mawii, assembly GCA_007922305.1. NCBI lineage: Eukaryota > Metazoa > Chordata > Testudines > Dermatemydidae > Dermatemys > Dermatemys mawii. The sequence goes on from ML677348.1 coordinate 10,329,629, forward strand.
TTCCCATTGGGTGTGTAAGTCTCCCTCTGGGGTTCAGTGCAGGTGGACGCGCTGGAGGGAGCTCCTAGTGAAGGTTCTAAGGGGCTTACCCCAGTGAGAGTGACTCTAAGGGGGCTTACTGCAGTGGTTCTCCCACGGACTGTTCTAAAGCTGTATGAGAGCACTGGACCTGTGGATCAGTGACAGAACCTCATGATGCCCTCCCCTCCTCCTCCACTTGCACTGGGATAGGCCACAGTCTGGCCCATAGCTTCCTCAACTGGAAAGTCATTCTGTTTCCATCTCTATGGTTGACTCTCTTCAACCAACACCCTCTAGCCGTGATGGCTCATCTTAAATTGAATAAACTGATGTGGTTTTAGCTTTGACCCTGTACTTGAAACTGCTGTGCCTTCATTCAAGCATTGCTTTGACGCAGGATTAATTTCTTCAGGTTTTTAATAGTTTTCTTTTATTCTGTGCCAGACCTCCTCATTGTGTGTAGGGCAAGCAATGTCTGCTCTTTTTTGCTTGTCTTGAGTCACATACTGTAACATTCCTTGCTACAAACTTAAACGCAACTTGAAGTTTTTTCAGTCTTTTCCAAATTTTCCAAGAAACATGAATTGTCTTTTGCAGAGATTTCCCCATTGCACACAGAAACCAGTGCCAAAAACAAGACCTATGTTCTGCATTTACATAGCATTTGATTAGGTGTCATGGTAGCACTAATTGATCTCTGGAATGCAAACAGCTAGGTGATCAAGGGTGTTAATGATTTAGGTGCTAATTGGCTGCTAAAATGTTGTGTTTAAAGAAGAGCCTTGTCAAGGTCAGGAACAGATCTGTTTCAGAAGGTCAGGTTTTGATTGACCTGTTGATATTTTTGGACCAATTTGGGGGTGTCCAATTTTCCACACTATGGATATGGCTAGTAAATTCTGGCAAGTACGATTTTAGGAAGAAGACTAAAAGTGTCTCATTCAGTGATGCCTTGGGGGATGACTAGTGGCCGTGCCACTTTCTTGAGATTTAATGACTAAACTGATGGACGTCTTAAATGGATGCTTGTAATCTTGGTGGTGGTGTTGTGGACAATCCCAGCTGGCTGGACTACATCTTTGTAGTATTCCCTGCAGACTATTCAGGCCTCAGTTCGAGTTCCTGTTTCTTTGCACAGTGCACTGCAAAACTTGGGGGAAACACATCAGTGGTGAGATTGTTTTGATCAGATACAATCTTATCTTTGTATGTTTCAGAGGGGTAGCCATGTTAGTCTGCATTAGCAAAAACGACCAGCATCCTTGTGGCACCTTAGACTTTATTATTTGGTCATAAGCTTTTGTGGGCTAAACCCCACTTCTTCAGATGCCTGGAGTAAATGGGATTCCTAAACAAACAAACAAAACCCACTTTAAGTGAAAACTAGCTTTGCTGAAAGGGCAATGTCCTTGAAAGCTCAACACCCAAGCCACCACAGATGAATTTCATGTGCACTAATGAATCAGAGCACACTTCTTAGTAAAGGAATTGCTACAATATGTTAGCTTGTCACATTACAAGTACTGTGCTTGCAAACTGGCCATTTGTTCTCAAAAGGCCACTAGTACATGTAACTGGTAACTTGATAGGAAAATTAACAGGGATACAAATTGCAAAATACTTCAAATGCCATCAGCATACAAATATTTGCTAAATATATAATTTTTGTTTTCTAAATTCACTTCATCTTCTGGATATCCCAGGGCTGTTCTGACCCTTGTATTGCACGCTCCTATGTCCAGGAACCACTTATGGTTTGTACAGCAGGTTGTACACTGTCATCACTTTAATTTCCTACTGTTTATATGACACAGCTCTGATGCTGGCAGACCAGATGCCAGCTCATGTGAAGGCCCATAGGCCTCAACAGAATACTAACAAATGCATAGCTGGAAATCCGTCTGGCTCACCTGTATTAGTAATGTTAAAATAGATATTTGGATTAGAAAAATGTGTAAGACTTTATGATAAGCTTCTAAATTGCTGCATGCATTTATCTCACTTAGAATAGCTACATTCCCTGTGATAAGTTAAATATTTAAGTGTTTGCTCTGAAATTGTAAATCTAGTCAGGAGAGAAGTATTAACGAGTCTCAAGTACTAGTTTTCCACAGCAGTTGTTATTTCCTGCCCAGAAAAAGACCCATTAACACCAGACAAACCATTGTGGAACATCCGAGGACAAAGGACTTTTCATGGGTGTCGGGGGAGCAATCGGAGATCTGCATGAGTCCTCATGCAATCAGCTTGAACTCTGAGACAAGGGAATAAAAATCCTTAAAAAGGAAACACTATATGCTGCTTGAACTCTGAGGGGCAAGAATTACTAAGCATAAGCAAAAGGTCCTCAGAGCTTCGCCTGGGTTAGCCTTCAAGGACATACAGAGCTTTGTTGTTATAAACGATTCTGCCATCTTTTGAAACCTAAGACCAACTCATTTGTGTGTGTGTGTATCTCTTTACCTCATAAATAACTAATTTCTTTTTTAGTTTTATCATAGGATTGCCTACAAGCTTTGTTTTTGTCTAGGTGCCATTGACCTGGGGTAAGTAACTAGTCCTTTGGGACTGGGAGTAACTTGTATATCACTGTGTTTTGTTTTTTTATGTATGGGACCATTTATCACAAAGGCAGACTTGCCTGGGTGGCAAGATAGAATGGAGCACCCAAAGGGACTGTTTGACTCCATGGTAAGGCTGTTACAGTGCTTGAGGAGTTAATACATGATACTTGGTTGGTGAAATCTAAGTGTAGAACTCACAACCAGTTTGGGGATTTTACCCTGCTTCTTGACAGTCTGCCCTGAGGTTGGTTATCATAGCTCTGAGCCACTCCAGACAGCTTGAAAATTGCCACAACTGCATATACAGGTAGTATTCAGTCATGTAGATATGCCTAGACTGTGTTTTCCTGTTTGTATGTACTAACAGCTAATTTGCATACATTATTGTTGGACTAAAAATCCCTTTCCTAGTCAGTTCATCAGACTGCATTTTTGATGTGCTCAGTATTGTCACTTCACCTGTTATCATAGCTTTTAGAACAAATGATCAGACAGGACCTGAATTTCTAATTAAAAGGAAAAAGGGGAGGGGGGGAAGAGGGGCACATTTTAGGCCTTCATACATCATAAATAGGCACAATTTATTTTCCTTTTTAGGTTTAAGCGAGAGCATATAGGAAATTAGAATCCTGACATTTAGAATAGGAGCTCAGAAATGGAAGGCTTTTAAGCATACATTCTGTCCTCAATAAAGAGAGTGCCCTAAAGCATCTTTTTCAAGACACTGGATCACCTTGCTCCGGTCAGCACCGCCCATCGGGACACTAAAAGTATCAGTGGCAGTGCTGCCCAGCTAAGGCAGGCTAGTGCCTATCTGTGGTGGATTTTTTTGGTTTTTTTTCTTTTGGACACTAGTCCGCACCCTGGAAGCGGCCATCAGTGGGTCCAACTTCTAGGCAGGGAAGCCATGGGGCTCCACATGCTGCCCTCACCCAAGCACCAACTCCCACCCCAGAGACTGCAGCCGCAGCTCAGAGCCCTGGCCCCCTCCTACATCCTTGGCCTAGCCCTGAGCCCCCCCCCAAACCTGGAGCCCCTCCTGCACTCCAAACCCCTCATTCCCAGCCCCACACCAGAGCCTGTACCCTCAGTCCAGCATCCTGACCCCCCTCCTGCCCCAGCCCAGAGCCCCTCTCACAACCCTTAACCCCTCATTCCCAGCCCCACCCCACAGACCTTGACCCCTCACCCTAACCCTTTGCCCCATCCCTGAGCTCCTCCCACACCCCAAACCCCTCATCCCCAGCTCTGTTGGGTCATTGGCATCAACATTTTTCTTTAGCTGGGTCTCCAGAAAAAACGTTTGAAGACCACTGCCCTAAAGGTTAGTAAACTCACCCTATTTCAGACCAGGGGCTACCCAAATTCCAGACACCAGGATTTATCAGAGCGTCATGCAGCCTGAGGTGTCATTGCAGAGTGCTAGCTGCTAGTGACCCCTGAAATGGTATTGTCTCCTGCAACTGTACCTCAAACTTCACAATACTGGTGTTTTCTGTCTTTAAGTCCCCAGCATCTGAAATCATGTTCTTGTTACATAAGAATCCCAGCCTTCATTTTATAAAGCTTTTAGCCCTCAGCTTGAAAATGACAACCCGAAAGGCTCCAAAAACCAGAAGGCAAATGTACTTTTCAAAATCTCACGAGTTTTAAGTCAGTCTCCTGATTTCTGGGGTGGAGGGGAAGCTGCCTCTGGGGTTTTGGCTGCCTGGAACTGGCAACGCTTCTGGCAGTGTGTGTGGACCCGTGAATGTCCCAAGAGCAGTGTCCACAGAGCCTATTTAAAAATGGGACCGGCTTAGTAATAGCTGCTGCTTATTTATTTATCACAGGCAGCCTAAAATCCATCCCTATGGGCTTTCTTCGCTGTAGCGGCAGGGTTTCGTCAGGCTGGACCCAGGGCCTTTGGAAAAGCAGCCTCCAAGGCACAGCGCTGCCGGTGTGCCTGCAGAGGGCGCTGTGGCTCCTGCCTGGGCCGGCAGCTAGAGGCTGGGGCGCGGGGAGGCAGCGGGCGCCGCTGGAGGAGGCTGCGCGCTGGGTGTATATATAGCGCCCTGCCCGTGCCAGCATCTCCCCTTCGCTGTGGCTGGCAGGGTGCGAGCTGAGGCTGGAGCAGGAGCCCTCGGCTGGGAGCGGGCGCGCGGGTCCCCCCACGCGGATACCCGGCTTCTCTTTGTCCGGGAGCAGGAGGCGGCTGCACCGCGGAGCCAGGTACGGATCGTGCATCCTGCCCCCAGGAGCGGGTCCTCGCGTGACAGGAGCGGGGGCGGGGACCCCTCGGACCCGGCCACGCGGCTGCTGCGGGTTCTGCGTGGGCCCGGGATCCTCCCCGCCGCGGCTTTGCCCGCGCAAGTTTTTACCCCCTCAGCGGGGGCTCGTTCGCGGGGCTCCGCGGCTGAGGAGCGGGGGCGGCGTTAGGACTCCACGTCCGTGTCCTCAGACCCCCAAATAAAACCAGCCTCGGCACTGCCGGCTTTTGTGACGAGCGCGAGCCGCCCCCGGCCAGCTGCGCAGGTACCATCGTCTCCAGCCCTGGGAGATGCACCCCCCGCCCCCATGGCACCAGGCACCTTAGCACCCCCAACCCCACACGACACCCCCAGCTCCCCACCGAGGAAGGGTGACACGTTGCTAATAAATGTCTAGTTCTAGTCTATGATCTCATCCGCTATTTCTAGCCTTTTGGGGCTGGGACAGGTACTGCAGCTACTAGTCCTCCGAGTGCTGCTCATGTCACTTCCATGGGTTGAGGGGGGAAGCTGGGCTGCATTATGGGCGTATGATGAGGCAAAGTTAGCTGGTGAGTGCCCTAGAGGCTCACTCAGAGGAAGGTGAAAACTGCCTCTGAAGTCCAGGTGTTCACTGACGCTGCCTCCTTCACCTGCCTGGCTGTGCTTAGATGGAGCAAGCACATGTGGTGTGTGGACGCCCTCACTGAGACCTCAGTGGTGGCCAGAAGGCTAATGCCTCAGCCTGAACTTTGAACGTCCTCCTTGCTCCTTTTACCACAGTCCTAAGCACGTTTTTTAAAATCTTTCCTCAAGATGGCACTTCCCTGTAGGATCTCTGACAGGCACTGCTATTAAGGGGCTAGATTTTTTGTTTTCAGTTTGTATAGTGCTTTGAGTCCACTGAACATTTGTTTTCATTTTGTATAGAATTGCTCTAGAGAGATCTTGAGATGTGCTTGAGCCTTCCCTGGAAGGAGATTTTGTTTGTTCAATCCTTAGATGTTTGTATAGTAAAAGGTAATACCAAAGAAGAGGCATAGAAAAGAACTTAAAATATATTAGTAACATTTGGCGTATTTAAAATACTAATGTAATTCTCTTTGGAACATATTGAAGAAATATCTGTAGACTATATGAATATTGATAGAACTATTACTGCCTGTGGTGAAAATTATATTTTGATATTATTCCTAAAATGCTTAGTAGGGATAAGTAATGTTACCAGGATTTATTGTACCATCAGTGAAGAATTCTAAGGAACCTAATGAATGAAATAGTCAAGGTTCCATTTACCCCGTACAGCATCTAGATGAAGACCAAAGGTTGCCTGTTGGTGCTCACTCTTAACAACAGCAACATTGCTGGGGTCTGGGTGCTTACTGACAAGTGAAGAGCACCCACAGCTCTTGCATTCAGTAGAGCTGACTTAATTTACTTCAGGTGATGATCTAACCCAGTGTGATGGTCAGACTTCCTTAGCATCGCTCTGCAGCACCCAGTTACTTTCTTTAAAAGTGTAAACAATGGTAGCTATTGTGAGTTATAAACTGTCATATCTTCAGTCATGGGGGAAATGGATGATAAAATCATTAAAGATAGAGGACTGGCCTCTGCAATCCCTACTCAGACAAAACACCCATAACTACAGAATAAGGTCATAGTTAGTCTCCCACGTACATTAGTATAACATGATAGGGACAAGTGTAATTTGCTAGGGGCAAGCTACTGAGGCTCTTGTCATTTGTTATTGTCTGACTTTAAATTATTGTATATAAACAACTTACTTCAAACATTACATTGTTTTTGCTACTGTGAGAAATATTTCCTGCTATTAGTGTAAAGTATTTGTGCACATATAACGGTCTACTTTGCAACAGATGGGTATATGATTGTTACAAAGGCACCTGGTAGTAACTCCAGAATTAAAATTGTATTTTGAAATAGGGCCTAAATTCCAGGTTTTTGTCTAAATGTAGGTGGCCAGTTGGGATGAGACTTCACAGAAGGTTAGGTTTTATATCCTTTGAGTTTTCTGGTAGACTTTTAGCTATTCATGTAACAACATGTTTACATTCTGTGCATGTGAATCTGATTGGTGAGGTTTGGGTGTACACAAACATGATTTGTCATTTTACTTTACAGCAGGCATTCTCCATGGTAAAGTTTCCTAAATGTCTTGCATCTGTTTTATTAAGTTACATTTTTTTAAGAGAGCTACACTTCTGAGCAATGTAATATGGCACATAGCACCAGAACTATAGAGTAGCATTAATACAATATTGGTAAAAGAGCTAGCAGATGTAATTTATTATTGGTGGAGGCAGTAGTTTAAGTTAAATAATATTTGCCATAACATACTAGAGTTAGGAACAGTTCTTGTAGAGGTCACCCTAGTGCATCCCCGTGGTCAGGTGTGGTGCTGCAGGTAAGCCCCTGCCTTAACTTTCCATCACCTGTGATACAAACAAGTCCAAGAAGGCCTTTCTGATATTAAAAAGCATCCTCATCAGTGGGTATCATCCTTTTAACAGAAAAGGACAACATGAAAACAAAACACAAGCTTCAGTCAGCTGCTCCACCAGAAACTCTGTCTCTGGGTTAATCAGTCTTGTGTTGTCCCATGGAGTGCACACTCAGGCTAAATTCCCTGCCTGGATCTTGGGCCTCTGTTGGGTGATCAGCCAAATGCCACTCTTCTTCTGTCAGTGCTGAGCAGGTTCCAAGTAGCTCCCCAGGAGGTCCCAGGCTCAGTTTGTTTTTCGGAGCTGCTTTGGGCCCTTGCTTGGGAGTTGTTAAACTCCTGGAAAAACAAAGGCTTCAATAACAAGGTTTGGTGCAAGACCCAGGTTTGGATATGGGTGAAGAGAAGTGGCTTTTTGCCACTTCTTGGATTCCCTGAACTCTGAGCTGCTCTAAGTTATCCCTAGATAAAATGGCCCTTTGAGAGTGGCGCTTTGGCAGCCATTGTATCAGCCAAGGGCTGCCTGAGTTCAGAGATGCTCCAACCACGTACTCTTCTGTGGTACACCTTGACCTGCCCACTATGCCATCAGCTGAGTGGGAGCATGGTGTTAGAGCTCTTTCTGCCACCTGAGATTCCTCCAGTCTGGGGCAAAGCTAACTTTTCAGCCCCCTTTTACTGCCAGGGCAATACAAAGGGGCTGGAGCAGGTCTGAGGAGCTTATATTTTATGATAAAGCAGCACAGCAATACAGTAATGGCCTTAGCAGGTGCTGTATGCCATAAGTAGAGGTGAATGCTAAAGAGGAAAAATGGCCATTCAGGGCATTGTAACAGATCTATACAGCCTTGGCAGGATTTGCTGATGCCAACGTTCCAGAATCATGAAGGGTTGTGCAGAGAGAATGTTTAGAGTTCTTGTCTAAAGATCAAGATACTAGTAAAGACCTGCTCACCAGATAGTTTCACTCTGTACAAGGCCGTCTTCAAGTTGTGTCCCTATGGGTGCTCACAAGAACAGCCATTCTTGGTAAGACCAAAGGTCCATCTAGCTCAGAATCTTGTCTTCCGACAGTGGCCAATGTCAGATGCTTCAGAGGGAATGAATAGAACTGGTAATCATCAAGTGACCCATTCCCAGCTTCTGGCAAACAGAGGCTAGGGACATCATCCCTGCCCACCTTGGCTAATAGCCATTGAATCTATCCTCAATTTCACCTGCCATTTTGTTGCTCAGTCACCCATTTTTGTGAGATCCCTTTGTAATTCTTCGTAGTCTCCTTCAGACTTAACTATCTTGGACAGTTTTGTATCTTATGGAGATTTTGCTACCTCACTGTTTCCCCCTTTTTCCAGATCATTCTTACAGTTAAGTGTTTCCTGAGATTTAATCTAAATATGCTATTCTGTAGTATGCACCCATTGCCTCCTGTCCTGCCTTCTGTGGCAGGGGAACAACTTTTCTCCATCTTGAATTCATCAGCCCTGTGTACTTGAATTCATTCAGATTTGTCAAAGATCTGATGTGGTGTTTGCTTATCCTTATGTGCATCCTTCCCCTTTATTGTCTAAGATAACTTTGCAAGTTGTCCGGTCACATATGGTTTTTTGTGAGATGACTGACTCAAAGTAGGAATTGAGCAGCTCTGCCTTCCTATCATCTTCTGTTACCAGCTCATCTTCTCCACTGAGCAGTGGACCAACACCATCCCTGATCTTTCTTTGATGTCTGACATATTTAAAGAACCCCCTCATGTTGTTGCTAACATTGCTTGCCAGCTGTAACTTATTCTTTGCCTTGGCTTTCCTGATTTCTGTCTCTATATGCTAGTGCTTTTCTCATGTTCACTTCCTTGGTGACATGCCCCTCCTTCCTTTTCCTGTATGTATTCCTTTTGGGTTTTAGGTGGTTTAAAAAGCTCCTTGTGCAGCCACATAGAGTCACAGGAAACCAATCTCCTGCATTGGAATAGTTTTTGATGTTGAGCCTCTAGTATTACATCTTTTAGGAACTGCCAATGCCAGCCCCCTTAGTCGCCTCCTTTTTCTTCCTAATGGCATGAACCCCACACCTTCAACTGGAGATTATTTTTTTTAAGGTGGTAGTGCCCGTTCGGCTCATACGCTCCCTACATATCTCTATGCCCTATACTGAGACTATAGAGAGGCACAAGCACCAGCTTCCTCCAAGCCCTGAGTGTTCCCAAGCCCCACTGCACATCTTCTCCACCTCTTTCAAAAAAGTGGGAGGGCCACCCCCCCAGTTCCAGTGCCACTGATGTAACCAAGGTCATTCTTCATTCTATGAGCTCATACTCCATATCAGTGGCCCTCCTAACGGACTGTTATAGAAATATGCAAGGCTGCTATGTGGACTTTAATCCATGCTTTCCTTGGCTGATGCTTCTCAGATGGAAGCTGCCTTTGGGATTGAACTTCAAAGTACATTGCAAACTAGGATTAAAAACCCTTGATTTAAAACTGTAGAGCAAATAAATATCTAAAAATTAGATTGGACAAAACTGGAAAATATATTAGAAGGAAACAACCTTACTTTGGCAGCATGCTGGACAAAATGACTTAACAAGACTCTTCCCTCTGTGAAGAAGTCAGACAATTGCAGCTATCTGTTCTAGATATTTACAGACTCACAATAAGGCTGTCAGTTTGTCACAGAAGTCATAGATTCTGTGACTTTGTAGGACCTCCATGACTTCTGCAGCAGCCGGCGCAGCTGACCCAAGGGCTGCTTGAGCAGCTGGTGTGGCCTGGGGCCAGTCACTGACCGCTATTGGGGCAGTCTTGGGCCCTTGAGTGCCCCCCTCCTCCAGCAGCAGGAGTTTGGGTTGGGGGCTTTGGGGTGGGCACAGGCAGGGAGTGAGGGCTCTGGGTGGCATGTACCTTGGAGGGGGGCTCCCTGGAAGCAGTGACATCCTCGGCTCCTGGGGCAGGTGTAGCCAGGCAGCAATATGTGCTGACTTCACCTACAGGCACCACACCCACATCTCACATAGGCTGCGGTTCCTGGCCAATGAGAGCTGCAGAGCCAACGCCCAGGGCAGAGGCAGAGTGCAGAGCTGCCTGGCCATGTCTCCGTCTAAGAGCTGAGGGAGGAGGGTGTTGCTGCTTCTGGGGAGGTGCAAAGCCAGGTAGGGAGCTTGCTAGCCCTGCCAACTACCCTCCCAGCACCAGCAGGGATACCATGCCACATGCCATCTCCTGCTCCAGCACCTGTGGTGCCCCCCAGGGCCATCCTCCTCCCAAAGTTTGTCAGGGGTATATAGTACAAGTTATGGAAAGATCTCCACCTGTGAATTTTTGTTTACAGCCAGTGATCTGTCCATGATTTTTACAGAATACCCAGGAGTAAAACACAGCCTTACTCATCAATTAACATAGTATGTAGATGCTGATCTGTATCATAGTCTGGTCCTAAACAGTGGCTCTTAAGTGTTTATTTCTTAGATCAGCTATGTATGCATGCATAGAAGCATAAGATCCCATGTACAGTCTAATTGTTTGTTTTAGTCTAACAGAAAAGAAATGTAACTAAAAATGATGCAGACTTCATCTTACAGCTCTCATTGATCAAAGTCCTGTTGTATGAAATGAGAACAGTGTAAGCTCACAGGCTGTTAGATGACACAGCAGAGTTTATGGCCCAATTCTGTAGCCTTTACTCATGTAAATTGACTCTCTTCATTTCAAGAAGATGTGATACTGATGCTGGAGAAATAGAGGCCTTACGGCCCAATTCTTCAGACTCAGAACTGCACTCAGAGCAGCACCCAAGTGTGTGTGGGGCAAAGGTGGCTTAATCCCACCTCTGAGTCTCCCAGTTCTGCTGCTGGGTCATGTCCAGCATAAGTTTTACTTTAAGGCTGCTCTAACTTATCAGACTAAAATTGTAACTAGAGTCTGAACCCAGAACAACTGTTTTTGAATGCATACTTTTTTAAACATCAACTCACAGAAAATCTGCACGGTTTGTTCCTCTTATGCAATAAGTGTCTCTGGAATTTTAGAGAAGCCCCAAGCAATATGTCTATTACATAACACATTGAAGCTGCACTGATCTACTCCCGGCTGCCTATGACCTCAAGCAACTGTTTGAGCAACTAGCAATAGCGCTAGAAAGAAGAGATGTCATAGCCACACTCTCTATGCTGAGGCTGCAGGGATAAGATGGAGCAGAGTTGCTACACTGCAGGAGAGTTCCTGCCAGACAGGTCTGCTGGGTTTATAGTCCCTTTATGCTAGAAGAGGGACTGTAGTGGACGCTGTCCCTTAGAGTGCTGTTTTGCTGCTCGTGGTAGGACATACTTTTGTCTCTCAAGCTCCAGCCTTTACTCAGATTCGGCATTGGCACAAGTTTCCTCCTTCTTGCCCCTGTGCTTCGGCTGCTCAAATAAAAGTCTCAACACTTTCTGCAGGTGTTTCACCCTTGTGCATTTATTTACAGTGCCACAGTGTAGTCCCCCTCTTCCCCCCAACAGTCATCCCCACTCTGACCCTTCCCAGGGTTTCCTGGCCCACAAAGCTCCTTTCTGGAAGTGAGGAGACAGAGCTGTAGCCTCCTGTCCCTCCTAGGCTAGCCTCCTGATTGAGCTTTTGTCAGAGCTTTTATAGCCCTCCTGGTCTTCAGCCCAGCTGTTGCTACTTAACCCAGCTCATTGCTGTGAGCTAGCCCTTGCCAGGGCCCACACCTGGGCTCCCTGCTGACTGCTGGGGCCCCTGCACCTGGCCTCTCTGCCAGAAAGCAGGGCTTAGCCAGCATATAAGCAGGGCATTCAAGGGGTCTTTACCCTGCCCTGTCACACTCAAACCATGAGGAAATCTTATGACTTTGTCCATTTGCTTGTGTAGTAGTTGGAAAATGAATTGAAAGTCAATTAACACACACGAGTAAAGAGACTGGTAACTGTCTGAGAATTCAAAGTTGTTGCCATTTTTGGGTCTGATTCTCCTCTGTCTTGCCTTGTGTAATACTTTTGCACCTACTAAAATGGAGGTAAAATGTTCCCACCTGTTGGAGCAAAGAATCCTACCTTAGTAGCATCTGACAGTGGAGTTCAGGCAATGGAGTTTCAGCCCTCTAAATGTAATGACTGTCAAGAGATTCACATATATCTCAGGACATGCAGTCTCTGCCTCTGACAGCTGCTCCACCATGGTAACATGGCTGTTTGCCATGATGTCATTGGCTGCTGCCTCATGCACTTGTGCTGTAGCAGCCACAAAGGCAACATGGCAGGAGATAATGCTGCTTGGAGTGTCATTCATTCCTGACCACATCTCCATGTTGTATGCAGGGAAGTATAATGCAAAGGATTGCTGCTCCCGAGCTCAGTGACAAATTTTGGTCTGACTCTGAGCTCAGGTGGAGGGGGATCCTACATGCAGGTAGTCCTCTTCCTCCCCAGTGGATTCTGCACAATTTGGCTCCTCTCTGTGTGTCTTACTGGAGGGGAGAACAGGATACTGAGGATGCTTTATAGGGTTTGGCCCTGTGTGAGCATAGGGCAAAATGAAAACTGCACGAAGGTGCCCGGGGTGAGGGAGATTTGTTTTGGTGCCTGATATCTGCTAGGGAGTGAGATGTGGAGGGATTATTTAGAGACTAAATACCAATTTAGCAAATTAGTCTTTTTTTTAATATACTCTACCATGTAGCCTATAACTATCTTTTTCTTGGAGTTTATTACTCAGGTGAAATTCCTACTGAAGTCAATAGGCCAAGTGTAGCCCTGACTTACTCCTTGTGCAAAGCCATTGAAATCTGTGTTTATTTCATGGGCTATAAGACAGGGCAGAATTAGGCTAGAGTTTCCTTAAATAAGGACTGAGGGATCCAACCCAAATTTTATTTTAGTTCTTGCATATTTATTGTTTTCTGAATCTTGTATTTATTTGTACACAGCAAACACCAGAGCACATTTGTTCATGCTCTTTGCTAACCACCCAGAGTTTTTCACACGTTCCACAGGCTGCTACTCTGATGCCACAAAACCAACTAACTGGTTTGTTTGTTTTAAAAAGTTTGTCACCTAATGAACGAGACAGAATAAGAGTTCTTTTCTTGCTACTTGGAGAACATATAAAATGCATTTGGTAACAGTGGGCTTGTTTGGTTGATACTGTTTGAGGGCTGTGTAATCCCATTTAAGGTATTTAAATGGCCCCTATTAACACAGTGTCTGCATTAAAGATTGGTGCTCAGTTATCCTCACAACACTCCTCTAATGTGGGGAGGGACTGTGACTAGAGAGACTAAGCATGCATTAGAGCAGAGACTTGCACTCAGGTTTCCCAAGTCCGAAACTAGTGGTCTTAAACACTGGATTCTAGCATTACCACTACTCTAGGCAAACTGGGCAGGTATTCCATTGTGCTAAACTATAGGTCACAAGCACAAACTTGCTTTGCTCTTTTAGAACACTCTTAGCTATAGTTTTCACTCAGTGCTCTAGCTATATTAGGTATTTTGTTAGTGCCCATTATCGTAGTATAAAACCCCCCCCCCCCCCCCGTCGTCTTGATACTGTGAATCTTTATCTCCTTAGCCTACTGATGGAGGCTGCTAGTCTAGAGCAAAGCATACTGAAGTGGGTCAGAGCCCAAAAGAACAAAAAGACAGTGAACGGGGATAATTTGATATTTGGATCTTAGGATGTTTCCGTTAATATAACGGCAGCTGAAAATAGCTGATGAAGCTAAATAATACTGCTTAGTAAGCCTTTGTAAGATGAAGCCAAAATGCTAGAAAGCAAACACTGCCAGAGTCTGTATCATAGATGTAAGCATAAAAAAAGTGGGCTCAGACATAATGGGGCAGTAAGAAGTGTGTTTGTTTGCTGTTTTCTGTCCACATTCTGTTTGGATCTTCTCCTGCATAAATAGCTAATCTGTCACTACCTTGATTTCTGGATCCACTCAGTTTAGACTGACTTTGAGTATAAATCTATTAGCTGAAAGGAGCAAATCTCTAATTTTGCTTAAAAAACCCAACCACACAAAAAACCCCTTTGTTTTAAAGAGCTATAAAGAAAAAATCCTTAGGGGAATGATTTGGGGGAGGGATGGAGGTAACTGTGTGTATAAACAGACCCATCTAACTAAATCTGTGTAGAAATGGATAGACTGGTGAATGAGGCAGAAAATAAAACTTAATGCAGTTGTTTGAAAAAACATACTTGTATGATGGAGAGTGGAAGGTGGAAAATAATAGTCCATATGTGGACTCTTGAGTTAACACACAAAAGGTGAAATCCAGGTCTTGCTGAAATCAATGGAATTTTTGTCCCTGACTTTAGTGGGGACAGGATTTTTATCTATAGTGCTTGGGTGGAGTTTACTACAAAACATGACTACAGGGGAGAAATGAGCAAATAAGACATGCTAAGACAATAGGTACAAAAAAGATAAATACCATAGTACTAACATGTACAGTTAAAATCTCAAATCCCCGGGTACTAATCCCAATTACTTGCTCTCAGAGCCAAAACTATAGCTAAGGGGCACTAGCTGTGCCTCTAATGTAACCTTTCCATTGGAGGGGTTCATTTTTAGAAGTGAGCTGTCCTCCATTTTTAGTTCCTGATTTAAACACACACCACCACTCATTTACAAGCAGAATAAATATATTTTAATAGCACGTGAAGGGAAGAGAAATGGTAAATTCTGAGGGTATGTCTTCACTAGCGCCATGGCAGTGCTTTAACATGGCTTGTGTCGTCGTGGCAGAGCACTGGGAGAGAGCTCTCCTAGCACTGTATAAAAAGCACTCCCACTCCAAGAGCTGGTGCATGCTCTACACTGCCATTTTACAGTGCTGCAAGTTTCAGCACTCAGGGGTGTGTTTTTTCTCCCCTGAGCGAGAAAGTTTCAGCGCTGTAAAGTGTCGGTGTAGACAAGGTCTGAGACAGCACCTGCCTTTGCTGTTCAGTTAGTGTATTCTGAACTTAGATTATTTTCCCCCATTTATTTTCTTTCCTTTTGAGGCTCATTTTAGCTCTCCTTGTCAGAAGGTTTGTGTGTAACTAAATGCATAACTTCAACAGGCTAGAAACATATAATTTCAATAAGCCCTACAAAGACAGGGCATGTACTGAAATAAATGGAAGGAAAAATACACAAGGGTTGAAATTACCTATGAGAAGGAGGGAAGAGATACAGCCACCCATAGGGGCCAACTCCCACTGCATGCAGGGGGTGGAGCGGAGCTAGGGTGACCAGATGTCCCATTTCATAGGCACAGCCCTGATATTCAGGGTTTTTTCTTATACAGGCGCCTACTACTCCCCACCATGTCATGATTTTTCACACTTTCTAGCTGCTCACCCTGACTGGAGCACCCACTGGCAAAACCAAAAGACAGCACCTGTGCAGCCACCAGTCTCAAAGCTGCTGCTTTAAAGGTGCAGCATATATGTCTTTGCCAAATGTAGAGGGCCAGTCCATTTCCCCCACCCAGGCATGCTAGGAAAAAGTACCTATAAGATGGCAGACCAAGGCGAGTCAGCAGAGAATGGGTAGTGACTGAGAGTTTGTGTTGGCGGGGACTGCTTTTCTACATGTTACTACCAGATAACAAAGAAAATCTTTTTTTGAAAGGAGAGAAGACAGCAGCTGGTGGAGTGACATAAACCCTAATTTATTGGTTTTATATAATGATCCAGCAAAAGTTACTTGGTGTGCAGTTTTCCAGAACCTTCTACATGGAAGGGATCTCCAGCCTCTAGCAGCCTACTGGAGTGACCTGTGAAAGTCCCTCTCATACCAGAAATTCCTTTCCCTATGACTCAGCCCAGTAGCAGGGGTAGGGTGATACCCCCTAACCTTTGTTGCTCTCTTCCCTCCCCCCACCTCCTGCGTGCACACCAAACTCCAGGACACACTGATATTTTCTTTCATGAGTCTTGTCCCTAATTTCCTGTGTGAATGACCCTGGTCTGTGTAGGCCTTTCCTTTGTCCAACTCCTTCTTTATTTCTTGCTTCTTTTTTCACCTCTGATTATCTCCCCAGCTTTCTTTTGAATGTTCTGTTTGTTACAGTTTTTTTTCTTGCTCTTCCACACTTCACCTGTCTTCTCCCTAGCATTCACCTCAACGGGCTTTAAAATGTTTTTACCCCCCAACTGTTTTCTGCCCCCTTCTATCTGCTTTCCCTTCCCAGTTCCTCCTCTTTCTGCTCCAATTATTGTTACCCCATTTCTTTACCGCTCTGTTCTCCTTTCTTCCTGAATTCTTTTCCTTCTGCTTACTTCCCTAAATTGCGTTTACTCCTCCCTGCCTACTTTCTCCAATTTTTCTTCTGGGGCCTATGGAATCTCCTCTGGCACTGAGCTCTTGAGTGGTATAGTAGAGAGAGCAAGCCTGAAGCATGGGCCTCATGCAAGGTCTAGGGGGTTGTTAAGTCCATGCTTCAGACTCTCTTTACTACAAGTGGCTAGAAAATGCCTTTGTCAGGGATGGGAACCCAAACATCCTCTGCCAGCGTTGAAGGTGCTTCCTCCTACAGTGAGTGGAGAAGAAACTGGCAGATGAAATTCAGTGCTGATAAATACAAAGTCATGCACCCTGGAAAAAGGTAACCCTCACTATACATACAAAACGAAGGGGTCTAAATTAGCTGTTACCACTCAGGAAGGAGATCTTGGAGTTCTGACAACATCTGCTCAGTGTGCAGTGGCAGTGAGAAAAGCTAACAAATGTTTAGGAACCATTAGGAAAGCGATAGATAAGACAAAATATCATACTGCCATGATCTCTCTCTCTCTCTCCCCCTCTCCATGGTAAACCCACACCCTGAATATTATGTGCAGAGCGGGTCATCCCATCTCAAAAAAGATATATTAGAATTGGAAAAAGTACAGAGAAGGGCAAGAAAAACAATGAATGTTGTGGATCAGCTTCCAGATATGGAGAGCTGTAAAAGATTGGAAAAGCAATAACCAAGGCGGGACGTGATAGAAGTCTGTAAAATCATGAATGGTTTGGAGACAGTGAACAGGGAAGTGTTGTTATTAACCCCTCCACACAGTACATGAGCCAGAGGTCACCCAATGAAATGAAAAGGCAGTAAGTTTAAAACAAACATGAGGAAGTACTTCACACATCTCCAGTCAGCCTGTGAAACTTGTTTCCAGGAGACATGAAGAGCAAAAGTACAACTAGGTTCAAAAAAGAATTGGATAAAGTTCATGCGGGGCTGGTCCATCACAGTCGGTTAACCCAGATAGTCAGGAATGCAACAATATGCTGAGGGTGCCCTTAAACCCCTTACTTCTAAAAGCGGGGCTTGGACAACAGGAGATGGATCACTTGATAATTGTCCTGTGCCTCTGAAGCATCTGGCACCAGCTACTGTCTGAAAACATGGACTACATGGACCATTCATCTGTCCCAGTATGACCATTCTTATGCTTTGTATTTAGTCACCAGAGGACCTTGCCATGAATGAGTGCCCTTCCTCCTCAAACAAAATATGACAAAGGGACAGGTGTTAGCCTGACACTTGGAAAAATCATCCAAATCCAAACAACTCTGCCACCCTGAAAAAAATATTCCCCAAAGAAACCTGACAGACAGGGTGGATGAGGAAATATCTTTTATTGGACGCAATATCTTTGTGAAAGAGACAAGCTTTCAAGCTTACACAGAGCTCTTCTTCAGAAATCTGTCAACTTTAGTACTAATCTTCCTCCCAGTTCAATTGATGTACTCCTAAGTGATAGTACCAAAAACATAGCTAATTTATTAATTGACTGTGAAGATTGTTGTAAGCAGAGTTGACAGAGGAACAGTGTGAACATTTGGAGTTCTTGGTTCACAAGGACCTGTACCTCCCAGTATGTTTTTAAAAAAACACAACAAAACATGGACTAATTTGTCTGTGAACCAGTTGCAGGAAACTGAGAAATAAGGACAATCAGAAGTAAAGATTGTTTTGACAGGTTTAATCTTAAGCAAGATGTTTACAAAACAGAATAGGATGCACCATGTGTGTGCTCTTGACCACCCATTTGTTTGATTCTAAAGCCTCTTTTGTCCTTTTTAAAAAGGTTTCCAGCATTGGATTGTCTTCTAGTGCAAATTGTTACCAATGGCAGTAGAACTTGTTTTCCAGCATTCTGGGTGAGTTTTTGTTTTCTTTGTTGTTTGATTCTATAATTACATTTGAATCTAAAGACATTTTTGAACAGTATCTTTCATTTTTGTACCAAACCTGCTATTCATGGTGGGAAAGAATAGGGAACCTTTTAACAATACAGTAGTTAAAAGAGGTGACTTGAAAGCATAATTAAAAGTGAGACTTTTATACCAGGGGAAACTGTCAAGCATAAATAGAAATAAATGTTCATAATATTTCTTACTATGTCTGGCAGTTATATTGATAGTAAATATTTTTATGTACAAACCAAGCTTTGCTCCTTTTACATAGTTTCTCTTCTGGCTTAATTCTGCAACAGAGTGCACTCACCTACCATGAGCATCGTCTGCTGGGGGTGAGTGAACCTGTGTGCTTGCTCTTAACTCCTGGTGTTCCCTGTTGGCTGTTAACTCGTCAAGTGGGTCTTCAGTGGCTCAGCCCTCCAGCTAAGTCACACATATTCTAAACGTACGAAGGAACCCCTTCCAAGGTGAAAGGTCCAACAGGGCCTGTCCCTGTGCCCATGGTTATGTCTTCAGTTGTCAGCCCCAGCTGGGCTAGCTCTAAGTCTATTGTAGAGCAGTGCTCCCAGGGTTTTCTCCATGGAGACTTTGTCCTCTGCAAGTCTGACTGACTCAGTCCTCCAGCCAGGTCACCTCTCACATTCAGTCCCCTTTTGGAGGTGGGGGGTAACAGAGTTCAACAAGTGATTGAGTCTCTCTTGGGTCTCCAGCCCCATCCTTGAGCCCTTTAAATGCCAGCCTTATGCTTGGAATTCTAAATGAAACTTGTACCCTTCTTCAGGCTTTGGCCGCCCTGTCGGTGATGGTGATGGTGATGGGGATGGGACAGGGGACAGGCCTACCCCCTACTCTGAGTCCCAACCCATGGACCCTACAAATGGCAGCCACATGCTGCCTCCTTTTAACTCATTTGCTGCTGCTGTTGCCTGGGTCACTTCCCATGTAGCCCCCTCCTCTTCACCCTTATCTCATGTTGAAGTTCTGTCTGTTCCCTGCTTGAGCAGGGTCTCTCCCAGGCTTCCACACCGGGAGAGTCTCTCAGCCTCTCTGACCCTTCTGGTCCCAGCCAGCAACTGATCTGTTCAACCCCGCAGCCCCTTTTAACTGAGCCTGAAGCACTCTGATTGGATGCTTCCCTGTAGTCCCTCTGAGTCTAGGCAGTCTGAGAGGACCTGCCTTCACTGCTCCTTTTCTGGGGTGAGGTGTGATAGGAGCATGAGGTCTCCAGCCGGTGGCCTTAAAGGGCCTGGTACACCCTGTCACAATTCTCTAGTGGAGTATTAAAGTCATTTGTGGGACAGTCACATAACTATTGTGGAAATGGTTTTTTGATGGGAGGTGGAGGTAAGAGAGGTGGCCATACTCCGATCTCAAAATCGTATGAGTGAAACTGTAACTTGGAGTTCCAACTGATTTTTGGCCTGGCGTACACAGTTTTTTGTACTGGTATAAGTATTTCAGTTTGTGGTATTATTTTTTCCTGAAATGGTTATACCAATAGTACCCCTGCTGTGGATGCAGTTACACTGGTATAGCCTGTTCCCCTTCCCAGATGGGAATAAGCTATACTGGTATAAACATTTGTACTGTATAACTGTGTCCACAGTGGTCGGGGGGTGGGGGAGGGAGGAGGAAGAGGAACTGTACAATTTTGTCTATACCAGTAAAGCTAAACTTTTTGTGTGAAGAGAAGGTCTTCAATTAAACTTGCAAGTGTATATCTGAGAAAATGGCCTGATACTGCATGGGAATGGGAGCTTGCTATGGATTGGACCTGGAATTTGGCCCATGATTAGGACTTTGCTATAGAGCCAAAGGGAAGATGCGCTTAACTGCAATAGGAAGGAGAAAAAAGGAAAAAAAAATGCAGGTGAAATATACTTCCTTTTGTATAAATGTCCTTGTCTTTCCCAGTTTGCTTCAGTAGTCTTCAATGTCTGGCTGAAAATGGTGAGGTCCATAGCAGTATCACCGGAGACAGAACTGCGCAATTAACTTTATATGTTTTTAATTGTTTTTATAACCATGCTTAAAAGAGAGAAAAACATATAAACAGCCAAGAGATTAGTTTCTCCAGTATTCCCCTTCTAAATGCCACAATGAAGATGTTCCCTCTCATTAATAAAGTCCTCCAAGTTTCACTGTTAACAGGCATCAAATGGTTTCCTTAATTTAATGCATTTTTTTCCATTTTTATGAATTAATCTGGTGGTGGTGTTTCAAGTACAGCATTTCAAAAGCCGAACGTGAAGTTTTTGATTGCTCTCAGAATGATTAAACCAAGAGGATGATTCTTCGACCAAAGAGTACCAGCTGAAAAAGTCTGAGGAATCTTTTAAATGAAGTTGCTACATGTAATGAGATATTCAGGAATATTCAGTTTATGAAAATGCTTTGAATACCGCAGTGAGTTTTTTAAGAAGAAAGTTGCAAAATTAATAGAGGTCATATAGAGCAACAGATATCAGGAGTGTCTCAGAATATTAATGCTTTCTGCAAATCTAGAAAAGGGGACATTTCATTTAGGAGACTGAGTTATCGGTCTCCTAAAATGTATTGTTTCAGGGGAGCAGGACCAAAGTGCGTATACAAAGGAATAAAGTGGCATTTATTTTCTGTGTGGATCTTAGAGAATTGTGTGGCAGGGTAATGGGCCCCTCTGTATTTCCCAGAGCCTGAGTGAGTCCTATTTGGACAACAGCATAATTCAAGAAGTCTGTATCAAAACCAGGATTTTTTTTTTCATGTCACAGGTTTAAAGAAATATGACCTTGTTTTAACAATCAAATTTTATTAAAATACATGACTGACACAACTGCACATAATAGGAAATAACTTGAAACATCACCAAAAAAAAAGATGTGATAAAAAAAAAAAGACTGATAAAGTCGTAGGTGGTCATGGTGCTTGCATACAAGGATTTGGGTCAAATGTTTAATACTGTTCCTGTATCTTTGTATAGTTAGCTGGTAGAATGAGTCAGAGATGAATGGCTTTTTGCTAATGTTGCAATTAAAAACAGATACCCCAGCAAGCAATCTGATAACACTTTGCAGAATCATCCTTTTAATTAATGCTAGATTACAGTAGAAATCCTATTGAAGTACTTACAGTACCATCGTTATGTCAGATGGATTAATCATGATTAAATTTATTGCATTGAATACCAAAGGGATTAATAATGTCTGGGTCTTTATATCCTGGATTCATAGGTTTTAAGGCAAAAAGGGAACATTAGAATCCAGTCTGACCTCCTGCATAATTCAGGCCAAAGGAAGTCGCCCAATAATTTCTGCGTCAAGCCCACACTTCTGTTTGAGCCATAGCATTTTTTTTAGAAAGATATCCAATCTTTAAATCAAGACTGCAAATGATGGATAGTCCACCATGTCCCTAGGTTAGTTGTTCCAGTTGTTAACAATCTCGCTGGTTTGTTTTTTTTAAAAAAAGAGAATGAAAATTGCTCCTTATTTCTAGTCTGAATTTTTCTGTCTTCCGCTTCCAATCACTGGATCACACTGTTCTTTTTTTCCCTGCTACTGTTAGAAGTAAATGGATGTCGATTACCCATTTACAATGACTTTTTGCAGTCTATCAGTTAACCCAGTTTTCAGTCCATTTAATATGGGCTACACTGATTTGGCATAGTGCAGTTTTTTAATCAGAATGTCACATGAAACTAAGGGTATGCCTACACTTAAAAGCCACAGTGCTACAGCTGTAGTGTTTCAGTGTAAGCACTACCTCTGCTGATGGTAGTGGTTCTCCCATCAGGATAGGTAATCCACCTCACTGATAGACCATCACTAGACTGGAATTATTCCATTGACCTAGCACTGTGGATACAGAAATTAGCTTGGCATAGCTACGTCTCTGAGATGTGGATTTTTCCTGAGAGATGTAGCTATGCTGATGTAAGGTCCAGGGGTAGATCAGTCCTTAGCCAGATGCCTTGATGAAGTCTAAGTATTTTTATATCCATACAGTTACCTTCCTACTTCAGAGTGATACCAGTCATTGTAATTAGCAAATTTCTAATGAAATAGGTGTAGCTTGACATTTTTAAATACTAAGGAATTTATTCAAACAGTTCTGGCCGTGTTGGTGAAAATGTCATTATAGTTAGCTCTGTAGTATTCAGTAGAATTTTATACTTTTTGACATTGGGATGCTGTTGCTAGCCATTTAGAGCTTGATTCTGCAGACTTCTAAGTCCAGATGGCCTTTTGCAAGCCTGAGGTCGCTCCTGGGCTGCCCTACTGCTGTAGTTGAGAACAGACAACATACATTTAATGAAGTTGACGTCTCAATGTGTTTGCTTTGGAGGTAACTTTCTATGGCAGCTGGTCCTTGAGAGAGAAAGGACAATAGCCAGGGTCAAAGTTTGATATCTCTTTCCAGCAATAGGTTGTGCAAAAGAGACTTAAAACAATTGGAGAAGATCCTTCTACTAGGAATCTAAATTACTAATAAATATCCAAAGAGCCAAAAGCAGCTGTCACCTAGGCTCAGATCCTCGAAGATATTTAGGTGCATACTTCCCATTGAAATGAATGAGAGTTAAGCACCTAAATCATTTCTAGGGCTCAGATCATCAAAGGGAACTTCCCCCACTCTTTGAAACA
This sequence comes from Dermatemys mawii, assembly GCA_007922305.1. Lineage (NCBI taxonomy): Eukaryota > Metazoa > Chordata > Testudines > Dermatemydidae > Dermatemys > Dermatemys mawii. The sequence continues at coordinate 10,352,705 of ML677348.1, forward strand.
AGTTAAGGGATGTCTGAAGTGACTTGTCCATGTGCTGTGCCCCTTTCTTTCTTTCACCTGAATCCTGCCTGCTACTGGTGCTATGCCCCCTGGCGTAGTCTAGTTATGATAGGTGATTGTAGGGAGCTGTGAATAGAGAACATTGATTTAGTCTGGGTGGCCACATGTAAATACCTGAGCCACAGTCACACTATCAAGGTTTTTATACCACACTCATCAACATGGTATCTGGGTGCCTTCCATCTCTTTATGCGGAGCAATCACAGAGTGGCCTTTTATGGCTGTTTGGAGAGACCAGAACAGGGATAGCCATCTTCCTGTTTTACATGCACAGGGTGAATGATTGTGCTGTTTCTAGGTCATGGCAGAATAGATAAATTTTTGTCCTCTACAGGGCAGTAGCATATTTGTAAACTCTTTGGGTCAAGGACTATCTTTATTCTGTGTCTGTATAGCACCTAGCACAGTGGGGTCCTGGTTCTTGACTAGAGCTCTGTGATGGGGTGTACAGACCCCACACTGGACAGCAAAGGATTAAGGAGCTTCTCAGTCAGCTTTACCCCATCACACCTGCAAGGCATATACACACTGGAGGAGGAGTTAAAAGTACTCCTGGGGTAATTCTGCTCCACTGCGCACATGCAGAATTCATAGTCCTCTGCAGAATTTTTTTTCTCCACAAAAAACACATTCTGCCAGAGAGGTGCTGCAATTATACATTTTGTGATGCCAGAACAGAGAGCAGGACAGCGTGGGGCACAGGGAGCTGTTGGAGTGTGTCACAAACTGGGGTTCAGAGAGGCTAGTGGGGGGACAGACTGGGAGGGGGCAAGAATGGGAGTGGGGTGCAAGGACACATGGGGCTAAGGGGAAGTACAGGGACATAGGGTTGGAGGATAGAGGGGTGGCTGAACAGGGTGCAGGGACACATGGAGAGGGGATGCTGAGTGAGGGTGCAGGGACACATGGGGACAGTAGCAGATGTGCCTGACTGAATGGGAGAGGCTAGAGGTCAGCCAGGGTATGCATGGGGGAGGCTCCCCAACTCCCTAACAAACCCTCCTTCTGCCTCAAACTCCTATTCCATACTTCTCCCACCCATACCCAGCAACCCTCCAGGTTTAGTCTCAGGTTATTTCCCAGTAATTACTTCCCTCTCACTCAGCTTCTCTGTTATCCCTGACTCTCCCAAGCCTTAGCATTGCTTTTGAGGAGTGCAGGAAATACAGTTCTGTTCAGTAGTTTGAATGAATTATTACTCAGTGTTCTGTATTAATATGCCTTGTTAAGGAATCTATTTGTCCAAAAAAAAATTTCCTGAGTCTTTTTTTGTTGTCTGTATTGTTACATACATACTTGCTGGCAGGTATTTTGAAATAAAATTATCAACATAATTGAAACTGACATGATTATGTTGTATAAAATTTTGACAACTAAAATATGCAGAATTTTAAAATATTGTGCACAGAATTTTTAATTATTTTGGCACAGAATTCCCCCAGGAGTCGAACAAGGAGCAAAACCGCTCATGGGTGGGCAGACCAGGGAAGGAACATATCTCCAACCGTCAACTTCTAAGAAAAAGGCCGAGGAGAGGCAGGAGATTTTTTGATAACCAGTGCCTGAGGGAAGCGAAGGCCTGATCCTGATTCACCCTGAGAGGAAATCATTCTTACTAATTTGGTGTATTATGTTAGCTATCCTTGCTTTTTGTTTACAAACTACCCTGGAAGGGGACAGATTTTGAAATGACCTGGCCAATAGCACTGGAACACTTTTTTAATAGGGAGGATGCTGAAACTGAACCCTCTTACCCCTGTCTGTGTCCTTGCCCCTCCCCACCCTGGGCTGGGAGCAGGGCCATGTCTCCAGGAGGGGGGACCTGACCCGGACAGGGGCTGGGGCTTGCAGTGGGGGTCCCGTGCAAAACCTAAGGGAGCTACAGAACCCCCACACCTCTAGTTCCCACACCTATGGACCTGGCCAGAGGGTCAAGTCACAGGAAGAAGCAGGTTACAGCAGAGGTGGAGCAACAAGTGGCAGCAGACTCCAGCAGAGTGAGAGAATCTGCCACGTCCAACCATGAGCTGGTGTGAGCTGATCCCCTCACAAGCTTTTATACACTATTGCGATATACAATGAGCAGTGTAGACTGCATATGAGAAGATACCATAAGCTTGCAATGATCTAATAGAAGGCATAGCTTCATAAACTACTAGATAAGCCCACCAATGCAAAGTTACTTGCAAAAGATCTTTGGGAATGTTAATTTATTGGTAGCACCTTTCTGGATTGCAAAACAAAGTTTGACTTTGGCTGCAAAGTAAAGATGCATAGATGCATTTTAGATTTATTTTTTATAATTAATTATGCAAAAGTCAGTTTTATGGTAAAATAGACAAAGGAGTCGTCAGGAAGCATTTGATTGTGAATACGCCACCTTAAAATGTTACCATGATAATCTGTGTGTGTGTGTGTGTGTGTGTGTATATATATATATATATATATATATATAAAAAAAAAAACACATAGATTTGCAAGGATTATATTATCAGTAAATGTTGGCAAGCTTTAATTTCACTGTACGTACACAAACTGAAAAAATATTTCAATTAATAAAAATCAAAAATTACAGCTGGGCAAAGTAAGAAAAATGCTCCTTGAGCACTTATTTGAGTTTGATTTCAGAATATTTACTTTGTATATTTTGACATGTGATGTTGACAGTTTGTTTTAACTGCTCTAAAGCTTGAACTCTTTGAAATCAATGTCTGTGAATAACCCCCCTGTTGTCTGACTCCCATCCATAATTTCCTGCAACTGTGAAAATTTTAAATTGATAAACCCCAAATGCTTAAAATCCATAATTTTGCTCACCTGTGAACATTTACATTAATTCAAAATTGAAAAATATTTATATGAACATTGATATTATCTTGTGAACTTATAAAAATCGAATTTTCCTAGGCCTAAATATATCTCTCTATATATCTATATATCAGATTTACCCCTTATTTCCCTCCTCTCCTTCCCCCCCAACCCCACCCAGCATTTAGGTATAGGCTATCGCCATTTTTTCAGTCAGAGCAGTCTTTTCCTTCCTCACACACCTATCGTTTCTCTCCATCTTCTTCCCTCATTCCCTCTGAAAAACTTGGTTCCAGCCGCTGTTGAAGATCAGGATACTGGAGTGGATGGACCATTGGTCTGAGTTAGTATGGCCATTCTTTTATTCTTCGTATTGCTCTGGAAACGAACTTTGTAAATATCAATAGCTTACTGTGCTACAGTGAAGCAAAGATCAAAAGGATAGTTCAAAGGCTGCATCTGCTCAAATTAAGAAAAACTGCAACAACCTTTTCCTTTGAATGTCAGAAAAATACTTAAAAGAAGGAGTACTTGTGGCACCTTAGAGACTAACCAATTTATTTGGGCATAAGCTTTCGTGGGCTATCACCCACTTCATCACATGCATAGAGTGGAACATAAGTAGGAATATAATATACAGAGAACATGAAAAGGTGGAGGTTGCCATGTCAACTTTAAGTGGCTTAATCAATTAAGGTGAGCTATTAGCAGCAGAAGAAAAAAAATATTTGTAGGATAATCAGGATGTCCCATTTCAAGCAGTTGGCAAGAACGTGTGAGTAACAGTAGAGGGATACTTTACGTGGGGAAATAGATTGCAAACATGTGGCCTTTTCTGATGCTTCTGACAAAACTATTCTACAAATCATCCAGGAGAGTGACTCTCTTGAAAAGGGGTGCGGGGTAACTTTCACTTCCCTTTGGAGAGCAAGGATGTTGCTGAAATTACATTAACAATGGTCGTTACTGACACACTGGGTATGTCTTTACAGCAAAGAAAAACCTGCGACTGGCCTGTGCCAGCTCCCTCGGGCTCGTAGGGCTGTTTCGTTGCTGTGTAGACTTCTGGGCTCAGGGTGGAGCCCAGGCTCTAGGACTCTCCCACCTTGCAGGGTCCTAGAATCTGGACTCCAACCCAAGCCTGGAAGCCTACAAAGCAATGAAACAGCCCCACAGCCTGAGCCTGAGTCAGCTAGCATGGGCCAGCTGCGCGTGTCTAGTTGCTGTGTAGACATAAGCTCAGGGTGGCTCTTCAGCACTTGAGGAATTTTGGATCTGGACCTCAACTTCATAGATGGGGCCATGTTTTAGCGATAACAAAACCTTCAGTGAATATGATATATACAGATAATTAACTCTTATAATGTTGTTAATAGTGGCAGCCACTGAAGCATTGATTATCATGAATGCCTCTCTTAATGGGATTTCCTGACTTCTAGTGTAAATTGTAATTTTATTAAAAAAAAATCTTCTTTAGCGGCTCACTTCTGTTGTCTCATCCTTTCTACGTAGTCTGTCCTGGCCTGTTATATCTGTTACATATGCTCTGTATTAGTCTACAAGGTAAGCCTGAACTGTGTAATATAAAGCAGTGTGACTGGAGTCTTGCGAGATGCGTTACCTTTCCTTCTGATCTGTACAGTGGTGGGGAATGCAGCTCCGATGAAGAAAAGTCACTGAGGCTCTCTCAGTGAACTAGTTTGAGGAACAGTGGGTTTTTAACTGTAGACTTTTGCACTAAAGCCATGTGAGTGTCAGATAAAGGGGTTAGATCCCACCAACATGTTTTTTTTTCCCTAGTGTGGCTGCACCCACAGTTTTGTGTGGTTTTGACACACACAGAAATTAAAACAATTCAGTATCAGATTTGTTTTGAAAATTTATTTGACCCAAAACACAAAGTGAAACTCAAGTATATTGTGAAAGGGTCACCTCATACCTGGCATCAGACCAGGTTTCTGCCTCAGTTTCCCAACTCATGTAAGCCTATGGGCCAGCTCACTGGCCAGTACATCAATGAAGCTCCCATCATCAATATTTCACTTTCTTTTACAAGGGATGCATTTATTACATTATTCTTGATTAAGTGCATTTAATAATTCGAGGAATAAAGTGATAGTTCTCCGTGGGCATTTGATGTTTTCAAAAACAAATGTAGAGAACTTCTAGTTTATCCTCCAGTCTTTTGAGTTACAGTAACATCCATACTTCACTAGTAGTCTTTCATATTGCTCAGGAATCTGTTCCTGTAAATATTAATAGTCTAAAGTGTATGATAAAAAGCAAAACTCAGATGTGAATTTCAAATACAGTTTCTGCTTGGAGCAAGAGTGCCTGTTGGCATTAAAAAAAAAAATCAAGATGTTCCCATTTTGAGTATGAGATGACCTCATTCTAGCTCTGATCTTTCTTTTTGAGACTTGTAATCTCATGAGAAACACAGATGAAAAATATCCCTCAATTTTCAGCTATGTTTAAGATTTTATGAATGGGGCGGAACTTGAATGTAGGTGAATAGCTTGCTTTAAAATGTACATTTTACCATTTTTCACTCACAAGAAGAATAAAAATACTTGGTATTTAGGGACCTGAGCTACTGCTAAGCTAGAGTGGAATACAGGAATTTGTGAACTTGCTACAGCTTTTAAAAGAAATCTTTTTTTTTTCCCTCTTTGCATACATGTTCCTCTCCTACTAAATTTCAAAGACTACTTTGGTAAAACTTCTTGGGCGATTGGCTTGGCATCTGTTAATTTAATTCCCCTGTACTACTATAATAGGATATAAATTAGAACTCTGGGGAATCACTGATAGAGTTCAATGAATAAGATGAAACTTTGAAGGATATGAAAGGAATTGTTCTGCTAATACCGCAAGTGGTAACGTACAGAGCTAGAGGGAGATTTTACTATACTGTAGTCTTCTGAGGGAGTTGGGGAAGGAGAGTGGGTAGTCCAAAACTCCAAATAGTGTTCCTGTACGTGAAGTATTTTTGCTTTATATTTTTACATAGACTCTAGTTCCTCCCACTCACAATAAAAAAACATTCTCTGGCCTCTCCCTTCCTAAAACAACCCATTCTTGTCAACTTCCATCCACAGGAAATTCCAAAGCTTTACATTTTATTTTTCGTACTGAAATGGGCAAAAAGTCAAAGCTATCAATATTTTTATGGAATGAACATTTCCAAAAAATCCTGTTTGGAAATGCCAAACTTTTGTTTTGACTGAAACACTTTGACAATCCTGAACTGAAATGTGTTTTGGTGTGCTGACTCAAACCGAAGCAATGTTTTGAGTCTGTTCAGCTTTCAGTTGCATCTGCCTATGGACAAGGTTCCTTGGCTGGACTACATCTCCCATGATGCACCACATTGTTTGGCTAACGGGAAGGCTGTAGTGCATCATGAAAGATGTCCAGGCCAGGAGCCTGCCCCAGAGAAGCAAATGGGAAAATGAAAAACCCAAACTATAGCTCCCATGAAACAATGCAGAAGCAAAAGTAGATGCTGTTTAATGTTGACTTGTAACAAAAATTTGCTTCAGTTCAATAAAGAAATATTTTGATCTGGATCAAACTTAGAATGAAGTTTTGCTTTGCTTTTCCTAATGGAAAATTGAAAAATTTCAGTAAAATCAGAATTTCCCCCCACAAATCTGCCTTTCCATTCCTGATCTGACTTCTACCGTCCAGGCCTATCTCTCTGACATCTCCTGAATGTTTCACCATCAGTTCAAAACTAACATGGAACTTTTCTTTCTCTCCTACTCCTCACCTTTCTCTGTCACTCTTGATGGCATCACCATCTTCCCCGTCTCCCTCTTTCGTCCCATGCATCTCAAACTTGCCGTTTGTTTCCTCCATAGCATCTCTTAGATCCAGTCTACTCTGTCTGTCAGCACAGATAATATTCTCTCAGCTAGGACCTCATCACCTCCTGTTTCGGCTACTTTTTGGAAACCATATCACCCACTTCAGTCCATTTCATACATAGCTGCTCTGGTGCTGTCTCCCCATCATTTTCCTCTTTGAATCCTTCCAATGACTCTTCTTTGTGGCCACATCAAGTTCAAGTTATCCTCATTGTTGATTCTTCGCAGCTTTGCCCATCCTTATGTATCTGTTCTTTCATTCAATCACCCTCTGCTCTGTGATGCTAACCTTCTCTGCCCACTTGTCCAATTCTCCCTCGAGCACTGTTGCACTTCTTTCACATTGCTGTTTACACATCGAATCGTGTGTTACAACAAGTCCGTAAAGAAATCACCTTCACCCCCCGCCACCTTTATACCAACTGATAAAGGCTAACTAGGGACTAGAGGGAACTGCTGATTATTATTTATTAAAACCACAATAATAACTTTTAAACTATTTGAAACAATTAAGTGAAGCACATAGATCTGTATAATAAAACCTGGCTCTTCAGTGGTGCTTTTCATCAGTAGATCTCAGAGAGCTTTAAAAGGGGAAACTGAGACACAGAGAAGCAGAGTGACTTGCCTAACGTCATCCAACAGGCCAGTGGCAGTCAAGAACAGAAGCCAAGTCTCCTGAGTCCCAGTCCAATGCTCTTCCCAATAGGCCACACTGCCTCTTTGTGTAAACACATCATACTATGGTTATCCTCACCTTCTTTCCTCCAACTGTTTGTTACATCCTCTTGTCTTAAACTAGACTGTAAGGTCTTGGGGCTGTATTTGCATATATTTGTACATAAATGAGTCCTGATCCTGATTGGCAATTCTGGACACAATCACAAGGCAAATAATAAATAAGTAAAACAATCCCAATGCTGAGAAGATGTCAGCGAAAACTAGTCTTGCTGCAATAAATTAGGGGTTTATGGATAACAGGCCATTTTTAATCTTTATTTTCCTATCTGCAGAAAATTGCTAACAAAAAAAGATGGAAAAGCTGTTATTTTCTACCTGGAAAACTGTCTTAGTAACTTGAATGGCTGCTGATAGTAGTTATTCTCTTACAGCTTTTCTTCTGTGGTATTTTGTGAACCTATCAATTTGTAAAATCTTGCAACCCTGACATCAGTTAAGGACGCCACTTCAAAACAGTGGTGAGGAAATCCAAATAAAATTACTGAAGGCCTGATTCTCTTCTTACATACACTTTTTACTCTGGTGCAGCTCCACTGACTTCAGTGGAATTACACAAGAGTCAGTAAGAGGCCCTGTATGGAAGTTCATTGTGTGCAACAGTGCCCTTTAAGGTGCGGTATTTAAAGTGAAAGATAATAAAGCATGATATTGTGTTTGTGAGGGGGGATTTGCATGTGCATTGATGTGAACTATGTTTCCTTCTGATGGCCAGACTCTTAAATGGAAAACGCCACAGGAAATTACAGAGGTGAGGGTAATTGCATAAACCAACTTCCCAGGAAGTCAATTCTTAGCATATTGCTAGGAGACACTGTACTGACACAGGTGGCATTTCTGGGTTGAGACAGAAAACAGAACTCCTGATCGCTTGTGCACATTGAAGTTCCTACTATGGCTTTAAGGAGTGGAACTTGAAACCAGGCAACTTGTCTGTCCTTTTTCAGATTTAGTAACTAGCCCAAAATTCAGCCTTGCTTTGCAGAAAGAACTTTACTGATCTTTTGGGTGAGCCAGGCTCAATGCTTTGCTGAATCAAGGTTTCGTTCCAACAGGTCTTGGTCTCACTGGTATGCTGGCTCCCCTAGTCCTAAGTGTTTTGAGGCATCCTTCTAAATCCTCTAGAAATGTCAAGGTTGTCAATTCCTTGCCCATCAGAGGGACTTGTAAATCCTCTTTCGGTCTCACAGATGCAGCTTTAGAGGCAATTTACTTTTATTCTGGGCCTGAGGTACCTCCAGAATGCACCTACTGCTATTTGGGAATTGTTACTTGGCATTTTTATGGCCCTACAAGATCTATTTTGGGCACTGAGTGTAGGTTCAAGAACACGGAGTCTCTGCCCTCTAAGTAAGTAAGGTCTTTCTTTAAATATGAAAATGGGCCAACTGTAAGAATAATGAAAGTTTTTGTTTGGGCTTTAATTATTGTTAAAGGGATTTGGAGTCTGGGTGTCAGACAAGCATCATTACTTGCACCTCTGTAAAAACCTGAACTGCATGCTGCTGTAAAAATGAGTCAAGACTTAGCCTGATTTGCCACTGCTTTGAATCCTGTGCAGTGACTTATGCCTGTACACAGAAGGGGCCAAAGACTTCCATTCAGGGTTGGTAGCCCTTTGCGGAGCAGTAGACCAGAGGTCTCCAAATTTTATGAGACAAGAGCCATATTAGATTTTTGAAGGAGCTTTGTGGGCCGAAGCGACTGTGGAAAAAAATAAATATATGCAAAATTGTTTAAAAAAACCACTATTGTGTCAGTGTTGCATTAAATTCTAAATCAGGTATAAAAGTAGCTGTATAATCAATGCAGGTACTGTGAAATCACACAAAATATTTGTCAATACATTAAAAATCACTTCACATTTTTTTATTTCTAAAAACTCACAAATTTGTGTCATACAAATACACACATTCAAAAGTTTGGCTGTACTTTGGTTAGAGAAGCTCCAGGTTCCCATTGTTGGCTGGGACTGTTTGGTTCAGTGTTGTAGTTAAAATTTAACCCTTTTCTCCTCTGGCTGCCACCGCAACCCCTAGCTTTACTTCTCGGACTGCTGCTGCACCCGCTCTGCCGCCTTGCTCCTCCAGCCACGCTGCAGGGGCACTCACCCCTTCACACATGGGGCCACCAGCAGCAGCTTGCGCGGGGAGGGGGCAGCGACAGCTTCTCCACGTGCCTACTTGGCGTGCCTGCTCAGCTGGAGGGCTGGACAAATCAAAGCTGGGGGCTGGATTCGGCCCCCGGGCCATAGTTTGGAGACCCTTGCAGTAGACAACTGCATTAGGTTCAAAGCAGTGGAAAACGAGAACAATGAAGATCAGGAGCCTCTTCTCCAGTTCCCAGGCCAACAGCACCCCAGGAAATAGACAGTGAACGTTGCAAAGAACAACTTTTTTAAAAAAAATTGAGCCAGTAATAGTTGCAGAAATACCCCGGGCATCAGAGCCAGTGAAAGAAGAGCCCATCTTTCATTTGTAAGTGTGCTTGAGCATATGGATTTTGCCATCAAGGTAGGACAGAACAGCTTAGACAACCTAATCTTTTGTCTGTAACAGAAGAATATTTCCTTTATGAAAAATCTTTAGATGTCAGAAAAGGCCTATTACTCTACTGAGAAGCCTCTTCCCAGAGGTCTGGCAAAAATCAGACACCTTTATTGTTTATTACCTTGTGTCTATTAAAAGTGCTGCTTCAGTGCTGTTGTTGCCATTCTGATAGGCCAAAGAACACTGCTTTGTACATGCAAAAACCTCCCCATATACAGAAAATGTCTCTGCCTGCATCTGACACCATATCTCTTGTTTAATAAGAGGATTAGTGGAGTCTTAATTTGTGTGGTAGAGTGTTTTTGTAGTTGAGATAGTGTATTAGAGTTCCGACCCTTCCTTTCTCAGCCATAGAGTTAATGCTCTTTACTTGCACAGCTTCAGTATTCTACTCTATGCTCCTAACCAGTCATTCACCAGACTAACTTTGGGCAGGGCTGGGCTTTGCAGGTAACAGAATAGTGCTCTTACACATGCTCTTGACGTCTCTGCAAAATATTTTGTGGAAATAACTTTCAAAATAGATTTGTTTGGAAGGTTTCCTTTGCAACCACAAGGGCTAGAAATGTAAACCCATGGTATTTGTATAAGAATCTGACTAGAATAAATGTCAGCCAATGAGCTGCTATTGGTTGTCAGCCTTATCAGAAAGCCCAGTAGTTAAATGTGCATAGAACAACTGAACCATTCTCTCAGACTTAAAGGTGGTCCCCCTAGGTCAGATCGAAGCAGCCTGGTAGGAAGATTTCATTTTCACGTGTGCTGTACCTGCTCTGTAGACAAAGAACTTTAGTTTCTGGAGCTGTCAATCTGTCACTTCACACAAGCACTAAATTCACTTAAAAAATTAAGTGCCCTAGAACTGAATCTTAAGAACACATTACAGATAATTGTGCTTTCTTCTCCCCATGATAAGAGCACATAATTCTCATTTGTAATGGAAATGATGTATACCAATCTCAAGGGAAAATGGAGCCTACTGCAGGTCGAAGCTTATTGCATATGTTAGTACTGGATAGACAGTTTGTGTATTCTGATATTTCCACTTTAGACAGAAAATTGAACAAGCCGATTTGTCTAGTTAAAATATATTTTTCTGAAGAGAACCAATGATGTGTTCACACAAGCGGTGATTAAAACACTTACAATGTGGGATTTGATTTTAGAGCTGTACGAACCCTGGTGACTGACAGGTCTTGCCATGTGATAAAAGCATCTCAGATTTCATTTCTGGCACTGCTGTTCTCAGTGATGCATATTGCTCCTGTTGTGTCTGATTTCAGACCCATCTGCTTTCCTGTCGTATATTCCTTTGTGATCTTGGGTAAAACAGATTTTTGTACGTTTCTGCTGTGCTGTTGCTGGCGTGACTTTTGAGGAATGTTGATATTAAGTAGAGTTGCCAGCTCTTTCCCAATGGAAAAACTGATGCCCTCTTTTGCTGACCCAGTATTCTCTTTGCTGATCCTGGAATTCATGATAGGACATTTCTCCACCTGCCTCAGTCTGCATTGAAGCTAGCTTGTAAAACCAAGCAAAATAAATAACAATAATGATCTAATTTTATTATTTGTCTTGATATAGTGCCCAGAAGCCTTAGTCATGGATCAGAGCCTCACTCTGCTTGGAGTTGTACAAACACGACACCAAGAAAAACCAACCAAGCAACCAAACAATCCCTGCACCAAGGTGCTTACAATCCAAGTATAAGATAAGAGATAACACATAGACAGACAGACAGGGGAGTACAAGGAAATGATGAAACAGTCTCAGCACAGTGTTCTCAGCACAGCAGCAGCTTAACTGTTAAATATTTTTTGTAGGTGTCATGGAAAAGGAAAGTTTTGAGGTGTGGTTTGAAGGAAGATGATAAGGTAGCATTGCTCATATTTACAGAGAACTTCTTCTAAGGATGAGGGGCCATGTAGGAAATGCACAAAGGTGCTTGTTTGAAAATGTAACAAATGGGTGATGGAGGCTGGCCAGTCAGAGGCAGACATCAACAGCTCACTGGCCAATGAGAGATAATAGGTGGAGTGAAGATAAACCATGAAGATGTGTCTGTAGCTTGTAGAGAAATTCCCTACAGGAGTCACCAACAGTGCATGCGTGCGGGCAAATATAAGACTTAAGAATAAAAAAAAACAGAAGTCCTTTCTTGAAAAAATAAAGATCACAGATATTCAGGGTAATTTTTAGCCATTAGATAGTTACCATCCAGATAGGAGAGGTGGTCAGACCTTTGTAGAACGTCAAAAAAACGTAAAATGCTCAGACTCACGGGATTTTGCCATCCACAACCCTAAATTATATTAAACATAACTTTCTACTTAAGTGGGCCATAGTCCAGCACAAGAGAAGGTTTAGTTGGAATGTTGTGGAGAATGACAGACATACTTTATTCACTATTGAAATATATCATTTTTTGTCATCTATATATAGCTGTTATGTAATTTTTAAGCTCATTTGAATGGAGTCCAGCTGTTACTTACTTACTTCAGTTAGGGCAAATGGTAAACCACATCCATCTCAACCTTGTTCACCCCTTTGACAAAGAAAATGTAAGATGCAATCACTTTAATTGCAAAAGCCATATAACACACATGTGCAAAACATAACTATGGTCATATTTTTTCTATGCAGCCCTGTTGTTTTCAACTTGCAGAACATACCATATAACAGACAATCTGAGCCTGATTTGCATCTCACTTGCATCAATTATTTTCAACTGTTTCTCCATTGATTTCAGAGTAGGGCTGGCTGGAAAATAAGAATTCTGTTTCATGTACATTTTTGAGTTTGATGCTTGGTTTTTGTTCCAGATTGGGACAAAATAGAGAGACCGCTGAATAGCCAATAGATGGAAGACTCAAGTTCAAGTCCCTACTCTGAATCAGGTAGTCCAGGTACTTGAATCTGAGTCTTCTGCTTTCCAGGAGACTAGCCTAACCACTAGGCTATTCTGGGGTAGATGTCTTGTTTCTTCAACCAGAAACTTCATCTGGGTCCTGAGAAATTTTGGATTTTGTTGAGAAATTCCTGACAATCTGTACTTCAAAGGAGATACTCCTCATTTACACCAGTGTAACTGAGAGCAGAGTCAGGTCCTAGGGAGTTAGTGGCAGCCAAAGAAATCTGCTAAATGTCTGTGATTTTGATTGTCTAGGCACACTGTGTATGTACGTTCTATGACTTGTAAATTGAAAGTGGGGAAGAAGGGAGAGCAAAAGTGTGGGTTAGCTTCCATTTAAACTACAATGAGTAGTTTTAGTGTTGTCAAGCAAGACTGGCTCTTGTCTACCGAGTCTGAGTAAATGTCTGGATGGAAAAAAGGCTGCATTTCTCATAAACTGAGTTTAACTGGATTTTTTTTTTCATGGAAGATGATGAAAAAATGGGTCTACATATTGTTTCTGAGCACAAATTGTGTAAATATAGCCCTTGCTGTATAGCAACCGTTGTTGACAAGCAGAAACTTGACTAACCCTTGTTGTCAGTCACTCAGTGTTTTTCATCCTTTTGGGATAACGTTTTTATTTGCTTGATGTCTCCTCAAGGGTAATTTATTTTAGAAAATTTGAACTAATTTTCTTGCACACTTTTTGAGTTATCAGACAATGGAAAACATACAATATTGCCTCCTCCTTGCAACCAATTTTCTGCAAGTAACAGGGCCAAATGAGGAAGGACACAATCAGTATGTTTAGGACACATAGTCGCAGGACTATGAGCAAACAAGTTAACACGTAAAGGCAAACTGAATTAGCATCCGTGAAAGTTAGGGGGAAGGCAACAGCTGTTGTAGGTTTTTACTGGCCTGTTGTACTCCATTTGATACTCAAATCCTATGCATCCAAACTGTCAGAAGCCTAAGAAACCTACTTAAACCTCAGGCTTCATTGAGTCACTGCATTTCCATGGCCTGGAGCCCCATTTAGGCTACTTTGGAGGAAAACAAGCAAGGAGAGCTTGGACATTCCTGCAGGTCCATCTCCCTTTAACAGAGAAGATTGATGATGATGGTTATTTGAGGATATGAATTATCCCCTGTCTCAATCTCCTCAGGCATGGTAACATCCAAGCTTCACTCTCCAATAACTATAATGCTGCCACAGGAAATATAACTGCTAGGGCCAGGATAAACTACTACATATGTCATGTATCTCACCAGCAAACCTTGTAACCAAATCCCAACCCAGGATGGTATGTCCAGGCTGAAAAATATCAAGTTCTGCATAGAAGAGGTGCATGCCACCTGGACAAAGAGTCAAGGGTAATTGTAGGCTTTCATGCTTCAGCATCTGGCTCCCAAGGGAATGCACAAAAATTTTCAGTGCCTCCTTCTGCACCAGATCCTTTATCACAGGTGTAGAAGTGCCTCTCCAGCTCATCACAGTAGTAGCTCAGACCATATTAACATGGCCACTTGCTTATACTGGTGTAAGACAGGAGTAGCTCTAGGAGTCACTGGTGTAATTGAGGGTGAATCCAGCCACATATCAGAAACGTAACACCGCATTTTCACTGAATGTAAAATGACATCGCATGAGCACTGCTGGGATTAATTCTCCATGATTAACTAGATTAATAAAATGATTTAAAATTAGGATGATTTCTGTTTTTAATTTCTTCCTTATTTATTTTCAATATTTTTCTAAGATCCGACTTCAAGCGGCAGTTTATTTTTTGACTAAGACTACACTTCTCCTTCTTTTTCTTATTATAGATTTTTTTCTTCCTGAGTCGGTTTCCTCTTTCAGTTCTCTTCCTCTTTCTCCCCTGCTGTTTGTCTATTTCAGTGCTTCTTCTGTAGCTCTGAACTTTACTTACTTACCAGTTTACTTGTTTTATCTCTTTAAGTCCCTCTCCTCTTCCTGGGTGCACACTGCTGTTCTCACCCCCTGCAAAAAAGTACCTCTTTCCCTTCTGCTTTTCTCTCTGAGTATGTCTACACTACAAAATTAGGTCAGTTTTATAGAAGTCGATTTTTAGAACGTGATTTTATACAGTCAATTGTGTCTCCACTAAGCGCATAAAGTTGGCAGAGTGTGTCCTCAATACTGTTGCTATCATCAAGTCATGGAGCGGTGCACTGTGGTTAGCTATCCCACAGTCCCCGCAGTCTCTGCTGCCCATTGGAATTCTGGGTTAAGTTCCCAATGCCTGATGGGGCAAAAACATTGTCGTGGATGGTTTTGGGTGCATGTCATCAGTCTCTTCTCCCTCTGTCCTTCCGTGAAAGCAAAGGCACAAAATGATTGTCTGCCATTTTTTCCTGGGTTACCTGTGCAGACGCCATAGCAAGGCAAGCATGGAGTCCGCTCAGCTTACCGTTGCTATTGTGAGCGTTGTAAACACCTCATGCATTATCCTGCAATATGTGCAGAAGCTGTCTAGGAGACGCCAGCACAAAGACGCATGTGAGGAGGACATGGACACAGACTTCCCTGAAAGAACAGGATGTGGCAATTGGAACATCTTGGTGGCAGTGGGGCAGGTTGATACAATGGAACACTGATTCTGGGCCCGGAAAACAAGCACAGACTGGTGGGACCACATGGTGTTGAAGATATGGGATGATTCCCAGTGGCTGTGAAACTTTTGCATGCATAAGGCCACTTTCATGGAACTTTGAGTTGCTTTCTCCCGCCCTGAAGTGCAGGAATACCAAGATGAGAGCTGCCCTCCCAGTTGAGAAGCGAGTGGCAATAGCCCTCTGGAAGCTTGCAACGCCCGACAGCTACCGGTCAGTCAGGAATCAATTTGGAGAGGGCAAATCTACAGTGGGGGCTGCTGTGATCCAGCAGTAGCCAACGCAATCACTAACTTTCTGCTAGCAAGGGTAGTGACTCTGGGAAATGTGCAGGTCATAGTGGATGGCTTTGCTGCAATGGGGTTCCCTAACTGTGGTGGGGCGATAGTCGGAACGCATATCCCTATCTTGACACCAGACCACCTTCCAACCAGTATGTAAACCACAATGGGTACTTCTCAATGGTACTACAAGCATTGGTGGATCACAAGGATGTTTCAATTACATCAACATTGGATGACTGGGAAAGGTGCATGACCCTCACATCTTCAGGAACTCTGGGGTGTTTGAACAGCTGCTAGAAGGGACTTACTTCCCAGACCAGAAAATTACTGTTGGGGATGTTAAAATGCCTATAGTGATCCTTGGAGACTCAGCCTACCCCTTGCTCCCATGACTCATGAAGCTGTACACTGGTAGCCTGGACAGTAGTAAGGATCAGCTCAATTACAGGCTGAGCAAGTGCAGAATGGTTGTAGAATGTGCATTAAAAGCTTGCTGGTGCTATTTGCTGACTAGGTTAAACTTAGCATTGCATCCTGCCTCTTCTCATAGCGCTCACTTAATGCTTTCCTATACTCTGCCATTGTATGCCTCCAAGGCACAGCTGAATGCATATCCGTGCGGGAGGACTGCATAAGCTTGGAAAACATGCCATCACGAGTGCGTTTTTTTCGCCTTCTAATCTGCGATATCCTCTGGGATGGAGATGATAGGGGGAGCGTAGAAACATTTGCACCTGCAGGAGGATAAAAAGAGAGAATAGAATTTAAGAAGATACATTTCTGAGAACAAAAGGGAGACTTTTTCACAGTGAATCAAGCAATTCACCGCAGACAGCGCATGTGCTCTAGGACTAGGTACATGATTACATTTTGTCTTTTATATTGAGTGCTTGCCTGTATGGCGAGACATCACACACGGCTGGGCAACAAAATTCGGTTTGCAGGCAGCCATGGTAAGCCAAAGGATATGCAGCTTCTTTGACTGTTCCCTTACAAAATTCCTCTATTTCAACCAGGTGACCATGAATGATATCACTCTCCTGAGGCTAACAGAGAGAGATAAAGACTGAATGTCGCTTGAATGCGACCAAAACCCAGGACCATTTGCTGCCATGCGTTGTGCTGCAACGATTCCAGACTATTTGCTATTGGCTTGACCGTAGTAAAGTGTCCTACCATGAGAACAGAATAAGGCAGCCCTACCCAGAAACCTTCTGCAAAGGCTTTCAGAGTACCTCCAGGAGAGCTTCATGGAGATGTCCCTGGAGGATTTCGGTTCCATCCCCAGACATGTTAACAGACTTTTCCAGTAGCTGTACTGGCCGCAAATGCATCCCATTTGCCCTGAAGACAAATGAAACATTAAACGCAAGTACTTTAAAACCCTGTAGAGTAGGGGTTGGCAACCTTTCAGAAGTGCTGTGCCGAGTCTTCACTTATTAACTCTAATTTAAGGTTTCACGTGCCGGTAGTACATCTTAACGTTTTTTAGAAGGTCTCTGTCTGTAAGTCTATATATTATATAACTAAACTATTGTCCTATGTAAGGTAAACAAGGTTTTCAGAACGTTTAAGAAGCTTAATTTAAAATTAAATTAAAATGATCTTATGCTGCCAGCCTGCTCAGCCTGCTGCCAGCATAGGGTTCCATTCACCTAGGCTGGCAGCAGGCTGAGAGGGGCCTGAGGCCAGGACCCCAGCTGGCAAGGGGCCAGCAGCCAGAATCCCAGACCAGCAGCAGGCTGAGCGTCTCAGCCCGCTGCCGGTCTGGGGTTCCATCCACCGACTCCTGCCAGCCCTGCTCAGCCCACTGCTGGTCTGAGGTCCCATCCCTGCCCACATAGTGGGTACCTACCTTCTCCCTGGTTCTGGCCCGTTCTCTTCCTCTCTCTCTGCACTGCAGTGAGGGTGGGAGTGCACTGAGCCCAGGGCTGGGGGTGAAGGAGCAGGCTAGGGATTGGGTGTAGGGTCTGGCCAGGAGCTAGAATGAGGGAGCGGGCCTCCAGGTTGGGGCAGGAAGTTTGGGTGTGGAGGGTGTGGAGCACTTACCTGGACAGCTCCCATTTGGTGTGAGGGGTGCAGGTAGGAACGGGGCCGGGGGAGCGGGGATCTTCAGGAGCTCCCGTTTGGTGCTCAGGTGGGGGTGGGGATGTGGGTGCTGCAAGAGTCAGGGCAGGAGCCTGGGAGGTGTGGGGGGTGCCAAAGTCAGGGCAGAGGGCTGAGTGTGTGTGAGGGGACTGCAAGGGTCTGGGCAGGGGCCTGGGGGGTGTGGGGGGGTATCAAAGTCAGGGCAGAGGGCTGGGTGTATGTGAGGGGGTGGCAGGGGTCTGGGGACTTAGGGGTGTGCCAAAAATCAGGGCAGAGGGCTGGGTGTGTGTGAGGGGGCTGCACGAGTCAGGGCAGGGGCCTGGAGGGTGTGGGGGTTGCCAAAGTCAGGGCAGAGGGCTGGGTGTGTATAAGGGGGCTGCACGGGTCTGGAGTGTGGGCTGGGGTCCTGGGGGTGCTCATGGTAGGAGGCTGGAGGGGATATGCCCCAATTCCACCCCCTTCCCCAGGGCCCTGTCCCCCTCTTACCCGGAGCAGTGCTGCAGCTCCAATGGTTTCTCCCCCTCTCCCCTTGCAAGGTCCATCAGCTGATTGGCCAGCAGGGAGGAAGAGGAGGAGAGGCAGAACCCAGCACGCTCTGGAAGAGTCCTGGAGCCTGCAGCAGCAGCTGGCAGGACATGCTTCTTCCCCCGCATGGGGGCATGAAGGGGGCGGAGAAGAGCGAGGCAGGATTTTTAACGGCAGGCTGCCTGCCTGCCCGACAGCCTCCCGTGCCGTTAAAAATAGGCTCGCATGCCAAGGATGGCACACATGCCATAGGTTGCTGACCCCTGCTGTAGGGTATTTACAAAGGTGCACTCACCAGAGGTACCTTCTCCAGCTTTAGGGTCCGGAATCCCACCTTGAGAGGGTACTGGCTCCAGGGTAATGAAAAGGTTCTGGCTACTGGGGAGAATGGATTCTGTGCTTGCCTGCTGTACATTCTCTTCCTCTTCCACAAAATCCTTCTCCCTGTTGCTTGAGACTCCCCACTTGCAGGTGTCCACGGATAGTGGTGGGGTAGTGGTAGAGTCCCCCCCTAGAACAGCATGCAGCTGATCACAGAAGTGACACGTGTGGGGCTCTGACCCGGAGCGACCATTTGCCTCCTTTGTCTTTGGGTAGGCTTGGCTGAGCTCCTTAACTTTCATGTGACACTGCTGTGTGTCCCTGTTGTAGCCTCTGTCCAACATGCCCTGTGTGGTTTTGGCATATATATTAGCATTTCTTCTTTTTGATCAGAGTTCAGCCTGCACAGATTCTTCTCAGCAATCAGACTGAGTATCTCCTGTTCGGTCCATGCTGGAGCTGGTTTGCGATTCTGTGATTGCATGTTCACCTGTGCTACTGAGCTTGCCATGCTGACCAAACAGAAAATGAAATTCAAAATTTCCTGGGGCTTTTCTGTTGTCCTGGCTAGTGCATCTGAGTTGAAAGCGCTGTCCAGAGCGGTCACATTGGAGCACTCCGGTATAGCTCCCAGAGGCCAGTACCATCAAATTGCATCTACACTATCCCAAATTAGACACAACAAGATCAATTTTTAGCACTACTCCCCTCTCTGAGGAGGAATACAACAGTCAATTTTAAGAGCCTTTTAGGTCAATGGAACGGGGTTGGTTGTGTAGATGCATCGATTATAAAATCGACCTAAAGTGGCTAAATTTGACCTAAGCTCATAGTGTAGACCAGGGACTAGTCTTTTCCTCCTCCTGGACCAGCCTGTAGTCCCAAGTTGCCCCTCTCTTCTTCCTGTCCAGATTTGCCCAAATTTCCTTTTTGAAACTGCCTCCCTTCTCAAATTGCCCTGTAGTCTGCTCTAGCTTTTCAAGGTCTCTGCAAGGTGCACCTGACATGAGACTTGGGCTGCAGGATTTTTCAGGAATGCCCCAAAACTCTCAGGACTTTAGAAAATGATACAGCACTGCAACAGTCCCAGAATGAAGGAGAAATACAGTGATGGGTCCTGCCCAAGAAGCTGCAAAGAATGTGATTTTTGAGCTTCCTTGGTATCCAGGTGCACTGAAAATCAGGAGGCGACTATTTTCCTCATTTAAAAACAAAATTAAATTTGATGGCCATTTAAAAGAAGAAATGGACAAGGGAATAGGAGATGGGAAGCAACCAAGGTGAAAACCTCAGGTTTGCTATTTCCCCATATTAGGTGGATGTGCCGCAAGACTAACAGCTGCCAGCACTGTACTAATTCCCCTATGGACTGCTAAGAATTTGGGAGAAGCACTGGAAAAGTGATGAGAAGCAAGGATAACTGGTCGGAAGTGCTTTGCAGTGCTACCTATGGCAAGGGGGTTGGGCAGATGATGGGTCCAGATGATGAAGATGTTGTCATTGTAGCGCAAGTAGAGTAGGGGAGTTAGGGGACGAGAGCTAAGAAAGCATTTTTCTAAGTCAGCCATAAAAATATTGGCAGACTGTGGGGCTGTGCAGGTATCCATAGCAGTGCCACTGACTTGAAGGTATATATTGTCCCCAAATGTGAAATTGTAGTGGGTGAGGACAAAGGCACAAAGTTCAACCGTCAGGTTTGCCATGACATTATTGGGAATACTGTTTCTGATGGCTTGTAGTCCGTCTTTGTGTGGGATGTTGGTGTAGAGGGCTTCTACATCCATAGTGGCCAGGATGGTGTTTTCTGGAAGATCACCAATGGATTGTAGTTTCCTCAGGAAGTCAGTGGTGTCTCAAAGATAGCTGGTAGTGTAGGTCCTGAGGAGAGAGTCTACATAGCCAGACAATCCTGCTGTTAGGGTGCCAATGCTTGAGATGATGGGGCTTCCAGGATTTCCAGGTTTATGGATCTTGTATAGAGTTCCCCTGGTCAGAGTTCTAGGGGTGTGTCTGCAGATTTGTTCCTGTGCTTTTTCAGGAAGTTTCTTGAGCAGATGGTGTAGACATCATCATCTGGACCCATGGAAAAGAGGCCTTTGATTCTTTTGAGTCCATGATTCCACCATGATTTCAACAATTTCCATCCCACTGTCAACCTCAGCCTGGATCAGTCCACACAAGCGATCCACTCCCTGGGCACTACAGTGCTAATAAAGGATGGTCACATAAACACCACCCTATACCAGAAACCTACTGACTGCTATACTTCCCTATACGCCTTCAGCTTCCGTCCAGGACACACCACACGATCCATTGTCTACAGCCAAGCTCAAAGATACAACCACATTTGGTCCAATCGTGCAGACAGAGACACATACCTACAAGATCTCTATCAAGCATTCTTAAAGCTACAATAGCCACCTGCTGAAGTGAAGAATCAGATTGACAGAGCCAGACGAATACCCAGAAGTCACCTACTAGAGGACAGGACCAACAAAGGAAGTAACATAATGCCACTAGCCGTCACCTTCCGCCCCCAACTAAAACCTCTCCAGGGCATCATCAAAGATCTACAACCTATCCAGAAGGACGATCCCTCACTCTCACAGATCTTGGGAGACAGACCAGTCCTCGCTTAGACAGCCTCCCAGTTTGAAGCAAATACTCACCAGCAACCACACAACAAAAAAGCTAACCCAGGAACTTATCCTTGCAACAAAGCCTGGTGCCAACTTTGTCCACTCTATTTAAGTGACACCATCATAAGACCTAATCACCTCAGCCATGCCATCAGGGGCCTGTTCACCTGCACATCTACCCATGTGATATATGCCATCATGTGCCAGCAGTGCCCCTCTGCCATGTACATTTGCCTAACCAGACAGTCTACGCAAAAGAATAAATGGACACAAATCTGACATCAGGAATCATAACATTCAAAAACCAGTAGGAGAATACTTCAATCTTTTTGGTCACTCAGTAAAAGACTTAAGTGGCAATTCTTCAACAAAAAAAATTAAACAGACTCCAATGAGAAACTGCTGAATTGGAATTAATTTGCAAACTGGATACCATTAAATTAGGCTTGAATAAAGACGGAGTGGCTGGGTGATTACACAAACTGCCATCTATTGCCCCATGTTAAGTATCCCCCTACTGCTACTCATACCTTCTTGTCAACTGTTTGAAGTGGGCCATTCTGATTATCACTACAAAAGTTTTTTTTTTCTATTGTAATAGCTCACCTTAATTGATTAGCCACTTAAAGTTGGTATGGCAAGCTCCACCTTTTCATGTTCTCTCTCTGTGTCTGTCTATCTTCCTACTGGATATTCCACTCTATACATCTTATGAAGTGGGTTCTAGCCCACGAAAGCTTACGCCCAAATAAATTTTAGTCTCTAAGGTGCCTCAAGTACTCTTTGTTCTTTTTGAGAATACAGACTAACACAGCTACTACTCTGAAACTTGGACTATTCAGTTCCATTGAGCTTCGACAACCAGAGTTAGGACAGTCCGCTCCCTGGTTTATGCATGATTTTTGAGGTATTGCTGCACATATTGTACATATATTTAAGAATACATACTGTTCTCCAGCCCGCTAAATATAGGACAGACACAATGGGATACATTTTCAAAGCAGTCAACATGAATGGAGTCATACAGCTAGCCTCATGCCACTTTGTTAGAAAGGTCTGTTGAGAGAGCTTAAATAATCAGAATTTCCTTCCTTTTAAACATTAAGGTTTTAAACACAGGACTTTTTTATTTCTTTTTTGTTTTCAAAAAGCCCAACTGCATTCAACTGTAATGGCTTTAAGATTCCAGTAGAATTATTCTGATCCTTCCATTGATTGAAATTAATTCTTTTCATCCAATAAAATAGGATTTGGAAATGAGACATTTTATAATCTAAAGGCTTGTTACAATATTTTGTGTGAAGGTATGTTTCTAAAATCTTTAATCTGGTGATCCTTAAGAAGAACCTGCCTTTTAAATATCTTTGAGAAGCAGTTACTGCATATGTGGAGTAGCTGCATTCCTAGATTAATATATTGTCTCTTTCAGTGTTTGTGAAATATCTGAAGGCTGTAGGTCTATATTGGCCTGAAAGAGTACTTAAAAATAATTGATTTTTTTTATTCCTCCCCCACAAGAAACCATTTCTTCTCACAAGAGTTAAAAGTTGCACCACTCCCTTTCTCCTCAATTTTTTTAAACTGAAACAATCCAGGCACTTCCAGGATGGGAACTTTGTCAAACTTCAGCTCCTTTTAAAACAAACTAATTCATTTCTGTACTGTATCATTAGTCCCATTCCTAGCATTGTGAAGAATAGATGGTAGGGAAATCTGCATGCAGTGGACTATAGTGAATATGTTCCAACACCACATACGTTTGGCTGGTTGAAGTTGATTTTTGGTAGATAGGAAGTGGTATGCTCTGTTCTTATTTTTAATTAATTAATTAATATTGTAATATCGCATAGAGGCTCCAATTAGAAATGAGATCCTCATTGTGCTAGGTACTGTACAAATGAGTAAAATGATCCTGCTCCAGAGTTCACAGGAAGGATAAAAAAGTGACAATAAAGATACACTTTTTAGTGTTTAAACCACTGGCAGATGTAATAGCAAAAAATAGGATAGAAATATAGTAGAGTTAATACTTGAACAATATTTGTCTTAACTGTACTTGCCAATGCAAAATGTTATACAAGGATTCAGGATTCACAAGCTGGTATGTAGTCACAAAGGATATTGCTTATTTCAAGCATGGTGCTTTGTGAGTCAATAGGCAAAAAGACTGCATGCCTTCAGCCTCAGAGAAATGTGAGTTTCTGGCTGAAGCCTGTTCCAAATTATTGGGCAAATTCTGCTCTCAGCTACCCAGGTGCCAATCCAGTGAGCAATATCCTATGGAAGTACACACCGTATTATGAGTTCCTGCATATTGGGTTCTTTTATGACACTTGGCACTGATAGGAATAGTTACGACAAATATTGTTGCAGTGTTAGCAAAACCAGGACCAAATGAAATGAAGTTATTACTTATGCCAGTGGCCAATACAAGCACTAGCAGGTTAATCTTAAAAGAAGGCTGACAGACAAATTCCAGAGCTGCCATCACAGCCTTCAGTGGAGTTGGACTATACACTAACTTAGCAGACTGACTCAAATCTAGATGCGAGTCCTAGAGGGAAAAAAAGTATTCTGAAGCTTAGCATTTTCAACCTACATCTGCCAAGTTGCTATGTTATTTGAAGGAGAACAGTAATTAGCTGTACACTTGGAGCAAGTATAAAAAGAGGTCAAAATCTTTATAACTACTCATATGGATTGTAGAGAGAAAATGAGAGTGCTGTACTTATCAACATGTAATGCTGAGGTTTGTAATAGCATGCATCTGTTTGCTTTGAAATTGTGCCAATGTAGATGTAACCCTGGAAACCTAATTGATGAGTTTATGTATGTATATAGAATATAGATTGTGCAAATATGGTAAAATGGGTGACCAAAACTAATTGGAGTAGGTCTTTCAAAAGTATTTTCTTGGTACCTCTTATAGGTGATAGATTTCTTTCCCCCACATTTCCTGATTTTTTTTAAATAGGATTACAAACAAAAATACACTAATAATAATATGGCAGTGATAACTGAGAAATAAAGCCCTTCTACAGTAGCTATTGGTAAACAGAAAGTAAGAAAAAAATTGAAAGTATGCATATCTTTAATTACAGATGACATGTATACTTTGGAGGTGAGGGAATTTACCAAACCCCTGCTAATTAATTTTTGAAGAGTCATGGAGAGCAGGAGCACAAGAAATGTTGAGGCAAGAACTGTTGTAATGATCTTCAAAGAAGGAGTAAAAGAGTGCTCCCAACAATCACTATTGGGTAATGCTAAATCCAAATATCATGCACCTGTTAAGAGAAATTTGTAAATTAGATAATGATAATGGACTTGTGACCAATAAATAACATGGATTCATGAAGGACAGATTGCAGTATACAAACTTGATTTCTTGTTTTTGGAAGAATTAAAAAAAAAAGTTGACAAATACAGTACAGTATTTGCCATTGGTCTTGATGTTATATTACATTTGATAGTATCTTTCAGGCTTCAGATAAAAAAAAAATTTAAGTTGGCATGGTTAGGGGTGCTATCACATATGCTGAAGACCTCATGAAAGATGGTAAATGAAAGACGGTAAAGGAAAGACAACCCTATATCACAGTGGGAGGTCGTAGCTATTGGGGTCCCATAGGAATTTGTACTAAACTTGGCCTTAACTAATTATCTCAAATATAAAGAGCACGTCAGTTGAATGTGGAGAAGATACTAAATTGGGAGGTGTTATGCATATAGAGAAATTTCATAACAAAACTTAGAAATAATAGAAATATACACAGTAAATAACAAAATAAAGGTTCAAATAGGAAAATGTAAACTGGCACACCTGGGGAAAATGATCTAACCCAGATATGAAATGGGAGGGCAATAATTCATAAGTAGTAACGCCAAAGAATTTGGGATGATAGTGGACAAAATGTTAGTTTGAGCCTGTAATGCAGTGTACTTCAACCATGGAAAAAAGCAGGGGAGATTTATGGACTGCATGCATGGAGGCAAAGAGACCTGGAAATTGGTGCTGTGTAATGTAGGATGGGCCATCAATTCTAGGTAATTCAACAAGAGCAACCAAAATCTTTCTTCTCCTGAGGCAGCAATGTCAGGGGGTGTTCTTTCAATGCTGCTATCTTAGTGGAGCGACATTGGGTGTACCCATTACCTTTAAACCTCTGTCCCAGGTACCCACCCATCAACCTCTCCCAAATTTCTGCTTATTCTAGTGCTCCGTTCCTGCTCCTAAATGGGATGGACAGTGTCTGAGAAAGTGTTCATGTGAGGAAAACATGGATACACCAAAGAGTGCTTATGGGGGAATAGGAAGAAGAGCTGGGATGGTGAAGGCAAGGAGGCACCAGTAACCCAGACTGCAAGGAAGATCTTCATCCCAGTTGGCTATAGATCTGAACTGATGAACATACTCTGGTCTTGTCCAGCCAGGACTTCCCTCTGGAAGTTCACCAGAGGGAAAATCAGCCTCTGAAGCAGAGAGGCTAGCTTTCCTCCCAAAGTATCTTCAGTGGCAATTCTGATCCCCTTCCTGCCCACATTTATAGGTTCTGGTAT
This sequence comes from Dermatemys mawii, assembly GCA_007922305.1. Classification (NCBI taxonomy): domain Eukaryota; kingdom Metazoa; phylum Chordata; order Testudines; family Dermatemydidae; genus Dermatemys; species Dermatemys mawii. The sequence goes on from ML677348.1 coordinate 10,378,682, forward strand.
AAATCAGAACAAAATTTTAATTGTTTCCTGCTTACAATATTCAAGGACATAATTATTTAGTGGTTCTTTGTCCATGGAAATCTGGAAAATGTAGAATAGCTACACATGCATGTTCACATACAGGTTGTAGAATCGATTATATTTTGGTGATTGGCAAATAAATATTAAGTCAGCCATCTGTCATCTTTAAGGACTTAACTTATTTTTGTTGAGTTAGGGTTTAGAGGGCACCATCAAGATTGGGTTTTGCCTTCTGATAGTAGTAGGATCTCAGTTCAGTTCCTAGTGTCCAAGAGTTCGCATGGCCAAAACCACCAGTTTTTTGCACCTTAGTTCACAGAATTAGCAGGGAGGCCATAGGGACCAAGCATCTGTCTCCAAGTTTGACCCACCAGGTTAGGGTATGACACGTTGTAGGGTAGTGATAGGGAAGCTGGCACATCTGCTATGTATTCTGTGTATGACTAGAGGACTTTGGCCACCCTTCACAAGCTTTGAATGCTCCTTAAAATAATGGACAATGGTCAAGCAAATTTTTTTGTATCTGTGATGGTGCTGTTCCTGGTGGGACCAGCTGAGAATGCCAAATCAGGACAAATTGCTTCAAAAGGGGCAATTACAGCCCAAAGCTTGGGGTTTCTCCACCCTAAAGGGTTACCAAACCAGCCAGACAGAAAAGACTTTGGTTTCGCCCCACTGGCTAGCCACAAGTCACACAAGCAATTCCCTTAGACACTTCAGCTTCCCAGTACCACCATCAGCAGCCACCTGTCCTGGGGACAAATGGTTATGAAAACCAATACCCCAATAAAAGAAAACAGTTCTTCCCAATTCCAAAGAATCAGGCCCCAGACCCAGGTCAATCTACAAATCAGATCTTACCCACAAATCACGCTGTTGCCAATCCTTTAGAATCTAAAATCTAAAGGTTTATTATACCAGGAAAAAGATCTAGGTGAGGGTTAGAAATGGTTAAAGGAAATCAGATACACGCAGTAATGGCTTGCATCAGTTGTAGAATAACTGCAGGTTCAAATCAGAGTCTCTGGAATACATTCCCTGGAGGAATGGGTCATCAGTCCTTTGGCCAGAGAGCCCCTTTGTAGCAAAGTCCCATCCAGAGGTAGGAGCCAGGCTGGAGACTGGAGATTGAAGATAAAATGGGGATGGGGTACCACCCTTTTATATCCTTCCCAGGTGCAGGAATGTTCTTTGTCCTTCGCTGTGGAAATTTACAGCAAAATGGAGTTTGAGGGCTTGGTTACACTGGCACTTTACAGCGCTATAAAGCCCCCACGAGCGCTATAACCTCCTACCCGTCCACACTGGCAAGGCACGTAGAGCGCTATAACCACGGAGTTATAGTGCTCCTGGTAATCCACCTCTGCATGGGGAATAAGGGCTGTAGCGCAGCTGCTGTAGCGCTACAGCAAGAATGTGGACACCCACTGCGCTACAAGTGATCTCTCGAGATGCCTAGAGCCATTTAAGGCAATTGACGTCTCTTCCCTTTGTTTTGAACTTGGCTGGAGGAATGCGGAAGTACCTCTTTAGAGTTTCTCTCTTAACTCGGCAGATAAGCAACGCAAATGTTTAAGGAGGGAGCCTGTGTGAAAACAAAGCCTTCTGTGAACAGAGGCTCGCTGACAGGCTTTCAGAAGAACGGAAAAACCACTGTCTCTCTCCCTCCACATACACACAACACATCCCCCCTCACCCCCCTCATTTAAAAAGCACGTTGCACCCAGCTGAATGCTGGGATACCTGCCCTAATGCGCTGCTCTTAATGCTGTATTAAGTGTCGCAAATGTGGCCATGCTATACCGCTGGCGCGTCTGAGTGTGGACATACAATAGCGCTATACATATTACTGTATAAGGGGACCGCTATAACCTATAGCGCTATAATCTTGTAAATGTAACCATACCCTGAGTCAGTTGGGCAACTCCTGCCTCTCTTGCTAAGACAGAGGATGTGTCTGCCTTCCCTTAATGGGTCCATTGTATAGCTTATAGTCCTTAATGGGCCATCAAGCATGGCAAGCAACGCTTAACACCAAGGGCTCTGAAATGTCCCCAACAGCATAGCACAATATTTGGAAAGACAGACAGTATAGAGTCAATATTCATAACTTCAACTACAAAAATGATACACACATACAGATAGCATACTCATAATCAGCAGATCATAACCTGGTCATAGACACCTTATATGATCCCCTTTACCTAATATTTGGTGCCACTACAGGACCTTGGTTGCACCAATGGTCTATATGATCCCAGATAATTTCAGTAATGTGACAGTATCTTAACAGTTGGACATTTTGGGTTGATAGTGAAAATTTTACACAAACAAATACTTTCTTTGAAGGAAAGGGTGGAAAAAGCCTTTTTGTTTTTTGAAGCATGTGAAAAAAAAATCTTTAACTCCCCAGTAGTACATACTGTTCTACATGGGAGAAAAAGCCTATGCAAAGCATAGGTGTAAGCCAGTGGTTCTCAAACTTTTTGTATTGGTGACCCCTTTTGAACACCAAGCCTCTGAGTGTGAGCCCCCTTAGAAATTAAAAACACGTTTTGTATTTAACACTATGTTAAATACTAAATTTAAACCCTATTGCTTAAAATGAATTTACCTTTTCTCATTGCTTTTAAATTAAGACTAAAACACATTTTTATTGAATTAAATATAAGTGGAAAAGTTATTTTTAAGTAGAATTTTATTTTAATACTTGACAGCTCGGGGCTGACAACCCTGTGTGTGCTCCCAGATGATAACCCTCAACATGGCAGGGCTCCGCCTGACAACCCCAGTACAGGGGTTGGGTCTCACAGTGTCCTGGATGCCCCAGCTCAGGGTTCACAGCCCCTCTCCTGGTTGGGGTCAGGACTCGCATCCCTGTGTGGCAGTCGGATTCAGGGATCACAGCCCCATGCCTGCCCAGAGCTCTCCGCCCTGTGCGTGGCTGGAGCTCACAGCCCTGCTCCTGACCAGGGTTGGGGCTTGCAGCCCCGCATGGTGGTTGGGGCTCACAGCCACACGTCCCTGTCAGGGTTGGGACTCACAGCCCAGCGCAGGGGTCGGGACTCACAGCTGTGCACCTGGGTCTGGTTTTGTAGCCTCACAGCTCCACACAGGGGTCAGGGCTCGCAGCCATGCATTGTGGTCGAGGCTCACAGCCCGGCACAAGGTTTGGGGCTCGCAACTTGCAGCTGCGCGCTGAGATTGAGGCTTGCAACCCCCTGTTTGAGAACCAATGGGTAAGCATATTGATGCTGCAAATGACTTTCATTGCAAACAAAAAAAAGCCGGGGGCGTGGGGAGCGGCGAAGTACGAAGGGAAAAGAGAACAGCCTACTGAATAGAGCTGGGGTAACTAAAGCTTTTATTGGATTATGTTTTCACTGAAATAAGCTGGGTAAGCATAAGCACAGAGGACACTATAGGGTTTGATTTCAAAATTAATCTTGCTGATCAGTGCATGTCGCTGTAACTGCTTCATTCAACATTTTATATGCTTTCAGGGATTAACAGTTATATTTATGTTGTATAGCAGGGGTGGGCAAACTACGGCCTGCGGCCAAGTCTGGCCCACGGGACCGTCCCATCTGGCCCCCCGGCTGCGGAGGCTGCCCCCATCTCCCCTTCCCTGGAGCTGCACGCTCTCCCCCTCCCCCGGAGCCACGCTACGCAGGCAGCGCTCCGGGGGGGCGGGGCTGCGTACTCCACCCTCCGCCAGAGCCACATGTTCCCCACCTTCTCCCGGAGCCGCGCCTAGCAGCTATGGTAGGGGTGGGGATAGGGATGGGATTCTGGGGTGGTAGTTGGGGAGGGGGGGCTCTGGAGGGGGCAGTCAGGGGACAGAGAGCAGGGGAATTGGGTAGGGGGTGGGGTCATGGGGCATGGGTAGAGTCTCTGGAAGGGGCAGTCAGGGGACAAGGTGGGGGGGGTTGGATGGGTCGGTGATTCTGAGGGGCAGTCGGGGTGGGAAGTAGGAGGGGGCCGGATTGAGGGCGGGGCCTTCCCTACCCAGCCCTCCATATAATTTTGCAAACCTGATGTGGCCCTTGGGCCAAAACGTTTGCTCACCCCGTTGTATAGGTTGAATAAGCAACTCATAAATTACAAGAACATCATTTATAAGGTTGATTCTCACTTTATCAGCTGAAACTTGATATGTGGTATGTAGTTTCAGACTATGGCTTGCAAAAAGCACTGATTGGGGTATATGCATTCTGGATTTGCACTTCTAGAATATCATTTGTTTTCGAGGTTCCAGACTTCACCTGAAAGCAAATATACAATATATGATCTCTTCCAACCACATGTGATACATTTTTGAAAGAGCTTAAGAAAGAAGAAGATCAATAGGGTAGGTAGCATGGTTTAGTGAATAGGGTCCTGGACTGGGAGTCAGGAGACCTGAGTTTTAGTTCCAACTCTGCTACTCACTTACTCTGTGACCCTGGGGAAGGCACTTCACCCTACACTTTCCCCACTCCCACCCTTTGTTTGTCTTAATTGTTTAAACTGTAGGATCTTTGGGACAAGGTCTGTCTCTTACTAATGTGTTTGTGCAGTACCTCTCTTAATACAAATAATTAAAAATTGAAATGTTTCCTACGAGTGAGTAAAAAATGTTACAATTTAAACTGCATATAAAAGGATTAGAACGTCTATGCCCCAAAAAATTAACACAATAGAAAACTGAGCTGAGAAAATAATCTGTATTATGAACTCTCTAAAATGCCTGTTAAAGGGCCAATTCTTGTGATCCTTACCCAGTTTGTACTGAGGCACCATCCAATTTATTTAGCAGGCGTAAACAGAGTAAAGACCGCAGGAAGTTAGCCCAGAAGGAATAATATGTTAAAAAAATAACTGTCTGCTGTATTAAGGTTATTCATCTAACTCTAATCGTAACTTGAATTTGATCTTTCAGACGTGATTTTTTTTTTCAATATTATGCATAGCAATGTGTTGCCATGTCTCATGGAGCAGGTTCAAAGATTACTAAGAATCTGGTGAGTATCTAGAATGCTAGTTGCTGTATATAAACTAAAACTTTTGGGGAAGTTGTGTTAGCGTCATGAGAGTATTAAGAATGAAACTTTATTCTTTGCTCCCACAGATGCACTTCCTTTAACAAAATATTTCAGTAATGGGACATATATCAAACAAGTTGGAAAATAAGCCTCTTTCTTTTCCATTCCCTCTTCATATTCATTTGCATTGAAGCTTATGTTGCATCTGACTTAGAAAATTTTGAATTCTTAGTAGGTCTTAGGTCTGAATGAAAGGCAACATATTGGGCCTGATTTTGCAGCTGGAAACTTCCTTGACTTCAGGTGGGCATTTTGTTTGAACGCTATAGCAAGAACACATTACTTTCTGCTGTTTCTGTGATGTTATGTTATGTGCTATGAGTTTTTCCTGGCACCTAATGAACAACTGCAAACTCCCACATGAAAAGCTATTACCCAAGAATCTGTATCTTAATGGATGTAGGCTGTAGCCTCCCACTGTGTTTAGAAAGGGCAGGTCAAATCCTGCATGGTGGTTCTCTTACTAAATTCTGTTTGTCTGGGGGAATCGACAGCTCAGTGGATTTGTAACTGACAGTAGCTAGAGTTAATATACACTTGACAACTGGCCCATTTTTTTTCAAGATTGTCCCAGATTTTACTCTGCTGTTGCCTTCTCAGGCCAAAGTCTTAGGGAGTTGGTTGAGTCCTTTAGGTTCCATAAGTGGGGCGGGAGCAACACTTACTATTAAGGTTACCTGAAACTTTCCATTGTGAGACCCTGTTTTCAGTTGCAGCTCAATGCCCTGAAGATTCTGTTTGCTTTGGGCATGCTTAACTGTTCAGGCTGAAGAGGCAAAGCCAGACTTTATCTGCAATTGAAAGTAGGGTTGCCGCCTGCCCAGCTATTAACTGGCCTGGCTGGGTTTTGTATTGCTTTACTGGTGAAAAGATTTAATGTGCTGGGTTTTCTTATTTGGAACCAACGTTTCCTTTAAGGTGTGTTGCTGTGCAGCAGTCTTGTAACAACAGCACATTCAGGTGGCTGGGAGTGTGGCCAGCACTCAGGTCCTGCTCTGCGTATGTGGCCCTCAGCCTGCCACAATCACATCAGCTCCTCTTAGCACTGAGGACCAGGAAGTGGTCCTCAGTGCTAAGGACACTATGGACAGACTGGAGGCTCACTATCAGGGTCGGGGAGGTAGGGGATCATGGGAGGAGATGGTAGTGGGAGCTCCCTCAAGGGTTGAGGTGTGTGTGTGAGGGGGGTGGACTGTGGTCATGCATCTCAGAGTTGGCAGTCTTACCTGAAGTTCTGGGCTGCTGCAGAATGTGCTGAGTCCAGGCACCTGAAATGAAAGCAGGGACCCTGTCTCTACTTTGCTCTCAATTATGCCCTTCTGGGCCTAGGCAGCGTGGAGGAGGAAACATGGTTCAAATGCTCAGGAGACAAGAGCTGGACCTGTAGAGGGGGTAGGCGGAGTAGATTGGGACAAAGAGCCTGAGGAGTGGTGGAAACTGGGACTGGAGGCTGGTGGGGAGAGTGGAGAGGGAAACTGGGACTGTGAGTTTGGAGTTGGTGGTTCTGGGCCTGACTGGGCAAGGAGACTAGGACTGGGAGTCAGGAAGGTGGGGATTTGGGAGGAGGGACACTGAGTTTGAGTGTGAAGGCTGGGGAGAGTTTGGGGCAGGGAGTCTGTGGGCACAGGGAACGTGGTGATGGTGGTGGTGGTGTGACTGGAAGTCAGAGCAAGGGAGAGAGACAGGTTGGATAAGGAGCTGTGGGGGACTGGGAGTGTGGAGGGGTGGAGAATAGTGAGGCTAAGTGAGGAGAATGGGACTAAGACAAGGACCCAGGGGTGGGGAAGAGACAGGACTGGGACAGGGACAGGTTGGAAGAGACAGAGTAGAAGGGATCTAGCTCAGAAGGAATGGGAAGAAAAATGGAACACGCTCTCCTCCAGATCCAACAGTAGAATCCATTATTCCTGAGTCTCACCATTCCTCTGCTGTCAGCAAAATCTGTGAAATCCGCTGACCAGATGTCCCATCCCCATCTAGTGTTGGCCCACACAGAGGATGACACCCTACTGCTGCTGTCAGTTACCCCATTAGCTCAAGTGGCAGAGGGCTGTGCAGAGGACTTAAAAGTTCTAACCCTGCTAATGAAACGTGGGTGTCAGTATGATGCCATAGTATGAAACTTCTGTTTTTTCAGTTTGCTAAAAAAAAAATCTGAGAGATTACACACCAAAAATTGTTAAAAGAACATTATTATGCTTGCAAAATCAATCACTCAAAGGTAGGGAATAGCCAGAATCAAGGTTGTTTGTGCAACCTTCATTCAGCCCCTTTGTGCATATGCATTTCAATACAGTGTTTTATACATGATCATAAGAACATAAGAATGGCTGTACTGGGTCAGACCAAAGGTACATCCAGCTCAGTATCCTGTCTACTGACAGTGGCCAATGCCAGGTGCCCTGGAGTGTGTGAACCTAACAGATGATGATCAGGTGGTCTCTATCCTGCCATCCATTACCCCTCTCTGAGAAACAGAGGCTAGGAACGCCATTCCTTACCCATCCTGGCTAATAGCCATTAATGGACTTAACCTCCATGAATTTATCCAGTTCTCTTTTAAACCCTGTTATAGTCTTAGCCTTCACAGTCTCCTCAGGCAAGGAGTTCCACAGGTTGACTGTGTGCTGTGTGAAGAAGAACTTTCTTTTATTTGTTTTAAACCTGCTACCCATTAATTTCATTTGGTGGCCCCTAGTTCTTACATTAGAGGAACAAGTAAATAACTTTTCCTTATTCACTTTCTCCACACCACTCATGATTTTATATACCTCTATCATATCCCCCCTTAGTCTCCTCTTTTCCAAGCTGAAGAGTCCTAGCCTCTTTAAGCTCTCCTCATATGGGACCTGTTCCAACACCCTAATCATTTTAGTTGCCCTTCTCTGAACCTTTTCTAATGCCAGTATATCCTTTTTGAGATGAGGAGACCACATCTGTAGGCAGTATTCAAGATATGGGCACACCATGGATTTATATAAGGGCAATAAGATATTCTCCGTCTTATTCTCTATCCCTCTTTTAATGATTACTAATATCTTGTTTGCTTTTTTGACTGCTGCTGCACACTGCGTGGTTGTCTTTAGAGAACTATCTGCAATGACTCCAAGATCTTTTTCCTGGTTAGTTGTAGCTAAATTAGCCCCCATCATATTGTATGTATAGTTGGGGTTATTTTTTTCCAATATGCATTACTTTACATTTACCCACATTAAATTTCATTTGCCATTTTGTTGCCCAGTCACTTAGTTTTGCGAGATCTTTTTGAAGTTCTTCACAGTCTGCTTTGGTCTTAACTATCTTGAGCAGTTTAGTATGATCTGCAAACTTTGCCATCTCACTGTTTACCCCTTCCTCTAAATCATTTATTAATAAGCTGAATAGGATTGGTCCTAGGACTGACCCTTGGGGAACACCACTAGTTACCTACTAGCTACCACATCCTATTTTTTCCACTTAACCCCATCTCATTCAGTGCACAGGATGGGCCTGCTCTAGGGATGAATCAGGACTGTGTAATGAAGGAGAGAGTTGTCCCCTTCTTCATTGTTGCGGAAGCTGGAAGATGTGTACCTGTTGTGGTTCCTGGGAGATGGCAGGGCCGCCCAAAGCTAAAGGCCTGCCTTTCACCTGATGAATATGGGTGCAGTGTCACACTGTTCTTTCTCTATTTTGGCATGCATTCCTTCCCCCTTGTTGTTAATATTAATTGTGTTGAGTATCTGGTCACCATTAATCTTTCTAGTGAATACTGAAGCAAAATAGACATTAAACACCTCAGCTCCTTTCCCACTAAGAAGAGGGCTTATACGTTCCTTCGTCTTTTTCTTACTCCTAATGTATTATAAAGCAATAAGAAGAGGTTCTTTCATGTCTCTTGCTAGGTCTTATACATTTTGTGCCATAGCCTTTCTGATTTTGTTCCTACATGCTTGTGTCTTCCTTTTGTACTCCTCCTTAGTAATTTGTCCCTGTTTCCACTTTTTAAGGGATTCCTTTTTGATTTTCAGGTCATTAAAGAGCCCCTGATGGAGTTATATTGGCATTTTATTAATCTTATCTTTCCTTTGAATTGGGATAGTTTGCAGTTGTGCCTTTAATATTCTCTTCTTGAGAAACTGCCTGCTGTCCTGAAGCCTTTTTTCTCTTAGATTTTCTTCCCATGGGACTTTACCTAACAATTCTTTGAGATTGTTCAAATCTGCTTTTTTTAGTTTTAAAATCCATTATCCTCCTTCTGCTGCTCTCACTCCTTCCTTTTCTTAGAATTAGGAAAGCTATCATTTCACGGTCACTTTCACCCAATTTGCTTTCCACCTTCAGATTCACTATCAATTCCTACCTGTTGGTCAGAATCAAGTCTAAAATGGCTGTCCTGGTTATTCCCTCCACTTTCTGGAACAAAAGGTTGTCCCCAATACATTCCAAGAACATATTGGAAACTTTATGTTTTGCTATATCACTTTTCCAAGAGATGTCTGGGTAGTTAAAGACCCCCATTACTACCAGGTCTTGTATTTTGGATATTTCTGTTATTTGGTCTAGAAATGCTTCATCCTCTTCCTCATTTCATGGTCTATATTAGATCCCTACCATGATGTCACCTCTATTTTTTCCCCTTTTATCTTTACCTAGAGAAACTCAGCCACTCTGCCTCCCACTTTCCTCTGGATCTCCAAACAAGTATATAAATTCCTGATTTATAATACAACACCTCGACCTTCTGTCCCCTGCTTGTCCTTTCTGAACAAGCTATACCCCTCTATGCCACCTCGTACGTTTATGACCTGATATTTCAGAACACTTGCTGTTGGGGTGGAACATGAGGGCAAGAAAGTGGATGGCATGAAACATGAGTGTGTACAAATGTTTCCTGGGTGCGGTTCAGAGACAGACTGGCTGGATGTCATGCAGCCAACGCAGGTGGCACGTTGGCAGGGATGAAAGTGACTGTAGGCACTTACCGGTACGGGGCCTGGCTGGGGCTGGCTCTGGTCCCTGGAAGGGGCGGGGTCTCAGGTAGAAGGGGCAGAGTTGTGGGGTCAGAGCCAGTCCCGGCTCGCCCCATACTGATAAGTGCCTGTAGTTGGGGCAGCTGTTCCCTTTGCCCTACACTGTTTGCAGCTAGAGGGAGCAAAAAGGTCAGGGACATTAAAGCGCTGCCGCGGAGGTGCTTTAATGTGGGGTGGATATGGGCCGGTGTAGGTTCTTACCAGTACGCCGTACCGGCCCACTTTCACACCTGCACGTTGGGGCCAGCCTGGGAGGCTTATGGGGTAGAAACCCGCTGATGATTTCTGGAGGGCCAGGGTTTGAAGGTGAGTGATGAATCAGGCAGGGGATTGCAGGAAGAGGAAGGATGGTCTCATGGTTAAGACAGTTAAATGCAGACCTGGAGAGCTGGATTCTATCTCTGCCTTTGCCACAGAGTTCCTCTGTGATGCTAGACAAGTCATTTAAACCAAATATTTCAAAGGTGGTTCACTAATTGTGTTCCTCATTTTCTGGGTGCCCGACCTGAGATCCTGAAGTCTGATTAGCAGAAGTGACTATATACAATGCTAAGTATGTTGAACTATCAGGTCTTGAGTGCCACAAATTAAGCACCCTTTTGACCTTAATCTCTCTGTGCCTCAGTTCCCCATCTGTAAAATGGGGGTGATACCAACACTTCATCTCTAAGGGCTGTTGTGACCCTCCCTGTGTTTGTTCCCTTATTCCCATAAAATAGCAAGATGATGAAAATATCCACACCACTTATGTCACACAGTTGCTATGAAGATTAATGTTTGGACAGGCCTTTGAAGATAAAATGTAACTGAAGGGGCTATACACTTACAAGAGGTCAGCAGCCATAAGGTGCTTTTCCTTTAGAGGGCTTTTTTTTATCTATTGTGGCAAATGAGGGAGTTATATGTATTACTTTAAAAAATATCCTGTACCTGTGTGGTGATATCCTACCTGGCTGAACAGAGTTAAATCAAAGGAGACCACAAGTGAACAAAATAATAGCAAAGATAAAGGTACAGTCTAGCATAAAGCAGAGGTCCTTGGGAAACAATGGGGAGGACATTAATTGGAGAGTATCCTTGGCTTGGCTCCATCTTGGCTGGCAAAGTTGACTCATCCTAGACCTGGGGCTAGAAAGAAAGGAGACTAAAACTGTAAGGATGCTGCTTAAGGAACAAGGAGAGGGGCGGTTGATCGGGTTGCAGCAGCTGCCCAAAAGTGAGATGTTGACAGAGACCCACTGAGAAAGAGATCAAAATTGCAGCAAGCTGGTTGTCTCTGACAACGCAGATATGGGGGTGACTGGGCTGAAGGGAAAGCTTACACGGAACGATTAAGGATATGTCTACGTTACAGCCTATGTCGGCATAACTTATTTCATTCTGGGGTGTGAATAAACCGCCCCCAAGTGAAATAAGTTACAGTGACATAAGCACTTGTGTGCACAGCATTATGTTGGCAGGAGAGCTTCTCCCACTAACGTAGATTTTGCCACTCGCAGAGGAGTTTTATGCCAATGTGAGAGCTCTTCCATTGACATAGACTAGAGCATCTTCACCAGATGAGCTGCAGTGGTACAGCTGTCTTGGTACATAGAGCCATGGTTTTAGTTTTAGATAAGCGGAAATAGGTGTATAGGATTCTTGTTCTGTCCCATTGCTCTGTGCACGATGCCCTTTTGGGTGACTGACTAATGCTTTGGTTTGAAGAAGATGTTTTGGTGTCATTTTAATTAGCTGCTGGTCACAGGTCTCCAGAGGAAAAGGGCTTACAGGTGCCGAACCTAGTTTATCCTGTCAGATTAACATGGTTGGTAAACAGGTGGGCTGTAGCCCAGACTCCAGCTAAGAAAGGTTGGACCATATGGTTCCACTCAGAGAGGGATGAAGCTTGTGAAGCCTGCCACCAGATGGTTGCACTCACGAGGGACTCAAAGGGGTCTAAATGCAGCTCACTCTGTAACTGTGACACCGCTCTTCCTTTTTCTGAGTGTCCTTTTCCCTTCCCTCTGTCTTCTCTTCTCTCCTCTTGGGCTGAAGGCAGTTAGGGAAAAGAAAGAAATGTTCAGACTGCAGACTGAGGTAAGGACACTTTTGCATCCAGGCTGAGGTGACAGAAGGGGGCTTGGGTGGCAGTAATTGACATGGCTATTTGTTTTTTTCATTCTACGTGGGTGATGTCATAAGCATTTACCATGTACTGTGTCTTCTGTGAGCTCTACACACAATAAAGTAAACATTGTCACTGCCATCTTCCAAATGGAAAAACTAGGGGTATGTGTACACTGCCAGTTCTGTTGCTTAGCACTGTAGCATAGACACCTATTACGATAAAAGAGATTTTTCTGTTGCTGTAGTAAATCCACCCCCTTGAGAGGCGGTGACTAGGTTCCATTGACCTAGCTGCATCTGCTGTGGAGGTTAGGTCACCCTAACTATATTACACAAGTCATTACATTTTTCACAGCCCTCAGCAATGTAATTAGTTTGACCTAAGTTTTAGGTGTAGACCAGGCCTCAGGCAGAGATAAATTAAGGCCCTTATCTAGCTCCCGTGGATTTCAGTGGGAGTTGAATCAGATCCTAAATGTTTTACTCAGAGCCACACAGTAAATCAGCTGAGCCAGTTTTAGAACTCGGCAGTTCTCTACCCTTTCCCTCCCAGTCCTTTGTCTTATTCCTCTAGCCATGTTCTCTCTATTGCTCTCCATTCTACATGTTTCCAGTATAGGACAGGTAGGAAGGGCAGGAGAGATGGTCAATTTTTTTTGTGGTTTTAATCAGACACTAATTTGAAAAAAACCCACCTGTTTTACAAATATGTTGTGAAAAATTCAGGTTGCTCTTTTTTAAAGTAAATCTAAATCCATGAAATGTACTGAGCACATTGTGTAACTTGTACCTCTTAAAAGACTCTTAATGGTTTAAGCTCCAAGTTTTAGCATTATCAGAAAATCACAGGTCTTTTCCATTTGTAAATTCATTAGAACCTTTAGGGCCCAATCCTGCTCACACTGATGTCAGTAGGATTTTTTTTACCATTGACTTCAGTTGCTACATGATCAGCTTCCTGTCACCCTTTGCCACTTTCCTTGTAGGTTGGTCTGCATTATACAGTATTGATTGATGTATTCTGCACTCAACTATGATCATTTTCTTCTCTAAGCTGATCATTCATTCCAACACTGAGTAATTTTTTTAAAAAAAAAGAGAGAGGGAGCCTGGCACCCAGGACTAGGCAGTGCCGCATGCAGAATGGTCTTCAGTCCTTAGCGTGGACTCAAATGTAAACAAAGCTGTACCTGTACCATATCCACAGTTATAGCATGCAAGTGTAGCATTTTAAAATGTGTAATATCCACACTGAGTGTTAGTTTGATATTTAAGAGCAGAAGAACATCCGTACTGAGTCAGACCAGAGGTCCATTTAGCCCAGTCGCTTGTCTTACAACAATGGCCAATGCCAGATGCTTCAGAGGGAATGAGCAGAACAGGTAATCCTCAAGTGATCAATCCCCTGTTGCCCATTCCGAGCATCTATCAAGCAGACACTACGGGCACCATCCTGGCAATTAAACATTCCACTACAATACTTGGTGCTGGAATTGTAGACTAAAATAAAATGAGAATATATAACCCATTTTCTGCTATAAAGTATGATAAATGTGGGACAGCATGTTCTCTTACAAAGAATGCTCTCCTTAAAATCTCATCTAAAACCATGAAGCATATGATGGTTTTCTAACTTATTTCTGCACTGCAATAAAAAAAAAATAAAAAGAGAAAAGAAAAGAAAAAACAGAACATTTTTACGGATCTGCAGGAAGCAAACTGAAATCTCTGTGCTAGCTACCAAGAGCCCTGGATACTGAGTCTTTGAATGAACATAAAGAATTTTAGTCCATCTAGTTCCTTAGTGTTTCACTTTTTGTAAAATACTGTCATGTGTTTTATCTTTTGCCTCATACAGTGGCTTATCGTTTGCTTCTTGATTTCCAGAGAAAACAGGATTCAGACACCTTGGTAGACATACAGATCAGACTAATCTGTGCATTTTAAAAGTCTGATTCTGATTGAAATGACACTATACTTAGTGCTGTGGTAGAAATGCTGGGTAGAGATAAGACTATGCAACCCTCAGGAAGTATTAAGATTTAATAGCAAGACTGAAACCTGACATACCATTGCAAACCCCTTAGAGCTTTACAACATGGCATTTTGATTCCATTGTAAGTGTGTTTGAAAATGAGTCTATACTTGATTATGCAAATTATTCTAATATCAAGGAATCACTATGTGCTATAAAATTAAAACTGGCAGAAAAAACTCCCCACTATGGAATGATATGCAATAAATCTATTGCAGCAGTTGGCTTCTGTAATGTAATGTCTCATTCTTGTAAGAATGAAATATTTCTCAGTCGTATCATTATTGTTCTGCTCAGAAATACCCAGTTGATTGAACCACACTGGAAAGATTAGTAATGTGGAGCAAATATCAGGTTTTCCCTATAGGAACATTGTGCTGGGGAAAGGGGATACACTAGAGTGATGATCTGGAAAACTCAGCTGTTGCAGTTCTTGTAATTGCTATTCTCATGTGATTTCTTTGCTGAATGAACTAAAAATGCTTCTCACAAACACATCTGAGAACAAAACATTTGACTCCTCACCAGAGCAAAACTCTTAGTAAGATGTGGTTCACGAATAGCCTTCTTCCTTTGTTTCTCAGGTTCACTATAGGCTCTTGAATCTCTCATCTGATTTAAGGTGCCAGACTTAACATGGAGAGTGAGTGCTTCTGTTTCAGTTGTTGGTGGTTAATTTTTCATAATCAGTGCTGTGCCTCCCCAGGTAGGTGACTCTGATGCTAATTAGCAAGGAAATGTTTTCTGGCTGCATGGGACACATATGCTCAATACATTTGGGTTCTGTTAAACAAATGGGGGTGCAGTGAAATTGTTGGTGGTGCAGCTAACAGTGACCATCTCCCTTTTTACTGCTATTACTGTTTGACAAAAGCACAGTTAAATGTTGGGCCACACTGCTGCAAAATAACATGTTTTTCTGTGTGGGGGCTCACTGTTGAAGGAGAACTGTGGTCTTTCTTGATAGAAGCTGGTGAGCATTAAACCTTATAAAAGTACTCTGTGTGCATGGTGTGAACAAAGGGCAGATCGTGTTTCATTCTTGCATGTATCCTTTTATGATTAGGATGTTGTTCCTTATGGCATTAATGACATTTTGCTTTGCAAAACTATAACCAGTACAAATCCATGGCAAATAAATAAATCATCTCAGATCTGCAGTGTTGTATGTAAAATATTTGCTTTTCTTCAGTACACAATAAGAACTATAATGCCATAAAATCCAGGTTATTTTAGATGTTCAATGAAATAAATGTCAAGATTTAGCTTATGGACTTTTTTTTCAGAGTGTGTATCAAGATAATAGATTAGCACAGCAGCTACTGTATCTCATTTAAGAGGTTGCTGTATTAAATAGCATAGAATTGCTAAAGAGAATTGTTAAAATGCTTAAAATTAATTTTTTGCATAATTTCTTAAGATATTTTTATCGTTGCCACTTTTTTGAAGAGAGCCTTATAGAGTTCTCTTTCCACATTTTGTATTGTTTGGCAAATGGTTTTTCAACAGCACCATGTTTTGATGGCTGTCTGCATTTTTAAGGCTGTTTACCAGGCTATTGAACATAGAGAGTATAATATTTAAAAAGTTCTTGAATTAGGAAACTGATGCAGCAAATCATGGTATGGGTTTGTGTTTGTGTGTGTGTGGTAAAGTGAGGCGGACAAACCCCCCTCCCTGCGTTGAAGTAAAATTAAGGTTTTGCCAGAAGCTCACAAGTCAGAGTGAAGAGTACCCTTTAGGTCAGACTTGATTTTTAACCTGATCTCTCCAGAAGAATATTTGAGGCAGGACAGGATGGTGAAATCTGTGGTGTATACTACAGAGCTTAACTGAGTGCTGCATGTGCTACTGCGTATGCGATTGCACCTGTTTTCTGAGGCTCCAATAACCCCCACACCCAGGAAGGGTGTTGGGAGATGGAAAACCCCAAGAGGGACTTCTCGCAAAATTTTCTGTTAGTCATTCAGTGTGTGCGTGGGGGGGATGCTTCCCTCCTGCAAAACCGGAAGCAGTTTTATTCCCCCAAAACCTAAATATCTGTAGGATCTGTATGGTCCCTACTTTGGTACCACTTGGTCAGACTTCCTGGTCCCCACTTTGGCCTCAGGGAATATTTAGCCACTGGCCGTACCAGGGATTTGTGCCTGGGTGGAGGGGACACAGAAAAGTTTATGTACCCTAAGACCATGGGGTTTGGACCCTATGAAGGGCTCTTTTGGGTTCTACAGTGTGGATAGTGGGGAAGGAGTAGTGCCTCAGAAGTGATTGATTCATCTCTCCCATGCCTATTCCTCAGCACGGGGTGGATTGGGAGTGAGGGGGAGGGCGTGATCAGCACAGGAGCAGATTCCCCATTCACTGCCTGTGATTTGGGGCAGATCCAGACGGGATGACCTTCCATGCTCGCTGATGGAGCCAGAATTAAATGGAGCCTGTAGCTTGACATCTATCTTAAGCACTAAGTGCAGTAAAAAAAAAAAAAAAACCAACACCCAAAACAACAGAAAATGTAAGGCTGACACTCAGTTCTATTGATCCCAGATATTATAGCATTTATCTACCTACTTATTGATGCGGAGCTTGCCAAGCCCATCTGCGGCAGCCTCATCAGCAAAGTAGAGAGTTCTCAGACCACCATCAAATCTGGTCAGAGGGCAGTTTTCAGTAATGTGTGACATTGTCCTTTTGGCCACTACTGCGTGTGGGATCCTCTTGTTGGCCCCAAGTGTGAAGGGTGGCTACATGTTAACTTTGGCCCATTTGAAATCCGTTCAGAAGGGCCCATGGGCGGCATGGCAAATCAAAGGGTACACGCATGGTCAGGCCAGTTATAAGAGACTGGTTTCTGATGTCAGCTGCAGACCATTCTTCATGCCACGTTGATGTTGCAGAGAAATGTGGGCAGGGCAAGTGGGCCCACAACCAGTGTGCTCTTGGGTGATTGAAGAGGTTTGTGGATAATGGTAGGCTTTGTTTCCCCTTTGTTTCTCTCAGTCCTGATATGAAAGACATTCACTCAACCTGTCCTTGACAGACAGGAAGACACCAGGTGGAGGAGAGAGATTATACAAAAGATGGGTGAAATACAGCATTTATTAAGTTTAGTTATGATCTGGTCAGGGCCATCATCTCATTGGATTCTTTCTCCTTACACAAGGCAGGTTTGGATGGATGCAATTTGACTGACTTCGGGATTCAATGACAAGTCAAGAAAATGAGAAAGGATAGGAAGGAAAAAAAGAGCAGAAAACACAAGAAGGCATGGGAATACAACACAGGATCTTACATGCCTTTGCTGTGCTGATAATTAGCTATCCGCCGTGGGGGGCCAAGGACTGGATATCATGATAATGTGATGACTTCCAGCACCGGCAGATGAAAACAAAGTTTTTTAAACTAAAGCAAGAAGAAAATCCTTTAGATGAGTTGCAGTGCTGGCAGTTCAGAGGCTGAACTGGGGGAAGATGAGACAGAACGTGTTGGGATGCAAGGTGGGACAGAGGATGACAGAGGGTTTTTTTCAAAATCTCTTTTTAAGAAACCCAAAAAGGGAAAAAGTGGGTGGCATAGTTCATCCCCCTCATTATTTTGTCCACCAGTTAGGCCTAAGATCTATCACACCAATTTTGATCTATTTAACTTCTAGTTCCTTATCTTGTGTATTTACTATGCAAAATTTCAACAATCTTTGGATTATATCAACATAACCTTTTTGGTTTAGACTAATCCATCTTCTTTGTCTGGTTCTCTTGCACTTATTGCAATATTCATTGCCATAAACAACTTGACCTATTCTTTATGGTTATTGTAACATCTTATGAACCTTTATATACTTTTTACATTTGAGCTCACATTAGGGATGTATTTTGTGAGCCCAATAGTCACAACAGTCCACATGAGAAGGAGGTCACCAGGTTACTGCCCAAGCCTGTTGCTTCATTCAATAAGGAATCTCCCTGACAGAGAAGTCAGACCTCAGGATTGAACTGGACCTTCCATGTGAACATGCCCTGAGACCATTCAGCCAGTTTGGGCACCTCCCTGAGCATTTTCTGCCTGCTGCTGGGGTCAGGTGGAAATTGGAGTAGTCAGCTTGAGTAGTGGTGGGGCCACAGTGTTACTGATACCTGTCCCCAACATGCTGAGGGCAACCCCCCCGATCAAACTTTGCCTCAGGTCAGGTCAATTTCTTAGGGTACATCTACAGTAACGAAATTATATTGACTTTATAGAAGTCAATATTTCATAACAGATTTTATACATTCGATTGTATGTGTCCCCAACAAATGCACTAAGTCGGTGGAGTGCGTTCATAGTACTCTTGGAGTGGTGCACTGTGGGTAGCTATGCCACATTTCCTGCAGACACTGCCGCCCATTGGAATTCTGAGTTTAGCTCCCAATCCATGATGGAGCAAAAAAATTCTCGCGGGTTTTCCTGGGCTCATCTCGTCAGTTGTCCCTCCCTCTGTGCAAAGTGCAGCAGAGAGTCGTTTTGCTCCATTTTTCCTGCAGCAGATGGTGCAGTAGGTCTGCAGAACTCTGCTGTCCCACAACTCGTACAATAGGTTTGAAAGCTATCGTCAGAAGATGGTGCAGTATGCCTGAAAGCTATCGTCACCCGTACACCACCGCTTCCGCTGCAACTCTGCTCTCCTGCTCTGCTGCCCTATGAATCATGCAGTAGGCCTGACAGCTATCGACTCTCATACACCACCGCTTCTGCTGCCACTCTGCTCTCTCCTTCTTTTCACATATTTTTTCCTCGATTACCCATGCAGGCACCATATCATGGCAAGCATGGAGCCCGTTCAGCTCACTGCTGCAGTTGTGACCATTGTAAATACCTCTTGCATTATCCAGCAGTATGTGCAGAACCTGCAAAACAGCTGAGGAAGCGACGACTTTGAGACACGATAGTGATGAGGACATGGACACAGACGTTCCCAGAAGAAACCCATGTGGCGACTGGGACATCATGGTCACGTTGGGCCAGGTTCATGCTGTGGAATGCCGATTCTGGGCCTGGGAAACAAGCACAGATTGGTGGGACTGTGTAGTGTTGCAAGTATGGGATGATTCCCAGTGGCTGCGAAACCTTTGCATGTGTAGGGCTACTTTCATGGAACTTTGAGTTGCTGTCCCCTGCTCTGAAGTGCAAAGACACCAGAATGAGAGCAGCTTTCACAGTTGAGAAGCGAGTGGCCATAGTCCTGTGGAAGCTTGCAATGCCTGACAGCTACCAGTCAGTCAGAAATCAATTTGGAGTGGGCAAATCTACTGTGGGGGCTGCTGAGCTGCAAGTAGCCAACACAATCATTGACCAGCTGCTATTAAGGGTAGTGACTTTGGGAAATGTGGAGGCCATTGTGGATGGCTTTAATGCGATGGGGTCCCCTAACTGTGGTGAGGTCATAGACAGAACGCATATCCCTATCTTGGCACCGGACCACCGGGGAGGCCAGTATGTAAACCGTAAGGGGTACTTTTCCGTGGTGCTGAAAGCACTGGTGGATCACAAGGGACGTTTCACCGACATCAGCGTGGGATGGCCGGGAAAAATGCATGATGCTCGCATCTTCAGGTACTCTGGTCTATTTGAACAGCTGCAGGAAGGGACTTACTTCCCAGACCAGAAAATTACTGTTGGGGATGTTGAAATGTCTATAGTTATCCTCGAGGTCCCAGCCTACCTCTTAATGCCCTGGCTCATGAAGCCATACACAGGAATTAACCAATGTACTGTGAATGTGCAGTAGCTATATCTATAAGCAGAATAAACTATTTGATCTAAAAATGTGTCTCTTCGTCCCACCAACAAAATAGTGAACGAATGTCTTACAACATTTTGGTGTATTTCATGGGGAGGTTCAGCATTCACGTTGCACTCCAAGCCGGGGCAAATAATGAATCAACCAGTGGACCAAATTTGGTGGTGAATCCTGGTCACATGCCACCTGAGGCACATTGTGCATACGCTAAGAAGAGTGTATTTCATTGGAATATCAAACATCAGAAACTTTCTTATATTGATATAACCTAAAAGAGTGTCTCAATTGACTGTTTTTTCCTTTACACTTTAAGAACCATTATTGAGACTGAGTTTCTTTGGTATTAAATTGATGGCAATAGTTGATTAAGCTTTTAAATCTGTGTCCATATTTTAAGACCTTTAAGCATCTGTAAATAGGAGTGTGTAATAGGGTTCTGCAGGATGCTATTTGTACTTATTTGAGATGTGGATACAGGCAAATGAGTTTAAAAATGGAATTTCATATATGATCCCTTCTTTAAAAAAAATAATTTGTTTAAATAACAGCTGGTTGAATTCTGTTTTGTTCCAGTCGATGCCCAGGAATTGTAGCCTAGTTTCTCCTGGGCAACTAATAAAATGAAAAGCAACAGTAGTGTTGCTTATTCTTGGATATTTTATCATGAGTCATGCACTGATTTAGTTGGGGATTGGTCCTGCTTTGAGCAGGGAGTTGGACTAGATGACCTCTTGAAGTCCCTTCCTACCCTGATATTCTGATTCTATTCTGTGATTTGGTGTTTTATCTTAAAGCCCCATCTCCTGGATTCATCTGAATACATAAAAACGTCAGGTTTAATTAAGCAAAACTAAAAATTAAGTTTCTAGCCCTCATCGTTGTGGAGAAAAGTTTGAAAACATGACCCAAATGAATCCTAAAGGTTTAAAAATAAAAGTAAATAAAAAATAATCCAAATATGTTTGTTTAAAATCTCATGATTTCTTGGGGCCTGACAGATGATTTTTGAACACTTGAGGTTTGCAACATACTAAGCCCCTAAGGGATTTTGGAGGAGGGGAGAATCTGGGTGACAGGAAGGAGTAGCATGAAATTTTCCAAGCAGGGTGGTTTTTTGTTTTTGTTTGGGTTTTTTTGCTTCTGAGCATAGCAGGCCACGAAGAAACCTGGCAGATTCTGTGGGGTCCAAGGCCTGGCCTTCTGAAACAAAATCAGCCCATGACATCCAGATTTGGAGTTGTGAGCAGGTGATTTTCCAAGTCTGCACTCGTATAAAGTCAGATTTGCCTCCTCCTTTGGGCTGGGCCTTATTGGTAATTCAACAACTGACAATAGTCTCAGCCTAAGTTTTCACCTCAGGTGTAGCTGTTCCTAGGTTTTCCTGCAGCAGCCTGGTCAACACCAAACATACAAAAATAATAAGTCAGGCTCCAAAAATCATGAGTTAAACAAACAAACCCATGAACAAAAAGCAGTTTGGGTTTTATTTCCTTTCTGGCTACTGAGACTTTAGGGTGCACTTGCTTCACATTTGTAATATCCTCTCTAGGACAAAGAGGACTAGCAACTTCTTTTTTAAAATGAAAGCTGAGATTCTCATCTGAGCACATGCATCTAGGACAGCCATGTCTAATACGTTCGCTGTTAGCCACATGTGGCTGATAGGCTATTGAATTGTGGCTGATACATGTGGCTTTTTTATAATGTGGCTTAATGTGAGCTTTTGATAATGTGGCTAATAAGAAAAATTCAAAACAAGTGTGGCTAGCATCGAATTTCTATTGGACACTGCTGATCTAGGAGGTGGAGCTTTAAGTAAAAACACTAAATATAGCCAGAGTTAGAAACACCATTACTATTCCTAGTTCCCTCAGGGTAAAGGGGGGTCGTGACCATCTTTTTTATAACCTCTTGAAGTTAACAAGCTTCACATGCCACAGTGAACCAGCAGAATTTACTCAGCAGTTGTACACAGCTTTGTAACCTGCTAATAGGCTAGGTCAGTGGAAGAGTCCTGAATCCTTATATGAAGCTGGAGATGCCACTCCCCTATTACAGAGGTAACTCCAAAAATTCTGAGTAAATCCTCTGAATTTTATACCAGCTCTTGTTGGGTCAATTAAGCATATTCTGTATATGAGGTGTTCAAAATATTGTTTCTTTTTTGTAAATATAAACACATTTATTTTGTTAGCCACAAACATTTTGCTTATATGACTAATTCCATTTTACTACCAAGATTTACAGTGTTATATACAGCGTTCAGCATAGCTGAGTAGCCCTTGTACGAAAGAAACATTTGGAATAGTAAGCTGAGCTGAATATGTTGTTGCTTTCCATATCTATGGAAAAACATCTGTCACTGCTGAATTCTGTCAGCTCACATATCGAAAGTTCTTGGTTTAATATCTAGATTTAATTCCCAAAAGGATTTACAAAATCTACACTGTTAGGGAAAACACATATGTAAACATAGATTGATTGAGTCACATGAACGAGCTCATTGCTGTGGAGAGGAACATCAGAGCTGAATTCTGTAATGGATCATATGGCGTCTCGTGAAGTGGGCTATAGCCCACGAAAGCTTATGCTGAAATAAACTGGTTAGTCTCTAAGGTGCCACAAATCTCCCTCATCTTATTTACTGGAATACTGATGGTCCTTTCAGTGATTTGGTTGACTGGAGTGGATGTAATTTTATCTTCACAGCAGAAAATGTGTTAAATTTTTGGGATGCATCATTAAGATTATTTAGAAGAAGACTTTTTTGTCATTTCTTAACATATTTGTTATTTAATTTATTTCTTCATAATTATTTCTACAATGCACTATTTATTAATATTGTAATTTCTTTAACACATTTGTGTCATTTCTTAATATATTTTATTCACTGCATGCAGTATTTTTCCTGGAGACTATTTGAATCTTGTTTTCATACACATACATGTAGGAGAAAACCAGGGAGAGCAAACAACACAAGATTCTTCTGATGTCTAGTTTAAACTGACAAATGTCAGGAATTCAGAATGAATGGTACTATATGACTAAGGCTGGTTTTGCCAGAGATCTATAAACAGTAAGCAGTCTTATATAATGCATCCCGTGGCACTCATATCCCTTGCTAGGTGATGCCAATCTTAACTCCTGAGTTTCCTGACTTGCCCATTTTTGTGTGTTTGTTCCCCCCTCCCCTTTTTTTTTTGTAATTTGAAGGAGGAATGGCCAAAAATGGTTGGTGGAAGGGGCAGCGTGGACAGGGGGAGTGGAGGAAATAGAAACTGAAGAAGAGCTCTGTATAAACTCACAAGCTTGGCTCTCAAAGATACTTTCTCACCTACCTCGTCTCTGAAGCTATTATAGTCCTGTCATGTAAATGCATAATAAGGAATTTTGGCCTCTTTTTTTTTTTTTTTAGCGTGTAATATTTTACTCCCCTGTGCACACTCCTTCCCCTGCCTGCAGAGATTACAGGGGCTCTGCTGCTCCTGAGAATCAGCCAGGAACTTCTAATTGCACAACTTTGGTGCCAAGTGCAAGGTAGATTTTTCCCCGTATGTGACACTCACAATTTGAACACTGTTTTTATTCCCAAACTGGGTACTGGGGCTGGCAGGAAAGGGAAAGGTTGCCAATAGCCTAGGTAGAGAGACTTAGACCATTATCATTCCAAGTGAGCAACAGAGGTCAATGTTTGGGTCCCTGGGGAAGTCCAGTTGAGAGTTAAGCTCTGCAGGCCTATTCCTGGGTGCCTTCTCCAATCCTGTTCAAGCAAATAGGAGATTGTGGATTTCCAGGCCAGGCTCAGTTAGTGTCTTTCATTGGGGCCTCTCTGTATTCTCTCCCTGCCTAGCGGCTGCTGTTCCCCCTCTTTCCCTCTCCCCCCCAAGACCTGCACCTAGGGTTGCCAACTTTCTAACTGCAGAAAAGCAAACACCCCTGCCCCACCCCTTCCCCGAGGCCCTGGCCTCCGCGAACTCCATTCCCTCTCCCTCCCTCGCTTGTCCCCTTGCCATTGCTCACTTGCTCATTTTCACTGCCAGGCCCAAGCAGGCACCAGAAGACAGTCAGATGCATAGGTGCCGATTTCCTCTCTACCTGGGAATACTCGCCCCCCCAAATCCATCCCAGGCCTCATCCCCACTCCACCCCCTTCTCCCAAACCACCACCCTCAAAGTATGTCTTCCTACCCTTGCTCTGCCCCCCACTCCCTCTTCCCTCTGTCTCATCCCTGCCCGCCTCTTCCCTAGAGAGCGCCCCTTCCTCGCTCCTCCCAGCACCTGCTGTGGAACAGCTGATCTGCAGCGGACAGGAGGTACAGGCTCTGGGAGGGATGAGGAGAAGTTGATCAGCAGAGCTGCCAGCCAGGCAGAGGTGTTGGAGGGAGGAGTACTGGCTGCTGGTGGGTGCTAAGCTGTTCCATGTTTAATGACTAGTTAAATGGTTTAAATGTGTTCTTTAATAGACAATATATGCAATGTGGACAAATTAATGTTATGGGAGTCTTAATGTTTCCTGACACTTATGTTTAAATATATAACCTTAATATTGCATTGATGATGTTTTATGAATTCTTGATAGCCCTTTAATGTTAAGAAGGTGAGGTTGAATAAAATGTAATTCATGCTGCACAAACTGACTCCTCTCTGTTTTACCAGCCTGCTAACCAATAGATTTTCTAGTGTTCTTTGTTTCAAGTTTTTTCACCTGTATTGTGTCCCAGATTTGTCCCAAAGCAGGTTGAGAGGAAATAAGTTAGACTGTCACACCCAGCGTGACCACCTGTCCTTTGTTCGGTGCTCAATGTTCCACATTACACAACAAATCAATAAATATAGTCTTGTATACAGCAATAATTATGCAAAGGATTGTACACTATAATACACTGTGTTATTTCTATATGAGTGTGACAAAGAGTCCTGTGGTACCTTAAAGACTAACTCAAAATTTTTTAGAGCATAAGCTTTCGTGGGCTAATACCCACTTCGTCGGATGCAATTCCAGACTAACACGGCTACCCCTCTGATTCTATAGGAGTGTGTGTCACAAAGAAACATTGGGGAGGTGCCCTTAAAAATAAATCCCAGTGATGGAGGCCTGACCAGCCCCTGTTCACTGCCCCTGGATGCACTGACAGAAACATGACCCAAACCACACTAACCTACATGCACCTCCTACAGGGAGGGACTGGCTTGCACAGCCACTTAGGCTAGCAGCTGCTATGTTCCACTTGCTTGGAAGGAGTGTGTCGGGGGATGTCTACACAGCAATTAAAGCTGGCTGCCCCTGTCTGCTGGTTTGGGCTAGCTTAAGCCCAAGCTCTGAGACCCTTGAAGGGGGAGGGACTCGGAGAGCCCAAATGCCTACACAGTAATATTACAGCCCCAGTCTGCAGAGCCAGGCAGCAGGGTATTTTGCTGCAGTGTAAACATACCCCAGATTCCTCAGAGGGGCTGAAGTGGACGCTCCTGGGTAGGGACTACCGGGAAAGGGAGCTGCACATTCGGAGCATCGCGTCTTGACGTCTCCTCCTCAAGCAGCTGATGGCCTCTTGGGGGAGCAGGACCCCCTCCCTGGGGCAGCTGCTAGGAAGAGCAAGGGGGTGCTTGGTGCTGGTGGTTTGGGAGGGGGTTAGGGTGGGGGAGCAGGGTGCAGGATGGGGACCTGGGGATTGGGGTGCAAGAGGGGGTACAGGCTCTGTGCTGGGGGTGTGGGATCCAGGGTGGGGTCAGAAATGAGGGGTTCAGGTTGTGGGAGAGGGCTCTGGCTGGGGTAGGGAGTTTGGGTGTGGAAGGGGGTGAGGGCTCCTGCTGGGCCTGTGGAATCGGGGATGGGGCTGTGGATGAAGGGTTTGGAGTGCAGGAGGGGGCTCTGGGCAGGGGCATTGGGCTGAGGAGTTCAGCGCATGAGAGGGGGCTCTGGGCTGGGGTAGAGGGTTGGGGTGTGTAAGGGGATAAAGGCTCGAGGGTGGGGCCAGGGATAAGGGGTTTGGGGTGAAGGAAGGGGCTCTGGGACATGGAGTGTGAAATGGGGTTCTAGGCTCAAGTTGGGGTGCAGGAGGGGGTTCCGAGCTGGGACAGGGATAGAGCATGGGAGGGGGCTCAAGGTGCAAGCTGATGCGATTCATGGGGTCTCTGGGAGGCGCTGCCCTCAGGTGGACCCTCTCCCCTCAGGTGGACCCTCTTACCAGCCATACCAGTGCTGCCCCAGCATTTCCAGGGGACGGAGGAAGTCCAGGTGCGTGTTGGGAAGCTGCTGCATGTCTGGCTCCTAGGCAGAAGGGTAGCCAAGGGGGTTCTGTGTGCTGCCCCCTCCTGCAGGCACCACCCCTGCCTGAAGGCACCACCCCGAGTGTTGGTTTTGCAGTTCCCGTTGCCTGCGGCACCCCACATTTGCCCCTGCCACGGTTTCCCGGCCAGTGGGAGCTACGGAGCCGCACTAGGGTGACCAGGTGTCCTGTTTTTATAGGGACAATCCCGGTTTTTGGGTCTTTTTCTTTTACAGGTTCTTATTACCCTCCACCTCGTCTTGATTTTTCACATTTGCTGTCTGGTCACCCTAGCCGGCACTCAGGGCGGCGCCTATGGGTAGAGGAAGCGCACGGGGCCCCCCAGTCTTCCATTTCACCTAGGATCTGGAGGGACATGCCACCGCCTCCTGGGATGGGATGCAGCCTTAGCCCCGCTGTGGCTAACCAGATTTTTAGCGATCCTGTCAGCTGTGCTCACTGGAGCTGCCAGGATCTCTTTTCAACTCAATGTTCCAGTTTAAAACTGGACATCTGGCAACCCTACCTGCACCCAGCTGTAATATCTGCCAATCACCGCCTGTTCTGCACAGAGCTCTACATACAGTTATTAGGGGCTTCTTTCTCCTCCAGCTTTTCTGCATCTCCTGGCTTGGTGTTTGGCCACTGCTTCCAAACAAACACAGTCACCTTCTAGTTCTGGCCCTTTCCTCTCCTTAGCCGTTCAGGAGGAAAGGAGTGTGTAGTGGGGAGAGGGCTGATGGGAGTTCCCTGCTTAGCAGGTCCATCACACCATCGTGAGCGTAGTCCGTGCCATGCACAGTTATTATTTTTTCACGCTTATTACTTGGAAATTTTAAATATATCTGCAAGTGGTTTTAAGAGCATGTGGTTTAAAACTTAACATTGAATTAGTGTTCACAGGAGGTGTCATGTGGTCAGCACTACCAAAGCCCTTTATGTCCATCCAGCAGGTTCAACTTAGGAAACAGCATTCCCTCAGCATCGGTCAGGAGGCTCACTCGTAGAAGTGAGAGATAGTTCAGCTTCCAGGCTCATTCTTTTTTAGCTCCATGCTCATTCAATCATGCGCTTGGTGTTTGTTGATTACAAAATGAAAACAGCAGCAACGTTGGCAATCCATCCACTGTTCCACTAGGAGCTGGAGTAATGGCAAAGGCACGTTTCAGGTAGGGTGCCTACAGATGATGATGATTGCTTCCATTGTGGGTTTTTTTTTTACAGTGTAGGTCTCAAAGTGCTTCATGCACGTAGGTAAGTATCACTGTCCCCATATTACAGATTGGAAAACCTGAGACACAAACAGGTGAAGTGACTTGCCCAGAGTAACAAGAGCAGCTTAATGTTAATTAGTAGCTGTAGTATTAAGTTATATTATAGTAGTTCCTAGAGGCCCCAAATGAGAGTGGGGCTCCTTTGTGGTTGGCACTAGGCAAGCACATAGTGAACAGGCTCAGCCCTGAAGAGATTAGATTAAATAGATAAGGCAGACCAAGGGTGGAAGGGGAAGTAGAGAGACAGAGATTTCCAGATTCGGTCATGTATTTTATCCAGTATATTATAATGGCTACTATCCTGGGCAATATTTTAACTAGTATAAAATATCCCCACACAATGACAGATCCCCAGTTTCATAAGTGATATAGTTCCTCCATAACTTGTTTTCAAGGAACTTTAAATTGTTTTGTGTTTTATAGTCTTCTCATTATCATAGGTTGTAATACTCTCTTGGAAGCTTGGAAATGACATTTTTGTCTTTTATCCTTTTTTTTTGTTTTTGGCAACCATTGGAATTTTAAAAAAAACACCTTTTTTATTTAATAGAAAGCAAATATATAGTAACTCTGACATATATTTCCTGATTTGTTATCAATACCATGAGTGTGTAATTAATGACTGTGTATAAGCATAGTTTTCCAAAAAGGCTTTGTTAGCCATCTAGCGAGCTGTCTGGCTTTGCATTTCAGATGAAAAGTCCTGGTATTGTTTGTGGCTTACTTTACAATAATTTTTGTGTGTGTGTGATTTAATTTTTTTTTCTATTTACAACAGTAACTTTAACATTTCTCTGTAACAGAGCAGTGGATTTTACAAAAGGAAGTGAGGAAAAATATTTACAGTTTAGTTAATTATGCCTGTTAGTATGTATGGATATCCATTGTATTGTTGGTCAAATTTTGGGCCTAAGTGTGTTTAGATTTTTTTAAAAATATATTATTTAAAAGTAATGGGCTAAACTATACTTGTCTTCAAGAGCAAAACAGTTTTTCAGTTCTGGGAACTCAGAGAGAATATGAGATTGGTAAAAAAATGGTTATTTATTTATCACTTTTACTTTATTGTATAGCTCAAACACCTTGGTTTGATGGCCATTTTATACTGCAAGTGAATTCCGTCCCCCGCAGATCTTTAGAGATGGGTTTAAGAAAATAAAATATGCTTTAGATATGAGTGATTTTCTCGTAAGTGGCAGTTGAGGGGAATTTTTGTACGTCAGAGTTGTAAACCCTTGAGATTAAAGGTAGTAGTGATCAAATGTTAAATGTAGTAGCACTGCAGTGACTGGCTCTGCTATTATTCTTTCCATATTCTTTTGCATTTCTGCTTTTATTTGTATCATTGGTCAGGAAATTCTTCAAACTCTCTGGGAGCTATTGGCACAGGAATGAACACTATCCTTCTAGCAACTGAAATATGAAAATAGGAACTATAAGCAGTCTATTGACTTACTCATGTAACTTCTACAGGTTCAAATCCTGCTTACTTTACTGATATCAGTAGACTGAATGACTTCACCGGTGGAGCGGGCAAAGTGAGAAAAAGGAGCGGGATCTGTCCTTGTAGCTGTTTGAAAGTACATTGTAAGGGAAGCCGGTTTGGAAGCGCCTCTTGCTAGACGCAGGTGTTCTGTGGGCTTATTTGCCTCCTACAGAAAACTGCTGTGTTAGATTCAGTTCTTTTTGAGGGGCCTGAGCAGAGGTGAAAGTAAGGGAGCATGGGCTGGTACAGCGTACTTGTACCAGCCCCTCCCGCTTTACTTTAAAGTGCTGCCGCAGTAGCGCTGTAAAGGACACTGCTTTAATGTCGCTGCTCTTTTTGAGTGCCCTCCCCCGCAGTCAGCAGCCCTGCCAGTAGGGACCCAGCAGGGCTGCTGATGGGGGAGCGCAAAAAGAGCAGCAACATTAAAGCACCGTGATGGCAAAAGACCTCACTTAAAGTGCGGCCGTGGCAGTGCTTTAACATTCCTGCCCCTTTTACCGCCTCCCACCCGCCCGCCCACCGACGGGTTGGCAGAGGGACACTGACTCCCCAGCTCTGCTCCTTCCACCCAAGGCTCTGCGCCTTCTGGGGCAGGAGAGGGGAAGCTGCCCCCATACCGATAAGACAGAAATTTTACTTTTACTGCTAGTGTATTATCATGTCATGGGGTTTTTTACTGTTTTACCTAAAGACTATGAGTGTAATCCTGACTTTTGAAATCAATGGCAAAACTCCCATGGATTTCAATGGGACTAAAATTTCATTTTATAACCTGTAGAACATATTCAGTCCCTACTCAGGCAAAACTCCCCTTCTAGTCAAGAGGAGCGGGGCATTCCATCCTCCTACCTAGACTTTGGAAACCTTCCTTGGATCTATGTACAGGAAATTATATTGTTTGCCAGACTCTGAGCTCAGTAGGGATACTGGCTTATTTAAAAATACAAAGTTAAATACCTTCAGGAGCCATCAAGCTGCCTAAGTAACTATGTGATTTTTATCTTCATTTCCCACCTCCCTCTTTTTCTCTTTTGGTTTGTCATACTTACTTGTTGTGTCTTGTCTCAAATTAGAGCCTAAGATTATCAGAGCACAGACTGTCTCTTACTGTGTGTTTGTAAAGTGCCTAGAACAATGGGGACATGTCCTAACCGAGGTGTTCCAGTAATGCAGCAGCACTGCTGTTACATCTATTGCTAATAATATTAATTAATTAATTAATCACTGCAGCATTTGGACCTAAAAGTCTAAGTTTTTATTCTCTTGGGGCAGCGTTTTTCAACTTCAGGGACTCTGACTTTCTGTTCTTGAGCATCAGTGACCTCAGGAACATCTGTGCGTCCTAATGAGATGAAGGAAGGATGTGCTGCTACTGGCATCATTCATTTGAAATGGAAATTCTAAAAATACTCTTCTTATTGAAAATTTCTGCTAAAATGTTCCCATCTTTAATCTCTTTAAATTGTAGGGCATGCTACTCCAGCCTTGGTTTTGAGTAACAGAAACCCTAAAAGCAAGTTTAATCACTGTGGGCCTGGTTCTGCCACTCTTAAGTTGAGCAATACCAGCAATGGCACTACTCATAGAGTAAGGTACTACTCAACATAAGACAGGGTTCACATTGGGCCTACGGAGATTAAACTAGAGATCCAGTTTTTGTTGCCCCAGGACGGCTTGATTAAGTGCCCTGTTTAGGGTCAGAGTCTGATACAGATACTCATGTTGAGTGGCACTTGGCTCTTTGAATAATCCCATTGATTTTAATGGGATCACTTGCAGAATAAGGTACCATTCAATGTGAAAAAGGGGTCAGAATCTCACTCCTTTGTGATATGGGGTAAAAATTTTAAAAGCACCTAAATCCCATTTTCAAAAAGGACATAAGCACTTGGGAGCCTAAATCTCATTTTGTAAATCAGTGGGACGTATGTCCCTAAGTACATATGTACTTTTGAAGCTAGGACATAGCCTTCTACATTGCTTAGATGCTTTTGAAAAATTAACTTTGATCTAGTAAGATTTTAATTGCTCAGTCCTTTGTATGAACATAACGTGTGCTTGTCTGAATTTAAGAAACATTTTAAAATATTCTTTGCTTTAGGTAAAATATAAATCTTACCATAGTTGTGGATGAATTATGGCATATTTAGGCTTTACAGGATTAGATTTTTATTGATCAATGTCAGTAAACCTCAATTTCATCATACACACACAAACCAAAAAAATATTTATATGAATAATAAATTGAAATTTATAGATAAGCAAAGTAAGAAAAATGCTGCATGAGAAGTTGAGTCTGATTTAAGGATATGTACTTTGGGTATTTTGACATATAATGTTGACAATTTTATGTTTTCAGAGTCATAAAGATTTTTTTAAAAAAATCAGTATCTACTGTCATTAAGTAAATGTCTGACCCCTTGTAATTTCTTGAAACTGTGAAAATGTAAACGAATTAAAATAGAAAAATGCTTAAAAATAAACATTGATATTATCCATCAAAACTATTAAAAAAATAAAAATTGAATTCTGCCAAGCTCATCTTCAGTGTGCTGCATAACCATTGATAGCACAGTGTTACCGTTTGTGCAAATGTAGAAGTGTTGTGAATAGAGTGAAGCAGGTGGTAACTAAAGAGTAATGAAATGATAGTTGTCTCAGGAGCAATACAATTCATCTGATATGAATCCCTGCAGGCAAACGAGTTTATCAAATCAGGATTAAAATTGGGTATTTTACCCTTGGATTTGGTGAAGTGTAAAGCATAGATGATGGTAAAATTCAAATGCATTCACATCAATCATTTAGAAGATGATTGTCTCGAGTAGTATACATTCCATTTAGTACTGCCTTTAGCAAATAAACAAAAGAAAAGCAGAAAAATTAGCCTGAGGTGATGCCTACGCTTTCCTTAGGGAATCAGAGACTTTTTTTTTTTCCCCTAAAACCATTCATTTTGCTCAGGGGTGTGTGTGTGTATATGTGTGTGTGTGTGTGTGTAAAATCCATTTATCTCCCTTGAAACAGCAGAAACCAAAATGGCGTGTAGATTTATACATTGCTGGATCTACTTGTCTGAATGACTACTGTCGGGATATTAGAAATTCCCATATGTATAAATGTGAGTGTGTATTATAAAGGAGGCAAGAGGCAATAATGATAGATAAGATTGCAGAACAGTTTCCATTACAAGCTTTCAGATTTTACTTGCTCATAACTTTCTAAAATCTCTTTCTTTTGGGGTGAAATTTTTTCCCCACACAACCCCACCAGAAGAAACACCACAGAAGTTCTTTAAAATGGGAACATTTACTTTTTCACTCTCCCTTCTCTCAGAACTATTGGACAGGACATTGCTCTATCTTTCTTAGAAAGATTGTCAACTTTTGACATGGACCATGGAAAATTTTAAGGAGGGTCCTGGGAGCAGCTCCTTCTGAAAAGGAGGTTCCAAATTCTAACCACTTGGGAGCAGGTTGCATGAAAACACAACCTGTAGCTATGGACGGAAGGATGCACCCTTCGCCTTTCCTGTCTTTGGCTGGATTTGGGTGCCTGGCAAGGTGGGTAATCCTGCCTCCCCTTTTCCTATGCTGGATAAGAGAGATCTGTATGAACAGTCCCCCCTCAGTGTAGGTGCAACCAGGCCTTTTGCTTTGGCTCTGCTGTTAGTGACACAATTGTGTTGCTAATATCTATAGAAAACTAAACTTGACAACGTTTTTTTGAAGAAAGGTTTTGCTCTTTTATACCACGTGAATCACACATGTATGTGGGATATTTAATTTCAGTATGCAGCAGATTTTCTCTTCTGCATCAATACACAGTGCACTTCCTCTTTGTAGGTTTAGATAGAATAAGCCGCATTGTTTGTTTTGAGTGAGGCCATCCAACAGGATTAGACTGAAGTGTTCCATCTGGTAGCATGAATAAGCTTTGTGTGATATCTGCATCACTGCATTTTCCAAAATACCTGTTGTAAAGCAAAAAAGTGTGAAGTTATGTATATATTTACACATACTGATTTTTATTTAGATTTGAGATAAAGATTGGCAGAGTGGTGAATTTGAGGACAGGGCAGTCATACAGAGCAATCTGTATCTCTTTTGGTAAATGAAGACCATTCAAATAAATTGTGCTTCAATACAGCCAAATATTAAGGCCTGCATCTTGGTACGAGGAATCCAGGCCAGACTTACAGAATGGGGGACTGTATCCTGGGAAGAAGTGTCTCTGAAAATGATTTAGGGGTCATAGCGGACAAGCTCCCAGTGCGATCCTTGGCTGTAAAAAACATGGGAGTAGTGAGTAGAAGTCGGGAAATGATTGTACCTCTGCACATGGCATTGGTGAGACTGATGCTGGAATATTCTAGTGTCCACATTTTAAAAAACACGATGAAAAACTGGAGTCAGACGCATTTCACTGGGAAATAAGGCACACTTTTTAACAGTGAGGATGATTAACCATTGACACACTGCAAAGGTGGATATTTGGCTATTAGCTTTTTATTGGAGCTGTTTAAATTATTCATTGGGAATAAATTATTG
This sequence comes from Dermatemys mawii, assembly GCA_007922305.1. Classification (NCBI taxonomy): domain Eukaryota; kingdom Metazoa; phylum Chordata; order Testudines; family Dermatemydidae; genus Dermatemys; species Dermatemys mawii. The sequence goes on from ML677348.1 coordinate 10,412,292, forward strand.
AATAAATTTTCCTGTTTTTCCACTTTTCCTGTTAGTGACTAATTTGCAAACCATGTCTGAGCTCTGGGAATACTTTGAATAACCTTGTAGTGGTGCGCAGACTCACCCCTGCCGCGCCTCCTGCTGGCTTTCTGGAAATTAGCTCTTCTCCAGCTGGAGCGCCCTCTGCAGGCTGGTGTTTTGCCTGTCGCCAGCCCCTGTGTCCCTCCCAGACACCGGTGCCTCTTTATCTGGGGTGCTGTCGCCTGGAAGTAACCCCTCACTCTCAGGATTTCCCCTCCCCAGGAACCCCCAACCTCCTAATCCCTCCTTGCCTCAGCCTGGGGCTATTGCCAGTCAGTAACGAGCTCCTGCTCCCTGGGGCAGACTGCAGTGTAAGAGCCAGTCATCAAAGGCAAGGGGGGTAGGACCTATTGCCTACCTAGCCCCGGGCTGCCCCTTCGCAGCCCCAGAACCTGTTTAGGGCCTGCACAAGAGCCTGCAGGGTCTCCAGGCAGGAGCTCCCCAGCTCCTTCTGGCTTCCCCCAGCCCTGCTCTACTCAGGAAGGCTGTTCAGTTCGCAGGCAGTCAAGTCCTTCCCTCTCTACAGTGAGAGAGGGACTGTCTGAGCTCCTGGATCACAGACTTTTATAGAGTCCATCTGTGCCTGATTGGGGCATGGCCCAGCCATGGCTGCTTCCCCATCAGCCTGGGCTTTTCCTTTCAGCCCCCAGCCCTCACTCAGGGCTGGCTTTAACCCTGTCAGGGGTGGAGTGGGTGACCACCCCGCTACAAAGCTATTTTCAGCCTTTGTGTGTTTGCAAAGTTCACTATGACTATTCACTGTTTGGTATTTGTGGAGTGTAGTCAATCACCTTCATCACGTGATATTGGTTCTGCTCCTTGACTGGATTCCTGCAACTTTTAAAATAGGATGAATGACAGATACAATTAATGCCATTTAAATGAATGACAGACAGCAAATAGTGAATACATTTTTTAACTCATGAACCCCCTTGTTCACATCTAAATATAGACATATGATCCAAGAGTAGCCATTCACTAAATATTGATGCAAATTTAGCTTCAGGGGCTAGAAGCAGCACTACACTTTCTGTGCAAGCATGTGTGGTTTTATCCACAATTTTTCTTTCCTCCACATAATCTTACAAGGTAAAGGCACAGAGTTAGGGAAGAGGAAGAAGCACATACAGACCTACAATGTACTGAGTAAATTAGCATTGTTGGGATATTTCATGCATCATATTGATTTAAATTTATTTTTAGTTCTTTGTAATGGTGGCCTTGGTAGACTGATGTATTCATTGTTCCCTTCTATTAGCACTGCAAAATACTTTTTATTCTCAGAATAGTCTGTGTTGATGGCCCTTTGAAATGACATTAAAACTAAGAGATGTTTAGTCCCATTTGGGGGTTGGGGGGAAAAGGGGAGCACTGAAACTTTCAAGAGAGGAGATTGCTTGGGAAGAGAGCTGTACTGAGAAGTTGATTGCTCACCTGCAGTAATTAAGCTTATTTCCATAGCAACATTATCAGTTTCGTATGAGAATTTTGAGATTTTGTGCCATACAGTAAATAAACTATCTTTCTAATTTTAGCAAATATCGCGGTTGTGTTTGGCGAGAGTTTTATACGCACATATGCTTGGATGGTGAAATAAGGCTCCATTTTGTTCATTTTTTTTTCTTCTTGGCTCAGTCTAGGCTGCTTATGTAGCTAATAGCAAAGCCCTGAAGTCTGCTTTCTAGGTACTCTGAATCACTTTTACCTAAAAGGGATCTGCCCAGCAGACAAGGGACATTATTTACTTTAAATGTATAAAAATGCCAACAACTCTGCCTGCCCATATACCCTTGATCCAACTTAAAGATACAACTGAAACGCAGCAATTTAAAATAACCCAGACAATCCTCATTTAAATTGCTTGACTTTATTTAGGTAGCGAAGGTTTCCTTCCCTGATGAGTAATTCACAGTCATGGACCAGCCATCAATCCAAATAAGCTGTGGAGGGGGGATTCCAATTTGCCTGCTTTCTTTTCAGGAGATCTACATCTAGGAATTCCAAAGATCTAGTTTAGATTTCAAAGATTCAAAATTATTGTAACCCTTCCTATAGCTCTTGGGGCAATAGCTATTTATCAGCCTTGCTTTTAAGTAAGGTTACTATCCATCCCATTTTTAAAGGGACAGTCCCAGTTTTGGGGCCATTTTCTTATATTAGCGCCTATTACTCCCTACCTCCTGTTTTTTTTACAGTTGCTATCTGGTCACCCTACTTAAAAGGCTCTGATTACTGTTGTCTCAGAGTACGTCAGGTCCTGTAGTGTAGTTATCCTCTTAACACACCTATGAGGCAAGGAGGTATATTATTTCCATTTTATAGATGGGGAACTGAGGCACAAAGTCTGCAGCAGAGCACGGAACTGAACCCAAGTATCCCAAATCCCAGGCTAGTGTCTTAACCACTGGATCATCATCAGTTGTTACTGTCCCTACACCTTTTTCAGGGACAAGGAGGGTTTGCAGTAGTCCAGCAAGAGAATTAGGAAGAAAGGGGGCATTACTGACTGAAAACAGCCTGTGCTGCCGAGCACAGGTACCAAATATTCAGCTGGGACCATTGTTCTTGCCTCCCCTCCCCCCACCAAGCTGATAAGCAACAGAGCAAAAATGGTTAGAAGGGGAGAGAGATCATAGCAAGGTAAAGGTCACCATGACACTAACCTGGGAGGAGAGGTAGTTACACTGGAGGGTACGCATAGGAAACAGAGGGATCTAGACAAATTAGAGGATTGGGCCAAAAGAAATTCGATGAGTTTCAAGTGCAGAGTCCTGCACTTAGGATGGAAGAATCCCATGCACAGCTACAGACTAGGGACCGAATGGCTAGGCATCAGTTCTTCAGAAAAGGACCTGGGGTTACAGTAGATGAGAAGCTGGATATGCATCAACAGTGTGCCCTTGTTGCCAAGAAGGCTAATGGCATTTTGGGCTGTATAAGTAGGGGCATTGCCAGCAGATCGAGGGATGTGATCGTTCCCCTCTATTCGACATCGGTAAGGCCTCATCTGGAGTACTGTGTCCAGTCTTGGGCCCCACACTACAAGAAGGATGTGGAAAAATTGGAGAGAGTCCAGAGGAGGGCCACAAAAATGATTAGGGGCCTAGAGCACATGATTATGAGGAGAGGCTGAGAGAACTGGGATTGTTTAGTCTACAGAAGAGAAGACGAAGGGGGGATTTGATAGCTGCTTTCAACTACCTGAAAGGGGGTTCCAAAGCAGATGGATCTAGACTGTTCTCAGTGGTTGCTGATGACAGAACAAGGAGTAATGGTCTCAAGTTGCAGTGGGGAAGATTTAGGTTGGATATTAGGAAAAAACTTTTTCACTAGGAGGGTGGTGAAACATTGGAATGGATTACCGTGGTAGAATCTCCTTCCTTAGAGGTTTTTAAGGTCAGGCTTGACAAAGCCCTGGCTGGGATGATTTATTTGGGGATTGGTCCTGCTTTGAGCAGGGGGTTGGACTAGATGACCTCCTGAGGTGCCTTCCAACCCTGATATTCTATGAGTCTATGAGCCAACAGAACATTTACAAACACGTAGGCCCCCAGGTCAAATGATGTTAGAGGGTGCACTCATTTGCCACTGAGGACTCTTTGCCTTCATATAGATGAGGATTCCATTCTGTTCCTAATCATGGGCAAGGTGATTCAGACCTCTTCAGATCCAAGGGCGACTTTTATTCACAGAGTTACTACTAATGGAATAAAAGTAGTAAGAGAGAATTCTTGTGCAAGATCCTTAGTTAGTGTAAATCATCATCTCCATTGACTTCAGTGGAGCTATACCAGTTTATGCCAGTAGAGAATCTGTCCCCTTACATCCTAACTCTTCACTCTTTCTGTAACCAGCCTAAAATTTTACATGTATTATCATCAGGGTTAGGCTGGAAACATTTGCTAGTTGAATTAAAACATTCTTTTACTCCCTGAAGCTGTCAGTGATGGTTTAGTGAGAAAGATCCTGAAAAAAATGGGTATGAAATATTTCAACAGTAAATCTCCCTGTCTAGGCAGATTTTGCAGAAACCCATTGCTTCCTCTTGCTTACTAGGTCAACTTGTTTCTCAAGAAAGTGGGATATTTTAACCTTAGTGGAGGGGGAAAAACAAAAAATTCACCTTCGAAAATAAAAGTAAGAAAGGAAATATAACAATCTGGAGTAGCATAACAGACTCAGTAAATGCAGTATTTATAAAATATAGCATCAGAATAATCATTTCTGTTGCTAATGAGCTCTGAAGGTAAGAGAATAGCTAATGTATTCATCTGGGACTTATACTCAGACTTGTAAATATTTTATGATTTTCAGGGAGTGGGAAGTAAATTACCATAAAGCTTGGACCCAGATAGAAAGTAATTTTGTATCAGCCAAGGGCTTTGGTTTTGAGGATGCAGCAACTCAGCCATGATCCTTCAGGCAGGGGAAAAGAACTACTTACTGGACTGACTGGGGACTTACAACTTAGTCTTTGTGGCCTCCTGGGGTTCTGTTGCAATTTGGCATCTTCCCCTCTCCAGGGAAAATGGAAGTCCTGTAGGATAACCAATATTTTGCTAATTTGTGTTTATCTGCAGAAATTCTATTATAAATCTAAATTAAGGACAGTTGTGAAGCATATTGTTGGCATATAAAGCCCTCTATTGGAGATGGATCTGTGTGTAAATTGGCAGATAGTAACTGTTTTTAGGACTTACTAGTGATATGGCAGACATTCTTTGTATGCAAATCATTGTAATACTTGGAGTCTGGAATACTGATTTCTTTTCCCATGGAAACTTCGGGCCCTAAAGTATTTAAATAGCTGAAATAATGTTCAGATATGAACATTTTTCTCTGCATGTGGTGATTACTCGTGGCTCATGACTTACAAAGCACAGATAATTTTTCCATTATTACCAGGGTCAAACAGGACTACTGTGTGGGAGAGAATTCCAGGTTGGCATTGGTGTCCACATTGCCGCTGCCTGTAAACAGGTGATATTTACTGTTAGTGCATGGAGGTACCTCAGATATTGCAGTCATTTCCTATTTTAAATGTGAGGCAGTGTCTACAGTTTCTCCAATACCATCAGTATGGAATTATTTATAAATATTGACCTTTTAATAGTGACAATTGAATTTCACAAGAAAAGAATCACACACACAAAGGAAATTACAATAGACCAGAACAGACTGAATACTTAAGTCCTAATCCTGCAGAGGGAACCACATCAGCAGACCTTTTTGCACATGGAGATCCATTTCACAATTGGAAGTGTAATCATCTTATGTTCCACCGAGATCGTGCTCTACAGCAAGCCCAGGTCTGAGAGGTGGAATGAGTGTAGCAAAACTGCCGAGAGCGAGAGACCGGAAATAGTTTTCTCTTTCTATCTCTATTAGCTTCCTCTTAATTGATCCCGCAGCTCTCTTGCTAATAGGTCACTTCAATCAATCCATCTGTTCTTCCCCTTTGGGAACTTTCCTCCATACTTGGCAACCAAGACAGTCCTTTGGAAGAGGTAGAGGATTATAAGCCCCTTGCCAACAAACATTGTGTGGCTCTGTATATTCCACAACCACTGGTTTGTCTTTTTTCTTTCACATTTGCATGATGGTAGAATATCAGCTTCATACATTACATCTTTCCAATTACTAATTATGGCGAGTGTTCTATTTACCTAATGCCTTGAGAACTGGAGATTCTACATTGTTTTCCTCTTAGCTCACAAGAAGTGTTTTTTGTTTTTGTTTTTCTGCTGTAGTCCATCCTTCCCTCTACAGAAAACTAAAGTAGTAATTAAGAAAATATCTGTTTAGGATATTGTAAAATAATTGTACTCATCTGAAAATAGGGGGACAGGTTACAATGCACTAAACATGAATTACTGAGTGTGTCACTGAGCTCTGCAAATCAAAGGTATTTGTTTTACTGTATGGTCTTCTCTGAATCACGTTTGATAGTGATTGTTTAAAAAGTCAAGATGCTAAAAGTAAGAATCCATCATCTATCTTGGATTTCTCTGTATTGTACATAAATATCTAGCATAATTAACTTGTACGGCTAGAGTAGCTTAACATATGCACCTGACAGCAGCTGTCTTTTTGCAAGAGACAGACTGGGGATGAAGAAGGTAGAGTCAACTCAGTCCTGACATAAGCAGGCACCAATGCATAATTTCCCAGTGGTGTACCCATTTGTGCCACCACAGAATCCTGCTTGCCATCCTCAGGTTCAATCTAGATCGAAATGGAGGAAGAGCTTCACCTGTAAAGAACCTTCACTAAAGCTACCCATTTGAGTCCCTCTGTGTGTTTGCTTAGAGCTTTAAGTCCTTCCTGTTAAGAATCATTTTATTCACAATCATATGTTGGTGATATACATTTGAGGGGAAATAAATGTACACTTTTCCCTTCTTTTCTTGATCTTGTTGCTGTATAAGGACCAGGAGAAGAAATGCCCCCATGCTGGTCTCAGTTTCAGCTGACCATAGAGGAATTTCTTTTATCCACCATGCTGTAGATTCTGATTCTGGTTGTGCTGGATGTTGGGATGCAAGTTGTCTTGTGGCTTCTCTGTAAGGCTCTTGTGCCCGATCCAAAACACATTTACTTCAATGGGTTTTGGATCCAGTCATTAGTTAAAGAAGATGCTCATATTTCATCCCTAGAATGGAACTTGTGGAAAGTGTTAGAGGGTCTGTAGGAGGGTGCAAGATCTATTGCAAAGAGTAAAGAGAGCAGGAAAGCCTAATGAGAACTCTGTTGCACTTTTTCAGTCAAAGAATTTGTATAGCTTTCTACTCGGAAAGATAGGACATATGGGATGATATTTCTGTCTTTAAAAATTGTAGTTTGCAGTGATAAATGTAAGAAAGAAAAGACCACGATTGACCATGATTATCTGTACATTTAGCGCTTCAGAGGAAACCTGATTTCATGAGTAAAAACTTGAATAAAACCATAACACCATAACCTACAGTGAACAACCAAAACCAACCAAACAAAAAGCATCCAACAGCTCCCTCCAATCCTTGCTTTTTCTCACTTTTATTACCGTTTCCCATTTTCTCTCTATGGATTTCACTACTTATAAAATACTTTTATGTGTCTAGTCCAGTATATAAGGCATCTCTTTCATTTTAGTACACCTTTAGTGATTTGTTTGCTTAGGGCAGGGTGAAAAGGAAATAATGTCTCACATTTATTTAGTACTTTTCATCCCAAATGTTCTTAGAGTGTTTTACAAACCAATTATAGGGATTCCGCTGAAATGGACCCACCTGTGAGCTGAACCCCAGAAAATGTGTAATAATAGCTTAGACGGGAAGTGAAAGATACTGTATTGATTTGAAATGGCAGAAGTCACTTAGCTGGGCAGTGTGAAACTAGCTATACTGAAATATGGCTAAGACGCTAGGCAGCTCATCTCTTGTGGGATCTTTGTTTGACTGGAAGCAGTCAGTACCTCATTCCAAACCTGTTACCTTGTATACGTAGATGCTCTGCTAAGGCATTGGTTCAGTGCTGCTGACTCAGAATGAGGAGAACTATCTACATAATCACAATAACTATCTGGCAGCACTCAGGGGCCATGAATCTCCATTAGTAGCATGTTAGTCATTTACACTCGAGAAAACTAAATGTAAAGCACTACCAGATCAGAATGGTGGCATTTTAACACCCAGGTGTAAACAGCCACACAAGGTGCAAGACAGTGGAAAATCAAGTTCAGCCTGTTCATAGGTCTCGGAATCAAGTATCAAGCTAACTTGACCCTGTTTAGCTTGTAAGAGTTAGCTAGATCAGAGCACGAAGTGGTCTGTATTCAGACACTATTATTAAAATAATCATTTTTTTTAAATATGGGAAACAACTTGAAATGTTACAGCTATAAATCTCTAATCCACTATTAAGGATTTTTGCTTCAAAGCAATTAAATTAACCATAAAAAATCAATTGCAGAGATATAAAAGAACAAACAACTCATTCTAGTGCATTTCCCAAGTAGACTCAAAACTGGTCAGCATTGCTGTGAGTTAATTTTGTTATACTTTGTTAACTGGAAGCAATGCTTTTTAAAAGTCAGCTGAAATTCTTTAGGGAAATTAAAGGGCTGTCAAGCTAATAATGACTGTTCTGGTTGTTAAATAGGATTGACTTGGATTTAGCATTAGGAGATAGGTGATAAATTCCTGGATTTGCAGCTGAAGAATATTTTATTAGAATGACAGCTTCTGGAATCTGGCTGCATCAGAGAATTCAGATGTGGACTAATTACAGCCACGTAAAAAAGAAGTAGTAACCAGTGAGAGACACACTTACATAGGACAGAATATAGTTCTTAGGTACATTCTTCTTCATATTTTAGCAATTACAGATTGCCTTTTATCGCTGCTGGCATTCCTGTGATTCCTCAGCAGCCAAGAGTTATCCATTCTGTTATAGTTTATTTGTTCTTTTTAATCCCCTTGATGGAGTGGATTCTGTACAATTATTATTTAAAATTAATATGCAGCCCAGTGAAGAGAAACCCGTTTATAATGGTTTGAAATAGTTTGCCTGATTAGTCTTGTTAAGCTTTCATCATAAAACCATTTGGATTAATAATGCACTGGCATTCTAGAATTCACATCTGTTCCAACAATAATACATGAGGCAGTACTGAATATTTAGAAGGATACAAAAATCACAGAAAGCTGTAAACAAAATGTATTCTACATAGAAAATCAAAAAGCTGGTGAATATTCAAGGTTTCCTTTTTGTCCAGTTAATTTCTGCAGCTGTGTTCTTCTTTCTGTATTGCCAGACAGATGGATTCTGTAGAGGGACCACCCCAGTACAAGAAAGAATGTGTGCCTGGAACCAAAGGAACACTTTGGCTTTGGATGCCAAAGTCTGAAAGTTTCAGATGTCTCAAGACTGAGATCAGCACTGAAGGAGAGTGGGGAAAATGAGGAGATGATATTTATTGGATGTGAAAATTACAGTCTGCCATTATGTGCACAGAACCTATATTGAAGTTGGAATTTTGTGTGCTGATCAGTTACAGGATTGGGTAGTTGGCTTTGTTAGTAGCAGCAAATGCTATTGTACAAGTTACCTAACTGAGTGTAATGGGGACCTTGATCAGAGTCCTAAATGAATGTGGAGGCAGACACTCTTCCTCACTATCCCTTCTAGGACAGGGAAGAACAAATGATTGAACACTGTGGGTGAAACTCTGGTGTTCTGTGAACGGTGCTGTATGGAAGTTCATAGAAAAAACTGACTAGGTTATAGCATGTCTGTTGAACTAGTAAAGCAGAGAAGAGGGACTTAAGAATGAAGTAAGTCTCTTAACTCCAGATTTTTACCTTCATCACTTTGCAGTGTTAATGTTTTTTTAATCTAGCTGTTTGTATTTAATTATGAAGCAGTACAAAGTGTCCTAAGAAAACCTGTGACAAGTTATAAGGTAGCCCTGCTTTGTAAAGTATCCTTTTCTTGAAGAGACTGTATATTAGTCTTTTTTTATTTAGGTCTCTGCAGTTCCGCAGTCAAAATTCTGAAGCCTCTGACACCTCAATCACCTGCCTTCCCACATGCATTCTTTCATTATCTAGGACAGTGGTTTTCAAACTTGTTTTCTGGTGACCCAGTTGAAGAAAATTGTTGATGCCAGAGACCCAGCGGAGTTGGGGATGAGGAGTTTGGGGTGTGGAAGGGGCTCAGGGCTGGGGCAGAGTGTTGGGGTGTGGGGGTGAGAGCTGCAGGGTGGTGCTGGGAAGGAGGTGTGTGGGAGTGGGCTCAGGCTGGGGCAGGGGGTTGGGATGTGGGAGGGGATCAGGGATCGGGGCTGGGAGTGCAGGCTCTGGGGTGGGGCCATGGGTGAAGGGATTGGGTGCAGGAAGGGGCTCTGGGTTTGCGGGAGGTTCAGGGCCAGGGTAGGTGATTGGAGTGCAGGGTTGGGGCATGGGCTTACCTCGGATGGCTCCCAGTCGGTGGTGCAGCGGGGGTGCTAAGACAGGCCTGCACCAGGGACTGTGCTGTGCCCTAGAAGCAGTCAGCAGCAGGTTTGGTCCTGGGTGGAAGCGCTCAAGCGGCTCCACATGGTTCTTGCCCACAGGCACCGCCCTCCCCCGCCCCGCTCCCATTGGCTAGTTCCTGGCCAACAGGACTTTTAACGGCCCAGTCAGTGGTGTGGACCAGAGCTACTGTAAGCCAGTGCTTTACATTCCGTGACCCAGCACTGGGTCGCAACCCACAGCTTGAAAACCACTGATCTAGAAAAGCTTGGTCACTGATTGCACCAAAAAAATATAGCTAAAGATAATGAGATGAAATTGAGAGGGAAAATTTAGGCTGTTTGTAAGAAAAATGACTTCTTGGCAGTGAGAAGTATTATGCTGTGGAACAAACTCTGAAGAGAAGTGGTGAAAATTACATCATTTGTGGTATTCTAAAAATTATTTGGGATAAATAACTAGAAAACATACTGTCGGGCAGAGGCAGTAACTGTTGGGAATGGGGTGGGGCACATATTTTGAACCCATTCTCCGCAAAAAATAAAAATATAAATCCTAGCAGAAATCTGGAAGGGCACATGACCCCATGTGACCTCCCCTCCATGTCACCTCTGCTGTTGGGAAGAATCTTGCACTATCCGAATATTTTCCCTATAATCAGTCTAATTTTTATCTTTCTTAATGTCATCTACTTTACCACCCCAAATCTTGGTTTATCATGGTATTGGTTTCTATCTATCCTAGGTACTTACATGGTATTCATCACCCTAATACTGAGCACCTCCCACACATTTGTGGACTTATCCTTACTACACCCCTGTGAGTTAGGGAATTACTATCCTTTTATATCCTCTCCACCAAGCGTGCATACGTACTAAACCTGGGAATGGGCAGCTCATGTGGGTCAGAATCCTATAGGGATTTAGAACCTAAGACCCTGAGCTCCAAAAGCTTTTTTTCCTGACTTCTAACCACTAGAGGGCAAAACTGCCATAGACAGACCTGCTCCTTCGTTCAGAAAGGGCTAAGCTTTCCCCTTATAAATACTTGGTATCTATCTCATTCCAGCAAGCACAAACTAATAGCACCAAGCTTTACACACACCTGTGCCCGCTTTGTGTGTTGGAGCCCTCTGCTTCTCCTGGGGCTTGAAGCAAGGATTGTTGGACTGAAAGTAGACACTCAAGCATTAGAGCCAAAGGAAAATCTTCTGCAAGGCAGTTCAAATATGTAGGTTGGTGTTTATGTGAAAATTATTTATTGGGACTGTCTTGCTCCTATTATCAGATATAGACTGGCTGCAGAGCTTACTTCTGAGCAAGATACACACCAGTGTGTTCATCACAAGATCCTTTAATGCACTGCTAAGTGTGGCTGAGGTTAGCTTAAATAAGGTGTGTTACACACACAGCCCCCTGGTGGCTGAACAATATAATACAATTTAGCATTCCATTACGTCTCCCCCTTTAAGTTCTACATTCCTACCATTAAGTATCTTTGAATTGTACTGGTGTTCTCATTACATGACCCGAACGTGTAACAGTTTGGTCATCTGGCTGTCTGTTAGGGCATGTTTACACTTACTCTGGAGCGATCGATCCAGCGGGAGTCAATTTATCTTGTCTAGTGAAGATGCGATAAATTGACTGCTGAGTGCTCTCCCGTCGACTCCAGTACTCCCCCAGAGTGAGAAGCACAGGCAGAGTCGACGGGGGAGCATCACCAATCAACCTGCTGCAGTGAAGACACCGCAGTAAGTGGATCTAAGTACATCAACTTCAGCTATGTTTTTCACATAGCTGAAGTTGCGTAACTTAAATTGATCCTCCCCCGCAGGCCTTAGTTGCAACAACTGGCTGTGATCAGTTTGGAATCTGAGTTGTCATTGTCTTGTTCTGCATCCACCATCAGTAGAATTTGTTTTGTCCATTGTTCTTTCTGAGGAATAAACAGTGAATGTCAACAGTTTCTGTTGAACTCTGCGCTGTCAATGTCAATTACATATGATCGAGGGGCTGAATTCTTTTTCTTTGCAACAGCTGGTGTTGTCCATCCTTTTTTCTCCATCCAGTTTCACATGAACACAGAACCAGGTTCTAAACCTGAAAGCTCTCTGAGTGACATCTGTTGTAAAAGAGTCCATAAGGTCTTTTAGCCTTTTTTAGCCTATTGGACTACTCTCTCCATGTCTGGCCACTTTGGAGATCAATTCTTTTTCAAAATGGGATCAGTAGTTCTGAGCTGTCTCCCCATTAGGCGTTGTGCTAAATTGTATCCAGTAGTTGCTACTGATCTTGATCTGTAGCTCAGAAAAGCAAGGAATGGATCTTTGTGCTATAGGTTTTTCGTGGCTGTATACACAGTTCTCTCAATCCTCTCCATTCACTTCTGGGTAATGTGGGACGCTTATAATATTCAAACTATATTTCATTCAGAATGTCTTAAATTCTGCTGGAGTGAATTGTGGTCCATTGTCCATCACTAGATGTTCTGGAATACCGGAATGAGCAAAAGTGCACTTCAGTATCTCTATTACACTGTAACAGGTACCTGGAAAAATAGTCCACTATGGCCAAGTAAGGATGTTCTCTCAGTTGGCATAAATCTGCAGCTAATCTCCTCCAAGGTCTCTCTGATAGGGGTGTTTTGATGTGGTTCAGCATTATCTCTTAAGCTGATTTGTATGGGATCTCCTTTCAAAAGTCCAGGATCCTCAAATCCGTAATCAAATTCTTCACCTTTTTCACTAGTCTCATCATGGCTGCCACACTGCAGCTGAGAAAGTTGTTGGTCTTTGTTCCTTTGATCATATGTGTTCTGGATGCAAAGCTTTTCTCTTTGTAAGTTATTTCTATAGTGAACTGGCCTATGCAGTTCAGAATATCTCCAGGGCTAGTCAGAACTATATCAGGTGACATCAGCTCTGAGAGGGATTGAAGATGGTGTGTCCCTTCTGAGATGATTGTGACATCAGCTTCTGAGTCCATTTTAAAGTCTTGCCATGAATATTCAGTTTCACTCTTCAAACAGCTTGTGACATCACAAACGATAGTTCCCAGAAACAACAGCACTTGATTGTCTATAATATGTCAACTCCTGATGGCTTTGGTGCCATCAGGAGTTGACATATTATAGACAATATTTGGTGCCATTTTACTGCAAGCAGCAGTAAAATGTCCATATTTCGTGTATTTATTATACCTTTTTCCTCTGGCTGGAGATGCATCATCTCTTGGGATATGACTTTTTCCACACTTTGTGAGTATAGGCTGAAATTTGTCCCTTTTAGCCTTAGCCTAGTCTTATGATGATGACTTTTTAGAGCCATGCTGAGTCTTTCTGCTGTTCCTAAGCTAGTCTCTTGTTAGGTTTGGCAAGTTGCTCTTGGTTTTGCTGTTTCACCAGCTCAGACTGCTTTGCTATTTGAATAGCTGTGTCTAGGGTTAAGTCTGTCTTCAATTGTAGCTTCTGTGAAAGATTTTTATCCGTTTACCCAATAAGCAGTGCCTCTGATATTTTCATGTTTTACAATAGCTGAAAACTGATTTTGGCAATGTACGCAGTGCTTTTATAAAACATTCAGTATGTTCTCCTTGTTCTTGACTTATCTGGTGGAAACATGCTCTTTCTTAAATCACATTTCTCTCAAGTATAAATTATGCATCAAACATAGCCAGAACCCTTTCACAATCATCTTAGCGACTGTCTTCAGTAAAGTCAAAGGATTTAAAGATATGCTTTGCTTGCTTCCCCACAGCATGAATTAAAGAAGATACCTGTATATATCCAGTTTCTTTGTGGAACTTGTTTGCAATTTGAAATCTTGTAAAATACTGCTTCCAATCTGTCCATTGTGAAGTTTTGTTGTAACTGAAGTTCTCTGGGGACAGTGGAGGGGGATGTTGATGAGATCCTTCAATCTTTGTTGCTTTGTTTCTTCTGTTTCTGTTCTCCGCTGGCACTAGTTTACTTCTGACACCATATCATGCTCCTGTCTATGACTATGGAGCTTACTTCTGAGCAAGATACACACCAGATGTGTTCATCATAAAATCCTTCAATGCACTGACAAGTGTGGCTAAGGTTAGCTTAAATAAGGTATGGTATATACAGTGTCACCTTCTAGTGGAACAATATAATACATTTTAGCATTCCTACAGGGACTGTAGAAGATTCTCTGATACAAAACCAGTAAATCCGCATTTGAACTAAGAACATTTCCAATTCCTGTCATTGATACCTTTTTCCAGGCTTCTAATGCACGGAGAGCAAAGAGCTGTGATAAGGTGAATACATTCTCAAGAACCAGACAGCAAGTAATAAAATGAGCATGTGAGGGAAATGTTCTTAGATATCACAATCTAAAGTCCCTTAGGTATCTCTCAAAGGTAACACTCATTTGAATATGAAACATACAATACCTTTTTAAACAGATAATTGGGTATCCCTTTCTCAGAACTTAAGGAGGGGACAGCTATGTATCTTTAACAATGAGATTTTTTATCTCATTCACTATTTGTCAGATGTTTGAGTTGAATAGGTGATAGCAAAACCAAACTGTTTTAAACATTGACTAAAAATTCCCTTTCTTTTCCATTGCTCAGATTTCACTCCCCTGGTACTTCTGTTTTCTGTATGGAGCATCATGAGCTAATGAATAAACCCAGTTTTAAATTCCTTCCCATAACTTCCCCCCAAATAAACCAGTTTCTCTGAAATTTCACATGCTGCATCTTACCCCTGGAACTTCTGGGAAGTTTTGTAAAGGAGTTTGGACAATTGGGGTGTTTGGAAAATTTACCTAAGTTCACGTTTGAAAAAAATTCTAATTCTTTTTGGTTTATACGGTTTACAAAATAACTTGACCTGTAAATTCCAAACTGGCTTTGTATTGGTGTTTCTTTGAAGAAATTCCTTTCGGTAGTGGAGATTTTGAGGGACCTAATGAGTAAAGTAAAGATGTTCAATAGAAACAGCTTGTGAGTTACCACATTGAGGGAAGGCAGGAAAGGGTTAATTAGAAGCTCATTAAAGCATAGCCACTAAGTTTTGTTCTGCTTCAGGTGACATTTTATTCAGAATGAATTTGCATATTAATAAATGGTTTGACTATTACCATAAGCTTATGCTTATGTGTGAAACCTCCTGTTGTAAACAGTGGCGGGGGCTGGACATGAAGCTAGAGAAAACTGACAGTTCTGGCAGGGGTTGATGGTTGGGTACTAAAGGGTGTGGCTGTGACTGGGGGAGGGGGTAATTTAATGTGTGGGCAATTCAGGCTGTTGATGGTGCTGGTGGTATAAGAGGAGCTGGGATTGGGGTGACGGATTCTTCCTAAAAGTGGGAGGCCAGGAGCCCGATGTCCCTGCCCCCTGGCCACCCGTAAACCAGAGCTACTATGGCTCAGCTTTGGCTTTTCAGCCCCCAAGGGCCTGCCCCCATGCCAGGCCAGAAGCTGGAGCCAGGTCAGGGTAAGAGCTGGACAGGGACATGGGCTGGGGATGCTCTCAGGCCCCCATACCCCAGGCAGGTGGAGGGCCGGGGGCTTCCCCAGTTGCCCAAGCTCCCTGGGTCATTTTGACCTGGTCTGGGCTCCAGTTTCTGGCCTGGGCAGGGGGTGGGGCCTCAGGGGAAGAGGGGGGCAGGGGGCTGGGTTCATAGTGAACAGTAGGAGGGCTGTGGCCCCATGCGCTGCCCCCCCTTTCTGTGACCTTTGTTGGGATTCATGTGAGGCAACAGGATACCAGTGGGGGAGAGGGTGCTGGGACTAGGCTCAGACTGGGTTGGTATGAGGCACTTCACCTGGTAGAAATGGGGTAGCAATAGGCTATACTGCTGCGCCGACTTCTCTGCAGGATTTACTTTGGGGAAGTTCTATGGCCTGTGCTCTGAAGGAGGTCAGGCTAGATGGTCGAAATAGTCCCTTCTGGCCTTGGAATTTATGAATCACTCCACCCTGTTTCAGCTGCCTGTTTCTGACCCTGGTCCAACAGGGGCACAGCAAAAGAGGTGGTTCCTGACTGCCTGTTCATCAGGTACCACAGCAGAAGGCAGAAATTCAGGCAAATGTCTCTAGCGTTGCCACAGCACAGCCGGCTGTCAATCTGTTTGAGATGGAGGGATATGTAACAGGGCTGCCAAACGTGCTTGTGTGACACTTGGCAGTCTTATTAAAGCAGAGCTATAAAAAGGAGCCAGTGAAATGCTGAGGAAGGGACCTATGAATGGAAAAGGAAGAGGAGGCACTTGCCTATGTCTGCAAGAAGAGAGGAAGGATTTTATTCCTACCATCATTAGTGTTTGTAACTGTATCTGCACAACTTGCAATTGCCAATTTTTTATTTTGTGCATATCTAGGAGAAGACTTTTTTCAGTTCTGATAATTATTTTATACATCATTGCATGCAATTATTATGCAGACATTACAGTACTCTGTGAATTCAAGATCTCTATTTTTTGTTTGTTTGACCCATCTAGTAAAACCGAATCTTGCAATTGTTTGGGCTAATTCACTACTGACAGAAGCATATGCAGTTCCACTGCAGTCAGTGGCACTTCACCCAATAGTACTACCAGTGAATTTGGCACATTTTAAAAAATGAAATGCAACAAATAAGTTTCATGACTGTAGATTTATTTAAATTGCCAGGTAAAAATTCCCAAATGTGCAATTAAGGGAGAAACCTTTCCATCAGTATCAAAAATTGATGGCATTTGGTAGAAAGACACCTTGCTAGGAAATCTGAATGATTCTACACTGCAAGTTTATAACAGATGAATTAATGAGCCTGTCACATTTTCAGGGTAACTGCACCTGTATTCTCTCCCAGTCCCCTGTGGACCTGCCAGGGCATCCACTTATAAGTTTCTGGCTCCCAGTCATCCCCTCTCTTCGGCAGAGATTGACATCTCACTCCCTCCTGACTGGGATTTTTAAAGCTACGCAGCTACCTGGATGACACTGTGATATCCCCAGCACGCCAAACTGCCTACAAGACCAGCTTGGAATAGTAGAAATGTAAGACTGGAAAGGACCTCGATAGGTCATCTAGTCCAATCCTCTATGCTGAGGTAGGGCTAAGTATCATCTAGACCGGGGATCTTCAAACTTTTCCCCCCACTGCCCCTTTCTGTGGAGGGAAAAGTCTGGCGGCCACCGGGGGTATGTCCGCTGAAATGCTGCCACAGAAAGCGGAAGCTTCTGCTTTCCGCGGTGGCATTTCGGCAGGACTAAAATAGCCCACCTGGGAGTTCGGAGGTCTCCCAGGTGGGTTCGGCGGCGGCACCGGGGTCTCGCGCGCCCCCTGGGGTGGGCTCGCGCACCCCTGGGGGTGCACGCACTCCAGTTTGAAGACCACTGATCTAGACCAGGGGTGAGCAAACATTTTGGCCCAAGGTCCACATCAGAGTTAAAAACTTGTACAGAGGGCTGGGTCAGGGAAGGCTGTGCCCCCGTCCAACTGCCTCCTGCCTGCCCCGCTCAGAATCCCAGACCCATCCAACGCCCCATGCTCCTTGTCCCCTGGCCGCCCCCTACAGAAGACCCCCGCCCCTAACCACCCCCAGGAATCCACCCCCATCTAAGCCCCTCTGCTCCTTGTCCCCTGACTGCCCCCTCTAGAGACCCACTACCCTAACTCATGAGCCCATGAGCCATAGTTTGCCCACCCCTGATCTAGACTATCCCTGACAAAGCTTGCTCTGCTTTCCAAAGTCTGTGACCAGTGTATTGCTTGCAGTTATAAACTACCACACAGCCCTTCTTTCTAAGCAAGCACATTTATTCATCAGATAAATCATTACAGATAAAACACTGACAAACAACAAAACAAAGAACCTACATCATCCTAGAAAGTGTACCAGAGGTCACCCCTAATTCCAGTTCGGGGCTCTGGTCCTTCAAAACCCACAACTGGTTTTTTCCCTTGGTTACAAGGTCATACATCTTAGAACCAGGACCCCCAATTGAGCAGATCAGGGATATCTTTGTACAAGCTTAGACCTTTTGTCTTGGCCTTCTGTAACAGGTACTCAGTGTTGGATGTTTGCATACCCCAAGTTGTGTAATTTGCATTAACTCCTCCTAGAGATTCCCTAGATTAACAGGGTTTCTCAAACTGGGGGTCGCGACCCCCCTGTGGGTCGCTGAGCGCTTCCAGGGGGGTCGCGAGCTCCTGGTGCCTCTTAAAAGCCACCGAATGAATTACTTCTGCATTCTGCAGCTTTTCGGCGGACATGCCGAGCTATTTCGGGAGCTCTCGGCATGTCCGCCAAAAATAGCCGCCGAATTCGGAAGTAATTTATTCGGTGGCTTTTCAGCGGACATACAAAGGTCTGCCACGGCAGCCGAGGAAGGAAAAATGGGTCGCGGTTCTCAAAAGTTTGAGAATCACTGCCCTAGAAAATCTACCTAACACTTATTGTCCCCAAAGTCCCCACTTGCTTGGCACATTTTCAATATAGTCTTTTGGACTCCCCGGTCTCACAACTCCCTCCTCGAGAGGTTACATTCAATCCAGGCCCATGATGATAGATAAATCTAATACAATTAGGTCTTTACAGATTAGATATTATAGGAAATTGCCATATCTGTCACATCTCTCCTCTGAAGAGGTGGATCTAATTAGTGGATATAATGCTTGACTGGCATCAGAATGTCTTATTTCAACTGCGCATATGTGTCTCTCTCCTATTCACTGGCTTAGTATGAGGTTGTTCAAGAGAGGGGAAGTCTGCCTTGTGACTTTTTGCACAACTTTGGGAAACTGGGCCTTAGGCTCCTCCATGTGCTCTGTGTTGAGTGTCAGTGTGTGTTCTCCTCAGATCAGACCCACTCAGACAAACCACCAGGGACAAGGTTTTATTCTGTAAAGAAACAGAACAGGATTACAGTCCAGCAGCCTCCTCTCTTTGTGCCTGCCTCGTCCTCCCAGCTCAGTCAGCTCTGACTTCTTGCTGGAAGGGCAGAGGGTACATCCTGGCAGGAACCAGGAAGTTTTCCCAACATGCCCCAGTTTATAGTCCACGACTTGCCATTCCCAGGGCTGCTGTTGAAGCACACTGGACCTTGGGCTACACGTATAATAAACATTTTGATATCATGCCAGCATACATCCTTCAGAAACCCATACCGAGCTGTTCAACAACTACCCTGTATAATTTTTCCTGGTAGAACCAATGGGCTGACCTCTCGCACACCTCCTTGTACTGTTGTTCACCCCAAATCTTTGGCTGTGAACTTGAGACCTGGTTCTTCCACTCCCACCTCCCATCTGGTCCTAGGGAGTGTGTGTGGTGTCCCTTTGTCACTCAAAGGGTCAGCTGCCCCAGCAATGGTTTGAGGGTCTCACCCCACCCCCACTCAGGGGTATTCTCTTTGGACAAAAAATGAGAAACAAGGCAGGGTTGGCTCCTTCTGAAGCAGCTCATAACTATGCACTGCTTTTAACAGCAGAGGGGGCAAGTAAGGGAGATTCTTCAAGCTTTCCCATAGCCAGATTTCTTTCTCTTCCCCATCTCAGAGGTTGGAGCCTGGGGTTCTGGTTTCTTAACCTCAGCTTCTCTGAGTGGAGAGAGAGGATGTTGATCCTCCACCCTACTGGGGTAGCCCTTTGATCCCCACATACTGAGTCAAAGCCCACAGCCCTTCTTCTCTCACCAGGCTCAGACAATTGTAGACTGGGAGGAGGCATTCCCCTTTCTTTCTGGCTGTAATTACCGCTATCATCTCCCAAGCAGCTGCCGTACATTGTACGTGGGCGTTCCTCACCTTATGGAGGGTGTTGTAGAATTGGCAGAACACTCATTGTTTCTACTTTTGGCTGGAGACACTGCCATCACCATTCTCTGTGTTGCCTCTGGTTCACTGTTAAGAGTCTGCAGAGAGTTAATTTCCCTGGCCTGGGCTTCAGGACTCAGAGAATTTCCCTGCAAGCCAGGAGGCCCATCTGTGTGCTACGTACTCTACCCAATCTGGTGCAAAGTGCTAATTTTATTCCATCACTATTAAAACAACAACAAAATCATAAAGTCGTTTTAAGTAACTCCACAGACCACAATAGAAACACTATACATAGTCTCTTCATTATGCTGCTAGTTCTAACACTTTCTTTCAATGTTCCTTCACACTCTAATTGCCCAGCTGAAAGTGCTCTCATTATAAATTTGTTTATAACACTCAAAGTGTTTGGATGCTGAGGGTTGTATATAAAGAAAAGGCAGGGTAGTTTAAAATCTTGTAGTAGTATTTTCTTTTCCCCTTAAGAGCTGCCCCAGAACTCAGCACACTTCTAGGGCCAGATTTTAACCTCTGATACAATGCACATTGGTTCGTAACATGAAAAACTTTGTACTGTGTTTTCATGCACGAACACAGTAACAAATTGTTTCTGGTTTTGCATGCCACACACAGGAGATTAGAATATGACTCCGATGCTATGGATGATTTTGGATGATCATATCATCTTTCAAGAGCATACTTTGCACATGCAGTTTTCATTGATATGAATTCAATTTCTATGTACAGACCAAGTGTAAAACATGCTGTGTAATATGTAAGATGTATTCAGCTTCTCTGTCGTCAGTTAGTCTCAATACAATACGAACAAACACATTTATTACAGTGTATACACACATTTCAGTGGAGAATGAGCGAGAATACAGACTATTGTTCTTAATCCCTCAAGTAACCCCACTATGGATAAGGTAGTGACACTAATTACTGATATAAATAGTAAACAGAGCAGAGCAGCATCAATACAGTAAAGTAAAGCCAATCTCTTTTGCTAGTCCAACATCACAGATGAGTTTTAATGTTACATATCATTGACCACACTAACAACTGGATGCTTACTAGCTAAAGAAGTGTGTGTGTGTTTTTTTTTTTCAAATGTCACTCCCTGTCACTGGGTAGATGTGGCCAGCCAGCCAGCCACACCTGTGCCTTAATTAATTAGCTGCTTTCCAGCCTGGGGGTGGGGGAGGGAGGTAATAGTTTAATGCACATCAGAACCTCATAAAAGGACTGAGACACCTCAGTCTGAGAAAAATCACAGGGAATGGGCAGTGGAAGTCCCTGAGCTAGGGTCTACAGGAGGTCAGTTTTTCCAGGGGAACCAGCCTAGGAGCCAAGTGCTCTGTCCCAGAGCCAGAAAGACTCTCAAAGGTAGCCCAAAAAGGGGCTGAGAATAGGGCCCAGATATCAGGCTGAAGAGAAAAGCCCAGAAAGGCAAAAGAATATTTTTTCCATTGGGACATATTTGTCCTTTTTGCTACCCCAAAAGGAATTAGGTTTGTTTGTGATTTGGCCAGAAGGCTAAACCACATCTCCACCACAGACTCATGTGAAAAGCCAAGGAGACCCATCTCGAGGAAAAAGAGCTGAGGCAGGGAGTGTCAGCAGTGCCATGCTCAACTAGCAGGGGATGCTATGGGGCAGCCATGCCTCATTACACCCTCTAATAGTTGTTGTGCTTAGCTGTGTCATTAAGTTATGAATTCTGTGAGGGGAAAAGAAACCTTTAAAAATGCAAATTGAATAGTTCATAGTTTCAAATGAAATGCGTTCACTCCAGATCCAATAATAGGGTGACATTTCTGTTGCATAATTAGTGAAATACAGACAGTTGTAATCATATCTTGGTCATATTTAATGTCAAAGCTTCCATTAAAAGACAGCCATCCAACTAACCATGTAATATGATACATACATGGAGCTTAATATCTCTGGTGTGACTATCATTTCCATTGTATATACTTTGGTTCCTTTCAGATCAGCTGTGCTGTTGTATATTAAACTGTTTATGGCCCCAGGTTTTGTAATCCATTGTTTTGGTTTACATTGCACTTTCTAAACTCCCATAAGCATTTTAGTCTTGTTCCACAGATTTCACTTAAACAGCACCTACTAAAGTTAGACATTTGAAAATCAACAGGTTCAAATAACTTGCATTCAAGTGTTTTAAAAGTGCTGGCTGTGGAGCTAGCTGGACTCATTGATTTTTTCAGTAAGTCTTGGAACACTGGGGAAGTTCCAGAAGACTGCAAGAAAGTTAATGTTTGTGCCAATATTTAAAAAGGATAAGTGAGAAGATTTGAGTAATTATAGGCTTTTCAATCTGAGATTAATCCCAAACAAGATAGTGGAGCAACTGATAAGGGACTCAGTTATTAAATAATTAAAGGAAGTTAATATGGTTAATGCCAATCAATATGAGTTTATGGAAAATAGATCCTGTCAAACTAATTTGATATCTTTTTTTGGATGGTGTGACAAAGTTCCGAGTCTGTATTTGTGGGTCCTGTGCTTCCTGGCAGATTTAGGGCCCTCAGAAACTCATCTAGGCCCAGAGTGACTTCCCTTTCTCAGTAACTGATTAAGGGAGGCAGAAAAGGGGGGAATGCGCGCCCTCCCTCTACTCCGGACTCCAGCCCAGGGACCCTAATAGTATCAGTTAGGATGGCTGACCTTTTATCCACAAAACACAATACAATTCCCTGGTCTACTTCCTCACAGCAGTCCCCACTTCTTCAAACTCCACTTCACCCTTACCTCAGGGCCTCCTTCCTTGCGTATGATATGTTGTCCAACACTCAGTCTCACCAACAGCACAACTTCCTCCCACAGCTCCTAACACCCACAGCCCACCTGACTAACTGGGAGGTTTTTATCTGGTTTCAGCCAGTCCCTGATTGGCTTCAGGTGTCCCAATCAGGCTAGCTGTTTCTACTCCTTTCTAGAAGCTTCCTGATTGGCCTGGAGTAGCCTTTGTTTGGCTATCCAGGGAACAGGGACCTGCACATCCTGAGGCTGATATATACTCTCCTATACCCTTCTGGTCTGACTCCGTCACATATCCCTCCCCCCTGCTCAACACCAAGGGGTTGGGCAACTTGGGTCGACATACAATGCACTCTTGATAAGCCATCTGCATTGCCGTGGCGACTTCCAGCTCTGTGCTGTATGTGGAACTGGAAGGGTTGGAGGGATAAGAACCATCTAGTCGCCCTTGCATTTTTCTCCTTGTTCCACTGCATCCACTGAAGAGGGGCATGGTCAGTCACGAGAGTAAACTGCCTACCTAGCAGGTAGTATTGCAGTGTTTCTATGGCCCATTTAACGGCAAGGCATTCCCTCTCGACCACAGCATATTTCTGTTCCCTTGGGAGAAGTTTTCTACTAAGATAGAGGATTGGATGTTCTTCTTCCCCCACTATCTGGAATAGGACAGCCCCTAGTCCAACTTCAGATGCATCTGTCTGCAAGATGAACTCCTTAGTGAAGTCTGGGGCTATAAGTACAGGGTCACTGTAAAGGGCTGTCCATAGATCTGTAAATGCCCTCTCTGCTGTGTCTGTCCATCGCACCATCTGAGGTCCCCGAGCTTTTATGAGATCAGTCAGGGCACTTGCCCTGGTGGCAAAATGGGGAATAAAGCGTTGATAGTACCCCACTACCCCCAAAAATGCCTGGACTTGTTTCTTACGAACCGGTCAGGGCCAGTTTTGGATGGCTTCTAGTTTATTGAGTTGGGGTTTCACTACACCTCGTCCCACAATGTAGCCCAGATACTTCACCTCTGTTAATCCTATGGCACACTTTGCGGGGTTTGCGATAAGGCCAGCACGCCTTAGGGTATCTAGGACAGCTTCTACCTTTTCCAGGTGGGTTTCCCAGTCTGAGGTATGAATAACGACATCATCGAGGTAGGCAGCTGCATAACTGGCATGGGGGCGCAATAGCTTATCCATAAGGCACTGAAAGGTAGCTGGAGCTCCATGAAGACCGAATGGAAGGACTGTATATTGAAACAGTCCCTCTGGGGTGGAAAAAGCAGTCTTCTCTTTTGCATCTTCAGCAAGGGGGATCTGCCAGTACCCTTTAGTTAAGTCTAGAGTGGTCAGGAAGCGGGCATTTCCCAGTTGGTCCACTAACTTGTCTGTCCGGGGTATAGGATATGCATCGAACTGGGACACCTCATTCAGCCGACGGAAGTCATTGCAAAACCTTGTAGAGCCATCTGGTTTGGGTACTAGTACGATCGGGCTAGACCACTGACTGTGAGACTCTTCAATTATCCCCAAGTCCAACATTTTCTTTACTTTGGCTCTGATTTCTTCTCTTTTGGCCGCTGGCACCCGGTAAGGCTTCATCGTCACCTTGGCCCCAGGGTTTGTAATGATGTGGTGATACGTCTCAGTTGTTCGTCCTGGTCGAGATGAGAATACGTCTTGGTTCCTGTTGATCATCTCGACCACCTCCTCTCTTTGGGCTGGTGTTAAATTGGGAGACACCTTCACCTGCTTGGGGTTCTTGTTCTCCTGCAATGGGTCCTTGTGAGCAACTACAAATGCTTCTTGGGTACGCCAGGGTTTTAGAAGGTTGATGTGATATATCTGCTCTAGTTTTTGACGTCCCAGTTGTCTCACCTTATAATTTACCTTTCCTATAGATTCTGCTGTTTCATAGGGCCCCTGCCACTGGGCCAAGAGTTTACTCTCTGCTTTGGGTACTAACACCATTACTCGGTCTCCGGGTTGGAACTGCCGAACCTTTGCTTGGCGGTTGTAGTGAGTTTGTTGTGCTTTCTGGGCCTTCTCCAGGTGCTCCCGCAGTATAGGGGTGACTCGGGTTATACGGTCTCTCATTTGTAATACATGCTCAACTAAATTTTCCCCTGTATTAGGCTCCTCTTCCCAAATTTCCTTAGCTATATCTAGTATGCCCCGGGGGTGGCGGCCATATAACAGCTCGAAGGGAGAGAATCCAGTGGAGGCTTGAGGAACTTCCCGGATGGCAAACATAAGGTAGGGCAACAGGGTATCCCAGTCTTTTCCATCCCTATTTACCACCTTTTTGATCATGGCCTTGAGGGTCCGGTTGAATCTCTCTACCAGGCCATCGGTCTGCGGGTGGTAAACTGAGGTTCACAGAGTTTGGATGTGGAGCAGAGAGCAGAGATCCTTCATCAGCTTAGACATGAAAGGCGTTCCTTGGTCCATTAGAATCTCTTTTGGTAGTCCAACTCGGGCAAAAATTTCCATCAACGCCTTCGTTATGGACTTGGAGGCCGTATTTCGTAGGGGAATGGCCTCTGGATACCTGGTTGCATAGTCCAAGACGACAAGCACATATTGGTGACCTCGAGTTGTCTTCTTGAGAGGCCCCACCAGGTCCATGGCCACCTGCTCAAAAGGGATCTCAATGATTGGTAGAGGTATCAACAGGGCCCTTAGATGTGGGCGAGGGCTGTGCAACTGACACTCGGGGCAGGAGGCGCAGTACTGCCGGACATCCTCATGTACTCCTGGCCAGAAAAATCTTTGCAAGATTCGCGCTTGGGTCTTTTCTACTCCCAAGTGTCCCCCAAAGAGGTGACTGTGGGCGAGACTTAGTATTGCCCGCTGATGTTTTTGGGGTACCAGGAGCTGGTTTACCACCTCTTCCTGTATTTGAACCACCCTGTACAGGAGATTCTTCTTGATCATGAAATAGGGTGCTGGCCCTCGGGCCTTTCCCTCCACAGGCTCCCCATCTATCTCAGCCACCTCTCTTCTGACATTATCATATCTGGGATCTTCTGCCTGGTCTCGCCCGAAAGTCTCTCTTCCAGGACCTATCGACCCGAACTCTGAGGAACTGGTCTCTGACTCCTCAGTCAATTCGGTGACATTGGGGTTGGGACTGGATTCTGCTTCCTCCTCCTCCTCTCTGGGGGTCTCTTCCTCAGTTACCTGTGTCCTTCGGCCTACCAAGGCCATGTTCTGGCCCTGAAGCAGACTCCGAGTGCCTAAAGCCTTTGCTGCCCTTCTTTCTTTCTTGTTTTTTCTGCCCTTCCCAGGGGCGGGGAACAATTCGGGAGATATTTCAGCAAAGAAGGGGGGGTGACTTTCTGTTAGGGATGACTCCTTAACTTAGGCGTCTTCTCCTCTGTCTTGCTCCTCTGGTGGGAGCAAATTTCCAAATCCTGGGAAATCCCTTCCAATGAGCACTGGGTATGGGAGTTTTGGGAAAACCCCTGCTTTTACTCCAGTGATGGTTCCCTGGATTTCAATCCTTACTGGGATGACAGGATAATAGCTAACGGTCCCATGTACACAGGTTACTCCCGTACGCTTAGCCTGTATCAACTGGCTGCGTTTCACTAGTTTCCCTGAAATCAGGGTGACAGCATTGCCTGAGTCAATGAGTGCCATAGTCTCTACCCCATTCAGTTTCACTGGTTTTGTATATTGGTGTGGGGTGACTGCAACCCTGACTAGATTGATTAGGGTGCATGGGTCTGCCCAGTTCCCCAGGTTACACTGCATGGGCTCCTCAATGTTGGGACATTGTGCTGCTAGGTGTCCCCATTCTCCACATGCATAACATCTATAAGGGGCTCTAGATGCTCCTTTGTCTCTTGGGTTAGGGGTCTTTACCCCATGGTTTCCTCCCTTCTGGGTTCCCGGCTGTTCTGTGGCTACTACCTTCTTCCACCTGGGGCTTCCCGGATGCTTGGTTATCTGGCCTTCCGGGGTCGGACCCAGATACTTCTTTTGGGAGAAGGCTTCTCTGGGTAGTTGGGACAGCTCTTGGGCTGCAATCCATCTTTCTACCAATGTGATCATCCCGTCGTAGGTGGCAGGGTCATTCTGGCTCACCCATGCAAGAAGATCTGGAGGCAATCCCCTCATATAGTGGTCTATGACCAAAGTTTCCAACATTTCCTCTGGGTTGCAAACCTCAAGTCGTAACCACTTCCATGCGAGGTGGATAAGATCGAATAATTGGGACCTCGGAGGCTTATCTTCCTTATATCTCCACTCATGGTATCTCTGGGTCTGTACTGCTGTTGTTACCCCTGATCGTGCCAGGATCTCTGTTTTCAGCTGAGGGTAGTCCATGGCAGCTTCAGCGGGCATGTCATGATAATCTTTTTATGCTTCTCCACATAAGAAGGGGGCAAGGATGCTAGCCCACTGATCCTGGGGCCAAGCCTCTCGCAAGGCAGCCCTCTCAAAGGAGAGGAGATACGCCTCTATGTCGTCATTGGCTGTCATCTTTGGCAGACAACCAGCAGCCTTCCATACTCGCGACCCCTCAGATCCTTGGTTTTTGGTGGTGAGGACTTTCAGTTGTTCTACCACGTCCCGCAAGAGGGCTCAATCCTGAGAGGCCTGCTCCATCAATAATTGGTTAGTCTCTTGTTGTACCCGCAGGGACTCCTGTTGTGCCATAGCCTGGGCTCGAGTGGCCTCCTGCTGGGCTGCAGTGGCTTGCAACAGTGCTTTTATTATGTCCTCTATGGTGGTGAGAGCACCCCAAACCTGGTGCACTTTTTTTTTTTTAAACCTCTCCCTTTCTTCTGCCTAACACCCACATACAATATACAACTATTGAAGGTAAATTAAGTAGGGAAATGCAATCAATTAGTGTATCGATTGCATTTCCCTAGTTAATTTACCTTCAATAGTTGTATCTTTCCTGTCAGACACAGATATCCATGTCAAAAGGTACTTTTTTCTCCTGCTGATAATGGCCCATCCAAATTAAACAGCCTCTTAGAATTGGTATGCTAATGCACAACCTTTTTTTTCCTTTTCTTTCTGTGTGTGTAAATGAATCTTACTTCTGTTCCATTCTATGCATCCGATGAAGTGGGCTATAGCCCACGAAAGCTTATGCTGAAATAAACTGGTTAGTCTCTAAGGTGCTACAAAGTCTTCCTCGTCTTATTTATGGATACAGACTAACACGGCTGCTAATCTTAAAGTATTGAATCAGAAGCTTTCATGAGCTAATACCCACTTTGTCGGATGCAAGCTGAAAGTTGCATCTGACGAAATGGGTATTAGCCCACAAAAGCTTACTGTTCAATACGTTAGTTAGTCTTTAAGGTGCCACAGGACTCTTTGTCACTTCTGTTCTTCTATACTCATCTGTTTTGCTTGTTTATTCCATTCTCTTCTGAAGCTATGGTCTCATATTTAAACTTTATCTTGAGCCCCATCTCCAGTAGTGGACCGGCAAATGGGACTAGTTCCATGGTGCTACAGCTTCTCTACTCTCTTTACTGAAACTTTAATTTTCTTCACATATATGTATATCCCTTTACACAGTGCAGAACCAGTAATAAAAGGGCACCCTGCCAACCTACAACAAAGAGATAGTGCCCAGAGAGGAATATCGTTCAGTGAAACAAAAACATATACTTCTTAGTCTAAGGCAGTGGTTCTCAAATCGGGGGTCGTCAATCGCTTCCAGGGGGGATCGCGAGCTCCTAGCACCACTGAAAAGCCACCGCATGAATTACTTCCACATTCGGTGGCTTTTCAGCGGGCATACAGAGTGCTTTCGGGTGTTCGTCGAACTGCTTACTTCCGTGTTCGGTGGACACTCGGGAGCGCTTAGCATGTCCGCCGAGAAGCCGCCGAATGTGGAAGTAATTCGTTCGGCGGCTTTTTGATGGACATACATGGGTCGCTGCGCGAGGTAAGTTTGTAGAAAGGAGTCGCAGTTCAGGAAAGATTGAGAACTGCTAAGGCAAAGGAAAGCTTGGTTCTCTGAATGTGGCACTAAATCCACCACACACAGAGCCTAAATACTTTCCAGCTAACTTGCAAGCAAATATCCAAAATAAATCTCCCTCCTTCAGCATGCTATGGAGAAACTGTGGAATATTACACAACCTACCTGCCATGGCATTTTTCAAATAGTAGTAAACACACAGCATGGTTCTTTTAAAATAATATATCAGAGGTGAAATGTAAATCAATGAGAGTTTTGCCATTGATCTAAGTGGAGTCACATTTTTACCCAGATCTCGCTTTCATGCAGAAAATAGCAAATATCTAATATTTCATTTTGGTAAAAATATTAACTTCAATCTTTAGAAGAAGAAAAGTATGGATGATATGTGCCATTTTACAAATTTAACTTCATTTCCCATTGTTATGCAGCAGGGATGTACTTCTTGTGATTGACAGATAACAAGAGATGTTCTCTTTGCATGTTATAAATGTGTTTCAAGCTTCTTTTGCACCTCATTCTGTAAAACTTGAAAGAAACTTATGATGAGCTGCATTTAGATGGTCAGTTGATGAAGAAGTGGGGGCTTTGGTATTGTAATTATAAGCTTTCCCCAGCTCTTGTACATAGCTGTGTGTGACTGTTAATTTGTTTTAAGATTAACAATTAAAAGCAGTATAAAAAAATGTCTTGTTGGGACTGCAGATGCTATTTCATGTATTGCTTCTGGACGACAACCCCATATAGTGTCTGTAAGTAGGTCCTTACAGGGAAAAAAATCTCGGTGAGAAATGTGTTGTGTATTCTTTTGTCTTTATGTTGTGTCAGGCTGTTAGTACTATGCAGGAGCCTGGAATATGGGTTGGGGCAGCAGGGGACAGGGAGCTGGGGAGAGAGGGTTGAATGGGGCGGAGGTTCTGGGGGGGGCCAGTCGGGGGCGGGGGGGGTGGATAGGCATGGGAGTCCTGGGGGGCCTGTCTGGGGGTGGGGTTGTGGACAGCAGACAGGGCAGTCAGGGGACAGGGGGCTGGATAGGGGGTGGAGGTCCTGGGGGTGTTTAGGGGCGGGGGTCCCAGGAGGGGGCAGTCAGGGAACAAGGAGCAGGGGAAGGTTGGTTGGGTCCGGCATTCTGAGGGGGACTGGGAAGGGGCAGATGTGGGGGAAAGGGAGGCTGTTTGAGGAGGCACAGCCTTCCCTACCCGGCCCTCCATACCGTTTCGCAACACCAGTATGGCCCTCGGACCAAAAAGTGTGCCCACCCCTGGATTAGGTGTTGCAAACAGCATCTCATGTTGCTCCATAATGATGGGGTAGACACCAGAGAGAAAGGGGTGAGATAATATCTTTTATTGTGTTAGCTTCTGTTGATGAGAGAGAGAAGCTTTTGTGCCATACAGAGTGCCTTTTCAGGTCAACCTAGTATCCTGGGACTGACAAGGCTGCACCTACACTGCGTACAACAGGTTAGACGCCTGGCAGGTGCGTTACATCAAATGGTGTCTTTTAGAGTGCTAGAGGAGATATTCTGAGCTTAAGCTGACAAGGAGTTTCAGACAGTAACTGAAGGATAACACTGTATCTGCAGAATGCTGAAACTTAGGAGGAAGAATTTAGGAAGGCCAAATATAATTGCGCACAGTAGAATTAGGATAGATCACTGAGGTTAATATTGGAGCTGGGCAGACATTTCAGGCAAATAGTTTATTTGTCAAAAAATGTATTTTCCGTTAACCTGAAACTGTTCATGAATTTGTATCAAATTTGCCAAATACTTTCAGCTCCAAAAATAAAATTCGGGTGAGTTCCAGGAGGCGACTCTGACTTGGTCTACAGTAGCGGAGGGGTGGGGTGGGGGTCAACCTCAGATATGCAAATTCAGCTACGTGAATAACGTAGCTGAAGTCCGCGCGTCTTAGGTCAAATTACCTGGCATCCTTATGGCGGCAGCGGGCTCCCCCCTCGATCTGGTGGGTAGTGAAGACATACCCTTAGACACCATTCAGAAAGAGGTGGTGGTACTGCCGCTGCTCCCTCATGTGACCAATAGCCCAGGGGCTCATGCACTCACCTGGAGTGTGAGACACCAGCATTCAAGTCTCTGTGTTTGAGCAAGAATTTGAACCCAGATCTCCCACATCCAGGCAAATGTCCTTATGACCTGGCTATTCTGTGATGGGGTTTTTGCATTAATTTAGATAGAATATGGCCCAAAGTGACAAAGGTGTTAACAAAACCCAATCACTGCCCACCTTTAAACAGTGTGAAACAACGCTTAGTATACAGAGATCTCAACATGTTTCGTACCATGACAAAAGCATCATTAAAAATCCCTTTAACCTTTTATTAAAGATACAGAAAAGAAGGAAAAACTGTTAAAGCATTTGAAATGTAAAATATTAAGGCTTTCATTTTAACAGCATCACTTGTCCCCTGGCCCTTTTAGATTGAGAGAGTTTTTAGAAGGATACTGCCCTCACCCTTGTCTGATAGTCCCTTAGGTGGTATCAAAGATAGTAAAAGCTTTTTGGGGAAAAGAGGAGGTTAGTTGAGATGGGTGAGCTGCTCCAGTTATTAAAATCCGATCAAATGTCCTAAAATAAAACAAGCATACACAACATGAGAGAGAAAAGAATAACAAAAGTAGATAGTGCAGCTTCTGCCTCTGGTCTTGACTTTCACTTGCAACTTCCCTTCTGGAGAAACAGGCCTAGCACAAGACCAAGACCTGGCAAACTTGTACCAGCATCGGGCTGTTTAAGGGCATTACTTAACTCTGCCTCTTTCAGGCTTACAGCAGTTGTTGCAAAATATAAAATCTCAGTTGGATAAGCCAGGCTTTTATTAGACAGAAGGAAAAAGAAAAGAGATCAGAAAGAGAAGAAATAAGGTAGGGGAAAAACAGGACGCTTCTTGGGGGGTGGAATGACAGAGTCTCACTTTCTAGGTAGTGTTCAGGATTTATCCAGAGCTGGTGGAAGTGGCAGTGGCAGCTGACTCCTTCTTTTTCTGGCCTGGTTTGGTCAGGACATCTCTCAAGAATCAGATTACAATAAAGACTGTCTGGGGTTCTCACTCTGGATCCCTGGGTCCCAGGAGATGGGATGAGGGAGGAGGTGGTGGCAGCCATGATGGTTAAGATCGCTCCTTCCCCTTTTTTTCAGTCAGCCATTGTTGCCATTCCCCTCTGCTTGTGTTGTTATAGGTTATTGTGGCACTTTGTGAACTTTCATCCTCTTTTTACAGTAAGGTGAATGTGTAGAAGGCCCAATTATTGCAACAGGTCTTTCTCAATCTCTCCTCTTGAGGTTGTTCAATTTTGCATGAAATACTTAAATATTCATTGGGCCAGCAAAAGAGTGTGAGAGAGACTCTCTAGCCTAGTGGTTTGGGCACTTTCCTGAAGGGGACAAGGGACACCTGGGTTCCAGTCCCTGCTGTAATGACTACTTAATTGTTTATACAAAATAGACCAGCTTCAGCAGAAGAATTGAGAGACCCCCCACTGCAGAATACCCTGCAGCTCAGAGATTAGAGCACTCACCTCTGTTTAAATTGTTTAAATCCCTGCTCTTTCACATTTGGAGCACTAACTTGAACTTAGGTCTCCAACATCCCAGGTTAGTGCCTTAACCATGGGAGGGGCATTGCCGATTCCTCCTCCTGTTCTGTGAAAGCCCAAAATCAAAACATTTTGTTTTGGGATTGAACAAAATGTTTCATTTGACCCAAAACTAATTTTATGGTTTGTTTTCTTTTCTTTTGCTTAGAAAATCAAAACATTTTATTTTTGGGTTGATCTGAAGCAAAATTTCTGATTTTTTTCAGTTCATCCAGTGAACTGTTAACCTCTGAGAATAGGACAATAAGCAATGGGCTTAAATAGCAGCAGGGGAAGTTTAGGTTGGATATTAGGGAAAACTTCCTAACTGTCAGAGTGGTTAAGCACTGGAATAAATTGCCAAGGGAGATTGTGGAATCTCTGTCACTGTAGATTTTTAAGAACAGGTTAGACAAACATCTGTCAGGGATGGTCTGGATAATACTTAGTGCTGCTATGAATGCAGGTGACTGGACTAGAAGACTCTTAAGATCCCTTTCAGTCCTATGATTTTGTGAACCAAAAATGATTATTTGCACGGTTCTAGTTAATATCTCCTACTCAAGGTCATTAAGGATCACTCTTTGCAAAACTGCTCATAGTCTCTGTTTTAAGTCTCCTCCAAAAGATGACCCACACTAACAACAGGGGTGTCTCTAACAGCCAGGGGTGAAAGCAGACTGAGGGACTTATCGATATGCTGCTGGGCTGGGGCCGGCTCTGGCCCCTGGAAGGGGTGGGGCCTCAGATGGAAAGGGTGGGGCTAGGAGGGTCAGATTCAGCCCCAGCCTGCCCTCTACCGGAAAGTGCCTACCCATGCTCCCCCTTCCCCTGTTGGGGTAGCAGCCGCAGCTGAGGGCTCCGGCAGTGGTTTAAAGGGCCTGGAGTGGTACTAGGGGGCCGAGCCCTGGGCCCTTTAAATAGCTGCCGGCTCCCACTGGCTATCCCAGAGCTCCAGCAGCAGGGCTCTGGGGGCTACTTAAAGGGCCTGGGGCTCCCCTGCTTCTACCACCCTGACCCTTTAAATAGTCGCCAGAGCCCTGGGGAAGTGGTGGCGGGGCTCCAGCGGCTATTTAAAGGGCCAGGGAGTAGAAGCAGCAGGAGCTCCAGGACCTTTAAATAGCCACCGAAGTCCCCCACTACCGCAGGGCTCTGGGAGCTATTTAAAGGGCCTGGGGCTCCACTGCTTCTACTGCCCCAGTCCTTTAAATAGCCGCCAGAGCCCCGGGGAAGCGGTGGCTTTTTAAAGGACCGGGGTGGCAGAGCCAGCTGGAGCCCCGATCCTTTAAATAGCCGCTGGAGCCCCCCACCACTACCCCAGGGCTCCAGCAACAGGGCTCTGGTGGCAATTTAGAGGGTCTGGGGCTCCAGCCACTGCTGGGAGTCCTAGGCCCTTTATATTGCAACCTGGGGAAGCTGGGCCATCCTGGTACGTCGCACCAGCTCTTGCCAGTACGCGGTACTGGGGCGTACCGGCTTACTTTCACCTCTGCTAACAGCACTCTGGGTTGTTCATTCAGTTCAGGCTCTTAGAAAACTGTGCACAGAGATACCTCTTCCACCCAGAGAGACCCAGTTTAGCTAGTGGATTCTAATGAGGTCACAGCCCACAGTGTTACGGCTCCAGTAATGGCTGAACCAGTGAATCACTAATAACCCTCCAGTGTTATAGCATCAAATTTATTCATAAAAATATTGTCTCTCCCTAAGTATGAGATTTTCCAGTATCAGTATTAAACTTCCACAAGTATTAGGACTGCTATATGCCCAAGTTGCAAAATTAACACCTTGTAATTATCTTGTACATTTCATGTCATTCACTGCCAGCATTCTGAATATAAAGAACAGTGTGCAAATCCAGCAGTACTTTCAAATGACAAAGCCATTGTCAGTGCTAAACTCTGTCAGCCAGTAGCCAAATGTTTCAGCAGATGCAACCAAATATGATTAAAATTTCAAGACCAGAAACGTTTTGATGCAAAAAGAACTTTTGCATGAACAGTTTTGCCTTAAAACATTATCTCCCAGTACATGTACCATACTTTTTTTATCTGTTTGCTATATATCTGAGGAAAGCAAAAGCTAGAATATTGTAAAATTATAATTATCTGATTCATTTCTTTTTCAGTTACTGGGTTTTCTTCTAGGTAGGAGATAAAAATGCACTTTTTATTATGAATGTGAATAATTGTCAACTCCAGAATATTTCCTGAAATTCAATGACTGCTTCTTTTTTCCTTTCTCTGATTTAATATTATATAAATTCAAATATCCTAATAATGGATATTCTTTTTGTGTGGTTAAACATGGCTGGTTTAGCTATATTCTTAAAATGGATGGCTGCATTTGCTTTGGAAGTGTCCTGTTGTGCCATTTAATTAACTTGTGTCATGTGAAATATGTGAGTTGAGAGATTACTATAAATTCTGAAATCCCAGAGGACAGGAATAAGGACATGTTTCTGTCATGCTCCATTCCCAGTATTAGCAGAAGTGTTTTTGAGACTATATTAGAGGAACTTCATTAAATGAGAGGAAAATCAGTAGGGAAATACTTAGCAAAATGAGAGAGAAGCTTTATTATAATACAAGCTTGTACACCGCCACTTATTCTTCAGTGCATCCCAGTGAACATAACTCAGCTACTATCAGGACAAATCAGTGATAGGAAATAGATGATGTTTAATATATTTGATGGTAGCCTTCTCTTCCCACAAATTTATACCATCGTACAACTCTGGTGCTCTTGGAACTGAAGCAATTTTTTTTAAATATTCAGAATATCTTTGTGGAACATTAGCAAGTAGTTGACTGGGAATTTTTGTTGGTCAGTTTCGTTATTTGCTAGGCTAAGCATTAAATTACAGTGTAGTATTTTATTAGGTACCCAGAGGCCCTTGGGCATGGAAACTTATAATGTAGGCATAATAAATTCACCAATTTTTTATCAATGAGCACATTCAGCCTAACTGTGTTATTAACTCTCACTGTTACTCCAGATCTCAGGGTTAACATCTGAGGGGGTAAATAATACAAATTTGCTTGTTTGTCACATGACTTTTGTAGCCAGTTATGAGACAATATTTTTCCTTCTATGTTAACATAGGAAGTGGAGATGGAAGAAACTAGAGCTCAGCTGTGTTATGTTAAATGATTAAGTGCCTCATGGGTGAATAGAAGGAATGTGTGTTAAATGTGTGCCTTGTGTGCGCTTCCTCCAGGGATGAGAAGTCCATGTTCTACCTTTGAAAAACTAAATTATTAACCTCAAGTATGCAGTCTCCTGCAACGTACTGAAGGAACCACACTTTAATATTTAGAAAACCAAAGCATTCGTCTGTGTGGTAGAGTTTGGAGCTGGAGTTGTAGAGCAGATGATCTTAGACAACTGTTGCATTTATTAATGAAGGCATTGTACCTGCAGAATAAGGACACTTAGAAGATATGCAGTCCAAGTGCCCAGAACTGTGTGTATTGTTCTGTGAGAGGCCCCCCAATGCTACGTGGATGGGAGCTGTCTTTATTCTGGTCTGTAATCTGATGTCCCTGCATATGCAGCCCAAATTTGCACAGGACTTTTGCCATCATATTGTATTCTGAGCATATATTTAGTTCATTGTTACTGTGAAGTCTTTCAGCATTGCTCCCCTCTCTCTGAATATTTCTCACGTGTCTTTTTTATTGTATTGCCTACAAAGTCTGTATAATGTAGCATTCTCTTATGTCTTTGTTATCACTTCACCTTGTGGGAAACAGGCTCCTTATGGACCAGCTCCTTGTGCGCAGAAGCACCATTGCATCAACCTCTCATTGGTGGCCTTGTGCCATTTACACCTGGAACATCTTCACATCCTCGTTCAACAACATGCATTCTTTCTTCCTTCAAATTTCATTTTAAAATTCACTTCTTCAGTAGATCCATCCTCCCCTTTTCTTATCGTTCAGGTTATGTCTGTGCTTGGATCGAAGCGTGTGATTCCCAGATCACATAGACATACTCACTCTAGCTCTCATCAAGCTAGTGCGCTAAAAACAGTGTAGTGTAGCCGTGGTAGCCTGGACAGCAGCCAGTGGCTCTACAGGCTAGCCATGCTGAATACCAAAACTGAGTGGGTTTGTACTCTGCACACCCCTGGCTCCAAGTGTAGACATAGCCTTAATACCCTGTAGATCCTGCAGTTATACATGTCTTGTCTTGAATTTATGTGTTCTTACTTAGATTGTAAGAATTTTGGGTCAGGGACCTTGTCTCATCTGTTTTGTAAAGTGCAGAGTAAATTCCCAGGTGTATGTTTTATTATTATCATAATTTCCCCCAAAATATATTTTCTTGTATTTGTTCTAACTGAATTTCATTTTGTTACATGCTGCCCATACACCCTACTCTTAGACAAGGACTCACAAATCCATTTAGTGAAATTGTTTCCACAAAGATACAGAAAGTGTTTTAAGAACTTGCTGGTTTGTTGAAAGATGTGGTTCAATGGTTTACCAGCCTCAGAATGGTAGCGACAACATAAGGGCTGCTGCTTGTACAATATGTAACTATTAGTATGGCATTGGTAATGAAAACCGTCTGTGGAATTTTTGTTAATGGTAGGAAGCACTCTGCTAATAATGTAGGACAAGGAGAGGCCTCAGAGTTAGTGGAATGGAGACGACTTCTCTTTTTGGATAAAAATCAGTGTGAGAATTAGGTCACACGTGCCTGTTTAGTTGAAGAAAAAATAAATGTGGGACATAGGCTAATATACGCAGAGTAGAACTGCATTCTACTGGGCTTGAGATGTTTTAGAGCGAATTTCTGTGTTTGTACTGAGGAAATAGATTTTCTGCTGAGGGATTTCTTCTTCGGTTATCTTCTGGCCTCAGTCACTGATGGCTCTTGAAAAAAAACCCAAAACAAGATTTTTGCCTAATCCATCTTAAATGGTTGTGACCATAATTGCATCTGATATTGTGATCTCTCAGGAATCACACACAATTCATATCTGCCAATCAGATTTGAAAGGTAGCTATTCAAAAAGGAATTAACTACATGGATTCACTCAGCAGAGGAAGTAAACTGAGTGCAGGTGGTCCCTAGAGAATACCAAGAGCATAAAGGGTGTGTTCCTCCGAAACCACAGAGTTCCTGAAATGGTTCTGTGCTGCCCACCTTCCTGGTCCCTTGCATAGGGGTGAACTAGTAGCGTAATGTGAGTAGGGTTGTGATCAGAGTGCTGCTGTGCTTTGGCTAGTGTTGGTTAGTGGATGACCCACGGGGAGCCACTAAGAACATAAATTAGAGCAGCCTGTCAGGAGGCGCTGCGGTCCAAACCTAGTGACGGTGGTCTAGGCTGTAACACTCAGTGGTGAGAACCTGTGGCTGGGGTAGGGGAACCCAAGCCCTCCCAATTCCACCAGCTTCCAAACCAGGTCCCTCTGAATAATAGTTCAAATATGTGGCCTGGGGCAGGTGCCCTTATGTCTGTTCCCTGGGCCACTTCCCACCCTGGCTTCAGTTCCTCTGTCTGCACAGTTGATCAGTTTCTGGATTCTCCCTGGAGTTCTTTCTGATCGCGCTCCAACAGATCTTCCTCTCTCAGCCACAGCCCACCGTAACCTGCCTCCATGGAGTGAAGGGCCTGTGGCGGCTCAGCAGTGGGGCCCCATCTTGGCTGCATAGAGCCCCAACGGCTTCTTTGCAGGAGCTTGCGGTGCCTGACTTCTCCCCGGCTCTGTCTGTCCAGATTGAACTGAGCTGCTCTCTTTGGAGCCCAGCCTCCAAAGGGAGTATGCCCAGAGCTGCTCTTTAACCTCACTTCACCAGTATGGGGCTTTGTAACAGGGTGCTAAGCAGAAAAACTGCTTAGCCAATCCTGTGTCACTGCAGCTCCAGTTAAGGGATGTGAATGGGAACTGGATAGATCACCTGGCCCTGATTGAGGAAGCTGGAATAGCTGCTGCCTCTTCAGACTGGGCCTGGATAAAAGCCCCAGGGGAAGGAAGCCAAGGAGCCACAGGTGCCAGCTTTTGTCAGCGCTGGTGAGTGCTTACACCCACCCCGACTCCACCCCTGCCCCTAAGTCCCTGCCCAAACCCTGCCCCTCTGTGCCGCTGTTGGACCCCTCCCCAAATCCCCGCCCTGGCCCCATCTCTGCCTCGTCCCCCGAGCACACCACTCTCCTCCCTCTCAGGCTTGCCACACAAAATGGCTAGGGAGGGAGAAAGAGAGGGGGAAGAGAAGCAGGAGGCGGCAGCGCGCTCAGGGGAGGAGGCGGAGCGGAGGTGAGCTGGGGCGGGGGATGGGGCGGGGAGCTGCTGGTAGGTGCAGCACCCACCAATTTTTCCCTGTGGGCACTCCAGTCCCGGAGCACCCACAGAGTCGGCGCCTATGCAAGGGGCTGCTGGAAAGAGGGGAAGCTGCACTAAAGGAAAGGCAGTAAGGGGAAGCAGGGAGAAATAGCTTGCCCCCTCCCTCTTGCTGGTAGACTGTAAAAAGGGGACTGTGTGTGTAGTACACTACTTGTAAATAAAAGCACCAGGTGAGCGCTGCAACAAAGGCTCTGAGTGACTTTCTCAGCCCAGCGGCGACAGGAGCCAAGAGGGCCCTGCAGAAACCCTGTTACAGGCTTGTACACCCCATCACACACCTCTAATTAACAGTCTGGGCTGAGAATCCAGGGTGTTCAAAAGTGGCTTGAAGCCATATTTTTTTCCTTCCTTCCCAACCATTCCCATGCTGACTGAAGATATGGAGAATTGAGAGGTATGTGTGGTTTCAAATTATGCATATACTATCTAATTGGCAGATGAATATATATGATGTAATTGCTAATCATATTAGAGAGACAAGGTGGGTGAGATAATATCTTTTTTTATTGGACCAACTTCTGTTAGTGAGAGAGTCTCTAAAATCCTGGGACCAGCACAGTTACAACAACACTGCATACAATCATATTGGAAAGATGAAAATAAAATAGGAAAAAAGAACTAGGAACCCGTAAGAGGTGTAAAGAGAAAGTGGATTGGCAGGTGTATTACTGGCAAGGCAGGAAAGAAAAGGAGAGGAGGAATGGAAAACAGGCTGACAAGCGAAGACCTGCTGGCTTCCTTGTTTTTGGACGATCATTATTCTTGTGGGGCGCATCTGTGTTATGAAACTACCTTGCAGCAGCTCCCAGGATGAGGAGAATAGATCCAGATTGCCTCATATTGAACACATATTGCACAGCCACATTTAATTTGATGTTTGTCTCTTTCAGTTTTCAAATTTAAATAAAATTCTAGCGCCATAAGGTAAAATCCTTTATTCTTCCATATGTGTTTGTGTGGGTGGATAGAGGGGCTTAAATTCAACAGAGTCTCTATGATTTCAGTATGCAAGGTGCGAAAGTCTGTTTGGCGCACAGTCCATCCCTTGCAGTGGTCATGGAGCTACGGTTTGCAGTGGCTGTCTGCAGCAACACAAAAGGAGTGTTAGGGGCTGAGTTGGGGCAGGACAAGGTAAGGAGAGGATGCGGCTATATGGACCCAATGGCTAAATCTCCTATGGAGTGGTCATCAAATAATGTTCTGGGGAGGATTCTTTTTTCCTTATACTCCATGGAGATACCCCACACTTAATCTATATGCTTGGGTCCTGCTTATCCTGAGGGTGAAGGCCTTGGCACATTAACATGATCAAAGTATTTCTTGTGGCCTGAGGAGTCATCTCAGTGAATGGACTTTTTGTTGTTGTTAAGTGAATTATATATATATTTTTATATATTTCTCTATAGAGATTTGGCCATTGGGTCCATATAGCCGCATTTTTTTTTTTTTTTTTTTTTTTTTTTTTTTTTTTTTTTTTTTTTT
>ML677348.1:10452390-10493988 GCA_007922305.1 Dermatemys mawii
ATATATAATAGTGACGGAGTCAGACCAGAAGGATATAGGAGTGTGCTGGAAGGCAGGTACATTAGTCTCAGGGTGTGCAGGTCCCTGTTCCCTGGATAGCCAAACAAAGGCTACTCCAGGCCAATCAAGACACCTGGGGCCAATTAAGAACCTTCTAGAAAGGAGTAGAAACAGCTAGCCTAATTGGGACACCTGAAGCCAATCAGGGACTGGCTGAATCCAGATAAAAACCTCCCAGTTAGTCAGGTGGGTTGTGGGTGTCAGGAGCTGTGGAAGGAAGTTATGCTGTTGGTGAAACTGAGTGGTGGACAACTTATCATACAGAAGGAAGGAGGCCGTGAGGTAGGGGTGAAGTGGAGTTTGAAGACGTGGGGACTGCTGTGGGGAAGTAGCCCAGGGAATTGTATTGTGTTTTGTGGATAAAAGGTCAGCCATCTTAGCTGATACAATTAGGGTCCCTGGGCTGGAGCCCAGAGTAGAGGGCGGGCCTGGGCTCCCCCCTTTCTGCCTCCCCTAATTAGTCTCTGAGATTGGGAGACAATAGAGACTGTGCCAGGAAGGATAGCTTCTCCTCACTGGTTTGTGATGAAAATGGCTCAATAGACTGTGACCTTGTCTCCAGAGAGAGAAGGGCTCCGTGGAGTGTCACAGTGAGCCACTGAGGCTAGTAAAAATCCGCCAGGAAACGCAGGATCCACAAAGATAAGGCCAGAGCTTTGTCACTATATATATATATATAATTTAATGAGGAAACTATTTCAAACTGTATGCTAGCAATGTACCTAGCAGTTTGAAATGTGCTATATAGCTCTGCAGTGTCTAATGGATGGTTTAAAAACAATGTCATAAAATAAACTGTCTTGTATTTTTTAGAAAGTTAATAATGAATATGAATGATACTGAAATTATGCAAGAAAAGAATGAAAGGCAGTCTTCTAATGAAAGTTATGGGGCTTGATAGTGATCTCCATTACAGTGGTTTAAATCTAGAGCCAGTGGTATCAATTAAATTACTCTGGGTTTGCACTGACATAACTGAGATCACAATCAAGCCGCATGGGTTCTAATCCTAGTGAGTCTTTATAATCTCTTCTCTGGCACCATGTTTTAAGGAATCAATTGCATTATCAAAATTGTTCACCTTTTAGATTGTGCTGATAGTCCTACCTTCTAGATAAAAAAATGTTAAAAGTCCTCTATTGTATAACACACAACTTCAGTGGAAAGCCATATTTATAAATTTTAGTGTAAAAAGGAAAGACAAGTATTTTTGTTCCAGAAAAGTAGTGTGTGAAAGTACAACACAGAAGAATGTCACTAATAAAAAATGTATTGACTTTATGATGTACTAAAGCTACATAAATAGTCTCTGATTGCACACAGCTGGATAGCTATGTATAAAGAGAGCAATAAACATGATACTGTACCAGTGAAATGGCTGAGTGAATTAATATAGTTTACATAAAATGTGTACCTATTCTGTTGTGTTCCTCTTCCTCCACTCTTTGTATGTTTTATCACGGAATGGTAAGACTGGAAGGGACATCAAGAGGTCATGATTCTAATCCAGTCCCCTGCACTCATGGCAGAACTACATCCCAGACAGGTGTTGAAGATTCTTAAGAGCAGGTTAGACAATGATGCAGATTCCACAAATCCCCTAGGCAATTTATTCCAGTGCTTAACAACCCTGGCAGTTAAGGAAAAACTTCCTAATATCTAACCTTAACCGCCCTTGCTGCAATTTAAGCCCATTGCTACTTGTCCTATCCCCAGAGGTTAAGGAGAATAATTTTTCTCCCTTCTCTTTGTAACAGCCTTTTATGTACTTTAAAAACTGTTATGCCCCCTCTATTTTCTCTTCTCCAGACTAAACAAACCCAGTTTTTTTTAATCCTCCTTCATAGGCCATGTTTTCTAGACCTTTCATAATTTTTGTTGCTCTTCTCTGGACTTTCTCCAATTTGTCCACATCTTTCCTGAAATGTTGCATCCCGAACTGGATACTGTATTACAGTTGAGGCCTTATCAGTGCAGAATAGAGTGCAAGAATTACTTCTCATGTCTTGCTTACAACACTCCTGCTAGTACAGATCTAAGACTATGAAAAGTTGTATGGACATTTTTTCTTTGTGAATTTGAGTGCTTAGCACAATGAGGCCTCTAACAGACATTCTAACAGAAATAATATATAATTATTATCTCTTCTTACAGTTTATATAATCAATTTCTATTCTCCCTGAAGAGTTAAATAAAAAGACCAATAATGTGATGTTAAAGTCCATATTAAGATATCTCTTACCCAAAACTAGATATTATAAGAAAGATATGGACAAATTGGAGAAAATCCAGAGGAGATCGACCAAAATAATAAGAGGTTTGGAAAAAAATATCCAGGAGGAAAGACTGAAAGAATTGGGCATGTTTAGTCTGTAGAAGAGAGGAATGAGTGGGAACATAAGTCTTCAGATATGTGGAAGGTTGTTAAGAGGTTTGTTAGAGAATGAGCAGGCTGATCCAGAGGCGGATTGAGTAAACGGGCTTCTTTATTGCACTACTTGTTCACCTGGACCCAAGTGTCAAGTAAGCACTGAGCTAATCACATAACACTTTTTTTATCTGTTAATATGTAAATACCTTCATTTACTACAACACCCCCAAACCCCTTATTTAGTAGAATGAACACCCATACAATGAATATTAATAGCTATATGCTATATATAATTATCCCCATCCCTGTTTACAGCATAAAGCATATTCTAGAGACATTTTCATCTTGAAGATGCATTTCTTTGCAGCAATTTCAGCCACAAATTCCCTTGATCAGCAATTCACAGGGACGGGGCAGGGGGGATGGGGCCATGACCCCAAGCTCTTTTATGTAGCTGGGAAAGGAAGAGAGGGGGTGATAACACTTCGTTACACAAAGGGTGTTCTTTAGACACCACATTCCTTACGCAGCTACAAAGCTTATCAATCTTTAACAAGTAGACGGGAAGGGAGAGGGATTTTACTTTATGTATCAAGTGCAGAAATGGTGCCTGGCCGGGCTTCTACTTTGTAATACCATGCCAGTACCCCAGTGGTTTCCCATGTCTTTACTTAACCCTTACATATCACAACAATGATGGTGATCAATTGTTCTCCATATCCACTGAGAGAAGACCAAGAAGGACTCAGTTAATCACTAGCAAGAGAGATTAAGGTTAGATATTAGAAAAACTTTCTAACTAAAAGGATAGTTAAGTACAGGAATAAGCTTCCAAGGGATGTTGTGGAATCCCCATCACTGGTAGGTTTTTAAGAACAGGTTAGACAAACATTTGTCAGGATGGTCTAGGGTACACAATCCTGCTTCAGTGTGGAGATGGATAGATGATCTCTTGAAGTCCCTTCCAGCCCTGCATTTCTATCATTCTATAATCAATATGCCGATAACTCAAAACTGTACGCTATTATGACACCTGACCATGCATCACCTAACCTAGTGTAAAACCCATCTGTAGTTCTGGATTTTTGCGGACAGAGGAGTATTTTTGGACTTTAGTTGTACAAATTCTATTATATTTTGGGTTGATACTATTAGTTTTGATTTAATTTTATTTGAATTTATATTTTGTGCAGCTTTTATGGTTTTAATATTATTTCCAAAGTATGCAAAGCCATGGATAGCTGCTTTTTCATGGTAGCTTATTCACCATTTTTTTAAAAAAGGAAAATATTTTTACTGTTATATCATTCCCAGTGGTAAGAATCAGGCTCATTTTGTAATTTGTATTGAATTATTATACAAAAAGCATTTCTCACAAATCTACTACTGTTTAAAACCAGAACATTTTAAAATGAATAACATCAATTCATTGGTTTATGGACCCCAAAATCCTCTAAGGGTGATAAAAAAATCAATATAATATCCTTGAACTGGAAATTTTAATTTAGGATTTGGATTTTAGTCGAAAGATACACAAAATCATACGTAGACAGCTCTCCATTGACTAAATATCTGAGATTATATATTGTGCATGGTTTTTCAGCTAATGTGAAAAATATTGCTGCTAGTGTTCTATATGTGATACCTTTTATTGTAACACAAGTATGCAAATTGTTTGGGTGTAAGTCCTACATGC
Organism: Dermatemys mawii; assembly: GCA_007922305.1. Classification (NCBI taxonomy): domain Eukaryota; kingdom Metazoa; phylum Chordata; order Testudines; family Dermatemydidae; genus Dermatemys; species Dermatemys mawii. Next base: position 10,456,518 of record ML677348.1, read on the forward strand.
CCCCTTCCACAGATTGTCTGAATAGACATACCTGGAACATTGAAGCTGGATGGGAAACAGCTTTCTTGTCCCATGAAAAATTTTGAGATGTAATTATTTACACAAAGTGAAACAGTTCTAACAGGAAAGATAGAGACCCCCACCCCAGAATTCCCAATAGCCAGGTGGTTAGGGCACTCACCTGGAATATGGGAGACCCAGGTATAAGTCCCTGATCAAACCTTTGAGCTATTGCCTATTCTGGGGGTAGTCTTTTGGCCAGAAATTCCATTCTGGACCCAAGAAGTCATTCCTCGACAAAATTTCACCGAAATGGATACGTTCTTGGGAAAAGTTTGTTTCAATGAGTTGGCATTTGCTGATAAAAAGTTTAATGAAAAAAATTCCTGACCAATTGTACTGGACATGCTTTTATTTCCTTAAACAGCCTGTTTACAGCTAGCATAGAGACTATTTCTTGCTCATACATACCTGTTTTTCTGTTTTCAGATGATATTGATGTACATATGGAATTGAGAATTGGGCCCTTACAGTTTTGGTCTACACTGCAATTCTTTGCATAAACATCAGAAACAAGTGCACACTTCATGAGCACTATATATTCTGTAATGGAAGAAAACAACAAACGTAGCCTCCTCAGATGCAGTCAATGGGGAGCTATCTGCCTCTGTGTGGATTTTACAGATCTCTCAGCTAAATCAGTTACATTAATTCAAATTCTGTCAGTTGGGAATATCCTGTAGATTTGGGAGTCTTTGGATCTATGTGCAAATGAATGGATTATATTGCCCCAGATATATGGCTGGTCATCTGGTGACTGAAATTAGTAGATATTCTTTATTTTCTAAAGACTACAAGTCAAATCCAATACACATTTACTGATATTTGTTTGGAATACTCTGCACTATACTAAACTGCTCTAGAATCCCATATGTGAAATAACACACCTGACTGGAAATTGCTCACACAAGCCATGCAGGGTGACTGCTGCATTTGATGGTGAAGCGAAGTGAACGGCAAACAGTACTCTGGTTTTTAGGAAGCAAATCACATTCAAGACAACATGCCGTGCCTTTCACTTCACTGAGATATACCACAAAATACTGCAGTCCCAGCTCTCAAATTCTGCCATATATATTGTTCAAATAATATTGTGCTATGTAATAAAATATAATATATGTAATATATGGTTGCAGTGTTAATGGAAAAATGGTAGCCATATATTATATATTTCCTTGTCATAGATGTGCTGGATATGCTGTTTGGATTCCATAGTTTGAGGCAAAGATGTTTCTTATTTCTCATAGTTTAATTGCTATGTATTATGTTGATCTAACCCATCATGTAAAGAAATAGCTAGGAAGGCCATTCTGGATTGGACAGTATGTAAAGACCTAAACTTAAGCAGAAATGCTTATTTGGTTTAAAATTTGGTTGAAAAAGACTGTTTACCATATCCAAGATATGGAATCCCCAAATACAACCAGATCTGGACATGCACATTTGGCAAAATAATCAGATTAATGTGTTGGCACCAGGAATTTTTTGTCCGTTCGGACAAATTCATTCTTCATAAAGCATGTCAAAATGCAGCATCAAAAAATAATGACACTTCATGGGGGTTAGATAATATTTGGGACCTTTTAAATCCTCTAAGCCAGAAGCAGGGAAGATAGGAGAATATTATGTGTGGCAACTGAAAATCTACTTTTCCCTCTTATTGCTTTTCACACATTGATCAGCCTGGTGTATACTTCTGTTAAAAAGGTTTTTCTTTGCTGGTTGCCTTCTCACTCCCCAAAAGGTAGGGAAAAAATAGGGCTGGATGGAAGGGGTAAGCGGGAGGCAGTATGGAATTTGAGAAATGAGGTGTGTTCCAGGATCACTTTGAGATCATAAATTTATTTGAAGTGTTTTGTCAGAGTAACAATAAAAAAGAAAGCACAACTGAGGACAGGTGCGCAATGAGGACTGAATGTTGATTTTTCTGTGCTTGCCCTCAAAATATCCCTTTATCCTAGCCTGCTTTGAATATCGAACTGTATTTCTAAGGAGGAAAATTCCCAGCTTTGGGCATAATACAATAAATATTTGCAAACCACTGATGCCTGAATGAGTGCTGCTTAATATCATTAATTCCAGTTTTTCAACACCACGCGTTCCTCCCTTGACATCTCCTGTGTTGGTCCACTCACCTCTCCATAGCTGTTGTTTAGGGGGAAGAGTGTGGGTAAAAGATGGAGCTGCTCTTGTGGGGTTCATTTTTCAAAGGTAGTACGTATGCCACTGGGAAGCTTTCACCACTGCAAGCTGTCTCTATCAACTTGTCATTTCTTTTATGGGCACCACCCTGAGTACATACTAAGCAGGTCATACCTCTGCAGGGGCCCTGTGCATTGGCTGTCACAGGACCCCGCCAGTTCCTTTGTCTTGGTTTTTCGTGAACACTAGAGGGAGATCCTGACCTGCTGCTTGCAAACAAAGGAAGAGGCGCATGCTGGTACAGCACACAACGTGATTTAGCCCTAAATGTATGGTGTATATTGTACATCTCTCCATTGGTTCAGAGTGAGCCATATTTTAAAATAAGAGCCACTCATTTATTATTTTTCATTTTTATGTTAATATTTAGAATAATGTTAACTCCTTCTTGGGCTTTCCCTGGCAGGAACCAAACAAAATCCTGGTAAAACCCAGAACTCAGCATTTTGAAATCACAGGGTGAGCAATTGTTCCAATGATAAAGAGGATCTGATGGCTGTAGGAGAGGAACAACGTCTCTGATGTGGCAGCAATCATAAAATCGGGTAATGTGGAAGTTAGAGCTGGAGAAGACTTATGTTACTGGATAGAGAGCCTATTCCCCTCTCACTGTAGGATATTGAGCTCCTGTAAAGGATTAATAAAATAATAACCTGATAATAGATACTTGTTCTGGATGTTCATGATCTGGGCTTGGAAAAGGTAGCAGATGCCCTCTAGCCAAAGAACCACTGCCATTAGCAAAATGTAGTCTGTTTTTTTAATGAATTTCACACAGCAGAGTAAAAAGTGAGAATCCCTCTTATCTTGACAGTGTTTCATGCTTTGTATTAAATAAGCTCATGTATGTGCTACAGGCAGCTGTCAGTTTACAAGTATCTGACTAGTAAGAGCTCACTTTATCTTGCAAACTCAATAAAAAAATTAACGTCGCCCTATCTTGTGTATAATTCTTCAGTTTATCAAGATAGGGAAAACTTTCCTGAATGGACCAAATTATGAAGATTTGGGATATAAACTGCTCATTAGGTCTAATTCTTCTTCATATTCCTAACACTACACATTCCCCTTTATAGTTATATGATCTTTTGGGCTGTATCTGGTAGCATTTTAGTAATAAAGGGCCAGATTCTTTCAACCTTACATTCAACAGTACCTCCATTAAACTATTTCCGTTAAAATCAGTGGGACAACTTGCAGGTACTATGCAGTTTGAGTAAGAGTAGCAGAGTCTGACTCTGAAGTAGCTGTTCCTCAATCATAAGAATTGAATGAAATGTCTAGTAGAAGACTTGTCTCCTCTAGGACCTTAATAAATGTATAGCATCTATAGTGACCTTAGCTAATATTTTCAAAGGCGCCTAAGGGAGTTAGGTGGAAGGAGTGCTGGTGGAAGGAGGGCACAAAGAGACATAACAGGCATGCAGGAGAAAAGTGAGAGGGAATAACAGAAAGCAGCAGGAGTTGCATGGAGAGAAAAGAGAGGGAGTCTCTTACGTACCTCTCTAGCACCCCCAGGAGCCTGGACTGATTAACATCAGCTTCTCAGGAAGCTTCCTGTTTCCTGCTGCTTCCATGAACTCACTTGAGGAGAACAGGCAGTCAACTGAAGTAGTAGGAGCCAGTTAGGCCTTTAAGATGCTGATATCTTCCCTCACTCAGGCCCTGCTACCAGCGTGCTTATTTATCCCCTTCAGTTGAGTGTTGAGAGCCACTATAACTGGCACAGATCAGCAGTCATGAGTGAAAGAACACGCCTCTCTGGGGCAGCATTCAGAAAAAGAAAAAAAAGCAAAGGAAGCTTGTCTATTTAAGTAGGAGGAAACTCCCCTGAGATTGTTCACAGTGAGCCTTCTGGCCCCAGTGAGGATGTGAATGGTCAGGAGATGCTTGATCTTCCATTTAGTCAAAGTACAGGTGACCTGGCAGCTACTGCAGCATCCATATCTCCATCTCAAATGGATGTACATTCCTGAAGAAAAATGTAGATCTGAGAAGAGTGTGGTGGAGGCACAAAAAACAGCTGCTGCTGAGCTTAGTTCCTCAAGTCTAGATGATCCAGGACTGTGGACCCATTTGAGCAGTAGTCTGAAGGAATTTCTTGTACTGCATGGACCACAGCAAGTGAAAAGCTTAGTTTCCCAAAGACAATGAAAATAGAAGTTTCCATCCAGCACATGACTGGCATGAAATCTCTAATGGTGACAAAGTGGAGAGGCCATGGCGTGTGTCCTCAAAAACCCAGAATGCTGCATACTGTTTTTGTTGCAAACTCTTCCAGTCTAATGTTCCAGCCCATTGGGTTCTAGAGGAACAAAAGACTGGAAAAATCTGGCTAGAAATCTGACAAATTGCCAGAGAGCATTCCATAGATGGAAAGAGCTTGAGATAATACTAAGGTTAAAGGCCACCATAGATGATCAGCATCAAGAGAAGATTTAATCAGAGCCTCTTTACTGGCAAAATGTTCTGAGGCTCATTGCATATTTATACCTGCCTCTGGAGATTTCTACAACATTCATCTGATGAAGTGAGTCTTAGGGATCATAAGCTTTTGTGGGCTAAGATCTGTTAGTCTATAAGGTGCTACAAGGCTTTTGCAGATCCAGATCCTTGCAACCATCTTAATAGAGCATGAGCTGGCCCATACTGTGGAGTTTCAGGAAGCAGTTCAAACCTTTGAAACCAAGAAGTCAGGGAAAGCACCACTTTGATTTTTCAGACAGATAAAAATGCCAGTGTTTCACCTATGGAATGCTCTCTGACGATTTGCTGACTATGCAGACAAGAAAAGTTACATTTGCTGTTCGAGTGTTTGAAAGTTAAGTGTTACTTAAAATTTTTGAACAAGGCATTTTAAGTTGCTAGTTTTTCTTTACTGGGGTAGGTAGCAGAGCAGTACCATGAGAGGAGTAGAACAGGCAGAAGACAGAATTGAGACCTTTCAAATTTTGGCCCAAGTGAGGGAGCATGGGAGCATCATTTGAGGTCCCTGCCTCAGGTGCCAAAATGTTTTGGGCCGGCCCTGGTGGCCCAGCTGAGAGCTACAGCAGCAAGGGATTGTGAGGCACCAAGGTCGCAAGCTCCTCATTTGTCTGGATTGTACTCAGAAAGGTCATACTGTCCAGATGTGAGAAGCCCTCCAAAACAGCTGCATTGTCTGGCTGGTGGAGAAGCCACATTGTTGATGTTCCAGGGGGCCAGACCCCTTTCTTCTGTAGGGAGGCAAATCCCACCTCCATTCTCCTCTCACAAGCGCCCTGGCTGGGTGCTTGTGCCTGCACACACACTCTCTCTATTCGTGGTGCGTCTTCTGTGACTCAGTCCTCCGGCTAAGTGAGACAGTCTGTCTGATAAAAGTAAAGCAAACCCTTTCTAGTGCATAAGTCCAATAGGAGGCTTATGTCAGCACCCACTGTAAGGTCCTTCAATCTGCAGTCCTATCCTGGGGCTCATTCTTCAATCAGTCTAGCAGGGCCTATCACAGTTCCCTGGCCCAACTGTCTCTCAGCCCCTTCTGGGCTCCCTCCAAATTATCCCTGCTTTTTAAGCAGGCCCAGTCCTGTTGTGGGGCCACATCTCTCAAGGCTCCCTCCCTGGAGATTTTTCACTTCTTTGGGCCTTTCTGGCCCCAGCTCTTCAGCTGGGCCACGAAAAGAGTTCAGTTCCCCCTTCTGGGGTACATCAAAGTCCAGGTCACTTTTCCCAGAGGCTGGTGAGGCCACCCTCTACTCTGGGTCCCAGCCCAGGGATCCTATAGGTAGCAGCCATCCACCATGTCCTTTAAATACACTGCAATGCTGCTACAATTCCCTGGGCCACTTCCCCATGGCTTCAGCATATTCTTCACTCTTGCCTCAGGACCTTGTCCTGGTGGAGTCCTAGCAGGCAGCCCAGAGCACCATCCACTATAATTCAGCTCTAGAAGGGAACTGAAGTCACTCTGGCCCTGCAGCTCTTTTTATATTAGCCTGCTTATTGGCAGCTTTCCACACAGCTGCCTTAGGCAGCCTGGAGGACCTCTCTCCTGCCCTTTTTCTGGGGAGGACTCTGGCAGGGCCACAGGCCTCCAGCAGATCCAACCTTGGGAATCTCAAATCCTCTCTCCCATTCTGTATTAACAATGGAGTCCCTTAGGTGGAAGGTATCAGCTCCAGCATAACAGATTTAAGTCAGTGGACAGCCTGGCAACTCCTGAAAAAGGATATCCTGAAGCCAGAAAGGATAGCAGGGTCTTCTGAAGAGTGGAAAGATTCACCTCTGGTTTCTCCTTATGCAAGAAGACAACACAGCAGATAATGTGTGAGGAATGCAGAGGCCACTTTTGGATAATCTATCTCTAATCAGGAGAGGGCACGGAATCTGAATGAACCTCAAAAAATGGTCGGTTTGGTTTGAGATGTTTCAACCAATTGATTTCATTAGTTTCCTCATCCCTCTCAGAAATGCCAGTGTTGTTGATTAAAAACTTTGTAGTATAATCTCTTCATCAAATGCCTTTGTGGACTTTCTTGGTCCTTTGTTGATGTCAATTTACAGCAGGACATTTTTCACAATATATGTAACAAATAAAAATGGCTTGTTTTTGTTTAAAAGTTTGATCAATGTTAAAAGAATAAAAAGGACTTCACTTTGAATTTTGGTTTCCCTCTAACATCTGTCTCTGCTGCAAGACCTAATTTAATGTGCTGTTTCTGAAGTGCCTCCCAAAGTTGCAAATTAATAAAGGTTGAAAATAACCCTGATTTATGATTACAGAATGTGCTGTGAGGCTGGAAGATCAATCGCACTTTACTACCTACTAAAGAAGCTGTTATTTAAATTATTATTTCTTCTGGTAAATACATAGTGTGTAACTTAGTAAATTTTGTGTGACTAAATGCTTTGTGTCTTGTCCCGTCAGTTCATTTTTATGCCATTCACTTCTGAATTGATTCCACAGTAAACACAGATACCGTCGTTCCATAATTTAAAAAAGAATTATGTCTCTTCAACTGAGAGAATCAGTGTGTGTTGCATGAATTGCCTATCAAATTTTCATTGTTTTAGTCAATTGAAATTGAAAGTGATAAGTACTTGTATTCAGTTGGGAAAGCATTGTTAATTCACATAGTAATTCTTCCATCTAGAAATCCTTCTGTCTGTTTTACAAAGGATCGTAAAGAAACTTATGCCTGGTGCTCCAAATTTCACCCCTTTCAGAAGTATTTATGCTCATGATAAAAAAAAAATCAGGTTTCATACAGCAAAAACTATTTATTGCACTTGATCTTGTTTCTGTTCCTGTACTGATGGCTGCAGCCCAACCTAAGTTTGCCTCCACAGCTGCTTGCTGTGAAAACTGCCCTCTCTTTTCTGAGAGAGGATAGCACTTTCTTCTTGGAAAGTGGATACTCATTTGTAAGCTGAGTCTGGCTGAGCTCTCCCCTGATATCTAGTGGTGAGCTGTGGAAAATGACTTTAGAAGCTGATCTCGTTTGCATGGACACACACCCCCTGCTAGGTGCTCAGCAAGATGAGACCACTTGCTTGAGCTGGTGTTGGACCTCCAGTCTTCTTGTTACTGGGGCAGAAGTAATAAAATGTTGCTGTCCTTGTGTAAACTGAGGGCAGCAGAACTGTACCTGGCATACCCCAATGGAGGGACTCACCCTCAACGAACAGTACTAGTTAGACAGGGGACATGGGTTCCAAAGCCTAATGAGTTGAGAGAGGTTGGAGATAGGTACTTATACTGAGTGGTGTGGGTCCTGTTTAAGGGTCTTAGACCCCATTTGACCCTTCCTCTGTCCATAGTATAATAAAAGAGCTAATTTAGCCTTAATTGAGAGTCTTGTTACATACTGCAGAGCTGAAATCACTGATGCCTAAGTATTGGATCTACACTGGGACGGTGTCTCTAGTGCACGAGACTGTACAGTTTGGACCATTAGTGAGGCTCCCTCACTAACAGCAGAAATCACTGAGAGCTGTATTAAATGTGTGTGAGGGGGCTGAAGACATCTTGGCGAGTGAGCAGCTGATGGAGTGGTGTGGCAAGCGTCTAGCAGGGTGGCTGGTGAAGAGGTGCGACCAGCAGTGCGGCTGAGGGAGAGGTGTGGCAAGTAGCTAACAGAGAAGCTGGTGGAGATGGACAGAGCAGTGCAGTATGTAAGGTGCCTCCTTACCCCCTTACCCCGCGACCTTCCACACAAGGTGAGAGGTGAACTCTCTGGATGAACCTCAGAACTCTGGGGCTGCACTGGCCAAGGACAGCAACTGTGAGAGGGGTACTGAGAAGGGACAGGCACGTTAAAGGGACTTCTGGGTTGCTGGACTTAAGATCTTTAGGGGAAAAGGACACTGTCCAACTTACTTGGGAATGGGTCTTTGGCTCATGGTTTGTGTTTATGAACCGTAGTTGTAGCGTTTTCCCCAATTAAAACTGAGTTAATTCTTTCCTTTTATTAAAAGTTTTTGCTACACTCAGACTCTGTGCTTGTGAAACAGGAAGTATTGCCTCTTAGAGGTGCCCAGGGGGTGGTGTGTAATTGTCCCACATCACTGGATGGGGGCTTGAGCCGGTTTTGTATTGTATTATTGAAAAGGAACCCCTAGATACTGAACGCAGCCTTTGTTGCTCCTGACTTCACCTGGCAGATGGCTTACACAATGCTGGTCTCAGTCCAGTCCCCTGCCTAGATGTACAATGTGGCATAGGAGTGACATTGGGATGTGCTTCTGGACTGAGAGGTGGATGTCTCCTGAGCTGACAGGAAGACATGTCGCATTTAAAGAGGCCATGTAGCTCAAAGAATGTTTTTTGCCTGATACCTCTGAAAGAGAAATCTGTGAGTGGGAGAGTCTTGGCCCACTGAGTTAAAGATTCCCACCACCCCACCACCAATGTTAATGACAAGTGTGGGTTAAAGGAAGGAAAAATGCACAGTATTTTTCTCATTTTCTAACTAGCTCTACCAGGGCCGGCTCTACCTTTTCTGCTGCCCCAAGCAGTTTAAATCTCCAGGAATTCCTTTTACAGGCTGATCTGTTTTGCCTGGACTCAGCCCCGCTTTCCACCCCACCTATCCAGCTACTTAGTTCCTTTGTTTCTTCAGGTGTTTTCGGCAGTATTGCTTTTTGGGTAGGGAGACAGTGGAGAAGAGCCTTGATTAATTCACTGCCCACCCTTAAATAGGATTTATATATGGCCTGAACCTTTTGTTTTCCCAGTCTTGCCCTTGCCCTCTCTTTTAACGGAAAAACACTGGAAGCCCAAGATAGGGGTGGGAGAATCTAGTATCAGATGACATGATCACATGATCTTGCAGTGTCAAAGCAGCAACCCGGGAAGCTTCTCAGGAAGACAGGAGATTAATATAGCGGAGCCACGGTATAACGCGTCCTGGTACAATGCGAATTCGGATATAGCACGATTATACTTTGGCTCCTGCAGGTGCTGCTGTTCTCTGTCCCTGGCAACCGCAGGAGCCATGGCTTCCAGAGGAGCTGCGGCCCCCGCGCCTGCCAGGACAAGGGACTCCGGGGCTGCAGGTGCCGGTATCCCTTGCCCCCAGCAGCCGCCGGGCTGCGACTTCCACATGGAACTCCGGGGCTGCAGCCTGCACCGCTGAGTTCTCTGTCCCTGGAAGGCGTGGGGCTGCAGGTTCTTTCCCCTTCTGGGCAGCACGGAGAGAAGCCACGGCCCTGCACCTGAGTGGGACAGAGAACTCTGGGATTGCAGACGTGGGGCCGCGGCTTCTCTCCGCGCTGTCCAGCAGGGGAGAGAAGCCACGGCCCGTGCCTGCCAGGGACAGAACACCGGTGCCCGCAGCCTGCAGCCCCCGAGTTCTCTGTCCCCGCTAAGCGCAGGGCCACAGCTCCTCTCCCCTGCTGGGCAGCGGGGAGAGAAGCCACGGCCCTGCGCCTGCCAGGACAGGGGACTCCGGTGCTGCAGGCGCCGATGTTCCCTGCCCCCAGCAGGCGCAGGGCCGTGGCTTCCACAGAGATCTCAGGGGCTGGAGTTCTCTGTCCCCAGCAGGTGCAGGGCCACAGCTTCTCTCCTCTACTTGGCAGCAGGGAGCGAGGCGACGGCCCCGCGCCTGCCGAGGACAGAGAACCCACTATAACGCGACCCCGCATTTACCGCTGTGGGATTTTTTGGATTCCATTTGTCGCATTATATCGGGGCTCCACTGTGTCTTCAAAGTTTTACTGTTCTTCCTAATGGCCCATTCAGACTAATTGTCCACTAGCTGGTTGGTGTTTCCCAAATACAAACACTTTTGCAATTGATACAGAATTTATATTCCTAATTTCAGATACACCAAAGTTACATGCATACAAATAGGGTAAACATATTCAGTAAATCATAACCTTTCCAGTGATACCTCACATGACTCCTCTTTCATAAAATACATCTATGTCATATTCATATCATAAGCCTATTTCTATGAAGAATATGGGGCATAATATGACACTGATAGCTTTTGAAAATTGCCCTCTGTAGAGAAACTTGGTATAAGCTGAATCCTCCAGCAGTCACTGTGTCTGGTACTGAAACTGAACATGGAGAAGAGAAACACTTTCCCACAAATTAGTGTGCACTTTTCAGCACCTTTGAGCTATTAGAGATGACCATGGAGAGAAACTCACTTCCCTTGAGGCCTGACCTTGACTATGAGCACATCCAAGGACAAAATTTGGCCTCGAGGGATAGATTCTTTTCTTAGTTACATCTGTGTATGTGAAGTGAGTGGAATTACTCAGGATTTACACTAGTTTAACTGATTCAGAAAGCCTCCTGAAAGAAACAGGAATGTCACTCAAATGTTAACCTGCCTTTGCTGCTTCTGCTTACTATGAGATCTCCCACTTCAGCTTGTATTTTCACAATGTGGCAATCACCCAAAGGGTCTATGGTAATCATAACCCGATCTTCCAGGTCAACACAGACAATTAATTGCTTAGCGCTTCTCACTTCAATGCCTATTTCTGATGTGCAGAAGCTTTATAGTGATAACTCCAGTGTGCTATCCTTTTCTCACAGAACTAACTAATCAGTTTTAGCATTTTGATATCATTAATACACTCTACCCATTGTCAAATGTAGTGCAAATCATTGCTGTGGGCAATAAAGAGAGGATTTGGCAGGAGAAAAATAATGGAGGGAATATAACTTATTTTGCATATCAGAGAAATCAATTTGATTTTGCAACTGGAGTATTGATGCATCTCTGTGTTGTATAGTGCAAGTCATTCTTATTGATTAATAAGAATTTCTGTCTTGAACAGAAGGTAGGATTTTTGTTGTATCTAAAAGCACTTCAGTACAAAACATGAGGAGCTTTTTATTTTCTTTTTTCCTCTCTAGAAAGTCTTTACTTGTGCTTATCTCAATTTTTCCTCTGCAAGGCTTGACTGAATATTTTTCACATTTCCATGTTTTCTTATTTTTGGGCTAACCGAAAAGGTTAGTTAAAAAAAGATTATGGTGTTAACCTTGGTGTGCACAGGGGATTATTTCTTCTAAAATTTAAAAAATCTTGAACTTCAGGTTCACAAAATAAATGAGCAAAGGAGCAGTTTTTAATTATCAATTCACTGATTGCTTCACTGCTTGAATTGCTCGCTGCTCTCACAAAGAAAACAAACTACACAAAAATATGGCTAATGGTGATAGGATATGTTATGTTAACTATAACATGCATATTGTTCAAAGAGGAGTTCCAGTTATCAAATACCAATGCTCCTCAGTATTTTCTTGCAGTTAGTATATTATCAAAACTAGTGAATGTTAGGTGTGGAGAACTCATGGCTCATTTTCAGTCAGGAGCTTTATAAATGGACTATAGCTGAAAAATGTGAGCTGCTGTTTAAAAAATTAACTAAAGACATTTGAGGTTGTGATTACCTACATGGGGGGAAACATAAAAAAATATTGATGGTAGGATGATTAAACAAGATGAGAGAGAATGAACCACACATATCAGATGTTAGTCATGTTGGAAGGCTCTCGGGTACTACAATGGTGAAGATGGTATAAGAATCTCTATAAAATAGCATAGGGTTTGCTTCCACTTGTGTACCATGTATCTTTCTTGGATTTTCACATAATTTTTGTGAATGAGGAACATAATTATGCCATTGCATGAGGGATTCTGCCTCCCAAATCAACATATTGAAAATACAATGTGCAACCTCCTCATCCCCACCAATGGTCTGCTGCAAACTCGGGGCAGAGCATTACAACTCTAGCCCTGAGTGACTGAAATATTAGGATGTGAAATGTGTGATTCTGAGACAAGAATACTATAAATAGATCTTTTCCTTATTCGGATTGGCATGTTTGGGATTACGGAAGCCCCTTTAAGGTTTTAAGACTAGAAAATTGTTTGGGATTTGAACACAGCTATATGGAGTTGAGTTTGCTGACAAAACGCTGACTATATTGGTCAATGGGAATCAGGCCAAATTGTGTCAGCAAATTGTGGTTAAATCCTGCTGAGGCTATACTGATACAAAGTATCATGGTTTGTTTTCTTCTACACTGGCTGGTCAGTCATGATCAGCAGCATTTGTTCAGCAAACTTAACTCTTAAGTTTGTCCTGTTTAGACATTACTCAGTTTTCAGGTGAAGACAAGCCCTATGATGGTATTGTCTCCTAAGGATCCCATTTAAGGGGTCACCTCTGATTGCTCATGTGGCTAAGAGATGTATAAAAGGACTTACAGTTGGTATTGCTATTGGCACTTGATGAAAGCGCAGAAGGCCCAAATGTCTGATTTTTTTTTTTAAAAAAAGGATTGGTTTTCTACCTCTCTCCCCGCCCCCGCCTCCTGTCCACTGTCTCTCTCTACCCCACTTCCTACCATGGAATGCAGTCTCTAGTAGAGGTAGTGGTGCAAAAACCAACTTGCACTGTCGTTCCTAAATCTTTCCTCCTAGGGGAAACTTTTAAGCCTAATTTTAGCTTGGAACAGATATTTATAACAGAGATGTAGAACACTGAAAAACAGGGTTTGAAATGGAAATTGTTACACAAGTTCAGCTGTAATGGGGCTGTTGGCTGCTCTATTGTTTTATCACCAACAGCATGAAGCTTCCTAGTGAATTAATGATGTAGCTGCGTAAATGTTCAAGAATTTCTTGATGGGCTGTGTCGAATGCCATATACTCCACTCCATTTTATTTTGAAAATCCCATTCTCCTGTTTACATCCAAATCTCTTGAGCTAGCTACTGATAAAGAGATGCCATATGTAATAGAAGATTCATTTTTGTATTCCAGTACCTGTATTTTATTTCTGGGCAAATATATTCAACTAGAGCCAGATTTGGGGGCAGGTGACTGCCTGAATGCTGGGCTTGAGAGGTGCAAAATTTAGGGTGCTGCTTTGTAGTTATTGACAAAAGGGAAAACAGAATGTTTTTGAAGTAAAATGTTTCAGGTATTCTGTATGTGGATTCATTTTTCACTAACCTTCTAGAATGCTCTGGTCCTTTGTAGAATCTTGGGGACCCTTCCAGATTTTCGGAGGAATTACATTTTCCTCAAACTTCCTAGAATGTTGTCATCCGTGCCCTTGTTGGTATATAAGGGGCGGGGCATCACCAGTCAGTTAGTGAGATATAAGAATGAACTGAAGTGAAGTGAGCCCTGCTGTGATATCATGAACCTTGTTTTATTATGTAACTGTGGAAGTGTACTTGTGTTTTAAGACTTGAAGTGTGTAAATAGCAACTAATAAAGCACATACTTAATGAGATGCCAGAGTTATCTACCGAACCCCTCTCTATGCAACAATCTAAAAGAAATACTGTTACTTCTTTTGCCGTGCTTAACATGCAATGTGGGTGACTTTCTAATACTGCAGAACATGGACTTTGGCTCTCCTAAACATAGTCTGTTTTTCCTCCCTGTAGAAAATAAAAGTTGCCCCAAAGGTGCCTTCAGGAGCTCAGTATAGGAAGCGAAAAGCTCAATTGCATCTAGTTGCAGCAAGGGGCAAATTTGATGGGAAAATATCTGGAATAGTACAGCGTAGACCGGGTTTAGGCAAAAGCAGTTGTCCCAGTGCAGAAGAAATTTAGGACTTTATACAATTAAAAAATTTCTATAAGCTTAGAGCAGGGAAGCGGTGGCCTGGCCCGCGTTGCTTCCTACAGCTCCCATTGGCCGCGAATGGCGAACCACGGCCAGTGAGAGCTGCACGCAGCCGAACCTGTGGCCACTCGGGTAAACAAACATCTTGCGGCCAGCCAGGGGCTTACCCTGGCCAAGCCACGAAACAAGTTTGGGAACCCCTGGCTTAGAGGAAACAATTTTTTTATTTGCTTATGTATGGCATGAATGGATACAGATTTATAGATCCTAGCATGCAAATTTATTATTTTATGTGACAGAGAGAAATCATGCATGCAAATCATGCATAAAAGTCATGAAATAGGCTACAAATGCAATAAAGATAAGGTATTCAAAAATTTAACAAATGGGGGGTGTAACAGAGTGCAGCTGAGCCACCTTCGCTTCCGCCCTTGCTGCACCCACAAGCCAGCCAGAGACCTCTGCATTGGTGTAACCACTTGTGCTCTTTATTTACAGTTTACTTTCCCACCACCTTGTAGCTACCAGCAGCTTCAGTCTTACAGCCCCAGGGACTTCTAGCTCCTGCAGCCATCAGGGAAGACTGCCCGCGCCCACCCCCTCTAACTCTCTGGTTCCTCCCTCTTCTGGCTTCCTGCCTGCCAGCCTTTATGTAGCCCCTGGCTAACGAGGCTGGCATCAGTCCTCCATTTGCCGCTCTGGCCTGGGTTTGCTCAGCCAGCTCCGATTTCCCTTTCTTAATTGGAGTGGGCAGGACAGAGGCCTGGTTCAGAGTTTCTTAGCCAGCACCCTGCCACATACCTTCCTGTGTACAAACCACCAGATTTGACCTTTCTCATCCTCTCCGCTCTCTACTGGTAGAATTCAGCTGGGGGAGTCTCTCCCCTTCTTACTGGTTATCCTCGGCATCATTTTCATGGGGTTCTTTCATCCTCCACCTGCAGAAAGTACACAGTGTATCCATGGGGACAGGAGATATTGTTCGGTAGCCCAGTTGCCCCTAGAAGTGTGGGACAAGTTTAAGTGGAAGCAGGTTGAGGTATGAGAGGGGTTACCATATCCTATTGTGTTGGGTATGAACTGGGGCCCTTTCACTAGAGAGAAAAAGAAAGATTCCCCAAAGAAGGGAGTGGAGATTCCTGGACTGAGAAGCTCCGGGGAGGAAGATGAGCAGCGTCCTCAGGGAAGTGAACATAGAAGCCGTAGAAAACAGAGCCCAGGTAGGGTAGGAAGAGGGGAAGGAGATGCGGAGGAGATGGCCACCTGAGCCCCTTAGCGGGAGAAAATGCAGTTTCCGGAGGAGGAGAAGTGGACCCTGCTTGGTGGCTTTGGAGAACCTGAGGCCCAGGGTGTCCTGGAGAAGGTCGGGATTGACCCCGACCCCCTACTGGAAGAAAAGGGGATAAAGGAGAAGGGATGCACTAAGCTTTCCTCAAATATCACTAGACCAGGGGTTCTCACACTGGGGGTCATGACCCCTCAGGGGGTTGTGAGGTTATTACCTGGGGAGGAGGGTGGCAAACTGTCAGTCTCCACCTCAAACCCTGCTTCATCTCCAGCATTTATAATAGTGTTAAATATTTTAAAAAATGGATTTTAATTTATAAGGTAAGTCACACTCAGAGGCTTGCTGTGTGAAAGTGGTTACCACTGCAAAAGTTTGAGAACCATTGCACTAAACAAGCATGATGTGTCTGGTGCATAGTAAAATTTCATACTTGTGAGAATATTAATTACTATGCTAGAATTTTTTTTAAACCTTAGCACATTAATAAATTGAATGTGATAAAACTAACAGAACAGTAACCAGAAAATAAGCTTTTAGGGTTAAAAAGACTGTGCACAATTACATTTGTGAGCCATCATTACCTTGCTATTTTTTGAAAGCAAATATTTGAGTTATGTTTGAAAGCTAATTGCTTCTTTGGATTTTTGAAACTTATTGTAAGAATTTTGGATACTTTTGAGAATTAAATCACATTTAAAACTTTCAGTACCCACATCTTGCGTTGAATAATATAAAGTACAAGAAAATGTTTGACATTTCCTCCAGTGCTGAACCAGCATGATTTTAGCTGACTATTTTCCCTGGCCATCTGGTAAAATAGTGTGAAGGAACTTTGCAGGGACTAATTATTTTCTAGATTAATATTGCTGACAGGTACTCCATGGTATAATATGAGTGTGCGGTTTTATGCTATTAGAAATGTCATTAATTATTATACTTATGATTGCTGTGATTCTGTATGTTGGCATTCCACCCCAACATCACCATCTGTGTTACAACATTCCTATATCACAGAATATACTATGTAATTTACTTCAGTTTCCTATGAATGTTGGTTACATTTACAGATCTAAGAAGCTGGAATCTTCCCAAATTCTGTTTAATTGTGGATTTTTTTCTTTTGAGTATAATGATTGGACAAAAAAAACTTTGCTTTTTTTAAAAAAACTTTTTTCTCATAAATTGTGAAAGTCTAATAGTTACTGTTAACATAATATGTCAAGTACTTTTCCTGTATTGGCTGCTTTCAAATGTAGCAATAGTAATTGAGTGTAATACAATCTCAGGCTGATGATTTCTCTATTTGTGCATAACATGAACTGTAACTAACATGGTTTTTATTTGTACAGAAATTAAAATGCTATACTTTATTTACAATACAGTATAGTACATACAGAAAATCACTTGTGCTATTTGCTGTTTCAATATTTATGATATGAATAGAGAAGTAGCAGCAATTTGGCAAAACACAACAAAATTAGTTCTTAACACTGTCAGGGCTTTCTTTAAAATGAGGGTGGAAATTATGCTAAATCAAAATACAAAAGAATATTTTAAAGTTGTAAACTGATTTTGCTTTCATTAGTTTTGTATACTGCCATTTCTAATTATTTTCTTTCCAAAACATAAACATGGTATAATTCCAAACTTAGTCAAAGACTCAAGGAATCATTGTTCTGTTATATATACATTTGTGAAGCCCTCATTAAGAATAATTTCAGTAGTAACATGCCAATAGGTTTTCTTTGACCTTCTCTGTTGTTTACTGTAGCTTCAAGGTCTTTGACGCCTAAGGTATAAAAACAGTCTGATGTAGCAAACTCCTGCAGGTTCTTCTGTTGTTAAAACAGATGTCATGCCTTATGTACTGTACAGTGGGACATTCAGCCAGTGAAGCAACACACAAATTCAAAAGACCGATATTCATGGGGTAAGAGAAAATCTCAAGTGAAGAAGTGGGGAGGGAAGGGAAGTCACATGGTACTTCAGCAGAAAAAAGACATACATTGACGAGTTCATACAGTGCTAGGGATCTTAAATCAAGAAACCAATTTAAAGATGGGGAACTTGGGATGAGTGAATTAAAGGTGTTTAAGAATGTACACATATAATGACACATGGGAAAATGACTTGGGTTTGGGAGGGGCAGGGCAAAAATGTTAAAAGCTTGATGAGAAAAATGATAAAAGCTGCCAGAGAACACCCAGCAATATTTGGTAAAATGTACGAAATAAAAGGTATAAGAAAAGGGCATTCTCTTGGCCATGACAATCCCTAGACCATTTTGCCCACTAAGAAGTTTCTCCACCAATTTAGGAAGCAGCATGGGATGGGTTCAAGACATGAAATATGGACTTGAGAACAAACTACTCCACCCAGGGAAATGATAAAATAAATGTATTACATTTTCAAATTTCAGATCCCACGTTAGGTCTTTTGGATCTCTGTTGGAGCTCCTGAAGATTATGTAGGCAGGAGGTTCTCCTGCAGCCTTTGGGCAGCTAAGAGGAAACAGCTATGTTTAATGCAGGTTCAGCAAGTATCATACAGTATCCTATTCTGACGTTTGTAAAAAGGGCTCACTTCCTCTCAGTGAGAAATATGGTAAAGCCACTGCAGTTGTTTGTTATTTCTATTACAGTAGCACCTAGAGATCATGGCTCCATTGTGCAGGGTGCTACACAGAGACACAGCAAGAGACAACCCTTGACCCCAAGAGAATAAATCTAAACTGACACAACAGACAAAGGGTAAGAGAAAGTAGGGCAGTGGAGAACTCCCTATAACTGAAAGAAGGGCTTAGTTTGTACCCACAGCATTCATCTGGATTTGATCTTATTTTTGGATCAGCTGTTTATTGGAGGACATCTTAAGGCCAAGGCTGATCAAATAAATTGAGGACACATAAGAACGTACATAAGAACATAAGAATGGCGGAACTGGGTCAGACCAAAGATCCATCCAGTCCAGTATCCTGTCTACCGACAGTGACCAATGCCAGGCACCCCAGAGTGAGTGAACCTAACAGGTAATAACACCACTTGAGTTGAAGCACAGCATTGAGTTCAGTGGGGCTATGCTGATATACACCAGCTGAGGATCTGGCCCAAAATTTTATTTAACAAACTCACAGATTTTTTTTCCCTCCTCTTTAACAAAAGACTCATGTGTTGCTTGTGGAGAAGTTTCCAAGGCAGGCTCTGGCCTCTCAGAAAGAGGCTTGGCTAATTCCCCTTTTCTACAAACACTCCAGAAATACTTTCTCACTGTAACTGCAGGGAATTGATGGAGCGAGATCTATAAACCTTCTCAGGATCCTTTTCCATTTCCCAAATGTCTCCTGTCACACCTAACCCTGAAGTCCCTAGAGAGTAACTGGATTAGATTGATTTTTAATGCTGGATATTTCCAAGTGGGTCATATGGCTGCCTTATGTAATTAAAATACACTGTTGGAAATCTATAGCTCATTTAATAAAATGTGTCTGAACTAGATTCTGAAACATTTACTCATGGTGAGTAGTTCCTTACTCCTTGAAAATTCCCATTGAAACCAATGGGGCTATTTGTGGTATAAGGTGTTGTTCGTTGTGAGTAAGGATGTTGCAGGCTAGCTCAATATTAATAAATATCTCTATTGGGTGTGTTTTCTTCTTCAGTTTTTCTCTTTAAATCAGTTGCTTTATCTTGCATGTAGTTTTTGTATCAATTTTTAAGGGGACAGGAGAGAGGAAAACACTCTATTTCTGCAGGAAAGAGAGTATGATGTTTTTGGAATATATGAACATGTTTGCTTAAATACAGACTCACTTCGTTGTGGGAAAGAAGCAAATATCTATCTTGTTTAAAAACATAAATCAGCATACAAAGGAGCTACATATAAACTGTACAAAAAGGAGGTTCTGTAATTGGGTGATGGAAGTAATTTTGGCCCTGATCCTGTATCAGGAGCTGCTCATATGAGGTCTAAGACTGTATAGGTCTTATAGGTCTAAGACTGTATAGAGGGAACAAGTCCTCACTAGTGGATCTGAATGCTGAGTTAAGGCCTTAAGAATCAGGCAACGTAGAAAATCATAGAATTTCTCTTCACAGACCTTTACAAGCCCTAACTAATACAATGCCCCTCTTTTGGATCCTTTTGTAAATGAGGCCAAAATGTTGTGACCTCCTGAATCCCACAGGGAGTCAATCAGGATTAGAACTCAGAATTCCTGGCTCCCAGTCATGTGTTCAGATGCCGTGTCATGCCGTGCTTTCAGTATTTTTCAACAAAAAAACAAACAAACAAAAAAAAACCCCAACAACAAAAGTTAGAATCATGAAAGTAATGGAAATAAATTCTTTCATATTTCCCTTTGTCCTTCTACATGAGAACATCCTATATTTGCATTATAACCAGGAAGAATTTTCAAAACAGCTACATTGCTTATCAGAAGGAATCTATCATTTCTGTAAGGCGCAGTCATTGCTGTTCAACACATTTGCATTTGTGGTTCTCAGAAATTACCATATTGTAATTAAGTTTATAGAAAAGGAAGAATGGTTTTTGATTTTATGCAGTTTTCTGACCCAGAGAGGCTACTTGTTCTGGGAGATGAAACTGGCAAATGAGAAACTTTTTTTAAAACCCTTCCGATGGATAAATGCCTGTAAAAAGGGTGTATGCACTAGTAGTGACAAAAATGATCATGGAGTTAGAATAGCATGGCAGAATCCAGGCTAAACAGTCACACACTTAATTCAGATATTAAAGAGCTTAGCACAACCCACCTGTGATCAAACATTTCCTTGAACAAGCCAGACTTTGGCACCCCATTACAGATGCCAGCAGGGTCAGATCCAAGAAAAGCTGCTTCTGAGTGAGTGGTACATGCAGGAGGAAATGTTTTGCCGGGGAGACAGAGGCAGCATGGCATAATGGAGATACCCCTCAATTAAATAAAGCTGTCTGGTTATGCCCCTAGTTGGGTCCATTGGCAAAGCCTTGGCAGGCAGCAATAGGCTGCCACTGACTCTAAGTGAGACAAATAAAGGGAAGAGAGAATTAAGAGATGGCAGGGAAAGGAGAAGAATACGCTTTAGGTTTTGATTCTCAGATGTGGATGGGAAGTGGTAGCACATGGGCATCTTGTCTTGGAAGAACTTTAAAAAACACATGCAACTTGGAACCAGTTAGTTGACAAAGGAAACATGAATCACTCCTTGTCCTTCCTTTCTCTCCTCCACATCCCCAGTTTTCCTACCGCCTATCACATAAATTGTGCTTCTTTCTCATTCCTTCTATTTCCCAAGCCTAAAGAGTGTATTCGCTGTCACTCTTTCTCTTCTTGGTCTATACTTCTGTCTTCCTGTTTCTTTTCTCCTAACCTTATTGTATTTTTCCATTGCTAATCACCTCGTTTTCTCCCTGCCTTTTTGCCTTTTAATTTTTTATCTCTTATAATCTATTAACTCTTCTCCTTCCGTGTGTGTTGGTGTTTCCCCATCTCTCCTCCACTTCTTGTCTCTGCAAAATTCTTCAGCTGTCTGGTATATCATCATATCCTAGACCAGTGGTCTTCAAACTGAGGTACACACACCCCCGGGCGGGCTGTTTTAGTCCCGCCAAAATGTCGTCTCGGAAAGCAGAAACTTCCACTTTCTGCGGTGGCATTTCGGCGGACATACCCCCCCAGGGCCGCCAGACTTTTCCCTCTGCAGAAAGTGGCTGTGGGGGGAAAAGTTTGAAGACCCCTGTCCTAGACACTATGCTACCTGCAGACTGAGGGTATTTAATGCAGTGTTTCCTCTTTCTCTGCAGACAAATCCCTTCAGTGCAATGTGAGACATATCAGAAGACCATAGCAAAGAATGACACCAACTATATTGCTTACCTGGTTCTGAAGCTCAACATAAAAACTACAATTGGTCAAATAAATAGTATATTATGGGAACATTTTCCAAAGAAACAACATTTTTGTTCCTTAGAAATTTCAGTGAAAGTCTTTTTTGTGATAAAGTTTTTAAAATGACATTTTTCAAAATGACAAAGAGTCCTGTGGCACCTTAAAGACTAACTAAAGTATTAGAGCATAAGCTTTCGTGGGCTAATATCCACTTCGTTGGATGCATGCAGTGGAAGAATCCAGGGGCAGGTATAAATAGGTAGGCAAGAACCAGGTTAAAGATAACAGGGTGGGTCCAATGAGGCTGAACCAGCTGTTATCTCTAATCAGGGAGGGTGAGATGTTCCTCTAGCAGCTGAATTGGAGGTGTGAACAGCAAGAGAAGAGAAACTGCTCTTGTACTTAGCTAGCCATTCAATATCTCTGTTCAGTCCCAAACTGATTGTGTCAAATTTGCAAATGAATTGCAACTCTGCAGTTTCTCTTTGCAGTCTGGTTTTAAAGTTTTTTTGCTGCAAAATGCTGACCTTTAAGTCTTTCATGGTGTGTGCAGGGAGATTGAAGTGTTCTCCTACAGGTTTTTGTATATTGCCATTCCTAATATCTGATTTGTGTCCATTTATCCTTTTTCGTAGGGACTGTCCAGTTTGACCGATGTACATAGCAGAGGGGCATTGCTGGCACATGATGGCATATATTACATTGGCAGATGTGCAGGTGAATGAACCAGTGATGGTATGGATGATCTGGTTAGGTCCTGTGATGGTGTTGCTGGTGTAAATATGTGGGCAGAGTTGGCATCGAGGTTTGTTGCATGGATTGGTTCCTGAGTTAGAGGAGTTATGGCGCGGTGTGCTGTTGCTGGTGAAAATATGCTTGAGGTTGGCGGGTTGTCTGTGGGCTAGGACTGGCCTGCCTCCCAAGGCCTGTGAAAGAGAGGGATTGTTGTCCAGGATGGGTTGTAGATCACTGATGATGCGTTGGAGAGGTTTTAACTGAGGACTGTAGGTAATGACCAGTAGTGTCCTGTTGTTTTCTTTCTTGGGCTTGTCTTGCAGCAGCAGGCTTCTGGGTACACATCTGGCTCTGTTGATCTGTGTCCTTATTTTCTTGTGTGGGTATTGTAGTTTTGAGAAAGCTTGGTGAAGATCTTGTAGGTGTTGGTCTCTGTCTGAGGGGTTGGAGCAAATACGAGTGTACCTCAGTGCTTGGCTATAGACAATGGATCGTGTGGTGTGTCTGGGATGGTGGCATGAAGGTAGGCGTAGCTGTCAGTAGGTTTTCGGTATAGGGTGGTGTTGATGTGGCCATCATTAATTTGCACCTTGGTGTCTAGGAAGTGGACCTCTCGTGTAGACTGGTCCAGGCTGAAGTGGATGGTGGGGTGGAGGCTGTTGAAATCATGGTGGAATTTTTCCAGAGTTTCTTTCCCATGGGTCCAGATGATGAAGATGTCATCAATGTAGCATAGATAGAGAAAGGGCCTGAGTGAACGAGAGTTGAGGAAGCGTTGTTCCAGGTCAGCCATAAAGATGTTGGCATACTGTGGTGCCATGCGGGTGCCCATAGCGGTGCCACTGGTCTGGAGGTATATATTGTCACCAAATTTGAAATAATTGTGTGTGAGGATAAAGTCACAGAGCTTAGCAACCACTGGTGCTGTGTCATCATCAGGGATACTATTCCTGACAGCTTGTATTCCATCTCTGTGTGGGATGTTTGTGTAGAAAGCCTCTACATCCATGGTGGCTAGGATGGTGTTTTCTGGAAGATCACCAATGCATTGTAGTTTTCTCAGGAAGTCGGTGGTGTCACGGAGATAGCTGGGAGTGCTGGTGGCGTAGGGTCTGAGTAAAGAGTCCTCATATGCAGATAGTCCTTCAGTGAGAGTGCCAATGCCCGAGATGATGGGGCGTCCAGGATTTCCAGGTTTGTGGATCTTGGATAATAGATAGAATACCCCCGGTCAGGGCTCTAAGGGTATGTTAATTTGTTCCTGTGTTACTGTAGGGAGTGTCCTGAGTAGATGGTGCAGTTTCTTAGTATATTCCTCAGTGGGATCTGAGGAAAGTGGCCTGTAGAAATTGGTGTTGGAGAGGTGTCTGGTAGCCTCCTTTTGGTAGTCAGACCTGTCCATGATGACAACAGCACCTCCTTTATCAGCCTCTTTGATTATGATGTCAGGGTTGTTTCTGAGGCTGTGGATGGCATTGCGTTCTGCACGACTTAGGTTGTGAGGCAGGTGATGTTGTTTTTCCACAATTTCTGCCTGTGCACGTCAGCGGAAGCATTCTATGTATAGGTCCAGACTGTCATTTCGACCCTCAGGAGGAGTCCATGTGGAGTTCTTCTTCTTGTGTTGCTGGTGGGATGGTGTCTGTGTATCAGTGCGCTGTTCTATGTTGTCTTGAAAGTATTCTTTGAGTCGGAGACGGCGAAAGTAGGCTTCCAGATCACCGCAGAATTGTATCATGTTTGTGGGGGTGGTGGGGCGGAATGAGAGTCCTCGAGATAGGACAAACTCTTCTGCCGGGCTAAGTGTGTAGCTGGATAGATTGACGATATTGCTGGGTGAGTTAAACTGGACAAACTGGACAGTCCCTACGAGAAAGGATAAATGGACACAAATCAGATACCAGGAATGGCAATATACAAAAACCTGTAGGAGAACACTTCAATCTCCCTGCACACACCATGAAAGACTTAAAGGTCAGCATTTTGCAGCAAAAAAAACTTTAGAACCAGACTGCAAAGAGAAACTGCAGAGTTGCAATTCATTTGCAAATTTGACACAATCAGTTTGGGACTGAACAGAGATATTGAATGGCTAGCTAAGTACAAGAGCAGTTTCTCTTCTCTCGCTGTTCACACCTCCAATTCAGCTGCTAGAGGAATATCTCACCCTCCCTGATTAGAGATAACAGCTGGTTCAGCCTCATTGGACCTACCTCATTATTTTTAACCTGGTTCTTGCCTACCTATTTATACCTGCCCCTGGATTCTTCCACTGCATGCATCCGACGAAGTGGGTATTAGCCCACAAAAGCTTATGCTCTAATACTTTAGTTAGTCTTTAAGGTGCCACAGGACTCTTTGTCACTTCTGCAATTCCAAACTAACACGGCTAGCCCTCTGATTTTTCAAAATGTACATGCTTTTAAAAAATGTCGCTTAGATTTGGTAGAAGAACCCTTGCTCACTTTTTTACTCTGCTCCATTCCCTTTCCTTTTTCTGGGGACAGGGAGAAATAAAAAGAGGGAGTGTCTTTCAATGAAAATGTTTGAAATCTTTTGAAAGATTTTGTTTTAGTGAGTAAAAAAACCCCAACCCTAGACAATCACAAAAAAGTTTTGACAGAAAATTTTCAACTAGCTTTAATAAATATTAATTCCTGCTCCCATTGAAGTCTATGGGAATCTTGTCATTTTCTTCAGTGAGGCTAGGATTTCATCCAGAGGGTGGAAAATTGCAGTATTTTATACCTCATGCAGTTCCATTGAAATAAATGCTATTGATTCAGAGCCAGGTGTTGCATTACCCTGGCTATGGCTCTAGGTCTCATCCTTATGCAAGACATAGGGCGAAAGACACTTCCATGTTCCCTGACAAATTCCACTGATAATATTTATTTCATTATGAACAGCAAGTATAATACAAATGTATTTTCTATAGCATTTTTTTCTATAAGTTGTATTCCAAAATGTTTTATGGAGTTAAATAAGAGAGTTATAAATTTAAATATTAAACTAGAGAGAGAGAGTGAGTGCAGAGACTAGTGGAAGAGTGTTCCAGGTGTTAGGAGTGGTAGAGGACCAGGCTGTGGCAGCCAATATTGTTTGCGCTTTAGTAGTTAACTTTCCCTATCACTAATCAGTGTGATTGAGCAGCTTCTTTACTTGACAGTCTGAACTCAGGAATAAATTAGATCTTCCACAGGACTCTGAATATTCAAAGTGTTCTCAGTGCACAGAGTTCACGCCAGGCTTATTTAAGTCTCAGTTAAACCCTAACTTGATCAGACCCTCTGCACACAAGTGACTTTTACCATATTTGTTTTTTTTTTTTTGATGTGTGACTGGTCACAATGTTGATGTTTTTGCTTCCTAATTGGATGACTGGAACTCTTAAAATGAGGAGGGGGGAAATCAAGGATTTCAACGTGATCTCCTTGTTAAGATTTCTCATAGTTGCCTACATGGCTGCATACAAGTATATGAATATAATGGATTAGAAATTAACATGAATTGACTAGATACAGGAACACACCTAAGGACAAAGATTCATTCCCATGCATTTTAAAGTGGTGGGAGTGCAAAATGTCTGAAGATAAATTTAGTTATAATTCCACCAGAAATGAGGAGGAGGAGTTTCTTTGAGTGCCATCTTTTCCCTGCAATTTTAATGCATATAAATTCAGGTATCTGTTTCACTGGGTGATCTTTGTTCTGTTTTTATAAATTTTAACATCAAATTATGGGTGGCTAAGCCAACCTGTCTTTGGAACTGCTCTATTTTGTATTACAGCAGTGTTTGAGATAGGGACCTTTTATGTTAGACACTCTACAAATGTATACTACAAGATGGTCCTTTCTGCAAAGCATTTAGTGTCTCAATAATCAAGACAGACCAAACAGTGGTAGGGGAAACAGAAAGATAAAGTGTCTTGACCAAGGTTACACAGCAGATCAGTGACAGACCTGGGTATAGAAATCTGGTTTTCCGACTCCTAGTCGAGAGCCCCAATCATACTCCTTGCTATAAAATACCTTCTTTATAGGGCTGAGCAATGATTATTTTCCATGCTCAGCAAGCAGTTTGAAATTAAGCCTTGTGCTTTAACAGAGAATATTCTTGCTAAATCATAGGGCCAGGGAGAGAGCATCCAAGGAATGTAGCTAAGAACCATGAAGAAAAAAGTGTGCAAAACTTTGGTCTTTGACACATTTGCTGCCAGAAGCAACAGTACAGTAATTGACTCTCACTTGCATGTTAAGGGTGTGGATTTAATCTTCAGACAGTGCAGAACAGGTCAGATAAGAGCTTCGATGTCACAATCCACCTGATTCATTATGCACTCAGAAGCAGAAGAATTTTTGCCCACTGCTGCAAAATATAATACTGGCTAGTAGTTTTCAATTAATAAAGAGGATACATGCTGGAGGGACTTGGTTACCTCTATTTGATGCTTTGCACATTCCCTAGGGGTAAGATAAAAGAATTTTGCTTGACTTGTGCTCTGAAATAGAACATTAGAAAGCAAGAATGTAAGATAGGAAGGAGAGAAGATGAAAGCTGAGACTTTATTAGGTATACATGTAGTACAGAAGAAGCAATTAAAACCCTAGATAAATTTTTTTCTACTCAGATTCAGGACCTGCAGAAATATCCCCCGCTACTTGTAAAATCCTGATTAGGCATTTTATCACATTACGGCTATGCCCTCTAGCATTATTATAGTGAAGGGTCTATCACTGTTTCCCCTTTAAAACCCTGTTACAAGTGGTTTAAAACTAATTCATAAAAGATTAGCTCTGGGCTGAAATTTATAATGTAGTCGCTCAGCCCTGAACTGTTATTTTATTTTAAAAAATGGTTTGTCATTTTAACTTACAAATGTGCAGAAGAAAAGAGCCTTTTTGATTGGCTACTTGCCACATTTTAAGTTAGTATGTATATAGCACTTCACATGTTTAAACTGCTACACAAGCAAGAGCTGTTTTGAAAAGCTGTCCATAATTCAGTACGGTGAAAGAAAAGTGAAGAGAAGCAGGGTTACCAATCATATGCAGTGACTTCTGTTATCAAGCATTTCAGGTAGAGTTGCCAACTTTCTATTCAAACAAATACCCTTTCCTTCCCCTACCCCTCCTCCGAGGCCCTGCGTATGCACCACCCCTTCTCAGAGGCCCCGCCCCTGCTCACTCCATTCCCCCCTCCCTCTGTCACTCACTCTCCTCACCCTCACTCACTTGCTCATTTTCACATCTGGCTTAGGAGGCTCGGGTTTGGGAGGGGGTGAGGGCTCCAGTTGGGGGGTGCAGGCTTCAGGGTGAACATAAGAACATAAGAGCGGCCATATTGGGTCAGACCAAAGGTCCATCTAGCCCAGTATCCTGTCTTCCGACAGTGGCCAATGCCAGGTGCCCCAGAGGGTATGAACAGAACAGGTAATCATCAGGTGAGCCATCCCCTGTCGCCCATTCCCAGCTTTTGTGGTAGGGCCAGAAATGAGGAGTTCAGAGTGTGGGATGGGGCTCCAGGCAGGGACTGAGGGGTTCGGAGGACAGGAAGGGGCTCCAGGCTGGGGCAGGAGGTCGGCGTGTTGGGGGGTGTAAGAGCTCTGGTTGGGAGTGCAGATTCTGGGGTGGGGCTGGGGATGAGGGGTTTGGGACACAAGAGGGTTCTCCAGGCTGGGATCAAGGGGTTCGGAGGGTGGGAGGGGGATTAGGGCTGGGGCAGAGTGTTGGGGCCCAGGAAGGGGCTAAGGGTGCAGGCTTCCAGCAGCACTTAACCTCAAGCAGCTCCCGGAAGCAGTGGCATATCCCCCTTCCAACTCCTACGTGGAGGTGCGGCTGGGTGGCTCTATGCGCTGTTCCATCCACAGGCTCTGCCCCTGCAGCTCTCATTGCCCACAATTCCCAGCCAATGGGAGCTGCAGGGGCAACACTGGAGACGGGGCCGCTTGCAGAGCCCCCTGGCTGCCCTATACATGGGAGCCAGAGGGAGGACATGCCTGCTGCTTCCTGAGAGATGCACAGTGCAGAGGCTAGCAGGGAGCCTGCCTTGGAACTACTGCGCGGCACTGCCAACCAGACAGTCAACAGCCTGGTCAGTAGTGCTGACCGGAGGCACCAGCATCCCTTTTCTACGAGGGGTTCTGGTAGAACTGGACACCTGTTTACCCTAATTTCAAGATGAATTTTTACTATATAGATTTCAAGTGTGTTAATTGTTAATTGCACTGAGTCCATTTGTTAGAAATAACTCCGGAGCAGCTGTTCTGGCATGTTTTATCAACAGTATGCATATCTGTGCAATAGACAATAGAGTTCTCATTTTAACAAGTTCCTAAATGAATATTTGCAATATAGACTTTGACATCTCAAATCAGATAAGACTATAACCCTGTTACCAAATGATTTTGGCATTTATTACTTGGCAACAGTTTTTGTTGGAAGAAAAATAATTAACGTCAAAGCACAGAGACGCTATCTATAAAATGTCCACTCAGTGTTTGTTCCAAATCCAACATTAACACATTAGCTGATTGAGTCCTTGTGAGGTAGTCTAATATGATGGTATAACTGTGTTTATATACTTTCCCAGAAAAGATTGAAATAGCTGAGTTGTAAAAAATACATTCTCTATCTTTTTAAATTGTATTTAGTTCCTTCATAATTATTGGTTAACTAATGAAGGCTTTCTAAAGGCAAATTCACTTTCTTTTGTACAGGACATCCAGTAACCATGCTGCTCCCTTAATTTTACTCTTTGGCATGTCTATTGGGTATTTTCTTCCATTCTCTTGTGCTTTTGAGTTTTTATTTCTCTCTTTGTGATATAGCCCATCTGTGCTATTGCTTCAAGTGAGCCACCGTAAGTAAATTTATAGAAATTAGTTTTGGAAAGGACCTATTGATTCATCTAGTCCAGGGTTCAGCAATCTTTGGCACATGGCCCACTAGAGAAATCTGCTGGCGGGCCGGGATGGTTTTTTTACCTGCAAGTTTGGCCGATCTCAGCTCCTGCTTTGGAAAGTGGTGTGGGCCGAGGGATGTGCTGCTGTCACTTTCTATAGTCTCCATTGGCCTGGAACGGCGAACCATGGCCAGTGGGAGCTGCAATCGGTCAAACCTGCGGATGCTGCAGGTAAACAAACTGTCCTGTCCCGCTAGTGGATTTCCCTGATGGGCCACGTGCCAAAGGTTGCTGATTCCTGATCTAGTCTATGCCCTGGGGCCAGGGCAGAATTGTTGCTTACACTGCAATTTCCAGTACTTTCTCTTAACCAATTTTGAATGATTTCAGCAATAGATTTGAACTTGCTCCTATTCAAGGCAATGAAAAACTCCCATTGACTTCAGTGGGCCAAGACAGAGCCCTACTAGAGAAAAACATGTTTCATGATATTAATTTAGCCTAAGTCTTCCTCTGCTCATTTGTGTCCCATTCCTACTCTGAACACCCTCTTGGAAAACTCTGAACAGATATGCTCTCTCCATGCTGTGCACTTGAGTGGGTATCATGTTTCTGGTCCTGTAGATACTTAGGTATATGCTTAACTTGACTGCTTATATCCTCCTGTAGTTATAATTTAGCCAAGTGATACACATTTAGTTCTTTTTCTGTTTCTTCACAACGTATGTTAACACTTCCAGTCTTTTAATAATTTCTTTTGATCTTCTCTTTATGTCCTCTAATTTGTTGCAAAGTTTCTGGTATATGAAGTGCTCAGAACTGCACATCTTATTTAAGGGAAAAGGCTTATCTGTATTAAGATATGAGACTTTTACCTTCCTAGTCAGTGATGTGATGCTTCTGTGTCTGAAGCTCGAAATAACAAAGCATAGGAATAAATACTTAGTTTTCAGACTGGAGAGAGGTAAATAGTGGTGTCACCCAATGGTCTGTCTTGGGATCAACGTTGTTCAACATATTCATAAATGATCTGGAAAAAGGGGTAAACAGTGAGGTGGCAAAATTTGCAGATACAAAGCTATTCAAGATAGTTAAGTTCAAAGCAGACTGCAGAGAGTTACAAAAGGATCTCATAGAACTGGGTAACTGGGCAACACATCGGCAGATAAAATTCAATGTTGATAAATGTAAAATACTCCAGATTGGAAAACATAGTCCCAACAATACATATAAAATGATGCGGTCTAAATTAGCTATTGGCAATCAAAAAAGAGACCCTGAAGTCATTATGGATTGTTCTCTGAAAACATCCACTCAATGTGCAGCGGCAGTCAAAAAAGCAAACAGAATGCTGGGAATCATTAAGAAAGGACTAAATAATAAGACAGAAAATATCATTGCCTCTACATAAATCCATGGTACATCCACATCTTGAATACTGTGTGCAGATGTGGTTGCCCCATCTCAAAAAAAGATATATTGGAATTGGAAAAGATACAGAAAAGGTCAACAAAAATTATTAGGGGTCTGGAACAGCTTCCATATGAGGAGAGATTAATAAGACTGAGACTTCTCAGCTTGAAAAAGAGATGATTGACTGGGGATATGATAGAGGTCTATAAAATCATGACTGGTGTGGAGAAAGTAAATAAGGAAGTGTCATTTACTCCTTCTCATAACACAAGAACTAGGGGTCACCAAATGAAATTAATAGGCAGCAGGTTTAAAACAAACAAAAGGAAGTTTTTCTTCATACAACACACAGTCAACCTGTGCAGTTCTTTGTAAGAGGATGTTGTGAAGGCCAAGGATATAACAGGGTTTGAAAAAGAACTAGATAAATTCACGGAGAATAGGTCCATCAGTGACTATTAGCCAGGATGGGCAAGGATGCAAAACCATGATCTGAGTATCCCTAGCCTCTGTTTTCCAGAAGCTGGCAATGGACAACAGAGGATGGATCACTTGATGATTACTTGTTCTGGTCATTCCCTCTGAAGCATCTGGCATTGGCCACTATCAGGAGACAGGATTCTGGTCTGGTTGGACCATTGGTCAGACCCAGTATGGCCATTCTTATGTTTGTATGAAATTTTATTAATATATTATGCAAGAAGAAACCGCTGCCATCATCTAGTCTGACTTCCGGCATAACACAGGCCATATGACTTGTGTGATAATCTTTATTTATTTTGATTGACACATCTTTAGGAAGTGTCTCTCCAAACACTTTTGATAACTGTTAGAATGCTCAGTTAAAATAATTCAAAACTATATAGTACGTAAAAATATCAGAGTTCAGCCTATTTCTGCCATCTTTCATTGCAACTCATTTGAAGTTCATTATGATTCTGAGGTCTTTTTTTCACACCACAGCTACAGTGTCTTTCCATTTAAGTCCAAAATAAGGTGCCTATGGATCATTATTTGACTGTGGTGCATGTGCTGGGTGCATTGTGAGACATGAAGCTGAAAGCTAAGTAGCTTCAACCAACTGAGAAGGCGCAAATGGCCAAGTAAATGCTGACCCTGATGTAGCTTTATTGTTACTAGAGTAATTCAAAAATATGACAGAACCTTTTGAGGGTCAACAATAGATTATTTTTGGAATAATAAATGAAATAATTCCACAGAATTTTTATAAGTCAAACTCGCACTGACATCCATGGGAATTTTGTCTGCCAGGGGCCAGGCCCAAGGGCCTTTTGACTATCACTGTGTTGGAAAATAGTTCAGAGGAAAAAAAATGAACAAATTAAAACTGTTAAGAAGGCTGGTCGGGGCCCCTCTGCGATGCAACAGATGCAAAAAATGGGGAAGTTATGGAAGGAATCGGGTAGATAACAGACTTTTGTCCTCTGTCTTGGGGTCCAGTGCACCACTAGTCAAGGTGGCTCTGAAAAAGACAATGCGGTGATGGTGGAGATGGCCAGAGGGGATGGATGCTCTGCTTTAGAGATAGACCAATGTATAGTTTTCTCAAGCTGCATATACAATCCCAGCCATGCATTTCTTATTGTGTTGGTCATGGCTATGTTCTGTGTAGTTACATATTTATTCAGATTAATATTTTCTCTAATGCTTTGCACAGGATTGAAATTATAGTTATTGGAGATGGTTGTGATTTTGTTTTTGTTTTTTCCCTTTTGAAAATTGACTTTGGGCTTGCTTTATTCCATTCTGCTGGTGCTTCTGGGGTTTTCTGGTTGTTCCCCCCACCCCCCTCAGAAATAATTGTTGCCAGTTCAGTAAGTTAAAGTTTTCTTGAGAATGTGGAAGGCATGGTTCTAATGGAGTTACGCCACTGTATAATTGAAGAAACGCAATCATGAATCAGGCCCAATAGTTTTATGCTGATATTGCTATTAAGTGTTCTCTTATACAATGTACTGACAAGATCATCTGTTTGCCTAATTCCTCCTCTTGTTGAAGAGTAATTTTAAAAAACATCAGAGAATTGATTTTCAGAGTTGTTTTTCTCTCTCCTCATTTCAGAATCATAGCTCAGTTTTAATGGCTTGCTTTCTCTCTTGTGTTTCATATACTCCTGATGTGTTCATAAAGCTCTTCTAATACCTCTGAAGACCTTGAGCTACTATTAACATATATTATTTTTTCTGCTGCTCTTATCTTTTCTCTGCAATACTTACCTGACTCTGGATGTTCTTCCTTGATTACCTCTGCACTTACCCATTTTCTGCTGTTTTCTTTTGTATTTTTTAGCCTGTAGGCCATGGAGCAGGCCCTCCTGGGATCATAGTGACCATTTTTTGTTCCTGATGCTTTTCTGCTGTAGTGTAGAATGACTATGTTGTTTTTTCAGGATGCCTGAAATCGTACTTTCAAACTTCAGATTGAAGTAGATCTGAGTACAGTCATTTGTAATGAAAGCTGTATGAAGGACCGCAGAAAAAGGAATGGCAAATGGTGATGTATTGAGTTGTGGAGAGAGTTAGAGTATGGTGCCAGGGACTGATAGGGCCACTTTTATGTAACACCTTCACTAGTAGGTGATTAACAGCAAATTAATTAGGAGAGCAAATAAAATAGAACAGCAAATCTGGCAAGCATGTTACTGTCTGAATTTAAAAGAGATATGTGTGTATAGGAAAAAACCCCAAAGCTCCTCTTTTTTTAATGGATTATAGGTTAGGCATGCTGGTGCATGAGGCAATAACAGGATTTGGAGCTCTTTTCTCCTGTAAACTTGCCAACGGAAGGTTTTGTACTGGCTGCACCATTGGTTTGAGAGGAGCCATGGCAGCTGCCATGTGGATAAAGGATTGTGAAGTGCATGAATGCAGATTTGCTATTGGATAGTAGGTACCACTTCATATTTAAATTTGGTACATAATACATTTTATCAAGGGGAGACACTACCGTAGTGCCACCTTACTAAACTCATATTTTCTGTGCCTAAACCTGGCGCAGACAAACTTTGGCTAACATCCTCGCATCAGACAGATTTCTGATTTCAGTGTCATCATTTAGGATATCAGTCATTACAGGAATTTAGAAGGGTTTTAATATTTTTTACAGTATTTATACAGAATCTATTTCAGCTTAAACAGTGAGAGTAGTTCTGTTGCAGCAATAACCCTGAAAAAATTGACTGTACTAAAACACATGAGCAAGATCACAATCTATAGATTCCCATCTGATAACCCTTGCGCTGTACAGTCCGTATTTTACCATACACAAATTGAGTATATTATGAAACTTTTAATCAGATCAATGATAGCAGGTTTGTAGTTCAGTAGGCAGCTTTTTTCACCCATATGGTGGAAATGCCCCAAAGTTATAGTGTGGTTCTAGTCTGAAAAATGACTACAAAAATGATACCTTCAAGCACAGCACATCTGGTCCCTGTTTGTATTCAAAGTTATATCTACGTACTTTTGTGATTAAAAAAAGGAATTTTTTTTAGCTGTGCTTTAAAAAAAAAAAAAAAAAACTTAGCCCAGTAGAGTTGAGAGTGAGCTATGGATTCTATTCCTATTTATATGTCACCAGTGGGATTATTTATGGAATTCTGAACAGTTAAACCTGTGCAAACATATTGAAGCCATTAGGATGGCACATATTTTCCTCAGGACATACTTTTCTGACAAAGACATGGCACAGGTGTAAGTGAGGGAATAATTTGGCCTGCAGAACTCTTGTTATTGATGGTAGTGATGTATGAGTAGTAGAGCCAGGCAGGAAAATGCAAATTGGTTGAAACAGAAATATTTAGCACAAGAGGTTTGATTTTCACAAACTTCCAACTCTATCCAGGGGATTTTGCTGAGCCTTGAAGCTGGTCTTTAAAGCTACCAGTTCCCTATCACTTCTCTAGGTGGGCTACTGAGCCAAGTTTGCTTGGACTTCCAGGTTCCCAGGGTCCCTGCCAGGTGGGCTGCCATGGCGATGTGGACCTTGAATGGCAGTGGTGAAACAGACCAGCCAAGTCATACTACTCTGGCTGTTTCACCTGCAATTCCTTGTGGGCAGCAGTGAAACTGACAACTATCTCAAATTTCTGTCAGCAGCTACCAAGACTTCCTGGGTTTCTGGCTCCCTGGACCATGCCAGATGAGTAGCCAGAGATCCCAGCAAGCATATTTCATTTTGGAAACACTATATTTTGCAGGATTTTAGTTCAGCAAAAATGTGAGGATTTTTTGTAATTTGGGATGAAAAATATATTTCTGATTTCAAAAAATTCCACAGAACTAATATTCAGATTCCCCTCTGAGCTCTAATGAGGAGGAAGGAACTCTGTGTAATGTTCATATTCCAGGTTCAGTATACAGTTCTGGGATTTAGAGCTCAGTTCAGATAAAATAGAACTGATGTTAGTACTATGAAGGAAGCAATCGGAAACTATAGCGAGGATTATCGCCCCCTTTCATCAGAGGGGCATACCTGCCGGTTTTATCTGAGCAGGTGTAACCCATAGGTCAGTGTGCATTACATGTCCCAATCTGTGCCTGAGCCACAGAGGCATTCAAGCTGAAGCTCCTCA
Organism: Dermatemys mawii; assembly: GCA_007922305.1. Classification (NCBI taxonomy): domain Eukaryota; kingdom Metazoa; phylum Chordata; order Testudines; family Dermatemydidae; genus Dermatemys; species Dermatemys mawii. The sequence continues at coordinate 10,491,687 of ML677348.1, forward strand.
TTTTAACAGAGTGGGGCTGCTGGCAGGCTGTTTTCCATGCCGGGCTGAGTCTTTGGAATTTACTTCCCCACTTTGCCTGAAATAGCCAGAATCTGTTGAGCTTAAGGGCATGCTGCACAGCTCGTTAGCTTTTCCCAGCTTTTGAGAGAGGAGATAAGACTCTCAGGCTAGAAGAAGTGGATCGCTGGAATATTTTGGGCCGGGATCAGTGACGTGGATGGGGTGTCATTTTCTCTTTGTTGGGGAGGGACTCGACAAGACTGTTGGTTTCAATTTGTGTTTTTTAAGTTGATTTGTATCTCTAATATCAGAGATGCCTTGCGCTTTTGTACAGGTGATTTTTAGGTGAAATTGAAATAATCAAATAAATAAAATAAAAAATTAGTGTAAATGTATTTAATCTTTCCATTGGAATCCATGTATTCTTCTCGTTATAAAGTTTGCATGGAATAAAAAACTGAAATGAGAATTTTTTTTCCTTTGTCTATAAGAATTAGAAATGGTAGGAGGTTAGAAACTATTAAAGGCATATAAAGAGTATCTGCTTTGTTTCCCTCTTTTGTGAAAAGGAGAATGCAATTATGTGACAGACAAATGACAGAAAATGGCTTTAAGATATACATTTTTCTAAGCAGAACAAACATAATTGCTTACAGAGAAGTGATCATTGTGATCTATTTTCTTTGTAGTATTTTCAAGATTAGTAACAACAGACTTGTGATGCATTTATCTGTGCTTGATATTTCTGAATGACAAGGTTTGGGTTCTGTTCATTGTGATCCTTAATGAGGATTTTCTTTCTCCTTCATCCTTGATAGGCCCAAAATCAACAAAACCTGCTTGGGCAAGTGTCATGGGGTCACTCACTATGGTGGCACCTCCTGCTGGGCATTTTGGGAATTAGCTCAGTCCCAGCAGGTGAGCCCGCAGGCGGTGGTGGCTCTCCCAATTTTGCCTCCATCTGCAGACCCATTGCTGCTCCTTTATTTCGGCGTCTGCTTCATGGCACAGCCTTTTGGTTTCTCCCCCTTCCAGGGCACTCCACAAGAGTCCAGCCACACTTCGCAGTGGCTTGGCAATCCACAGCCGGGTCGCTCTGTCGGCGGCTAATGTGTGTGTGTATGGGCGGGGGAGAGAATGGGTGCCAGGCCCACCCACTATTTCAGGCTGTAGCCCAGGAACCCTGCAAACAGCAGCTTCCCGCCGCCTCTTCTTTCCAGCTCACTATTCCCTGGGCCACTTCCTCACAGCCTCGGTTCCTTCTGCCTCTGGCTCCAGCTCCTTTGCCCTCTTCCCAGGGCCTCGAGCCTGTAAGTCCTGGCAGCACATCAGGATCTCTCCCAAGCTCCCTGGGTCCCTGCTAGCACCTGCCCTTCCCTGAATCAGACTACTCCCTCTGGTCTGCAGCTTCCTTTTCTATGGGCCAGCCAGGGCCTGACTGGCTGGTCCAAAAGCTACACTAATTGTCTGCAGCCACCGTTCTAATTGGCTGCTTCCTCTGTAGTCACTCCTTTGGCTGGCTGCTGCTCAGCCTCCCTAGGATGGGTTTAACCCTCTCAGGGCCAGTGCGGGGCAGGTGCCCCATCACACCAAAAAAGGGGGGAGGGACTGGATGTTACTTCTTCTGACACACATCAGTTCAGCTTCTTGTTCAGTAACAGGGGTTCAAATGGAACAACATAGAGAATTCCTTGTTTCCTAATAGCTGAAATTGCTGCTGATTCTTACTGGGTCTGGGAATCTAACTCATATCCCTGTGCGACGGGGCGGAGTGGCCCCGCACTGGCACTGCAGGGGTTAACCCTTCCCTCTGGGCTGAGGAAGCCACGCCCCGGAAGCCCTGCTGAGCATGCTCCAACTGGAGAAGCAGTATAAAAGCCTGCAGAGCTGTTCAGTTGGGGCTGACTGCCAGAGGGGAAGGATGTGTACTGCCAGCTCTTATGGAGGTACAGCCAGGATCCAGGGACCCAGAGGCCAGCCCAGCAGGGATGCAGCCGGAAGCCCAGCTGGACGTCGGCCCAGAAGGGGAACGCTGCAGGAGACCCCTGGACGCCAAAGCCCCAGCAGTAAAGGGTAGGAAGTGACCCAGGGAACTTTTAAAGGGACATGTACGCTTGGCATGTTGTGGGTGGATCCCCGCTGAGCTAGGGGCAGGGAAGCCCCACAAACAGGTAAGTCCTAGGTCGGGACCCGGTGGAGTGGGTGGGCCCAGGTCCCCCTACCCCCAATGCCACTAGGCCGCACTACCCCTGGGAGAGGGGAACCTCAGTGACTCTGGCCATAGGGCCGCGCTACCCCTGAG
>ML677348.1:10494088-10521986 GCA_007922305.1 Dermatemys mawii
GCCATTGGGCCGCGCTACCCCTGAGGGAGGGGAACCTCAGCGACTCTGGCTATATGGCCATACTACCCCCGAGCGAGGGGAACCTCAGTGACTCTGGCTATTGGGCCATGCTACCCCTGAGAGAAGGGGACCTCGTTGACTTGGGCCATTGGGCCATGCGGCCCCGTAATTGGGGGTTATAGAGTGGCAGCGGTCCACCGTCATGACCCGCCCCTGCCTCAGAGGGGCGCTGTGGGGCCGGACCCGCCACACCCTGTAAGACGTGTGATGGAGCATTAACTAAAGAATCAATGAACTGACCTCACAACACCAGTCAAAATAGGTTGTATTAATTTATGGAATCAGGGTCCCGTAATTAAGATTGTAATTTGGATTTAACCACTATTTTCATTTCATTCCTTCCCCTCCAATTTGTTAAATAAAAACTCCTTTTGACCATTGAGTCTAAGGTCAAGGATAAACAGTTTTTGGAAGTGTAGAGCAAATAATCTCAGCTAATTCTGAATTACAGGCTATTGGAAATGTACAGTATTTTTGACCGTGTGTAAGTCGTCGTCATATTTTTTTGTTAATACTTATTAGTTGGTTCAATATGTCTGCAGTGATATTTTTGGATGATTTGACAGGTAACCTAAATTAGCTTAGATTCTATAGTGTTAACATTTTCAAACCTGGGTGCCTAAAATTAGGCTTCTAAATCTACACTTAGGCACCTATATAAGAGTGTACATATTTTCAAAAGTGCTGGGCACATCTACCTGCCATTGATTTCAGCAGGATTCAGAAACTGATGCTGGAGATAGTTTACTCTTGGCTACACTTGCAATTAAACTGAATTCAGCACTAGTTGTAACTGCATTATCAGCAATGGGTAAACTTGCTAAAATAGACAAGGTTTATGAGCGTCTCTCTTGCTCCTTAGAAAGCAAAATTCCAAACTTATACGTGCTTAAATTTTGCAACTATATACATTTTCCTCCTTTCTCAGCTGTTTTGCAAGAGGGGAATGATTTAGCAATCTTAACAAAATGCTTCACTTTTGAAATGTTACACATGGTACAGGTTATATACTATACAGGTTTGGTACTGTCCAACAATAAATTAAGTGGAAAAGTGCTTGGGGGCCCAAAATATCAGATCTTCAGGTGTTAGTAGATTTTATAATAATCCATAGTTTGTGTTTTTTGAGGTGCGTTATATTGATCTGTTCATCTAGTTTTTTATAGAATGGAATGAAGTTGAGAAAGTGCAGAAAAAGCCCAATAATCAACTTCTAGTGTTTACTTTTCTCAAGAATCAGAGGGGTAGTGTTAGTCTGGAATTGCAGAAGTGACAAAGAGTCCTGTGGCACCTTGTAAGGTGCCACAGGACTCTTTGTCACTTCTACTTTTCTCATAAATCCTTCCCTCAACCATCCATGCATCCATTGATCTAGTTTAGGATCTTATACTTCTGCCCATTTCTGGAGTCTCTGAACAACTTCTGTGTAAAATCAGTAGCCATAGTGAAGTCTCTTGGGGATTTCATGGAGGGTGTGGCTCACCTCCCTTTTTAGGGTAAACATTCTGCTTTGGATATTTTTTTTATTGTTTGTGGGGTTTGACTTTTGTTTGGCTGGTTGGTTGGTTGATTTGTTATAGTTTAAAATATGTAGGTAGTGGAATGGGTAAATAGGATTCAATGTTGAGAGTATCCATCCTGCTGTGGTCAAAGGGCTCTAATGAGGAAGGTTTTCAGCATTTCCTAAAGGCTCTTGATGAGTGTAATCTCCTCTGGAAGTTTGTTCCATAGCAGATCCCCTTGAGATGCTTTGTCCCCTGTTCTCCTGTGCACTATCCTGTGCTTTGTGACCAAGACCTTAAACTGGTATTTGAAATGGACTGGGGACCAATGGAGACTTGTGCATGGTTCTTACAGGCTCCTGGGAACCAAGACTATGGAGGAAACAGGTGGCTGCATTCTGTACCAGCTGGAGACTGTGCATTGCCTTTACATTCAATATCAGATACAGTGAGTCACAGTAATCAAGCCTGGAGGTGACAAATCCATGGATCACTGTCAGGGCCGGCTCTACCCTTTTTGCTGCCCCAAGCAACAACAACAAAAAAAGGCAGCCGGAGTGCCTGCTGCCAAAGCAAAAAACAAACCAACCCCGGCTGGAGCGGAGTGTGCCACCCTAAGAATGAATGGAACGCTGCCCCCTTCTGGGTGCCGCCCCAAGCAGATGCTTCTTAGGCTGGTGTCTAGAGCCGGCCCTGATCACTGTGGCTAGGTCGCAATCCATGAGGAATGGACAAAGTTTCCTGGAGAGTTGGAGATGAAAGAAGGCATTAAGTTCGGAAGACCACTAGCATCCTGATTATTACTACAAAAGTTTTCTTTATCCTGCTGATAATAGCTTACCTTAATTGATTTGTCTCATTAGAGTTGGTATGGCAACCTCCATCTTTTCATATTCTGTGTGTGTGTGTGTGTGTGTGTGTGTATAATATATATCTATATATCTATATCTATATATCTATCTATCTCCCTGCGGTATATTCAACTCTATGCTTGCTTGTGGCTATGTGCTATTGACCTCACTGGTCAGAAACAGTTTGCTGGAATCTCATTCTGCTGACTTGGCTTCACTTCTACTTTTCCACTTGCTCTTTTTACCCCTTGGACTGACAATATGCATTCATCTAGCTCTGTATCTCTCCAAAGCAGTATATCCCTGGGTTTTAGTCCTGAAATTGTACTGTACTAAATGGAAAGCTTCAGTTTTCCATATATATGCACAAATTCCTATGTGTGTAAACAAACAAACTAATCTGAAACTAAAATAAAAATGAAACTTGTTCAAGATAGTGTAGTTGAAATGATTACCTAATTAGCTTTGTGGTTGACTTTATTCAGAAGATCAGAGACATATGGCTTTTTGGAACCTTATAAATGGGATTGCTTATATTGCACTTTGTGAAGTTCTCCAACTCTGAATTTAAAAAACAATTAGGGTTGGACGTACACAGTTATTACGACTTATGCAATATGGAAACTTGTTTGATCCTAATTATTAAAATAATTTGTCAGTTTTGATAGTCGGGATCTTTAATCCTAAAGCCTACACTCTTTTGAAATAACAGTAAGCAGGATTCTTTCCACATAATATCCTTGGAGATTAGAGACTGACAGGTAATAAATTATTAGGTTAGCTTTTCAAATTTTTGTTTAAAATATACTGGTATTAAAAAGCTTTCATAAGGTAACTTATGAAAAAAATATTTGATATGTTTTCTCAGAAGGTTTTTGATCTGAGATCTGTTCTCATTTAAAATGCACTGAATCTCAAAGTATAACTGGGGAAATGTTATTTGAGATATAGAGGGCTCGTTGCCCTCTGCACTGCTGCTGCCACTTCTTTGATGGGGTAAGTTGTAGACCTGTTCCTTGGAAAGCCGGAAATCCACAACTCCCATTAGTCAGCCGGACTTGCATGTGTCAGTGGCCATTTCCTCTGAGGAACAGACCTGTGCCCCCTTATTGAAAACGGGTCTCCGGCTGTCAAACAGCCACCGTATTGCCAACCCCAAAAGTTCAAAAATCCTGAGTCAGACCCCCAAAACCATGAGGTTTTAACAAGATTATATTTTCCTTTTTGAACCCTCTTCTGCCCATCCCCAGTGTGTGACCGTTAGCGCTGCCCACTCTCCCAAATTTACTGGGTAAGTTGATTTTGGCTCTCACTACAGGAACTCTCTCTTCCCCATCTGCCTGTCTCCTGCCCAGCAATTAACTTTGCTCCCCAAACCTCCAAATCAGTCGTGTCCTCCCTCGCATCGGTTCTGTTGGTGCCAGTCCAGGTTTTCCAAGGATTGTCTTTTTTTGTTTGTTTGTTTGTTTGTTTTTTTTGAGAAAGCTGATTAACTCCTGTTTTTTGTCCGTTGAGTCACCTCTTGGGCTGCTGCTGGGATGGGGGTGTCTCGTCTTCCTCCTACTGGGGCTGCTGCTGGGATGGGGGTGTCTCGTCTTCCTCCTCCTTGGGCTGCTGCTCCTCCATGCTACTGGCTAGGCTCAGGCATTTCCTGAGAAGAAGCCATTCAGCAGCAGCTGCTGCTTCCTACTTGACCAGTAAGCCTCTCAGAGCAGTAAGAGCTCAAGGAACTTACCCCACAGTGCCCTGCTTCTCACCTTGCTGACAGCTATTCCTCCTCCACACCCACGAGCCATCTCCTATTTTCCCCTGCACCTTCCCAGGTCAGGGATATCCTGATTTTTGTACTTCAGAGGTGGCAATCCTACAGTCAACCTAGCCCCATTCAGCCCCCACATCTGCCCAGCCCCCATCAGTTCTGCCACTCTTTTCCTCCCCCTGCCACATTTCTGATCTTCCTGGAGCTCTTCAGCCCCTCTCTGGACCCGGGGGCTGCAACAGGGTCTCCTCTCCCCCTTCCAGCCTGGGGGGCAACTCCAGGGGCTCTTCACCCCTTCTTTGCCCCTTCCCAGGCCAGGTGTTGCAGGAAGCGGGGGGGAGGATCAGAGGAGGTGTCCTATTGCTCTCAGGAAGGGAGGGGGAAGAGGGTGTGAGCAGCTGGACTCTGTGCTCCCCTCCTATGAGAAAGATGGCATCTGACGGGGAGCAGGAGGGAGTTCTGTCTGCTTCATGCCTGAATTGGCTGTTCTACCCCCGAGAGGTGGGCTAGGAGAATAGGCAGCCAATGAGAGGAGGTCCCATACTAGGGTGACCAGATAGCACTGTAAAAAACTGAAAAAACAAAACAGTGGGTGGGAGGTAATAGGCACCTGTATAAGAAAAAGTCCCCGAAAACGAGACTGTCCCTATAAAAATGGGACATCTGGTCACCCTATCCCATCCCCATTTGGCAGGTCTGAAATTGACTAGAGGGTAGGAACATCTCATCTTGTCATGAGACCAGCTCCAGCAATGGCCAAACTCCTGTCACTGCTGAAAAAATCCTGAGAGTTAGCAGCTCTGAAGGCAACATAATATTTTTGCTATCCCTCCTGTGCTAGGGTCCCCTTTTACCCGGCCACCACATGCTGTGCACAAGGAAATTAAACTGCTTCTAGTGGGGCAGGTGCTGTTGGTTCAGCCTCTTACTCAGAAAGGAAAGTGAATTGTAAACTGAACGCACACCCCTTAAATGGACAGAAGCAATGAGAGATCCCAGTGCTGTTACCTAGGGTTTCTGAATTCAAAGCTCTTGGTAACTTTTACTCTTGATGACGCGGCGGCCAGCATATCCCTTGGCCCACACCACTTCCCGCAGCTCCCATTGGCCTGGGATGGTGAATCGTGGCCAGTGGGAGCTGTGATCGGCTGAACCTGTGGACGCGGCAAGTAAACAAAGGGCCTGGCCTGCCGGGGGGCTTACCTGGTGGGCGGTGTGCCAAGGGTTGCTGATCCCTGCTGCAGGCCAATCCTGGAGGGATGGGAACTCTATCTCCACAACAGATTAGTAAATCACCCCACAAAATCCAGGTTCATATTTACCCAGGGTCTTGAAGAGATCTTGAGTGGATAAGAGGTCTATTTGGATAAATGCAAACGTCCAGTGGCCAGTCATTTGTCTGCAGGTGATCTTGAGAGGTGTTTAAGCTCAGATTTCTCCCTCTTTTTGTATCCAATTTGCTGGTATTACATATTTGTTCATCAAAACAAACTGCTGAGCAGAAACTCAGGCCTTGGCTACACTTGCACATTATACCGCAATAAAGCCTCCTAGAGCGCTCTACCTTACTCCCCATCCACGCTGGCAAGACACGCAAAACACTCTGGGTAGGTCTTCACTACTCGCCAGATTGGCGGGTAGCAATCGATCTTTTGGCGATCAATTTATCATCTCGTTAAGACGTGATAAATCAATCGCCAACGGCACCCCCGTCGACTCTGGAACTCCAGCTTGCCGCGAGGCGCAAGCTGGAGTCGACGGGGGAGCGCGCTGCCGACCGCTGACGCCATGAGGATGGCAGGTAAGTCGGCTGAAGATACTCTGACTTCAGCTACGTTATCCCCTGCATTTGAAAAGCATGTTGCAGCCACTTGAATGCTGGGATAGCTGCCCATAATGCACTGCTCTCAATGCAGTTGCAAGTGCTGCAAATGTGGCCATGCCAGTGCGCTTGCAGCTGTCAGTGTGGACAGACTGCGACGCTTTCCCTAGTGCGCTCTCCGTAGGCTGGTTTAACACAAAGCTCTCTACAGTTGCAAATGTAGCCATACCCTCAGTTAAGTGAGGAGATTTCCAGCATATCAGGCAGGGAACATTCCATCAGTTAACCAGATGAATATCAATTGTTAACTATTGCCAGACTTTCAAGCTTGTAAAACCGCATGCTTGGGAAAAACAACTTAAGTCAGGAGGGCAGAGGTCAATGCTCCCTCTAATTTTTGACAGGCCACGTGCGCAAAAAAAATTCTTCTGTGCAAATTTTTGTGTGCACGGTGTTTCTCCACGTGTGTGGAGTTTAGGATCTGTATGTGTGCGCAGATGCGCACAGCTTAGATGGAACAGTGTCAGCGGGTCATGTTTACTCCTCGAGGTCACTCACTTTCCTCTCTTCCTGGTCTGTTACTTGTTCTAAGGTTTCAGAAAGACCTTCTTTTAGCTGCTTTCAGCAGTAGGCTTAACAATTGGTATTCCAGCAACTGGCAGTGCTTTAAACATGTTGCTGGAGTCTGGGATATCAAAAATCTGCTCCTACAGGGCCTGCTTGACACATGATTCTTCAGTTCTGTTCTTTCATGCTGTGCCACAGGTCGTGTAAGGTGCACCGAGATGCTAATCCCCTCCCCACATTGTGGGGTGGGAAGATTTTGGCTCTGCTGCATTTACTTTTGGCTATTCTATCAGGAATGATGTGTGTGACAAGTTGAAGAAATCCCCATTGATTTCCAGCAAACGGAATTAATTCACTTCCTGGATATTCCCTTGAGGCTTAAGGGAGAGAAATAAAATGGAAGGAGAGAGGCTTTTTGGCTTTTTCTGTTTGGGTTCTTTTATTGTACAGGCATTGGGTAGAATCCCTTTAAATAGTTAGTGAGCCTCTAGTAGTGCTCTCTGTGTTCTTAGAAACACGCCAGAGCAGCGGTGTATGTATGGAGCTCAGCCTTGCATGTTGCATATAGTTAGTAAACATGGCTATTTGGCCTGCGCTGTGCGATGTGATTGCTTCATATTACATTTGTTATGTAAAGAGCAAACAATACAGCAGTTGGCAGCGAGCATGGGACACTGATCCAGGAATACAGTGGAATAGCAGGTGCCTGCGGAGGTCTGGTACAATTGAAAAGCCCACCAGACACTGGGATTGTGAGAACACTGCTGATTTAGGGAAAAAGACTTAAAATATGCATCGATTTAGGGCAGCAGTTCTCAAACTGGGGGTTGCAACCCCCCTGGAGGTCCTGGGGTGATTCCCGGGGAGTTGCAAGCTCCCTGTGCTGCTGAAGTGCCGCAGAGCCAATGCTTTCGCTTGCGGCAGCATTTCGGTGCGCTTCAGAGTGTCCTCCGAAAAGCCGCCGAAGTGAGAGTTTCCCGTTTCAGCGGCTTTTCGGCAGACACTGAAGTGCTTGCCATGTCTGCTGAAATGCTTCCGAAACAGGAAGCGTTCGGCTCGGCGACATTTCGGTGGACACTCAGGGGTCACGGCAGCCCGCGGGGATGAGAGAAAGGGCCACCGACCGAAGAAGTTTGAGAACCGCCAGTTTAGGGCAAATGGATTTTATACTCTGATAGCTCAATAGAAGACTGGCTCACCTATATTGAGAGACCAAAACATTATATAGTGGTGAATGTTTTCATAGATTTTAAGCCTGAAGGGGTCATTGGATCACCTAGTCTGACCTCCAGGATAACACAAACCATTACATTTACCCAGCTACCCTTTAATAGGGCCCAGCGATGTTAGTGAGACTAAGGCCTGGTCTACACTAGCATGGGGGGTGGGGTTTTCAACCTAAGATACACAACATTATAAGGGGTGACATTCCGGCCAATCTTGGGGCGGCACATTCCCCCTGCTTTTTTTCTTGTTTTTTTTTGCTTCGGCGCTCTTGCTGCTTGGGGCAGCAAAAAAGCTAGAGCCGGCCCTGCTTGCTGCATGGCCCAACAGCTCCTATTAACCAGCAGACAAAGCGTTTGCTGAATTTGTGGAAATGCTACAAAAATCACCTATCCCTGGAGCCACTGGTGCTTGCAGAATGTTTATGCTTTTATAAACAGAATCCAAAAGAAAATACAACAGTTTCTGAATGTGGCTGAATTAAGGAAATTAACAGAACACTGCCAGTTTGGAGAGAATTTAAATGATGCCTTAAAAAATCTGTTGGTATGTGGTATGCAAAGTGAAACAATCCAAAACCCGCTATTGACGAGATTAATTTGACCTTAGAATGTGCACTAAAATTTGCTATATCAAGGAAGACAACTAGTATAGATGTCAGGAAGCAAAATCATTATGTAATCTGTGCAACAAATACACGGGGTGTCACGCAGAAAACACATGGGCAACAGTCCAACACTGCATGCTTTCACTGTGGGGAGCAGTCTCACAATGCAAATGGAGGGCAAATCTTGTAGAAACAGCAACAAACAAGTACACACGGAAAATGCATGGGGCAGGGCAGCACTGCCGCCTCCAAAGAGCAATTCCAGAGGATTTCAGATTTAGCAGCTTGCAGGTAAATGACAACAGGAAGTTGATCTGTGCGCCTGTTTAAATTAAAGACAACGAACAGAGGCCAGGACTACTTTACAAAGTTTTGTCAGAAAAACTGACAGAAGACTGCTTCTGTCAGCAAAGCTAATGTTGTTCAGGGAGGTAGGTTACTGGGCCAGCAGAAAAACACCTTCTATCTGCATATACTGTGTTTACGCTTGAGGGCTCTGCCAGTATAGCTACACCTGTATAGCTGTATCAGCAAAGCTTGTGTAGTGTAGACTAGCCCAAAATATTATCTGGACTTTTTCACAAGTGGCAGGAAGTATCTTCATGATTCATACTGGTAAGGGTTTATTTAAGTATAACAAGTGAGTATTATGCAGAGCATCAGTACCCGTTGTTTGGCAGTGAGCCATTGCCAAGAATATTCCTGGCACTTGTTACTTGGACAATGCACTGCTCATGGGACCTAGTGATAAAGAGCAACTTGGAAACCTCTAAAAGGTTCGTGGGAGGCTATCTGAGCATGGTCCTAGAGCAGACAAGGCATTCAAACTGCAAAATGTGTCACAATTATGTACCTTTCTGGAAATGGTCAGTTATTTGCCGTAGGTTCTCGTCTAATATAATGACAGTGTTATATCCTCTGAGTGAACTGTTGCAGAAATGGCCTTGCTTCACACAGTGAACCAAGGCTTTGAGTGACCCCCAAGAAGATTATAGCATCTGAAAGTCTTTGCACACTACAATGCAGCTTTACCTATAAAGATACGGAATACGAGCAGCCATTTCACATGTATTGAAGATCACACTGAAAGGCCTGTTGCCTTAGCTTTCAGATCTTTTTGCCCAATAGAACATAACTATGCTCAAATTGACAGAGCAGCTACTATATGCTGTAGTTCTGTGTTCACATAAATAGCTTTTGGTTCTTTTGTTAAAACCTGTGGTTATTAAAGATCTGACCCGAAGCCCAGTGAAGTCAATAGAATGTTAGCATTGATTTCCAGTGGGCTTTGGTTCACTCCCTAAGGCTCATGAATAAAGCTATGGAGGGAGAAAAACACCCACAGCCGGCTAAGCAAGCCTAGACATCTAACTCTGTTCCTGAGCCTTCTACCAGGGTCCCATCTGTGTTACCAGAGACCCAGGCTGATGTGGTGTATATGGACCCCACACCAATATCTGTGACAGCAGTAGTGGATCCAGTCCCAGAGACACAGCCAGAATGAGTCCCGAAATCGGAATTGGTGGAGCAACCAGCACCAGAACCATTGTCAGCACTGAATCCAGCGCTTGCAACCCCATCTACAACTCCAACGCCAGAGGGCACCACCTTATCAATTTGCAGTTCATTTACTTTCTTTTCAGAATGTTACATAGAAATAACAAGGAAGTATTATAGAAGCATTGGAGACATGTTTACTTGTACAGGGCATATGGAGGCATTAATGTTCAGATCCCACTTTTTGTTTCTAGTTCTTGTAAATCAGAAAGAATTATCAGCATAAACTGTAGGTACAGTACCAGCCAACACGTTTTTAGCATCAATTTAACCTAATAAATATTTAGTTAATAGAATTGCAGTGCTGGTGATAAGGGAATATTTAAGATATTCTATGCTCAGGAAACAGTTTTTATTAGAGCTGGTCAAAAATTGCAACCAGCTCCTGGTTTTATTTCTTTGTTTCTAGCTTTAATTTCTTGTAATGTTTTTTGAGAATTCCTCTGTGGACCTCAAGATTATTGATGCTTAATTTTTTTTTGTCTCTTATTAAAAACAAAAACAAGGCCCAATAATATAGTGAGGCTTTATCTTTTTTTCTTGTATATCACATCTCCAGAGAATACAAACAGCACATGCCTCCAGTGTTATTCCTAATGTGCCTGTTTTACAGTAACAAAGAAAAATGTTGCTGCTGTTGTTTAAAATGGAATTTCACCTTCCTAGTCTAGCTGATCCTGTTCTGTTAAAATGGTCCATGTGGTCTTATTGTCCCCACAGTATATGGTGTGACATAAATCATCCAGTTCTGCCTTCACCTTCTTCCTGGTGCTGCAGGTGGTAGGTTGGGATCAGCTGGTGAGAATGAAATTTAGGAGAGGCCAGGGCATGTGAGATTAGGGACCTTGTTACAGGTTGAAAGAAATCCTTAGTTAGCTTGATGTCCACCTACTGGATTAGGGTGGCCAAATGAGACTTGATGATGACCATATTTTATATTTTATTTAAAGTATGTTTTTCGTCAGTTATTTTGCCTCATTTTTAGTTGATCGTTATTTTCTGCTGCTTTTCACTTGGGGTTATGATTTCAAATCTTACTCTCCCATTTTGTAATGTTCTAAAGAAAATTGTTTCTCTCCCCACCCTCTCTATTTTAATTTTTCTCAAATCTTTTTCCTCACTCCCTTTGTTTAATTGTGGTTATGTCCTCTGTGTTCAATCTTTAAAATAATTCCATGCATGGAACCTAACCTTCAGGTCAGTGGGAATTAGGAGTTTGGATGTGTAATAGCTACATGTTCATTAGCAATCATCATTGTCCTGTGGTTAAATACAGAGGTAGACTTTCTCAAAGGCAGACATTTGTGAAGGAAATCAAGGTTGCTGAAACTAACAAAACCACTTAGCAGTGTCTCAGGCTTTTCAGAACTTTTCCCTGTAGGAACCGCAGGTAATCATAGATTGATGGCTTGTCTTATTCTGCCTACCAGCATGTCTATTTTGCTTTGTACACTTTGTTCACAGCATATTGAAACTGTATCCTGCCGTGATTTCAAGAGCTGTAACATAACGTGAGTTTCCACGCCCACAAATTCAGAAGAAACATTTTCTACCTTGCTTCATATTTGTAACCCTTCTGCCCATCAGAGTTGGCAGCAACAAGGGCCGGGTTCAGTATCCAGGGGTTCCATTCTAATAGCACAATACAAAAACCGGCTCGAGCCCCCACCCAGTGACCTGGGACAACCATATACCACCCCTCTGGGCGTCTGTAAGAGACAATACTTCCCCTCTCACAAGCACAGAGTCTGAGTGTACCAAAGCCTTTTAATAACAGGGAGAAACAATGTGGCATAATATTGGGGAAACACCACAAACAAGGTTAATAAACCAAACCATGAACCAGAAGCCCCCCTCCCAGCAAATAGGCTGTGGCCTTCCCTTTGGCTCTTGAGTTCCACAACCCCAAAAAGTCACTCAATAGTCCCAAAAGTCCAGCAGCCCAAGAGTCTCTGTTCTTGGTCAGTGCAGAGTTCAAAAATCAATTGGCAGAGTCTTACCTCCCAGCCTGGGTGGAAATGGAGGGTAGGGCATGGGGCACCTTATGTGGTCCGAGGCCGACTACACCGTCTCTCTGTGGGGTTCTCTGCAGCCCTCACCGCAATCCGCTCTGCTCTGCTTGCCGACACTCAAACTGCTCTGCAGCGCCAGTCACTCCGCTAGCCGTCCTGCTAGCTGACACACGGACAGCTCTGCGGTGCCAGTCACTCCGTCAGCAGCACAAACGGCTTCACTAGTCGACACACGGACTGCTCTGCTGTGCCAGCCACACGAACTACACCCAGGAACCGCTCAGCTGAGTCCGCTGCTTTGCTCTGCTAGCTGCACAAATTGCTTGGTGCCACCAACATGCCTTTAGGCCCGCCCCCACTTAACACAGTGCTCAGTGGTTTCAGCTCTTAGTGGGCAGGGCAGGGAAGAAGGTCAGCACCTTAGCACAGGTACACCAGCAGACTCACAGTGAATTCAGCTTAGCAGGCTGAACCAAGACTCCTAAGGGAATCAAAATTAGCTCTAACATTCCACAGTGGAGAGAGACAGGGTGCAATAGGCCTGGGGGGCCCTTAAACAAGTCCCTCACCAAAAGGTACAGCAACCTGCCCATAGCCTCTCTCAATCTTAGAGCATTCTGAAGCACGTGGCCCTTGACCAGTGAGTGCTACTTAGATGATGGTGAGTCCCTCCATCATAACAAGGGCCAAGTAGATGTCCATAGTCCTTCATTCACACGATCAGGGTAACATCACTTTATCATTCCTGCCCCAGTAACATAGAAACTGGGGCTCCCACATCAGCCGAAGTGGCCATGTGGGCTGCTGTGAGCTCAGGCTAGGCGCAGTGGGTGTGTCTATGCAAATTGATCAGCCCCAAAGTTATTTTCCACTGCTCACTGCAATTCCCATAGTTCGCCACCAGATGTCAGAATATATCTCATTCCTGACACTGCTTACATTGTAATATGAGACTTTTACCCACATGAAGACTTTTGTGTATTAAGTTCAATATTTAAATCTTTCAGTCCTACTCCTTATCCAGGATCTGCATGGCATAGCTTCTAGGGGATGTGATGCCACTGTCTTTGATGTTTGACATTAGTGGTTTAGGGTTAAAAGGTTTCCTTTTAGGAAATTAAGGCCTTCCAGAGCTGCAAGAAGTGATATAAGCTATGTGTGTGACCAGTTGCTAACACATTGACTTAGAAAGCACTCAGACATATTCATCTCCTTCCTCACTTCCCTCTTGATATTTATTTCATCCTAATGAATGCCAAACAGCCTACTGAAGCTAGGGTTAGACATGCCACTTAGGGAAAGCTATGCAACTCAATCCTCAGTGACATAATTTATTCACATAGACATTATCTATATTAGAATGATCATATGGAGTAGGTGCGTACATTTAATACAAAACTATAAATCATACACTCAAATATATCTGTCACAGTCACCTAAAATATTTATTGTTCTGACTCAAATAAAAAATGTTTGAATTCCTTATCACAGAAGCCTGAATAAACAGTATATTAATTAATCAACTTATGGATTCTTATCTCTATTTTATGCATTGATTCTGCAGAAAACCTACAGCTTTGAGTATATTTTAAGTCAGAATGAAGCCTTTAGATTTATTACAGCACCACTGCCACATTCCTCTGAGTTGATAATCCTGACAGCTATATTTACATTGCAAAACTTTAGGTTATTGAAACAGGGATCGTATGGCATACATTTGCCAACATGGATTCAACTATTGGTCTATCTAATCAAAGAATGTATGTCATGCTTACAAGATTGGGGTTTGTATCTTGAACAACAGTGGCTCTGAAAGGGACTTAGGGGTCATGGTGGACAACGATCTGAACAGGAGTTGATGGTGCAATACTGTGGCTCAGAGGGCTAACACATTTCCTGGATGTATAAATAGGAGAATATTGAGTAGGAATAAGGAAGTGTCATTAGTTCTGAATATGGTATTAGTCAGACCATTACTGGAGTACTGCATGAAATCCTTATCCCACTGAAGTCAAATGGGATACCATTTGCCATTAATTTCAGTGGAGCCAGGATTTCACTCATTTTGTCTAAATCTAGTGTCCACACATTGAAAAGGATGTTGAAGAACTGGGAAGAGTTCCGAAAAGGGCCACGAAGAAAGAGAGTGAATCAGGATCTGGAAAACCTGCTTTATAGTGAAAGACTAAAGAATGAATCTCCATCTTTAGAGGTTTTTAAGGACTGGCTTGACAAAACCCTGGCTGGGATGATTTAGTGGGTGTTGGTCCTCCTTTGAGCAGGGGGTTGGACTAGAAGATGATCTCCTGAGGTCTCTTCTAACCCTAATCTTTTATGATTCTATAATTCTAAGCCCAAGCTATGTAGTTTATTAAAGAGAAGATTTAAGAGGTGACTTGATCACAATCTGTAGGTTCTCTGTGGAGAGAAGATATCTGATACTAAAAGTTTCTTCAACTTAGCCAATGAAGGCATAACAAGAACCAATGGCTGGATATTAAAACTAGACAAATTCAAACTGGAAATAAGGTACATATTTTTAACAGTGAGGGTTATTAACAGGGCCGGCACTGCCCATTAGGCGACCTAGGCAGTCGCGTGGGGTGGCGGAATTTGGAGGGCAGCTTTTCGCCCCCCTTGGCGGCAATTTGGCAGCAGCTCGATGGCTTGTCGTAATGTCTGCTGAATTGCTGCCGAAATGACGGCAGCGTGGAGAGCTGGCACCGAATCGCTGCCGAACCTTTGGTAGCAGCTCAACAACTTGGTGGACACTCGGATGCCCCGCCGCTGGCACCCCCTCTTGCATTTGCCGCCAAGGGTGGCAAAATACCTGACACTGGCCCTGGTTATTAACCCCTGAAACAACTTCCCAAAAGGACATAGTGGATTCTCCAAGCCTTGGAAGTCTTTAAATTAAGAATGGATGTCTTTCTAAAAGAGATGCTCCAAGTGAGACAGAAGTGAAGGACTTGATATCACTGGCTGAGATTCTCTGACCTATGTTATGCAGGAGGTCAGACTAGATGATCTTAGAATCTATAGGAAGATTGGGTTCCTCCCTTGGGAAGCGGCCAACACCTCATGCTGTAAATTAATCAGCTTGTGAACATGTAGCTATTACACATCCAAACTCCTAATTCCCACTGATCAGTATATGCCCTGAAACATGACGTTTGACTATCTCATTTTAGCTCTATAATGTTCCACTCTAGCGTATGCTCCAGGATAAACACATGTTCTGTGAAGTGTTTCTAATGTTTTTTTTCCGAATTTACTTTCCATCAGTTTTATTGAGAGCCCACCTGTATTCATATCATGGGGCAGTGTAAAGAGGGCATACTAACTAGTGTTTACCTTATCCATCACAATCTTAAATACCTCAGATAACTTCCTTCTAACATTTTGTAAGACATTTATTTAAAAACTATAGTACTAATCAAATTGTACAGTTAAAACTGTGTAAGATCTAATTGTGCACTTGAGAGTTGATCTATTTATTTATTTATTTTATTTCTGCTGCTATAACGCCTAGGTTGTTCTCCCTGCGCTCGAGAATCTGTAAGTGGGGAAGGGACAAAGAGTTAGTGGGCCAAGGCCAGAGGGGTCCATCAGCCTTGTGCTATTGAGGCAGGGTATGTAATGCAACTTTGGGAACTATTGAATCTAAGCCTTTACTTTCCCAGTGGGGATCTTGTTTAAGAGGGCTCCTTCCTAGCTTTGGATGTACTGTCAGTGTAGCTCCACTGGAGTTCTCTTGCAGTGTGCACCACAGACCCAGAGATATGAGACTTCTGTATGAAAATACCTGGTCTTCTTTTGGCTCCGGGGATTCATCAGATCCTGGGGATTTCATAGAATTCAGTGGTGGACCCTGCTGCTTGTTGTCGGGGGGGAGTCTCTCCCTCTGGTGAGCTGACAGAATAACTGGAGTTTCAGGATTGCCTTCCCACTCTGAACTCTAGGGTACAGATGTGGGGACCCCCATGAAAAAAAAAGAAGTAACCCCCCAAGCTTATTTTGCCAGCATAGGTTAAAACCTTTCCTCCCAGACTTCTCCTGTGTCTGGAATTGGTACACTGCCACCACCAAACTCAGTATTCCAAAAACTAGGACAAAGGGGAGTTTGGGACCCTTCTTTCCCTTTCCACTAAACCCCTAAACTTCTTCCTTCTCTGGGAAGCTTGAGAGAAAAAAAACAAACCTCGCCTGATCCTGCGAGACGTGCCCGATTCAAAACCAGGATTGTACACAATGGAAAACAAGCAGTCAAATTCTTAAAAGAAAGATTTTATTTAAAGAAAAAGAAAGGAATAAATCCCTTATAGAAAATTAGTAGAACAGCACTCCAATAATCAATAAAGAGTTAAAGACAACCCCCTCCCTGAATTTCTCCTCCTGCTGAAGCTTTACAGTATTAGAGAAACACAGAGAGAAATTTCTACCAACTGGAGAATTTTCCAAGTGATAAAAAGAAGGTAACTTACTGACTACCTTACTTGTTACTGGGTAGAAAGCTTATAGTTACAATGAAAGAAGTAGGTGTGATTCATCCCATAGCCGAGTTGAACATAGAAGATACCCAGAGAGAAACTGAAACTCAGAATCCTTTGTCTCCTGAGGAATTTCTCATTGGTCAGTTGTCCACCTCTCAGGTTACCTTTAGCTTAACCCCTTACAGGTAAACAGTAATTCTAGGCTACTTTATACTTATGACATGGGGAGAATCTCAGTGAGAGAATATCAGAGATTTCGTCCTATTAGTTTTCCTGCAGGAATGAGGAGGAGGGGCAGGAGAGGGAGAGTAACATTCCCTAGTGGTGTCATCCCTATTAATCTGCAGAGCATATAATTTTTTTTTAAACTAACTTAAATTATTGGAAATTATCTGACACCAAGATCACGCACTATTAAAAAACCATTACATTTTAATGTCTGTGTCAGTTTCGCTTTCCTTTTGAGAGAAACACAGCTGTATTTGAAGAACAAAGCCTGAGCACATCTAGAACGTAAGAACGGCCATACTGGGTCAGACCAAAGGTCCATCAAGCCCAGTATCCTGTCTACTGACAGCGGCCAATGCCAGGTGCCCCAAAGGGAATGAACAGACAGGTTATCATCAAGTGGTCCATGCCCTGTCATCCAATCCCAGCTTCTGGCAAACAGAGGCTAGGGACACCATTCCTGCCATCCTGGCTAAAAGCCATTGATGGCCCTATCTTCCATGAATCTATCTAGCTCCCTTTTGAACTCCATTATAGTATTGGCCTTCACAATATCCTCTGTGTAACAGGATCTGCTGGTCCCCTCTTCCTGCAGCCCGCTGGCTGCCCAAATAAGGCTCCGAGAGGCTTCCACTGTGCAACACCTGTGTATTTATTATTTACAAGAGCAGTGCCCACCACCAGTGTTAAGCTATGTAAATATTATAGGCTTCCATGGCGCCTCACAAATACAGCAGCCCTCAGCCGGGAGACTGACCTTGCCCTGGCCATTCCCCCCTACCTTCTGGCGCCTTCCAGCCTTTATAGCCCTCAGGCCAGCACGTGTAGCCAATCCACAGGCCAGGCATTGGGCTTTCCCCAGCCCCAATCTATCTCCCCTGATTAGGGCTGGCTGAGCAGGGGCTGATTAGGTGCCTCTGCACCAGCACCTCTTACACTCTGGCAAGGAGTTCCAGAGGTTGACAGTGCATTGCGTGAAAAAATACTTTCCTGTATTTGTTTTAAACTCGCTATCTATTCATTTCATTTGGTGGCCCCTTGTTCTTGTATTATGAGAAGGAGTAAATAACACTTCCTTATTTACTTTCTCTATACTACTCATAATTTTATAGACCTCTATCATGTCCCCCCTTAGTTGCCTCTTTTCCAAGCTAAAAAGTTCCAGTCTTATTAATCTTTCCTCATACGGAAGCCGTTCTATACCCCTAATCATTTTTGTTGCCCTTTTCTGAATCTTTTCCAATTCCAATATTTATTTATTTTTGAGATGGGGTGACCACATCTGCACACAGTATTCAAGGTGTGGGCATACCATGGATTTATGTAGAGGCAATATAATATTTTCTGTCTTATTACTTAGCCCTTTCTTCTTGATTCCCAACATTCTGTTTGCTTTTTTGACTGCCGCTGCACATTGAGTGGATGATTTCAGAGAACTATCCACAATGACTCCAAGATCTTTTTCTTGAGTGGTAACAGCTAATTTATACCCCACCATTGTATATGTATAGTAAGCATTATGTTTTCCAATGTGAATTATTTTGCATTTATCAACATTAAATTTCATCTGCCATTTTGTTGCCCAATCACCCAGTTTTGTGAGATCCTTTTGTAACCCTTTGCAGTCTGCCTGGGACTCAACTATATTGAGTAGTTTTGTGTCATCTGCAAACTTTGCCACCTCACTGTTTACCCCTTTTTCTAGATCGTTTATGAATATGTTAAATAGGACTGGGTACAGTATAGATCCCTGGGGGACACCACTATTTAACTCTCCATTCTGAAAATTGACCATTTATTCCTACCCTTTGTTTCCTATCTTTTAGCCAGATCTCTTCAATTTAATCAAATTGGTCAACTTTCCACTACAGGGAAACCATATTCCCAATAAAATTAATCATGTACTTTCGACATGCAAAGTAAATACAACTTTACTTTATTGACTAAGAGGTGAATATATATGGCTCTTGGTTTTTCTTTGGTTGAAAAATTGTATTTGTCAAGCACAGTACAAATTTGTGAATAATATTTCCTTATGTGTACTTGAAAAGTGATCTGCATTACTGGTGAGAAGAAAGTGACAAAGAGAAGGTTGGGATTTTAGTTTTGTTTGTTTGGTTTTTTCCCCTTTTAAAATACTATTTTGTTCATACATTCTATGCAAAAGTAATGGAACAGAATGCAAATCAGCCTATGACAACAGCATTGCTCCCTTCTCTCTATCCCCTCCCCCCTCCCTCAAGGCATGGAACATTGACAACTGAGCACCTGTTCTGAGTAAGCATAGTTCATATCTTTGATTCTGACCATATAAATAAATAAGTCAAATAGTGACTCATATCATTAACTTGGGTTACATACGTGGGTACCATCTTCTCTTATATTCTCCCTAACCCCCAGGGGGAGCGGTGAGGAAAGGAAACACATTGTTTCATATCAGTTCTGTTTTTCATTCCTTCTCAGCAAATTACACAATGAAAAGAAGATTTTGCTAGATAGCCTCTCTCTTAATTCTTTATTAATGCAATTGTATTATGTAGAGTGTTAGAGGTGTTTTGGAGGTGGGAAGATGGAATTAGGAAGCGGGAAGGGATGGTGAGCAGAGGCTGAATTTCAGTTTTCCCATCATTTTCTGAGCCTTGAGGCTGTCCTTGCTGTTCTTTTTGTTTTAAAATCCCTTACCTTTGATGCCATGCACCCTAACCATTGACTGTCTACCACAGACCCTGAGGGTCACCATTTAGCAACTTGAGTCATCCCCTATGAGGGTTTACCCTTCACAATTAATGTGTAAATTCTGGTAGTGTAATTCTGCAAAAGATTTTAATTGGAGAAAGTCCAAATTTGAAATGAAACCTTTAAATATCTACAATCAGTTCAGTAATTTAATCTCTGGGAGTAAGGGCAGAACATAGCATTACTTTAAAATTCCTATCCTAAAGTTCTCCAAGGATGAGATGTATAATAATACAGTTCTGTGATATTGAAATGGAGCTCTGATATAATGTCCTGTTTCATGAATTTAATGTAATTAGTTAATGTTTGCTCTAGAGAGAGAACTGAGCCAGACACTGGAATACAAACCCAGCCATGTGTGTATGCGTGCACACATGCATAAATCTGGACTTGAACTCTGATCTGAAAGTTAGGTTCAGGGCCTTTCAGCATAATGGGCTGAACTGGAATCTTGACTCTTTACTCCTCTGAGTGTAGAGGGATTTTGAAATACAGACCTAAACTTGCATCCATATGTTATAGATAGAGCCTGTCTCTAAAATGGACTGATCCAGTTCCTCCTAACTGGAATCTCAATATCTTAGAGTATTGGTGGTGGTTTCAAATTTGGGTCTCAGTCTTGTAACTTTGGCTCATTTCTGTTTTTCCAAATGTACATACTATTACTACATGTTAAATATTATTCATTATTAATCATTACTTTTGATTACCTGCGATCAACTGTGAGGAGACAAGTGTGGAAAGCTGTCTTCTAGCCATTGCAGTTGACAGAGGATGCTGCTCCTTTTTAGCACCCTACAAAAAGTCAGGGAGAGCCTGCTTCAATGGCTGTAACGTAGCTTAGAATCTATACTACAAACTAACGGCGTGATTTCCAGCTTGTGTAGACATATTTGTACTAGCTCAGTGCCGAGCTAATATGCCAAAAATAGTGCAGCAGCACTGTTAGCAGTAGTGGAGGCATGGCTTAGCCATGCCTCCACTGCGGATAAATAGCAGCCACAGTAGATGGATATGCTCACTCCAACTCTTGTTGAGCTTGCATGGGTATGTGTCTGCAAGCATGGAAACCCATCCCTAGTGCCTAGAGTAGATATAGCCGTAGACTGTGTATCACTGCCATTTGGCAGGAGAGGGAAGCCAAGTAAACTTTCCCTGAAGTCAGCAGAATATTGTTCCTCAGGACTTGGCTACACTAGAAAGTGTTGTCATTTTAACTATACTGGGATAGTTAAGTCGCATAACTCTCTCAGTTATATTGCTATAAAAGTGCTTATACCAGTGTAGCTTTTTCCTGTACAGGAAGCAAAAAAAGCTATGATATAATTACACCCACACTAGGGCATATACGGCTACCCACAAATCACACCCTTTTCCAACATAGTTATTGTCATAGAATCATAGAATATCAGGGTTGGAAGGGATCTCTGGAGATCATCTAGTCCAACCCCCTGCTCAAAGCAGGACCAACCCCAACTAAATCATCCCAGACCAGGCCATGGTCTACAAATATTTGTTATTAGCAATAATTGAAAATGTACATAAAGTGTTATGAGACATTAATGTGTGGATGCAACAGTGAGTATTGCTAGTGACATCATTTGAGTTAACAAAATATGTGGGGGGTGGTTTTAAGTCCCGTGACCTAATGTAACTTTTTTTTCTTCCATTATAGGTTAAGTGGACTAACTGGTTCTCATTCTGAGGGAACCTAATGGATCGATCTTGCCTTAATTAAATCTCAATTGTATGTCAAAAAGATTTCTCAAGTCTGGAAGCTACTCTGAAAGTGATTGAAGCAGCATAAAAATGTGAATCTAACAAGACTCCAAACAGCTTGAGAGAGAATTTTCTACTGATCAGTTTATTTAAATCCTTAACTGAAGCATGCATAGTAGTTAAAGTGGTTGAAGAGAGAGCTTGCTCCTTAAATAGGACTGTCAAAAAAGCAGTCACCTGAAATTTCAAAATGAGTGCATCACTGGTACCAAGTGAGCCATGTTACACCCAGCTGCAGGACAACAGAAGTGAAATAAAAAATAACAATGAAAGCATAATAAGTATGGGAGATACAAATGCCAACCAAATTATGACAAAGGTCAGAAACACTGAAGGGGAGGTCAAGAGATGTGATTTGACAGCTGATCCTGGAAGTGTGCATACTGGAGGGTCAGAGAACATTACACAGTTGGATATAGAGCAGAATAAACTTCTGACCTTTAAGGAATCTCAGATTTGTGACATCAATGTACAAGAATTTATGTTGTCTTCTACCATAAACAGGGAATTGGATAAAGATTACCGGACTGATGAAGTTAAGGATACTTCAAAGAATATTCGTATTAGCCGAGGAAAAAGTCTGTCTAATTTGAAGAGCAGTGCAAATGATACCAGTTCAGGGGTTCTTTCAAAAGACGATGTTGAATTTACTCGGCATATTTCTAAGGATAAAATGCTCAGGACTATGGAGGCTGAAGGAATAAAAAGGCTTTCTTTGGGACGGTCAAGTAAATTTTCTACTAAAACAGAAACATTTTCAAAAGAACGTGTGTCGTGTAAACGTTCGCTATCTGCATCACTGGATTCCATTGATACATCACATCATTTGATTGGTGATACTGAGAAATTACATAAAACACCAGCGGATCATTTTGTAGGTATGGTTTTTCATCCACTTGACAATACCTCAGAGGAAAATAGGGTGTTTTATTCAAAACCATCTACCTCAGGAAACAAGAAAGTAAATATCCCAGAGATCCAAATGGACGTGGAAGATGTACCAAATGTTAAGAGTAAAAGCACACTGCATCCTACTCACATAGATCTAAATTTAAGTGGTAAGCCCAGTGAAGTCTCTAGTAAGTCAGAAGCACAATTAGGTCAGGGTGATAAGAGTAAAAAACTGGAGCTAAAAAGTCCACCACTTGTTCCATCTAAGAATATTTGTCAACAAAAAATTGAGAGAATTATGTTGGTAGAATTTCTAGGATGTCAAAGAGAAGAAAGTACATTAGTAGAAGAGAAGAAAGGATGTGGCGCTGAAGTGTCCAAAATGCAAGCTCCCCAGTTTCAAGACTTTTGTAGTAAAGTAGGGGATCCGCTCTTAAACCAAGTGGTAGCCTATGCTGATGACAGACTACTAAGTGGTAATAACACCTGCCCTGGGTTAGGAAGAGGAAGTAATGATGATGAAGACAGGGCAGCTAATCAAGGTCATCAGGAATACATAACAGACAAAGAAATTGGATCTGTATTTCCTCTTACTGAGGATAGCAAATCCAGTGGCAAACTGACACCGACAAGAAATAGAAACTTACTTGAAGCTGGTACAAGGTGCATTCAGACAGTTGGTGGGCATATATCTTTTCTACACAACGTTAGTCTCCCTTACAGCAAAACCTTGAAAGTTAATGAGAATAAACTGATGCTCGTCAAAGGGAACACTGAAAGCACCACAGCGTCTGCCTCTGATCTCTCAGATCAACACAGAGTGCTTAGTACAGAAACAATGTCAAACGAACAGCCAAACAACCAGGATAGAGATATGGAAACCTCAAGCTTTTCAGTTCAGAATAAAAAGACAGCTACTGCAAAGAAATATCTTTCAGATGAAGCATCAGAGAGTTATAAAATTTCAGCAAGGGCTGATGCCTTTTTCTGTGTCCCAACTTCCTTACGCCCAGTGGCAACTGTGAATGTTAATCACCAGCCCACAATTTCAAACAGCAATTTAAAGGATCTTTATGCACTTCATGTTGACAAGCTGTCACCCTCCTCAGTCCTACCTCCCATTGACAGTACCCAGTTGTTAAACATATCCCCTAAAGTGCCTATCAAGGCTGCTGGCAACAGTGGAATCCCCAAACCAATCCTTGTGCATTCCAAGGGCTCCCTTACAGCCAAGGGTGATGTGGAGAGCGACTGCAGTGAAAAGCCTGAAGAAAACATAGAGATAAAACCTGTCATGCCCAAACCCAAACATGTGAGACCTAAGATCATCACTTACATTAGAAGAAATCCTCAGTCTGTAGACCATCTTGACCCTTCCTTTGCCTCAACTGAGCTGCCGTATGGTTCCCCTGTGTGCGGTATGCCCATGGCAAAAGAACAGCAGATATTGAGTGGTGGGGATATTAAACCATCTAACATTCTGTATGACAAATTTAAACCAGACTTGCAGAAGCCAAGAATCTATGGTTCGGGACTCGTGGTATCTGGCATTAAACCTCCAGGGCATCATTTTGGTCAAATGAGTGAAAACTTTTTACAGGAGGTAAGGAGATAACCACCTCTTTTGTACACCTATTGATGATGTTTGTTTGTTTACTTGTTTTTTTGAGGAAAATAGCAGAGATTGGCTGTAAAACCTGAAAGCAGTAAATCAATACTGGGATATATGTGGGCATTGTGAACAAACATACTTAACTGTTTCTGACACTAATGTGGTCACGCAAATGGTCTGTTGCTGGAAGCTGTCATTGTACTGTCACAGTGCTTCCCAGAAGCACACAAGTCACCCTCTAATATTTGAAAACTATGAATGGGAACATTGGAGAGAGAGAAAGGCATGTCTCTTAACTCTGTTGACCTACATGGGCCTGGGCAAGCCTTTTGAAGAGACAGCTGTAGAAAATGGTCACTGTTTGCTGGTAAACAGGTGCTTTTCCTCCTCCAGAGAAAGGTTGGCAGGTATGTCCAGCAAGAGCTCTAGACTGGTGATATGCAATAGGACTAGAAGAATTTGCCTCTCATTTGAATGAACAAAAAGCAGAGACTTTCAAAGCTGCTGTAAGACAATATATAATGTTTAGTAAAATGTTTATATTTTGGTTCATTTTAAAGTGTGCAGGTATATTAACTATTCTCTCAGAATAACAGAATTTTCCTTTCCCCAGCTTTCGAAGTCCCTGTTTTGCCATGCAGTCAAAGGATAACTGAATTCCCTATGGCCCATTCAGTACCGCCTTGCCAAGATGTCTGCTTTCAGTTTGATCACTCTGGGCAAGATCATGGTTCACCTTCTACCCTCATTATCAGTCACAGAGCAGCTGCTTCTGTGCTACTATGCCCCCTCCAGTGCAGCTGGGCAGGGGAGTGGACAAGCAGGGGTCACAACTTGGTCTCTGGTTAGTTTGTGGGCCAGCTACTTACTGCCCCTTACTTGGGACTTGTGGTACATTATGATACAGTCATTACATGGTCACATACTATTTTTTCCACATTCTCCCAGTCCCCACACACACTCCCAGTGCACAGGATGGAAGGTGCTCACTGTATGAGCAGCTATTCAATATTTTGTTTTACCCTCATTGTTCACGGTGTGGTCCCAGGCCTTATTAACCACATACAATTCAAACCCCTCTTTGAAGATGGAATTATTAATTTCTGATGAGTTTGTTGGTGGCACTCATTACCATGGTATCTGAGTGCTTCACAAATATTAATTTATTTTTGTAATACTCTCAATCAAGTAAAGTGGTATTTTTATTCCCATTTTACAGATGGGGAACTGAGGCACAGAAATTAAGGTCTTAGTATCCACTAGTTTCAGGTGCTGTAACAGGGTGATCTGTCCCACTAAGGACAGTGGGCCCTGGGGCCAGACAACCCTGTTCCAAAATATGGCACCTTTAATTCAGCTATTCAGGAAGAATCAGCAGACCAAGCTGGGAAGGGGGGCCAAATGCCAGAATCAGGTGACCACAACCTGAGTATTATGAAGGACCACTCTTAGCTCAGTGGAGGGGAAAGCCAAGAGTCAGGAGAGATGACCCTGAGGGAGTAGAACCAGAATTTTGATGGGCCAGGGAGGCCTGCCAGAAGTAAAGGGAAGCCCCAGGAAAGACGGCCTGTGGATACACTGTTCACAGGGGGAAGGAAGTTTAGTTGAGGATTAGAGCTAAAAAGACTTGAGGGAAAAGACTTCTCAGATAGGCCAGTCCAGCACATAGGAAGAAACTCTAAGAAGGAAAGGTAGAACGAGCTTGTGTTTGAATTACATGGCATATAGCCCAGTAGTTTAGGGTTCCCAGGGTCAAGAAGCCATAGTAGTGGTTAGGTGTGTGTTCTCCCAATGCTGCCACTCTATGAAGGGATGCAGCAACCCTTGCTAGTAAGGGAGAGAACAGGGACTGACTAGAGCTCAGGAGGACTGGAAGTTGAACTCAAGAGAAGACTGTTGTATGGAACAGTCAGACCCTGTGGAGAAGGGCTGTGCCTGGCACAGGTCCAAGATGAAAAACTGACTTTGGTATTTTACTTTGGATTTTGGCTACCCTGGAAGAGGTTGCATTATGTACCCTAACTGAACCTTGCTGTAGGCGTAGAGAACGAGGGAAATTGGGGCAGGACAACTGGACAACTGCAGGACAACTGCAGCGCCACATTATGGCAGTGTGTTCTGGTACTGCTGCCTGTCAAATTTTAAGTCCTTGCTCCAAAGCCTGGAGGCCAGCAGAACCTCTCAAGGAAAGGGCTGTAAGAATCTTATTTTAAATGGGCCATATAGCATAATTTTCCCTTGTATACAGTGTAGCTGTAGTCATGTCAGTCCCACCTTTTATTGTCTCTAACCCACAGAAGTAGGTCCAATAAAAGATATTACCTCACGCACCTTGTCTCCATAATTTCCCCTTATCTCATTCTCAGAAAAGGTTGAACCAAAAGAACAAATAAATACATCATCAGAGTGCAGACACCCAACAAGGAAAAGCTTGGTCCCGAGACTAAAGTTTATTAAATGTAAAGATTGTAAAGTCTTATAATGGAAGATGCCAGGCAATCTTAACTATAGGCATCGCTACCAGTTCTGTTTAGAATTAGCCATACTGTAGAAGTTTCAGTTGCTAATCTGCACTTATTGCTGACTTTTCAAGTGATTGAGGCTTTCTTTAGCACATTGGTTTATATATAGAGTGAATAGGAGATATTTATTGCATACCATGGCATATGAAATCAGAAGTCTAAAATTACAGGAGTTGGAATATATCAGTTCACTCTTTAAAAGCCTCAAACAGCTAATGCAGAATACTCTGGGCCAAAACCAGCCTTGTAATCAGGTACATCTCCGCTGAAGCCAATAAAATTACACCCTATCAACATTTATCCCAAACTACAAACCGTAGAAACGGACTCAATCCACAAACAGCAATTTTGTCTCACTGAGAATAGGGTGATTGCATGTGGAATTTTTTTTAAACAAACATATTTACTGTATTTGCTGAGAAATGATCAGGCAAGTCCTCCTGGATTCTATCAGAGGATTCATTTTAAATTTGTGATCATCTTTTCATGTCTGTAGCATTGCTATCTTACCTATAGAGAACTGTCAATAAAGATTAACACAAGTAGTTTGAAGCCTTGGCAAAACTAACTCACCTTATTAAAAATGCATGGTCTCTGTATTCAAAGAATTTCTCTGTTCCTTCTGTTCAGGAATTTGTTGTTGCTCTATTCACTGCCAGTTATAAACAAAATGATAGGAAGTGTACAATGAAATCTGACTGAAATATGCTCATATGAGGAGAAAAGATAACCAAATCTTATCCAGGAAGAGAACCTCATACTTAAAAGCTTTGGCGAAGCTATTACATTTATTAATTTTTAAAAATTAAGATAATTTACTTTTATAAGTTCACACAAGTAAGGCATCAGAAATCAGACATAAATAATAAAAACCTGAATTCTAAAATAGAAAACTAGGTCATATAAGTATAATACTAAGAAAGAAGAATATCACTGAAGATTTAACTGTGGAAAACGAGGCTACATTTATGGTGAGAAATGTAGAGCAAAGATAAAATGTTCAGGCTTGGTGTATACTAGGAAATTAGATCGGTATAACTGCATTACTCAGTAGTGTGAAAAATCTGCACCCTCATAAGTGACACAGTTAAACTGACCTAACCCCTGGTGTAGACAGCGCTAGGTCGACAGGAGAATTCTCCCTCAGGGATGTGAATTACGCTGACAGAACATCCCCTCCTGATGGCATAGGACAGGTTATGTCTTTGCTGAAGTGCTACAGTAATGCAGCTGCAGCATTTTAAGTGTGGATAATCCTTAAATTATCTACAGTATCTGTCTTATCAGAATTTCAATATAAAATATGCAAAACTCTAAAAGATTCTAAACTGATTTCTGTAATAGTTTAAGGCCAATCTCATGTACTTTGGAATGTTAAAGATGAACCTGCTAGGATCAAAGCTCCTATAGTCACTGTTAAAATACATCCTCTAAATGCTTATAATTGCTGAAAAGATATGGGCTTGCCATATTAAATACATTGTAATTTACAGCAGAATTAATTAATCAGTAGATATACTTCTGTATATGTGATGTCCTGTGGCTATTTTTGATTAATGTTTAAAATAAATTTAGCCCTGATTTCCAAGCCTCTCCCATCCCCTTCCAAAAAACCCTAACTGGGACACACTGGAAAATATTACAGGGTCATTAACAGAGAATTATTATTTATATTT
>ML677348.1:10526986-10560936 GCA_007922305.1 Dermatemys mawii
ATATTTAAAAAAAAGGTCTACAAAAGTTGGAGTCCAATCAGGGGTGAAAGTAAAATTTCTGTCTTACCAGTACCAGTTCTGTCTTGCTGGAAGGGGTGGAGCCTCTGGCGAAAGGGACGGGGCTAGAGGGTCAGCATCAGCAGCTGGGATAGCAAAAGGGGCAGGAACGTTAAAGCACTTTAAGCAGGGTCCTTTCGTTGCAGCAGTGCTTTAAAGGACCCTGCTTACAATCATAGAATCATAGAATATCAGGGTTGGAAGGAACCTCAGGAGGTCATCTAGTCCAACTCCCTGCTCAAAGCAGGACCAATCCCCAAATAAATCATCCCAGCCAGGTTCGTTGTCAAGCCTGACCTTAAAAACCTCTAAGGAAGGAGATTCTACCACCTCCTTAGGTAACCCATTCCAGTGCTTCACCACCCTCCTAGTGAAAAGGTTTTTCCTAATATCCAAGCTAAACCTTCCCCACTGCAACTTGAGACCATTACTCCTTGTTCTGTCAGCTGGTACCACTGAGAACAGTCTAAATCCATCTTCTTTGGAACCCCCTTTCAGGTAGTTGAAAGCAGCTATCAAATCTCCCCTCAGTCTTCTCTTCTGTAGACTAAACAATCCCAGTTCTCTCAGCCTCTCCTCGTAAGTCATGTGCTCCAGGCCCCTAATCATTTTTGTTGCCCTTCTCTGGACTGTTTCCAATTTTTCCACATCCTTCTTAAGCACATTAATGTCACTACTCTTTTTGCATCGCCCTCCCCATCGGCGGCTCTGCCAGGTCCCTACTGGCAGGGGTGCCAATGAGGGGGGAATAGGGATCACAAAAAAAGAACAGCAACGTTAAAGTAAGGCAGTTGGGGCCAGTACAGGCGGATACTTTTTACCAGTACGCTGTACCAGCCCGTACCGCCTTACTTTCACTCCTGACTCTAGCCCTGAGTGCTAATCAGGGACAATAGTGTAAATGTGTCTTAGCAAATTGTGGAGAAGTGAACACCCATAAGTTTGTGACATGCTGTGTTCTTTTATCGCAAGTCATGGAAAGCAGCCCACAGCCTGAAGTGGTGGACTCAGGGCAGGTCTTCACTTAAAGCACTGCAGCGGTGCAGGTATAGCGCTTAGTGAAGACACTACCTAAGCCGACAGGAGAGCTTCTCCCATCAGCATAGGTACTCCACTTCTCTGAGAGTTGGTAGCTATGCCAACAGGAGAAGTCCTCGCATTCACATAGCGCTCTCTACACTGGGAGTTTGGTTGGTGTAACTATGTCGCCCAGAGGGTGGATTTCAGTTAAACTGACATAAGTTTGTAGTGTAAACCGAGCCTCAGTGTGACTACGCATGTGTGTGGAGCTAAGCACATGTATAGGTCTTTGCAGGTTTGTGGCCTTTATGTGGAGAATTTGCTCTGCTGTTGTTTGTGGGTCTGTGCCTTTCATCAACATTCAGACAACAGCCAGTTTATTTGGGACATGAATCGGACCACACATTTGTCAGAAACGTATTCCTCATTCAAGAAGCTTCAGTTTCAGGGAGCAGAAATAGCACCATGTGATTTAGGTTACCTACTACATACTATGAATTATGAATAATAAAAGCCAAAGTGAATAGTTTGTGATTAGCTGGTATGGTGATGTTTTCATACCAATCTATCTGGCAAATGCTTATGAATAACAAATAAATTCATAGGACTCAGGGTCATTTTGTGAAAAAATAAGGCCAAGTTTCTTTGTATATATTCATCATAATGAATATGAACATACTAATCTCAAATGAGATTATTTTTCTGATGAAATTAGCTAAAAGTATTTTAACTTTGTTTATAATTGTTTCATTCATCATGGTGTAAAAATTAAATTCTCCACATTCCTGTAATAAAAGACAACTTGCTCATCCAAGAAACTTTGCTAGAGACGAGTATCTTTTTTAAAAAAATAGAGCTCTAGTTTATCTTCCAGTAAGGAGTATTTTAAATAACATCCATCAAAAATTCCCTTTACTCATTTTCTTGACACATCATTCTCCATGGTCAAGGAGATTTTACTTTCAGGTGTTAATAATGTTACCTCATTTTCACTACTTAAGGCTTTTTCTGAGAGCAAGGGTCAGCAGTGTGTTGCATTTCGCTGGGTTGTGAATGAAATTGTTATTCCATGGCTATGATCAATGTGATCAGACCATCACATTTTGAATTTCCAATGCTGATCTCAAACCAGCAACCACAAAGAGGAGAAATTAATCATAGTCTTTACAAGCAAACGTTAGCTCCATGTTTCCTAGATATGTGAATATACTGCAATGATATCCGTTTCATTTATTTCTCCATAGGTTGGGAAAAGGCCTATGAAAGAAGAATTCTGTTCTCCGCCATATACCCACTATGAAGTATCCCCAAGTTTTTATCGATCTGCCATGATACTTAAACCACAGTTAGGACTGGGTGCGGTTTCCAGGTTGCCCTCTGCAAAAAGTAGGATTTTGATTGCAAGTCAAAGGTCGTCAGATAGCTGCCTCCATCAGCCAGGACAAATAACAAATGCTTCCAGCCTTTACCATCCTGAGGCTTCAGGTAAACTACAAACACTTCCTTTCTTTTAACTATAATCAGTAATTATTTTTTCAGACAGGCATATGACAACACGAGCAATACCTTGGCCTGATACCAGAAAGCTCTAATATCACTCTACAAGATGCTTTTATCCAGGCTGAAGTAAGGCTCTGCTGACTAAAGAGCCTGGGGCTTGTAGAAAGGTTACTGGGTCTCTTGCCAAGGAGGAAGGATCAGTTTCAGTACCAGTCACTACAGTGCTTGTGTACCTGATCTTCCTCCTCCCTGCAGGTATCTGAAATGTCTTATCTGCAATAGTCGGAGCCTACTTACTTTGGCTGTTGTACCAGGGAGGTTAATTGAACACTTTTTCCCCCATCATAGTAAATTCTAAAAAGAACTTTTATCTCATTCTGTCCTCTTCCCCATGACACTGTGTCTGTTCTGATGTGCCTCACAGTGTTAAAATATGCTGGCAGAGAAGTGAAATGTACTACAGTCCTGGTCTTCTGAAGGCCTGGAACAGACCTCTTCTGTGCCAGAACACTGAATACAGTGCAAGATCAGGTAGACTAATATGAAGGGGGAGGAAGTGAAAGAACAATAGAAGAATGTGAGCAAACACAGCAGGACAGAAATAATCCTTCTCCTCCTCATCAGACCTTACACAATTTATAGATAATGGCTTTCATCCTGAAGGATAGTAAAGATTTTTAAAATGTGTACATACAGGATCTGGTTCACAGACCACAGAAATGCAGCCTTCTCTGGAGTGAAACATGGCAGCCACTTAGCAGCATATCACACTACACAGAAATGTAGGACAAGAAGTAAAGCTACAGTTAAAAACTCCTGAAGGTATTTGGTTAGGCAGAATTAAATATGACCCCAACATCGAGCTTAACACCACCTCCGCCCTTGAAAAGACTGCCGCTCGATAGTTAAAAAGCACAAGTTGTCTGGATCTTAGTTTTACATCTCATCAGAAAGTCAGTGCCTCCTATCGCCATCTTGGTGAAATTGGTGCTGTATTGCCTCAGTAGCTCGATTTTTTTCTCTGTGGCCCCATTTGCAAATATTGGCCAAGCCCATCTCTGTGTAGTTTCTGAGAATTTACAAGATCACAGAAGAAGGTAGTAAAGCTGCAAGTGACACAGGAATATAGGGGGAGCAGAGTGGAGGGCAAGGAAACTAGAAACAGTTCTGACACTGAGAGCAGGTGTAAGAGCTTGAAGGAAGGGAAGGATGAGACAGTCCTTAAAAGGGGAAAACACAGGGAATGGGCATGCTAACATAGTTAGTCACTTATCTGATTGTTCAAATGAATGGTTTTTATTCACCCTCTTCATAAATAAAACGATTGTAGTCACTCTGTCCTTTTCATTTTGCAGTCTCTGCTTTAGCCAATTCACTTTGTTCTTCAAGGAGATGCTGTCTTCAATGTACTAGACTTGTCTAGATTATTCATTGTGTCCGTCTTCATTAAAATGTTGTTGTAGCCATGTTGGTCCCAGAATACAGGAGAGAGAAGGTAGGTGAGGTAGACACCAAAAATCATAGACTTTAATGGGGACACTGGTTTTATGGCTCATTTCAACAGTTTGTACCACACCACATTGCCTGCTACCTTTAATTGCCCAATTAAACAATCTGTGCATAACAGTCTAATGCCCAGTTGCCCACTTCATGTCAAGTGACTGGCTCCAACACGTTATGCCTTCAGCTTAATGATCTATCCCAACTTGTGTTTAGCTCAGACACTCTGAATTGAGCCTCCTCCCACAAAGCGGAAGAAGAGCTCTGTGGAGCTCAAAAGCTTGTATTTTCCACTGCAAACATTGGTCTGATAAAAGATTTTACCTCACCTACCTCGTCTCATACTGTATGGAACACCATTTGGAAATCCAAGCAGTATCCATCTATGCCTTGCCTCTGTTTCTTTTCTGTAATGTCATCTTAAAGTTTCTAACGGATGAGATGTATCCCTTATGATGAAATAGTTGGCCATTAATTATCAAGTCATATTTTTCTACTTATTTTGTGATCTCATCACTGATTATCTCTAGGATCTTGTCTGCCAACAAGGCCAGATTTAATTCCTTCACTCCCCTTAGCTTCCTTCTTATAGAATTTCATTATGTTTGCATCTCTCCAGCCCATTGTTATCTCACCTCTTTCAAAGACACTATTAAAAATAACTTTTGTTGGGCTGCTAATGATCTGTTATGCCATCCCCCTCTGTATCTTGATGTGTAACCCATCTGACCTTGGCATGCCATCTGGTTTTTTTTATTGATTTTTAAATTACACAAAACTTATTTTGGAGTGATTGCCTAATGCCTTTAGTTTTCCATTGTGTTGCCCCAGACAAGTTAT
Organism: Dermatemys mawii; assembly: GCA_007922305.1. Taxonomy (NCBI): domain Eukaryota; kingdom Metazoa; phylum Chordata; order Testudines; family Dermatemydidae; genus Dermatemys; species Dermatemys mawii. The sequence continues at coordinate 10,531,904 of ML677348.1, forward strand.
TTCAATTTCTGTCATCTCACCTCCAATTTCTCTTATGAGCAGTGAGATAAAGAACTTGTTTAATTTTTCTGCTCTATCTTGTTCCTGTGTTAAGTTCTTTCCACTGTTCTCTAGTGATTCATTAGCTTTCCTTATTGATCTATTCTTTTTATTTATTACAAGTATCTTCTACTGTTTTCCTTTAATTCCTGTACAATCCCTCTTATTTGCAGTATTTTCTTTCCTTAATACCCATTCAGTATTGGTTAGTATTTTTCTTTGTCATCTTTACAGCTTGTATCCTTAAGCCTTATACAACCCGTTTTTCCCCTTGACAGCCTTTAGACTTCTTAAGCAATCTTTATCCATCTTTTTTTTAAACTGTGTCTCTGAAAAGGAATATATTGCTTATGAAATATGCCAGAGTGACAGCATTGGAAAATGATGTCCTTTAACCATGGAACAGGCATAATATAAGCAGTGGCAACGTAAGCTTCTGCACGGCTTTCTAGCAATATGTCTCTAGAACAAACTGAGGTTCAGTCTACCGTTCGTGCCTATTCGCTCCTTTGCTTCGATGATTAGACTGCCAATGAAAGTATCAATTAGCAATAACTGTGAGAGCGATTCTTGTCTTGTGAAGACCTCTCTATCAGAACCCGATCTGAAACAAATATCTTTTTTCATCTAAACCACAAGCCATCATACAGTAAAAATTATTTCAGTTCACTTGATGGCACATATGATTTGGTAATTTGATACAGAGCTTTTACCTCTCAGTCATCTCTTCAGATTCAGCTCAGGTGCACAGTTGCTAAATCCCATTATTTTCTGATGGCCATTGAATGACTCATGTGAAATGAGCATTTGGAGTCAGTACAGTTCTCACAACTGCCAGTTTGGCTGGCTGGCTTAGTTGTCACTGTGCCTTAGCGGATCACAGCTGAGAATACCAAATTCAGGACAGACTACTGAGAAATAGGGCACCCCAAACTGGTGATTATTCTATCATTACATTATAGCAAGACGGTAACAAAAGTGAACTTCTGTGTCACCATACTGGTACTAGTTAACAACAACTCAAAACCGCAATCTCCTTAGAGATTCCAGGCCTTGGCTCACTACCCAGACACCGGACTTTATGATTAGTGGTTCATGAAAACCAGTTTCATCAAAATTAGGGTCCTTCTAATCCAAGGGACCAGCCATTTAGCCAGGTCAATATATAACTCAGGTTTTACCCAATAATCACACTGATACCAATCAGTTAGTAACTAAAAACTAAAAAAGGTTTAATTGTAAAAGAAAAGTAGAAGAGAGTGATAAGTGGTTAATAGATCATATACGTACAAGTGATTGCAAAGTGCTTATGTCAGGTTTGAATCACTTAGGGAATAAACTGCTATCTTGTAAAAGTCTCTCTGGAAATTACCTAAATAGATTTCATTCCTTATTTAGAGTTTCCTTGTTAGAAAACTAGTCCAGGGAAATGAAGTAGGAAATGAAGTCAAAAGGACCCCTGAAACATCTCCATTTTATATCCTCTGCCGTGTGCCAGGAATTTTAATATCCCAAACAAAGTCTACAGCCCAGATACATGGAAAATTACTAACCCGGGATGGATTCCAGGGTGACATGAGGTGACCTTTAGGGTGATCAGATATTTGATTTTCGACCAGAATGCCTGGTCAAAAAGGGACCTTGGCAGCTCTGGTCAGCATCACTGACCAGGCCGTTAAAAGTCCAGTCGGCAATGCAGTGGTGCTAAGCCAGGCTAGTCCCTACCTGTCCTGGTTCCACACTGCACCCCTGGAAGCGGCCAGCAGGTCCAACTCCTGGGCAGGGGGGGCCCCAGCACTGGCTCCATACTCCCATTGACTGGGAACTGTGGCCAATGGGAGCTGCGGGGGCGGTGCCTGCAGGTGAGAGCATGCGCAGAGCCGCCTGCCATTCTTCTGCCTAAGAGCCAGACCTGCTGGCCACTTCAGGGGTGCAGCGCAGTCTGCTGTGCCAGGACAGGCAGGAAGAAGCCTGCCTTAGCTCCCGTGCTGCACTGCTGACTGGGAGCCGCTGCAAGCAAGCCTGAGCCCCAACCCCAAGCCCCAAACCCCTGCCCCAGCCATGAGGCCTTCTGAAACCAGAGCCCCTCCTGCACCCCAAATCCCTCATCCGTGGCCCTACCCCAGAGCCTGGATCCCCAGACAGAGCGTTCACCCTCCTGCATCCCAGTCCCCTGCCCCATCCTAGAACCCCCTCCTGCACCCTGAATTCCTCTTCTCCACCCCCAACCTGGAGCCCCCTCCTGCACCTCAAACCCCTAATCCTTGGCCCCATCGCAGAGCCTGCATCCCCAGACAGAGTCCTCACCTCCTGCACCCCAACCCCCTACCCCAGCCCGGAGCGCATTCCTGCACCATGAGCCCCTCATTTCTGGCCCTACCACAGAGCCTGCACCCCCCATTAAAGCCGTCACCCCCTCCTGCACCCCAACCCCTTATCCCAGCCCAGTGAAAGTGAGGTGTGGGGAGAACGAGCTACTGAGAGAGGGGGAATGTAGTTAGCAGTGGCAGGGTTGTGGGGATAGGGTGGGGCAAGGGGTGTGGCCAGGGCGTTCGTCTTGTGCAATTAGAAAATTGGCAACTCTAATGCCCGTACATGCTTTGATGATTCACAGACGCAGCCATCCCGTGTTCTTCCTGAGGCATCCACGGGAAAGGCTTACTGGATGAATTTCTTACAAGGCCCATTGTGAGCTGACTGTCCTTAGTAGGCGATCAACGCATAGTTCTCTGGCCCTAATATAAATTCTCTCTGGGGGGTGTTACCCAGAAATAAAACACATATGTAAGATACCACATAGCCAGTATTCATAACTTCAGATACAAGGATGATACATGCATATAAACAGGATAATCACACTTCGCAAATCATAACTTTCCCATTCACACCTTACATGACTGACTTTGTACAAGATTTGTTGCAACGATGTAACAGTGGTAGCAATAATGATGCAAATGGTCATACTCAATCATACAGCATCACTTTAGTGGAGAAGGCAAGAAAGGAATGGGCCTGGAACTACTGTCTCAGATCCAGAAGGATTAAGGCACTTTGGCGAAGCGAGACTGGGAAGCTTGCACTGTTGCCGTATGTGTACTGTGAAAAAAAAAAAAGAACTTTATATCTAAGCCTGTCAAACTGGCACTTTCACATATGCTAAATCCACTAAAAATTGCTCTACTCAGTCTGTGTAAATGGTTGCATTTAGCTCTCACTTTTGCACTGGAAATGAGGAGCGGAATTCCATTTTGTTTTTAGTTTTTGAAGCATCAGTTTATAATTTGAAATGAAAAGAGCAATCTAGCAGAACCCATCCCATCCAGAGAACTGAGTCTGACATACAGATCTGATAGATTAATATCAGTATTTGCTTTGTTTGAATTTCACTGCTTTGTGGGTCAGAACAAACCTATGATGTTTACTGGAATTTGACACCTTTTATCTCTTTCTGTCAACTTATTTCCCTTAATTTGACAGGCTGTTGTGGTGTTATGTTAAATTATTTCCTTTTATCTGCCTTATTGTTTTTTATGTGGTATTAGCGCAACAGGATGAACTGTAGCTTAGATAAATGTAATATAATCAAATGAAGCATACCCAAGCACAAAACAAAGCACTTTCCTTGATATAAATGAAGGCAATGTTTTGTTCTGAAAAGTACATATTTATAGGTTTGCTTGATTAAAGCATAATCAGCTGTGGTATCACAAGTGTTTTCCCTTGCTAGGTTACCATTACTACAAGCAAGAAACTCAAGAAACACCCACTTGAGGGCTGATCTTGAGCCCTTAATGAAACAAGCCTTTCACTGATTTCAGTCTTGCAGAATTAGGTTTTTGAGTGGTGGAAATGGAAGAAACTAGCCAGTCCCACAGTGTGATGCAGTACTGCATGAATCTGCCTTGCCATAGTACAGTAGCCAGGGCAGAACCAGTGCCTTGTAATGGAGATTTTTTCCTCTCTGCTTTGCCTTCCCTAGTACAGCAACTCTTTTAACCAGTGTTGGTGGTGCTGTACAGCACTGAGTATTTCGATTCTCAGGCAATATCAATAATGAAGACAGTACTGTCTCTAAAGCAGTTGAGTATTAAATCCCTGAACTCCGGCTATTAGATAAGCCACAGAACAATGCCTTACGGGTCTTGTTAGTTTCAAGCAGTTATAGTCTTCATTAGATTACTGCACTCCAGTAAGGCAGTGTTGCGGAAGGGAAATCTAATAATGAATGATACTGTGTATATTGCTGGTAAACATCACATGATGAGGCTAAAAATGTGATTGAGTTGATTACAATTCTGTATCTGTAATATATTCAATCCATGGTGCACCTCTGCATGTGTTATACTGTCATTTTCATATTTAGTGGTACTGTTCTTTAGAAATGCTTAAATGGATGACTAACTTTAAGAAGGGGATATAAAGTGGGTAGGCAAGGAGCAAGAAAGTGTTATTATTATGGGGAAAAGTACTCAACGCTATAGGAAGTATAGTAAGTCAATGAATTGTGATGTATTCAAAGGGAGTTGGGTGTCATTCTCTCTCTCTGAGAGCTTAACACTTATTTATTCTGCATAAATTTTCTTTGCCTCTTCTACAAGAGGCATCAAGTGTTGAACAAGTATTTAATGACACTTTACACTGTGTCAGTAATGCATAAATTGTTAATATGCTTTCCTCTGTTATGAAGACGTTTTGGAGCAAATATGGTAATGTTTTTGTGAACTGGATGATTTTGACTGGCAGACTATCTGAGTTTGAAAAGTAAAATAGTGATCCCTTGACCATCTTTTAAATTAAATTAAATGTCTACTATTTTTTCTGGATGTTTATGAATATTTTTTCCTTGTGCAGTGTGAGTTAATTAAATTCTCCCCCCTTTTAGTTTATGATGTTTATCATTTTAAGAGTTTATAGGATTTTGTGATAATCTTGAACCACACACTGCACACAACTGAAATTGAATCAAAGGAAAATCAGTTACTAATAAAAGGATAGTCAAAGTGCTTATATTTTTCTCTCTATTAATGAGTTGGGACCCAATTCTGACAGGTGTTCAGCACCTCCAGCTAGGTGCTAAGAGTTCCGAAGTCCCACTGGAGATGCTTTTTTCCCCAAAAAAGATAGAAACAGGACTGTATTTTTCTCTCCCTCACATGCACACCCACACCCACATATGTAAAGTACATCACTAGTGCCACTGTGTCTCTGCAGCTTTCTCCTTCCGTGTCTTCTTTATTTTTTATGTTCTCACTCAGGGCTACTAAATATCAAATGAGATTTGAAGATAAGAGTTGCACTTTGAAGTTGCTTCCTGTAATTTTGTATTTATGCTATTCAGGCTTCAATTTTATTCACTTGTTCTGCAATCTGATAAACCTGGATCTGGGGGCAGATCTGAGTTGTTGAGCTTCTCAGTTTTTTTGAAGAGAGCGATCACACACTCAGAATTCAAGGAGGGATATGTTATAGTGCTCTGTTCTGTATCTTCTAGTGAATCCTGCATAATGATTCTGAACAGCCTTGCCTACTTTTTCAGCTGGCAGAATGGTGATTTGTATGTTTTTGTGGAGATTTAGAAGTGTCTCAATATGACACATCTCTTCAGAAGAATTATATGAAGGACAATTATTGCCATCTTAGAAACCTAGCTCTACTCTCCCTCTCCTCTCTCAGCGAATACGGCCTGTTTAAAGTAAACAACCCGAAGTACATTTTACAGGTCATGTTCCCTGGTTGTCTCCATTGTTTTGTGTCATATTGTAATTCTACACCGGGTGCCACAGACATAATCAGTCACAGTATTGAAATACATTGCATCAATCTGTATTTGTGTACAGTGCAAGGAAAATGCTAAAGTGATTATTAAATGATAAATGCTGAGGTACTGCTTCGATGTCACCATAGCGTAGGAAATCTGAGAGGATGCATTTCCATGGGGAGTTAGGAAACAGAAAGAGAGGACTTAACATAATTCCATAATCAGTGTGTAAATGAAATGAAAAAGTGTGAAGGTGAAAGTGGATAATGAAAAAGGAGAAACGTGGGATAAGAGAAGAGTGAAAAAAGCAGATGAGTTTGAGGAAGCCCATAGTTAAGATGAGGGGGAGTAAAGGCAGTTGGAAATGGAGAGTGCTGTCCATTGAGTGACATAATTGTAAAGGGACTATAGCCATTCTCCAAAATACATTCTAGCCATCTTCTTGAGGATTTCCATTCAGTTAACTCCTAAGGCATTTTATCATGAGACTTTGCTTAATATCATCTAGCTTTGCAGAGTGTGGAAATCTGTGATCCACAACAGGCTCCAGGAATAGAATCATAGGATCATAGAAATGTAGGACTGGAAGGGAACTTGAGAAGTCTTCTAGTCCAGTCCCACCTCCTCGTAACAACCTTTTATGTATTTGAAAACTATCATGTCCCCCCTCCCCTCCCCACCCTACCCACTCTTCTTTTCTCCAGATTAAACAAACCCAATTTTTAAAATTTTCCCTCATAGGTCATGTTTTCTAGACTTAATCATGTTTGTTTCTTTTCTCTGGACTTTCTACAATTTATCCATATCTTTCCTGAATTGCGATGCCCAGAACTGGACACAATACTCCAGCTGATGCCTAATCAGTGCAGGATGGAATAGAAGAATTACTTCTCATTTCTTGCTTACAACACTCTTGCTAATACATCCCAGAATGATAAAAAAAATAATCATGATTAATCACGCTTTTAATTGCACTGTTAAAAAATTGAATACTAATTGAAATTTATTAAATATTTTTGGATGTTTTTCTACATTTTCAAATATATTGATTTTAATTACAACACAGAATACAAGTGCACAGTGCTCACTTTATATTATTTTTTATTACAAATATTTGCATTGTAAAAATGATAAATTAAAGAAATTCTATTTTCAGTTCACCTCATACAAGTACTGTAGTGCAATCTCTATTGTAAAAGTGCAATTTACAAATATAGATCTTTTTTGTTATATAACTACACTAAAAAAAAAATGTAAAACTTTAGAGGCTACAAGTCCACTCAGTCCTACTTCTCATTCAGCCAATCACTAAAATAAGTAGCAAAACAGCTTTAGGTCCATTTTAAGGTTTTTACTCAGGTAAAAACTCCTAGTGACCATAGCAGGAAAATTAGCAATCCTTGATTGGAACAATTGTTGGCAGTTCCAGAAGAGACTGAAGATTGAATTACCTTCTGTATTCATCTAAAATATGCATGTAGTGTCATTGATTGCTGTGTGACCTTGGACAGCTCACTTCCTCTCTGCCTCAGTTTCTCCATATTTAACATGGGGGTAACAATTAGAGGTAGGTGGAGAATATCAGTTCCATTTTTTGACAACTTTCGAGTTTTTGGCTGTTTTTTTTCTTCAATGGAATAAAAAGAAAAGCTTGAATATTTTCATGAAAATGGAATTGTGTCAAACTGTCCATTTTTCAAAGACAAAACCTGAGATTTTCATTTCAGTAGGAGGTGTTGAAAAAAGAGTAAGAGTATGCCTGCACTACAAACACTCAGCTGCAGCACTGATGCTACTCCCCTCTAGGATACACACTTACTGTGAGGACGATTTTCCGTCACTGTAGTAAATCCATCCATTCAAGCCTATGTCGATGGAAGAACATTTTTGTTGACCGACCGTTGTCCATTCCGGAGCTTAGGTCAACTTAACTATGTCTTCAGGGGTGTACATTTTTCACACCCCTGAGTGACATAGCTAGGTTAACCTAAGTGTTAGGTGCAGACCAGCTGCCTGTGTGTGCTGGATGCAGAGGTTAGGACTTGGGCTGGGATGTAGAAAGTCCAGTTTCAAGTCCCTGTTGAGACAAAATGGTATCTTTGGGGGGAAATGTATCACAAAAAACAAAAATTTGAAGGGTCCTGAATTTCGTGGAGGGTTTGAGTTTTGAGCTACTGTTCCCTTTCATGCATACAGAAATGTACACAGCTATTTCTTTAACTTATTGTTTGTCTTAGCTGAAACATTTTCAGATTTCACAGAGCGCTCACTTGAAAGTTATTGTTTAGTTATTTGCATGTATGGAGATGTAGTTTACATGCTGCACAAATGCTTACAAAATGATTGCTTGATAGTTTCCTTGAGGCTTCTAAGGCACGTCTGTCTTATGTTACCAGTGACCACCTGCAAATGCTTTCTTGTTCCCAGATAGAAGCAGCTGAAGTGTCACAGAAACTGACTCATGTAACGTACAGGCAACAATTCTTAATTCTGTAATTAGCTTCAGGCAGGCAGACAGCTGGAAAGATTTTTGCCAGTTTTTGTTAGCTTATTTTGTCAGATTTTTATTAAATTGAAAGCTGCTTATTAAAATAACTTAATTCTTCTTGGAGTGCTTGCTTGCGTCCGTTCCACTTCAGGTGTCTGTGCACCAGGGCATTGAAGCCAGAGGACTTTTTCCCATAGTGGTTCCCATCAGGGCAGCATCCTACTGCTGCCAGCCGAGTCCTGGGCTTCTCATCCATGGCACTTTGTTACAAGATCTCCATCCAGGCACTGTTCTCTATCTGCTACCATCTTTGGTACCAATACTAGTACCTAACAAAGTGTGGATGGTATTCCTTCCCGTGTCTGACCCTCCTGCTCTAAATGCTGGGTTTCAGAGTCATTCTCACTCTTTACTGGACCAACTAATATTCAATTAAAGTGAAAAAACTTCAGTAGGAGATCTACCTCCCATAGTCTAGTGGTTAAGGTACTCAACGAAGAGGTGGTTCAAAATCTCTTGTCCTCCATCAGGCAGAGAGGGGACTTGAACTGGGTGTCTCCCATGTCCCACATGAGTAACCTAACCACAGGGTTAAAGGCAGACCCTCCTCCAACTGTTTTGCAGTCTCTGAGCAAACTGCTGGATTGGGCCCTGCAAGTGACTAAGGCAGAGGAACACTAGCAGAGAGAAGCAAATCCTTGCAATCCAAATTTAGGCACCTGTTTCTGAGAGACGGGGTTTAGCACATACCCCTCTTGTTGGCATCTTCCACTAGCTAACTTGAGTGGCTTCCTTTGTGGAGCCCAGTCTAAGGGATCTGTCTCTCCCCTGTTCATTGTACAGGGAGACAAACTCTTTGTGAATTGCTGTGTTTTTCCAGTCATCTAAAGGTTAGATGTTGTGATGCCGTGTCACAAGGCCTAAATCCCTTTGTGAAGCCAGGCCTTAGTACTTGAACTGTAAGGCAAGAAATTTGTGCTTGAAAGCTATTTTTGTTTTACCTGTAACAGTCATCATTTGTTCATTGGCTTACAGGAAATGAGTTGGCACTTGCATTCCTGTGCACATTGCTCAAATGTCCACACTGCAGAGGTCCATTTGTGTTGCCTGGCCTTTGAAATGTTGGCCAGTGCATGGAGCTCTTAGTATTTGTAGGGATTGCTGCTGTTTACAAAACCAAATACACATTTCAATGTTAAATAACTGGCGGGGTGCATAAAGCCTGTGTTTTGGGCACTTTTATTGTTTCTAAATTTAAAGAGAATAAATAAAAACAACCAGCATGATTTGCATTCATTGTCAGCCTTGTTGGCAGTGACAGGAAAATATCCAGACCCAGTTCTCCAGTGCCTTGCCCCTTGTGTAGTCATTTCCATGTAAAGTGAGTGTAAAGTCCCTCATGTGGTGTGAGCAAAGAATTCAGGTTTGATAGCTGTAACAGGGTAGTCTGCCCTTTAAGAGTCAGGGGGCCTGGAGCCTACTAGCACTGGTCAAATATAAGCCCCGGCTGGAAAGAGGTCAAGTAATTATAAAAGCCAGTAAGTGGCGCAGCTGAGAGAGAAGTTGCAGAAGGAAGATGGGTTCTTGCAGTAGACCCTGAAACAGGGAAGGGTGGGGTGTGTCCCCCTTTTAGCGCTGAGAGAGACAAGGAGAAAAGCCTAGGGAGCTGTAACCCATGCTGAGAAGAAGAACTGCGTTGTTTAGATATTTTTTTTGGCTGAAGTTTTATGTTTGAAGACTAAAGCAGTGCCCTGGAGGAGGGGCCTGCAAGACTTGGAACATGGCAGTGAGTCCTTCATGGGCTGGGGAGGCAGGCCAGCAGTCTGGAGAGGTGTCTCAGGCTCCTTTTACACAGGTCCTACACATGATGCAAGGCAGAGAAAAATCAGGCTCAAAGGATTTAATGGTCAAACCAAACCTAATTATCCTCTTAGGCCAGGTCTCTTTTGACCATTAAGTCTTTTGAGCCTGATTTTCTGCTGCCTTGTATCATGGCTGTTCCCTCCAGGTCATAGTAATGGCACTATGGAGGGACAGTGTAGGTAAGCTAGTACCTGAGCCCTCTTTTTCCCCCCAGTCTTTAAGTCAAGTAGTAGCCATTGTCACATGTCAGATCAAACACTAGAAAATGCATGAAAGAATTTGTGATTGTATTTTTGTATAATAATTCAGAGGCAAAAAGGTGAGAAAGTAGAGCTCATGTAAAATACACGTTAACAAAATAGTCTAGAAGTGTAAAAGCAAAAATCTGTTTTGTGCATGTGTGCCCATTGACCTCCGATGGCCTGTTAAAAACTTGACACTCAAACACCTGGGTTCTTAAATGTTGGTACTTATCTAAAATCCTGAGAAGTTATTAAATTTTTTCCAAGTACAGTTATAAGGGATTACCATGTAAATCCCTTTGTTGTCTTAGTGGATAACCTTTTATGTTGGGTACTTTAAAGGAAAATCATTTAAAAAAACAGATGGGGGATTTTTTTGCATAATTGTTACATATATTTTACTTCAAATGAATTGTTTTCCTTTTAAAAAAAATCTGGTTAGTATTATTGTGCTGAAATACACAAGTTATATGTCAAATTCCAGTATCATTTAAAACTATTTTTCTGTTCAGACAGATAGTTACTTTTATTTTCCATAGAGTCTTGTCAAACAGTAATCCCTAATTAAACATAATAAGGCTATGACCTACATAATTTACTGTGGATTTAAATGCTGTATTTGTTACTGTGCAGTTAATTCCCATTTTTCCCTATACAATTATGAGTATACACTTAATTTGAAATATTCTTCAATTGTAATGTGTAAATTGGTTTCACAAAGTGGGGAAAGGAGTTTGACTGAATAAATGTATAACCTCGCTGCTGGCTTTTAAACATCTCACTACTTTCTTGAAGAACTTCCAGAACAGATGAAAGTAGGGGTAGGTTCAGAAAAATCATCTCTTACCCACATGCAGACCCTGAATCTTTCCATATTTCTAGAACCCAATTTTTTCAAAAAGTTTTGGGAAATTTTGATTATTTTTTTCATCTTTTTCACTTTCCTATGCCTTTGCACACCTGGATTCCAACAGGGATGGAAACTCAGAAGTGCCAAAATGTCAGGAGAGAACTGCAGTATTTGTAGCCTAACTGGAAGAAAGAAATAGCAGAAAACTCAGAAGAAAACCTGTTCTTGCAAGCTTTCTAACCACATTTTGTGTACTAAAGGGGCTTGCATAGTTTAGCTCTAATTGGGATAAGCGTTCAGATTTCTTGTGCTTTTCAAAGAAAACTCAAACTCCAAACCTTTGGAGGGTCACATATACCTAGCTGAATTTAATTTGGGATAATTATGAGTTGTCTAGAAAAATCTGGCTGAGCCATAGCAGTTAACAATAAGGTTGGAGGTAGAGTAGAGAAGGGTCAGTTAACAGCGACCATAGGTAGATCTGGTTACATATGTCTGTTGCTGAGGTTGTCTAATATTTTCCATTTTAAATTCTAGTTTTCAGTTGTTCATAATTTTGTCAAACTTCAGCTGCTTAGGTTGAGCTTCTGTATCAGGAACGAATCTGACAATAGAAGTGGTGAGTATGGAGTATTAGGGGTGAAAGTGTACTAACTAAGCATACCTTAAGTAAAGCTCTCACTTACACAATGGTGGGAACAAAGAATGAAGGCCATACTTACAGGTGGGGGAAGCAGCAACTCTGAAAAAGCTTTGGCCACCGTGATGAATGATCAGCTGAACATGAGCTCCCAGTGCGATGCTGTGGCCAAAAGGGCTAATTAAACTTTGGATGCATAAACAGGGGACTCTTGAGTAGGAGTAGAGAGGTTATTTGACTTCTGTATTTGTGACTGGTATAACCACTGCTGGAATCCTGTGTCCAAGTATGGTGTCTATAGTTAAAGAAGGATGTTGATCTACTGGAGATGGTTCAGAGAAGAGCCATGAGAATGACTAAAGGATTGGAACACTTGCCTTATAGAGAGAGACTGAGAGAGCTCAATCTAGTTAGCTTGACAAAGAGAAGGTTATGGGGTGAGTTGATTACAGTCTATAAGTACCTACATGAGAATAAATACTTACTAAGGGACACTTCAATCTAGGAAAGAAAGATATAACACAATCCAATGGCTGGAAGTTGAGCCTAGACAAATTCAGATTGGAAACAAGACATTACTTTTTAACAATTAATATAATTACCCATTGGAACAACTTCCTAGAGATTGTGGTGGATTCTCTGTCACTGGCAATTTTTAATTCAGGATTTGATCTTTTTCTAAAAGATAATTATTTTGGAACAGTCTCTGGCCTGTGTTATAGGAGGTCAGAGTAAATGATCACAATTATCCTTTCTGGTCTTGGAATCTGATCTGACATTTCCTTTCTTTTAAGAATTTGAGTGGGTGGGTGGATTTCATTTAGCAACTTTATCTGGCTTTTAAAGAATCCTTTTCTTTATGGGAATATAGCTTTATTCTGTCATTTTTGAAACAATTGTTCTACCATGTAGCTTCCAAAATTATTCATATACATATAATTCTTTTATCTTGAAGAGCTAAAATAGAATTTAACAGTAGAAAGTGATACAATAACTCATTTATAAAAGATTTTATTTGCTTGTTAGTCCATTAGTTGGATGGAATTTTGCCTTCATATGTTCTGATTCTCAATGTATTTCACTTTTTGTAATCCATTGTGAACTGTTAAATGTATATTTGTCTGAGGAAAGGCCAAGATACCTGTGCAGTTTACATAGCTTTTAATACTCATGTTCATTTTCATATTACGTTAATGTGTTAATTTCTTTTAAGTACTCTGTGACGAGTCCCGGTTTCCTAGTTTTAATACCAAATTGTTTCTTTTTTCAGTTGATCTAAAAAAAGGCCCGTGCCCAAATGCTGGAAAATCCAATCTCCCCAAGCCATGTCAATCTGGACTTCGTCCTCCTGGCTATTCACGCTTGCCAGCTGCTAAGCTGGCAGCATTTGGTTTTGTCAGAAGCTCAAGTGTATCCTCTGTCTCAAGCAACCAGTCAAATGACAGTGTTCAGAGTGATCAAAGCAGAGCAACCAACCGTAAGTCAGAGAAAAAAATGTTCTGTTTTTTAATATTAAAAAGATGTATCCCAAATATGCTCAAAAGGGAGCCTGAGTGGAAGGGTTAGTTTAATCCTCGTAGACACGTTAACAGTCTCTTCTGTTCCGTAAGGTTGGGGGTTTAGAATTCTGATTTTTCCCGTTTGAAAATGTTTAATAAATAATGGTGGATGAATAATTACTAGAGATAAATTGCATAGAGGGGATTGCTCTCCCTGTTGCAGAGGAAATTGCTTTAAGGGATGCACTTAATTCATTTTTGTACTCTATTTTTACTTTTTTGGAGAATTTTCTTTCTTTAGTAAATAAATGCAATAGATGTATTTGGTCAGCTCATTGGACAACAGGCATTTTAGGGGAAAAATTATATGAATTAAATAGTATATTCTTTTGCATGTACTATTTTTCTGCACATTTCTTACTGTGTTGTGTGCTAAACTAGGTTTAGAAAGTTAATCAAATAATGCGAGGGATACAAAATAGGATCAGAATTGGTTTCTTAGCTATGCTCATTTGGAAATATCTCTTGGCTGAAATGTCATCTCAAATCCTATTTTCTGTGGCTAATGTTAATTTTATTAAGTACTAAATAACGCAGGCTGGAGTGTGCACGCCTTGTGAAATAAACATATGCCATGGGTTTAAAACATATATGAAGCTTTAGGATTTTTAATGCCAGTTTTTCTTTGAAGACTGGTTTCAGCCTGAACCGCGTCAATTTCAAAGCAACTGTTATCAGTCTTGAATTGGTTCAAATTGAATGTGCCAGACTGCATAAAATTCCAGAGGCTTTAGGATGCTGTTAGGTCCTAAATCTTTTAGATTTTATATTATTTTTTAAATGAACTACAGTAAATAAATGCAAAAATACTTTAAAAAATCGTCAGGATTTCTTCTTCTTTGCACTTTTTTATATGGGATCACTGAAATGCAGGAGATTAATGCATTAATGAGTTCTGACACACACAATGATTTTGAAAGCTAAACATATGTTAGAACCCTTATTACACTATTGGACTTTTCTTTATTTTTCCTGTCTCGTAATGAATGTTCTTTTGATCTGAAATTTTTTGCCCTGATTTTGTGTGTTCATAAAATTTGTCTTTTATCAGGTACTGTGGCCTTTGTAGGGTGGTAAAAAAACTTATGTCATCACTGATTTAATCTAGCTACCACATCTGGCTAGAAACTGTGTGTGTACAGTTGTAATACACCTTAGTAGATGCCTATAATTCCAGCTTCTTACATTAGAATATTTTCATTTTGGTAAATTCTCTGAGTAAGATTCTCAATTCCAAAATTTAGCATCGGTTGATTTCAGTGCAGTTACTTTGGATTAACACTGATGATAATGTAATCAGAATCTAATTTTGTGTGTATTCCAAGGAGTACAAAGCCCCATAAACTTTTGAAGAAGTATATAGTTATATGAAAGCCAGGCAGCTGAGTCCAAGTTTTGGTGAGTTTGAAATACAGAGGAAGTTTAGTTTGTATGTAGTGATGGACTCCGTCTACAACATCCGGATCCAAGTTTCCAACAACACAGTTTTTGTTGAAATGTTTGCATCAGAGACTTTGATTCAGACCATTTGATTAAAGATTGTAACCATTTGTACAAGTCAAACTTAGATTCATGTTAGGATTTCTGAACAACTCCGAAGTTTGTGTGTGTGGAATTGGGGTTTTGTCTGGACCAATCTGTAACTATTAGTGGTTACCTATTACATACCGAGTTTGTGACTCATGAACAGGGCCAAAAATAGAACCATATCAGCTCTTGCGTCTGCCAGGGCCATGCTGTTGCCCACAATCAGACCACCAGATCACTTTTTGCATTTGAGAAGTGTGAAAAACAGTCTTCCCCTCATCTGAATGCATTGAAAAATCCTCTTCTTGAAGGTCAGAGAGGTGAGTTTTGCATTGCCGAACACATCTTCCAAGCGTTGTGTATGTACATGAGATGTATAATAACCAGGAGATTTCTGGACTAGAAGCAAAACCAATTTTTATTTTGTCAGCAACCCAATATGAATAATAAGTACTGCCCTCCTCTCCCTATCCCTTAAACTTGGTCAGATGGATTTCTTTCTAAATAACTAATAGATGTTGCATTTTATTTTCTTACTGTTGAATAATTAATTGTAATAGAAATATTATACTGAAACTCCCAACTCCTCATGAATATACTTTATAGATCAAGGAAAGTTGAACCAATGGAATCACACATAGTGTGCTGGAATTAGGATTGAAGTTTATTCTGTTCCAGTGAAGTTTGTATTCCACCAAGATCACCAAGGTACCTGAACAACTATAGCATGGAACAAAATAGAAGGTGTAGGGAGGAAACTATCTAACAAATCTTAACAGGACAAATGATTTATTTTCCCTTGCTGTCCCTTGGAAGAGCGGGTTTTTTAATATAAATAGCTGATCCTATAACTACTAAATTGGATCATAAGATGTAACTAAATCAGATTCATTTGCTGAGCAGGGGCAGGGTAAACTTTGAATATTTATATCCTGCCTCAGTGGGGTGCAGAGTGCTAAATGATGAATCTTTATAAATCTTTAAAGATAACATAATTTCCTATTTAAGCAGCAGCACTGTGCATCAGGAAGACCAAATAGTATTGAAAACACCTTAGTGTTCCAAATACGCAGTAAATTGATTGGTATATAGTTGTGGATCAGATATATGTCATAGTGAAACAAAAATATTCTTGTAAGCAAATGGTAAAGTATTTTTTCTGCAAGCAGATATCTATACTTGCAGAGCGGGGGGACATATAGTAAAGGCTCATATTAGATCCAGATGATCTTTTCCTCAAGTGTTCCTGTCTCTTTTTTCTCTCCCCATGGACATATCCTTGCAGTGATATGTAATGATATCACGTTCCAAAGCAACTATACTACTGTTTAGTTTAGGCAAATTACTATGGATTCATTAAATGCCCTTTGCATAGATAAAATGGCTTTGAATTATGGTTGTCTAAGGAGATATGTAACATCCCTTATTTCGAGAAATTTATTAATGAGGTTGTGGTGAGGCAGCTCTGGCATTACCCCAAATTCTCAGCTTTTCTTGACCTTTCTGAAGGATTTAAGCCTGGGTATGGCACAGATCCTGTTCTGGTTTCCTTGGTCTACAATCTCATTATGGCAATGGATAAAGATTGCGTGATTCCTGATTCTCGTAAAGAGAATTACATTTGAACTGCTCTGTTTTTCACTTAGAGAGGACCTAGTGAGATGATTTCTTGTTTGTTGTGAGTAAAGTGAATAACTGATCAGAGAAAATATTTGGTTTCATTCAAAAAATGTTTGTGAATTGTCAGCAAATTGGAAAAGTCCACATCTTCTCTCTGCCTGGTTCCGAAGAGAGATTTGAATCCACAAATCCCAAATGAGTACCTTAGTCTCCATGCTGTAGAGTCATTCTCATTGCTGTTGATCATTGGCACAAGAAATATTTCAATATGTATAAAACATGCCACAGTTTTGACAGGAGAAACTGAGAGCAACCCACCCCAGAATAGCTGATAACCTTGTGGTTAGAGCCCTTGCAGGGGGAGAACATAATTTAAGGACCTGTTCCAGAGTGGGGAATCAAACCTGGGTCTTCCTTCCCTCCCCATGTCTAGCAAGTGTCCTATCCTTTGGGATATAGGTTATAAAAAGATGCATGCTCACATAGTTTCTGATCCTGAAAAGCTTTTCCTTGGGCACAATTGTCAGGTCAAATTCTCAAATAGTTTTGGGTCAGCCGATATTGCAATTTTTGGTAAATAAACTCTTTGGCCAAAAAAAAATCACCCAGCTCTAGCTTTAGTTATAGGGTACTGCAGAGTTCTATTCTCTCCCTCCCCTGGTGCAGCATGTAAGTTAGGCTGCTATGGGAGATGGTGTGAGAGCTTAGACTGCATTTCCCTCAGTTGCTGATGACGTTGCTTCATGGGGCAGATTGAGTTGTAGGGGAGAAGCTCCAGTGTATGCCATTGGAGGAGCAGGCAGAGTGAAATTGTGCTTCCCTATGATCCTGCCGGCTTTTCTGCTGGGGACAGAGAAATGGCTGGCATAAGAGGGAGTAATGGGTGTTGAATATAAGAGGCTTGGGGAAGCTAAACCTTCCCAAAAAAGGCCGGCCATGCAGGACGGCAAAAGCCACACATGCGGTGGGGGTTACCTCCCTTTGGCGGTGCACCGGCCCGCCACCTTTGGACTGCCAGAAGCGAAGCTCCCTAGAAGTGTGGGGAGGCACTGGTGCCCAGATAGTGGCCCCACCCTCACTTGGCCTCTTCCCCTATGGCCCCGCCCCACCTCTTCCCCTGTGGCCCCCACCCCACCAGCTGTTCACTTCTCTCTGTGGAGAGGAGCAAGTGGCTGGCGAGGGGGGTCCTCGTGGGAAGAGGGAGAAAGGGGCAGGTAAACAGGGGGAGGGGTGTCTCCGAGAGGGAGCAGAGTGAGGAAGGGGCTCAGGTGTAAGTCCCCCCAAATGGAAAATTCATGCGCCACGTGTGAAGGGGGTAGAGTCTCTTCATCAGCTTTCTATTGCAGAAAGTTTCATTGTACAGGAGAATTCTACACTGGCCATTTAAAATCCAGTTTGTGCTGCTTACGGGCAAAGCGGATCAAGCACACTGGTGAATGTGGCCCCAGGTCTCCATTAAATCAAACTTGGACGGTGCAATCACACAGCTTTCCCAGTGGCTGGCTGAGATGGAGCTCGGGGGGAGCTCGCAGCTATCTGAAGCTCATTCTGGGCAAGACTGAGTTATTGCTGATGTTGGCGCAACTTCTGTCCGCGTTGACTTGGGACACTCAGGACTGCAGACAGATCAGGGAACCACATTACTGCAGACACCAAGCTCTTGTTAGAGTGTCCTGCCATGTTCCAATAAAGTTAATTTAATTGTTAAAGACAAACTCTCTCTGCCTTACAGAGAACAACACAGCTGATGGATTGGGGAAAACAACCAGAAGAATGCAGAAAGTGATCTCTGTCCATTAGATTTTACTGGTTTGGCCATCTTGTAACTCAGATTTGCTATCTGTGCCCTATTGACTGCTCATCTCTACTTGACAAGGAGGTTGCAGCCTTCCCTGTTAGATACAGAGTTCCCACACCAGGGTTATCTAAGTTCGTCACCTCCAGGTTGGATTACCACAATGCACTCATCACAGAAGACCAGTTGGAATCTTCTGCTGAGATAGACTGTGGTTGCTCAGTTAAGTGCCAATACTGTACTGAGATGCTCACAGGCAGACCCCTGAAGTTGTACAGAGCCCCACTGAAATGAGTGGGTCTCTGTTGGAGGATGAGGTCTGTCTTTGAGCACACTCGCAAGATCAGATCCCATATTAGTGTTACGCGCAGGGAACATGTTATCTCTGTGCTATCTAGTCTGTAAGGGTTTCTGATTAGTTTCTGGATGCAGTTAAGATGTTAGTTTTCTTCTCTGAGGCCTGGGTATTTTAGGCTAGACTTACAGTCTGAGCATGTGATTCCACCTGCTCCTGTGCACATACCTACACTGGATCTCACAGAGCCAGTGAGTATAAGGAGCAATGTAGCTGTGTTAGCATGGGCACTGGCATGGCTGAGCCCTGCTGAGTACAAACCCACTTGAAGCTGATGGGTATGTACTAGGGAAGCCCCTGCTGCTACTTGTGCTGCTGTGACTACCCTGCTATTTGTACTCGCACCATCTCGATGAGAGTTAGCATGAGTATGTGTAACAAGCTGGAGAATCACACACTAGCTCATAGTGTAGACATAGCCTTAGAGGCCACCTCTCTTCTCACAAGAAACCATCTATGCATGAATAAATAAATACACTGAGAGCAGCATAATCAGACAGTCAGTCTGACAAGCCCTACATTGTTATTTCTAAGATCTAGGGAAGATGTTGGGTGCAATCAGTGTCTCACTACCCTCTTAGACTTGAACTTGCTCACCTTTGAAGCATGTTGCAAGATCAGCTTATTTGCTCACCCTTTTCCTCGGAGGTCAGATTGAGTAGAGAGGGTCCTAGTGGGGTTGAGTCATTTTTTCAGAGCTGATTTTGATCGTTATGTTCATCTAGATTATTATTGCTGTACTGTAGACAGATGACTGCTCCATTTTTTCCCACTCTATAAGAACTGAGGGCCAGAAACGGGTGGGCTGAGGTGAGAACAATGGTTTTCTTTATGAGAACCAAAGCTGACATTTTTATATTTATTTTGATGCTTGACACAAGTTTTTGATTCAGAGTCTGGGACTTTGGACAGGATTTAGTGCAGTGTCCTGTTCCGTATTTTGTTTGTGAAACAATAGTGAGTCAATACATAAAATTCCTGCACCAAAATATTAGTGTTCATTCAGATGCAGTAGACACTGAATCCAGTAATGCTGTCCTTTGGTTGTCAGTAAAAAATGTGTTTTGTTATAGTGGAGCAAATTGTTAATAATTCTGCTTTCACACAAGCATGCTTTTAATAATTGGGACAATGTAAAACAATTGCAGCATTAAATGTGGGTAATTTGTTGTGGTTTAAGTGTGCTTATTTGTTCACTTAATATTGCAAAACCTGACCTTTAATTTTTTTACAATAGATACCTGATTGCAAAAATGTAAAAGGCCACATCTTTGTGGATGGAGCAGAATGTTGACCTCCATTAACAGAAGTATTTATTTCTATAAACAATATAATGCATGGTACATGCAAAGTAGATACAGTAGAACCTCCATAAATTTATACATGCTAGGAAATACAGATTTATTTCCAAATTCTGCATACTAGTGACTAAGCAGAGGAAACATTTCTCTGGCAGATTGGTTTTTAAAAAATGTTTTGTTGCTCTGGGGTTTTGAACTGTTAGAATAAGTCATAAGGAGATGGCTTAGTAAGCAAACGAGATGGTCAAAGGTACACCATAGATTAATTAATCACACATTTCTGCAATTTACCACAGGGTTCTACAACATATCACGTGGATATTCTGAGTGCATGTACCCCTCCCCCCACACAGAGGGGAGTGGGTGTGAGAGAGAGAGAGAATAAATAAAACAATGTTCTAAAGAAATGTGTTAGGCAACCGTATGTTGGCTTCAGTGGAGTCAGTCATAAATCACACGAATATCATAGGGGTGTCCGGTCCATAAACACACTATGGAGGCACTAGTTGAGACTCTATAGTAAAGGTTGATTTGATTTTTCTCTGAGTATCTTTGCTCTAAATGAAGAAGACAGTGCATTATCCTCAACCTTACAACATTTATTCTGAGTACAGAATGAATTTTCTGAGACGTTTCAAGTACATTTGTTCATCAGTTTCAGTGAAAATTAAGTAAAACTGGGTCCTGTAAGATATGTAGAAGTTGTTAGAGGGTTTTTGGGACTGATCTCTATGTGTCTGGATTTAATTTAAGTTTAAACTTTTCTCTGTATTTCCTGGGTTTTTGATGCTTGTTTTGGGTTTAACTGCAACATTCATTATTGTTTTTATGTTTTTTCTACCCTTAAATTACAGATCTGTACTCTCAATCTTAATTCCAGTTTAATTTAGTGGGGTTTTTTTGTCTGGGAAGATAGGTAAGACTTAACAATGACTATGAAGTTTGGAACTTAATTGCCATTGTACTTTTGAAAGAAGATGTTTAGAATGGAAAGGGCATATCAGGAATAGTAGCAGAATTAGCTTTACATTTTAGGGGGAGAGTTTCAAGCACCACTTTTTGTTCAAAATTAACCATGAGCTTCAAATGTATGCTTGCTTTCAGCCCCACTGCTTAATATTATTAGGGTTTGAATAAATGTGACGAGCCATTTTCCTTTAACTGAGCATGGGTTTTGAAAGGATTTTTTCACATTGTAGGTAAATTATTAAAATGTTGTGTATACCCAGAATTGGCTAGAATACAGAAGTTCAAATGGGCCCTGTATTTACTCTTCATATTGAGAGACTGAGAATTTTGCCATGAGGAAGAGTTGGTTGAGAAATAAAGAAGAAATAAGATAATGGCTAAAGTCAATGAGAGTTGGATCTGAGTAGGACTGAGTCCTACAACAGTTGCGAAATGACTGTTTCTTTCAGAATTTAAGATTTTCAGTTCTTTAGCTCTTCCCATGTCTACCTCTTGCATAATTTGTCTTAAAGTTTTTGACACTGAATTCCATACCGTATACTAAAGTTTTCTGGTTTGTTGTGTAATTTCTAATATATACACTTCTATAGTTTATTATGTAGCAATATTACAAAGTGAGTTGTAAGTGAGTTGTGAGTTGCATAGAGTTCTCACAATTCTTGGCTTTAATGTTATCTGTGTTGCTTGTATCAGCATTTCTCCTGGTTCATTTAAAATAACATTGATTTAATTTATTTTGTATATTTAATCCAAAGGGATTTCAAAGTGCTCTAAGTACTATACAGAAAACACTTGACCAAACAGTGCAATACAGCCTCACTTGAGAAGAAATGCAAAAAAGGAAACATTGTTTAGGATGGTATGAATGAGATAACTGGAATGAAATCAAGACATGGAAAATGTAGGTTTTAAATCAGGAAATACTTCTTAGTCATAAAAATCTATTAGTAAAAATAATCTTTCACACCAAGTGATGAAAGCCTTATTGCTTAAGATTCCTAAAATAGAATAATAGCATAGTATAAGAAACAGTTCTCCCTTGACAAGGGAATGGACTAGAAAAGATAACACGATTCAGTCTCTACCCATGATTCTAGGAATTAAAGAATTCCTTTAATGTGGGGCAGAGAAAGGATAGAGTGATGGGTGCTTCTATAAGTTTCACTAATAATATATCAGGTCAGCAAATGATTGATGGTTCAAATTGTGGAAATAGGAAACTCCTCAGTCTAATTTTATTTTGGTTTTTAGTGTGTTCACTATCTCTTTTACAACCTACACATTTCACCACACAGCTTCACAATTTTTTTGGCCTTTCTTTGCTTGCTTTATGAATATTGGATTTCTATAATATTAAGCAAAGGTATCAGAGTAATCAAACAGATGCAGGTGGATGGAGAGAAGGGGAAATTAGAGTGGACACAGAAATCTTGAATCAACTGCTGAATGCTTCAAGAGAGGTAGAAACATCAGAGATGTAACTTGGTGCCATGAAATACCCATTCATCTAAAATATGTAATTATGTAAATATAGAAATTTTTTTCTCTCGAAAAGAATATCTCTGTATATTTTTGTATATATGTCTTACTGTTGATTTTTCCAGCTCCCAAATCCAGTGATTTTTCCATTTCCGCTTGTCTTTTTCCCCCTGTCTTGAATACAGTGATGCGTCTAGTAGGAAGTACATTTTCCACTGCATTAGACAGAAATTGTATTAAGCCAGTGTTTCCCAAATTGTGGGTCAAATCCCTTAAGGAGGCACACAAAACTAACCAGGGGAAAACAGGGTCCAGAAAGGTCTCTCAGCCACTCTCCGGAGTCTTAGCTGTCATTAAAAACAAAAAAGTCTAGTGTTACGGGTGTAAGGAAAACCTTCAAAGCATGAAATAACTGATGCAGCCATTTTCTGCCTGAGTGTGCAGAGAAGCTGAAACAGTAGCTTCAAAGTGTGAGCTGTCCCATTACTTTCAATGAGCACCACTAACTCAGGTGCCAGCAATAATATCTTAAAACAAAAGGACTCTTCTGGGGCTTTTTTTTTTTTCGGTTGATTGGTTTTGTTTTTCTTTGGGAGTTACAAAGCTAAATCAGCCTTATAATGTAACCATGGTTTCAATCGTAGCAATCTCCCCTTAGTAAACCACACACCCTGGCAGGGCTGGGCCAAGGACCCTGGTCCTATAGCTCCACAAACAATCCTCATGCACCCCTCTTGCTCACAGACGCACATAGGTCAACCTTTAGAAAGCGTTCACCAGTTCTGGGTGCCTCCATTTTGGAGTGTCTAAATAGAGACACCGACTTATTTTCAGAGATGCCAAGTACCTGAAACTCTCATTAACTTCAACTGGAGCTCTGGTGCGGTGTCTGAAATTCAGGCTTATACATGTCCAAAAGCAGGCCCACACAAATTGAATGATCCTGAAATGAAAGCCACTGTTGAAAATGTGGGCAGTAATGTCCTAGCCTGCACCCTCTGAAATCAATAGCAAAAAAAACTTAGTAACATTTTATGGCCTATGTTGAGTAGGTGGTCAGACTAGATCAGGGGGTGGGCAAACTTTTTGGCCTGAGGGCCACATCAGGGTTGAAGGAGGAGGGCCGGGTTAGGGAAGGCTGTGCCTCCCCAAAGAGCCTGGTCCTGCCCCCTACCTGACCCCCTCCCACTTGCTGCCCCCCTCAGAATCCCAGACCCATCCAACCCCCCCTCTCCTTGTCCCTTGACTGCCCCCTCCAGAGACCCCCTACCCCTAACCACCCACCAGGGCCCCACCCCATCTAAGCCCCTCTGCTCCTTGTCCCGTAACTGCCCATGCAGCTCACTGAGGCTCCGGGAGAGCGGGAAAGGTGGGGAAGGGGCTGGGAGCAGCCTCCCCAGCTGGGAGCTCAGGGGCGCTGAGGCTCCAGGAGAGCAGGGAAGGTTGGGGAGGGACCGGGAGTAGCCTCCCCCGCCAAGAGCTCAGGTGGGCCAGTCAGGACGGTCCTGCGGGCTGGGTGTGCCCCTGAGGGCCATAGTTTACCCATCCCTGGACTAGATGATCAGAATGGTGCCTTCTGGCTTTAAAATATATGCTTCTATGACTGTGCAATTAGACTAAACACTGTCAGTGACAAAAATCATTATAAACTGTACTATATTCCTATGTATTTTCTTCAAATATAGCTGATGAAAAAACATTCAGGGGGATTTAACAATATAGAAAATTTGCCATAGTTGTCACAAAACATTTTTTGAGTTGGAGGGAGGCAAAGAGGTAATTTTTAAAATAACATTTAACTGAAAATGACTTTGATCCAATTTCTTTAAACTTTATAGAAACTTTCTCCTTTGCCTTTCCAGTAACTCTGGCAATTTTCAGACTAACTGAAGTTTGTACTCTAAAATTACAGTTAAAATAGGGCTCTGTAGTAGAAGCTGGTTGCTTCTAACAGTCTGCTATCTCTCGATAATGTTCCGTGTTGATGAAACACATGTTTATTATATGTAGCGTTCCTGTAATGGCAGCAAAGTATTGTTTTAAATCCCTCAGTACATTTTTCTCAAACAAAAAGGAAACTAAAGCAAGGTAAAAGTTTTCTCTGATCTATATTGGCTAGGAAGGGGGAAGAATAAAATAAAAAGTTAGACATGCTGTTGATCACCTCATTAAGATTATATAGTTAGCATCTGCTGTGGACAACCAAACTATTCAAGTTTGTCACATGTAGAAATAAAGCATTATGTTCCTTACTAGTAATAACTACATTAAAAAGCCAAAATTATATTGCTCTGTTATTGATAGACTTCTTTTAGCCCACAGTTATCTGAAAATAGCACTGGCCTCCTTGTACTACATGGTTCACAACTGGTTAAATTAAATCTTACGCCCTTGCAAAATGAATATGCATGATGAGTACAAACGGGGATTTAAAAATGTGTGTACAATGTCTCTTCTTTTTAGGGAAGGGAAGAGATTGATTAGTAGAGGGGAACCTTGCTAAATTAGTGCAGGTATGGATTTATAATAGAGTAAAGCAAGGCAAACTTCAAAGCAATTCCAGTCTTTGATCCCATTATGACTGCCTGTAGTAGACGTCTGAATTCTGATTTAGTAACAATAATAGTGAGTGTG
Source organism: Dermatemys mawii (assembly GCA_007922305.1). Classification (NCBI taxonomy): domain Eukaryota; kingdom Metazoa; phylum Chordata; order Testudines; family Dermatemydidae; genus Dermatemys; species Dermatemys mawii. The sequence continues at coordinate 10,557,023 of ML677348.1, forward strand.
GCCAAAAGAACAAAAAACTCTACATCTAGAACAAACTTTTGCCGTATTATAGGTTGAGTTAGCATCTCACTTATAATGATTTTCCATCATGTTTAACAAGTCCAAAGTGTATAAAATTAAGGTCAGACCAGTAGCCTCTCCATTTGTTCTTGAGGTCCTCTGCAGTAAAATGCAGAAATGGCATCACTTGACAGTGCCAAAAGTCTGTTAGTTGTGATTTGAGAACTGAGATTGCAGCTTTAACAGCCATTCTTTCAAGCTTGCTGTTTTGACGTTCTCTAGAGACTCATCTAAGATTGCACGGTGCTGTAAAGAGTTAACAATTTGGTCAAGACTACAAGCCATCAATTTCTGCCAGACATTCTGGTGTCTCAAGTTAATTTAGGTATTAATCAGAAGCTGGTTGAGGTCTAAAATAAGTCAAAACGGTAGTGGCCAAAAAAGTGACAAATGGAGACCTGCTGACAAAAAACCATAAACCTGAATAAAATGGAAACAATTGCAGATTATTTTCCTTCTGGGTAGCAGTTATAGGAAATGTAGGTAATTGACACACTAGACATCTACAGCACAGCTGTCAGTTGCTAACAACCATTTACTTGCTCCCTTGGATGTGAGGCTGAAAAATGGTAACACTCCTCCTATGTAGTTAGCCTTAAGCCTGTGGTGTCAATATCATTACAGGAAAAGTTCACTGCTGTTAGACTTGTTTGCAAATTACAATCAAGACTGAACGCTGTTTCTAATAGAAACAATAAGTAAATTAACCTGGATTATGTGGAGTGAATAGGAGTTTGAGTTCTTAATTTACACAGAATAATATCTCATGGGCTGCTGATGTGCTTTCAGTTGCTTTATCTCAAGTTATTATCATTCTTTGCAAAAAAGTCTACATTTTCAGAAGTTTTAAAAAATTTGAGCAGCCAGCGTAGGTGAATGAATACCTCAAAGCATGGGTGCATATTGGGGCTTGCATAAGCACATTGCAGTATGTATGCATAAACTTCAATTAAAAGTGTTCATCATGCCATTTGTTCACTTACCCAGCGTACTTGCATATTTGTAATTACACTTCAGAGTGGCTCTTAAGAATCTCAGCTTCAAAAGCTGCTTCCAATTTTGGAAGCCCAGCTTGAGACCTCCAGGGTCTGATTTTCAGAGATGCTGAGCACCCAAAGTACCCTCTGACTGCAGTTGGAATAGTGAGTTCTCAGCAATAGCCATTGGACTCAATTAAACTCCACAAAGCAGCTCTGCAGCTGCTCACTGGTCTTGGTCTCGGGGGAAGGTCCAGACTCCAGTCTGGCTGCTGGTGTTTTGAGCATCTGGCTAAGGATTTACTCCAAAAACAGCTGCAACTATTTATTAGAAAAAGTCAGGCAAAGAGACTACCGATAACACTAATACAGCGCTTCAGTGCTCCTCCATACCCTGTGAAAGAGGGTTTAGGATATTTGGGTGCATATACAATGCATACAATTTACCTCCCTCCTAATCCTGAGAGAGAGAAATCTGGCATTGGCTGATGTCCTGCCTCAGTAATTTATTACTAGCAAACACAAAAAATTAATTCTCCATGCTGCTCCCTACTGAAACAAAACAGAAACAGCTTGCTCCAGTATTTCTGCTCTCCTTCATAGCAACACCAATATTTTTCTCCCCCAGTAAATCGAATCGTTTCTCCTTTTTTGTTGTTTTTAAAGCACACAAATTCCAATACACAGACCTATATATTTATTTTTTAAACTATCAAAAAAGAAAGAAGAAAATAGGGTTTTAATTGATAAATACGAATTGGAATGTTTTTTTTCAACATAACTGTCATACTGAAGGGTGTTTTCTTAAAGTGCTTAGCATGTCAGAAGTTGTGTGTGTGTGTGTGTGTGTGTCCCCGTCCATCCCAGGGTTGCTATGGTAACTTATTTTACTCGATGGCTAAAAAAAAAAAATATTCGAATCAAAATCCCACGTTTTTTGAGTACGCATTAGTGTTTCAGCACCTTCCACCTAGTCATTTCAGGAAAGGTGGGTAAAGTGAAATTGAATGAGTGTAGGTCTTGAATAGAGCACGTGTTGATCACAACATCACGACGGACCAGCAAAGAGAAACCCTTAGTTGGAGATTGAACAAAGTCCCTTTTAAGTGTTTCAGTAGGATTTCTTGTACTAAAGGGATGAAAGAATTAATCAAGAACAAGTAGGATTGCCAACTTTCTGGTTGCAGAAAAGCGAACACCCTTGCCCCATCCCCTCTCTGAGCCCCCGCCCCCAGCTCACTTTATTCCCCCTCTCTCTGTTACTCACTGTCCCCCACTCTTGCTTACTCACTCATTGTCACTGGGCTGGGCAGGGGTGCAGGAGGTTGTGAGGGTTCTGGCTGGGGTTGGTGTGGGGCTGGGGATGAGGGGTTTGGAGTTCAGGAGAGAGCTCCAGGTTGAAGGGTTTGGAGTGTGAGATGGGTTACGAGCTCTGGAACGGTGTTTGGGTGCAGGAGGGGGTGTAGGGCTGGGGCAGAGGGTTGGGGTGTAGGAGATGGTGTTGGGTGCAGGCTCCAGGTGGCTCTGGCTCTGTGCGGTACGCACTGCCCCATCCACAGGAACCACCCCTGCAGCTTCCATTGGCTGCGGTTCCCAGCCAATGGGAGCTGCGGTGCTGGTGCTCAGAGCAGGGGCAGCGCATGGAACCCCCAAGGCCAAGCTTCTGCCTAGAATCCAGAGGGAAATACTGGCTGCTTCTGGGAGCCGTGCAGAGCTGGGTAGGGAGCCTGCCGTAGCCCTGCTGCGCTGTCAACTGGACTTTTAACAGCCTGGTCAGCAGTGCTGACCAGAGCCGCCAGGGTCCCTTTTCGACCAGGTGGTCCAGTTGAAACCTGGGTGCCTGGCAAACCTAAGAACAACGAAAATATTTCATATAATGCATTCATCATTTATTGTAAAACCTTATGATATATCCCCAGCACAGACCCAATAATGATATGGAACAGTGTGAAAATGAATTTGTAATCTGAAAAAACGGGTCTTCCCATTAAACAATATTGCAAAACCATTCTTTAATCAGAAATTTTATTTTGAAATGCTTGAAGTATCTTAGGATAAAACAATCCTGCTCTGACATGTTCCAATGTTTACTAAATACTTATGTAGCATGGACAGCTGTCCAAGGAATTTTAATTATCTCCGAGGTATACAATAGCTGTTTACAATTAGAGTATTTATCACTTGTTATAACAGCTTGTAAATGTAGATACAAAACAGACTTGCACACTGTCCAGTGTATGTGAAAGTAAAAACAAAAGAGGCAGTGCTGTAGCTCTCCGTAGGCCTTCCAAACAGATCAGTAACTAATGCACTTTTAAAATGTTTAATGCACAACTAAAAGTAAATTCAAACTTACAAGTAATATGCATGAAGATAAAAATAGTGCATATAACCCCTCTCCTCCTCCGCAGTATACTAGTCATATGTGTTCTAGTCATACCAATATCCTGATCCAGGAGCAGACAGAGTAGCCAGCCCACTAAATTATATCTGTATTAGTAGTTAATCCGCTGCCAGAACTCTAGAACAGTGGTCTTCAAACTGGGGTGCGTGAGACCCCGGCGCCGCTGGCGAGGCCTCCGGGGAGACTGCCGTACTCCCGGGTGGGCTATTTTAGTCCTGCCAAAATGCCACCGCAGAAAGCGGAAGCTTCCGCTTTCTGCAGCAGCATTTCGGCAGACATACCCGCCGGGGGCCGCCAAACTTTTCCCTCCCCGGAAAGGGGCTGTGGGTGGGGGAAAAGTTTGAAGACCCCTGCTCTAGAAGTACATTGAAGCTCGGATCCGTGTGCCAAAAGAAACACTCACGGAAAAGCAGAAGTGACAAAGAGTCCTGTGGCACCTTAAAGACTAACTAAAATTTTAGAGCATAAGCTTT